>OZ022228.1:24576181-25776181 GCA_963978835.1 Tenthredo scrophulariae
TATACGTATAGAGATTCGTGACGATTGAAATTCAGTAACGATACTCCTCGTATTAATCATGATCATTGGTGCGCCGCTGGGTGTACGATCGACAGAATGTTAAAGAAAAAAAATATATACGAATATACGTTATGCCCGCAAGTAGCTTTTGACGTGCGCCGAGAATCAAATGACAAATCTCAATGGCAGTACACGCATATATGTTTATCGATTATAAAACTTTAGCTAATTTTTTTTGCTCCTGCCAGTAGCTGTTGCTTTCATGACAACACGTAAATAAATTAAAACCAGGTACCGAGGTTCTGGCGGTGGCGTCACGGGGATGATAAAATACCGCAGGAAATTGAATCCGACAGTTGAAACAGAATTTTCCAGTGAATTTCACCCGATCGAGTTGTAGAGTGGAAATTCTCCAAAGTTCATGATTCGCGAGTTGCGTCGGTTCCCCTGCATTCCCGTTTAATTAAAAAATGTTAATCTTGTATACGCCATGTGGTAAAAACTAGCGGGCTGTATTATCAAGTTTCCATAATAATTAAATTCTGCCTTTTCGATCTCTCGGTATTAGTGAAAAGTCAAACTTCACGACTATGATTTCAAAGGATCATAATTATAACTTTCATTTCATTCAATAAATTGAACGAAAGATCTTACTTATAAAAACGTTGATAATGAACGAATTGAAATGATTTCTACAAACCCCAGATGATCTGCTCTCAGATCACGCAGCATCCCTTCAAATTCTATTTATATTGTTTACTTGGCTTCTGCTGGACCTTTTTCGGCTCTCCTCTTTTTTTAGAATCGTATCGGAACAGCTACCCTAATAAACTTTATCTTGTACTGCACGTAAGATGGTTCTAGCCTAGGGCTGCGCCAGTTTCATCGTCGGAATTCCCTAGCGAACATTACGCCGTCTAGGAGGTTTTCGAAAAAGGTAGAACCTGATTGCGTTGTCGGTGGACCTACGACCAGCTTGGGACAGATACGCAGAGCAATTTGTGTCAAGGTGATTTGCCACTGTGTACAAAGGTCTTTGCGCTAATGGAACGACCTGTGAGCCATGGGGGTGAATTAGGGTTTGTTAGTAGGGCTGTTGCACGGTAACCTTCTATATCTAAAATCAATATTTGCATGACGTGCAAATGACAGGATGCACATCAGCCGCTATCTCATGACGACGTCGATTGAACCATACGCGGTAATGGATACAGATAATAGTATTTTAAGTGGACTGTGGATCACTATGTAGATTAGTATAAATATAGTATCCGCGACTTGCATTGAAGGCCGTGTCCCCGCGAAGGCAGCTGGTTAATTCGGGACTATTCATAAAAAATGAGACATAGCAACGTAGCTGGTACATGAATGAAAGTTCCTCTATTCAAAATTGGAAAAGTTTTATGAGTTTCACAACGACGCAAACGGGGTTGTTTGAACATCCTGAAGAGAATTTTCCCTTCATAAAATCTCGATTACATGCATGAAATAACAAGACAATTAGGACAAGCGCAGCCGGATGGACCTTGAATAACAGAACGCGATTCGAGTCTCCTACATACAGGATATTGATCATTATTAATAGACTGTTTTCTTGTTATGTAACAGAAAGTAATAAAACTTAGTAGCCAACGCACGATTTAGATATAATTAAGAAACGAGACTTGGGGAATTGAAATGCTCGGAACTACTTCCGGCTTAGAAATCCACTTGGAGATTTTCGTGTCATAAATTACTAGCAAGGAATCGAGTATTTTGGATACCGAATTTATGTGTCTCGTGGTGTTACTTATAGAGCATAAAAACGCTATAGCTTAAAATGTTACAGTCGTTCAATAACTTGCAAATGTCACCCAACTTTCGAAATTCCAAGTCGTTACACGCGCGTCTAGTAGCCAGTACCAGAATAGAATGCGATAATAACTGGTACTGACCATATCGAAGCGGTAAATCTAATAATAATTCTGGAACTGATGACGAAGTGATGTGTGCAAACCACCACATTATACTCCTATAGTATCTGTACATAACGAATCTTAATGAGCGTGCGACATGCATTTCAAATATTCCTTAACCACAGAATTTGATCAATTTTATATATCCATGACTACTAGGGTGGTCCTTATTTAGAGTGTCTTTGAAATGTCATGCGGACAAGGCTGAAAAAGTTTGCGAATGTATAAAAAAAAAAGTACGTAAAATTCGAAGCCTGTAGGTCAACTCAAAGTACAGCCTCAAAGGCTTGAAAAATCTAAAATTTGAGTTGACCTACAGGCTCAAAGTTTCGCATACTTTTTTTTTAACTTCCCGTATCTCTGTTTTTGGAGAAAAAATGAAGTATTCACCCCGAAAATGAAAAGTTGAGTTTTCACTAAATCTTCACGTTTTGAGGTCTAGGGAATCACCTCCCATCATTTTCCGATGGACGTGTGTGTGTGTGATCAATTTTTTTGCACAACGAAAACAAGTTACCGGATTTTAATGATTCTGATCTCAATCTACGCGGTTTTTCCAAACTTAGAACTGATTGGATTTTGGCTCTGATCGGTTAAGTTCTTTTCGAATTATTCAAATAAGAAAATTCTAAAAAATAAAATGAAAATGATATCTTGAGAATGGATGAACGAATTCGAATGAAAATTCGTATCATGAAGTCTTTTGGGTCACAGATCATGAATTTGACATCGTGTTTCCAAAATTCAAATCCGATAATGACATTATCATCATTATTATTATCAATTCATTTCGAAACGAGTTTGAAAATGGGAAGGTTGGTTCATGGTCACTCCAAAACTGCTCGTTTTTATTCATATCCAAACTCTTGCCGCCTTGCCTGTAAGAAATTTTGAAAACACCTTAAATAAAAACCACCCTAATGACTACACATCCATCCATGCACCGATACCTCGGATCCGGCAGAATATGGATGTTACGTTAGTACACTGAACCGTTGTCGACTTGGACTTGGCAGATTCAGGTATAATTGACAGTAGAATTATCGCTGTGTAGGCAAATAAGAAATGGCTTTGTCGGAATTTATTGATTGCTAGACTCGCTGCCTAAGCAATAATTGCGTATCACATATCGTGTAACACTGCTTAAAGGTTAAATACCTCGTAGCATCATCCGTCATCTGATGTATAAACTGTGAATCTATGTAGCGATGTCTCGTTACGAAAGAAACTGACTTTTTGTAATTCTTTGTAGTTCAGTAATGAATATGAGAAATGTGTATTCGTCGGTATGAACCTTCCGATGTTTGTCTCGTAGAATTGTCAATTCTAATCCAATTAGCCAATTCGCCCGAGGACGAATATCCTATAAAGACAAGCGGACCCATTATGCTTCGGAGTCGAGGTCCGTCACGATAGTAATTGTAGATGGCTTTATGGGTATATCGTCCAACCCTAACCATACCTCATCTATAAGGAAATTACCAAAACTAGCCATTGTGTTCACGGGGCTAACTAAGCCTCTGAATAACCACAAAGGAGTAGAAACTCCATGAGACTAATATGCATGATTAATCAATCGGTCCCTTATGATCTTTCGGAGTATGTAATCTGCTGAGTCGTTGTATCATTATATCATTCTATCAACCATCAGTCTTGGCATGCGAATTGATTTGCAGAAACACGGGCGTTGGAGTTAGGGCTATTTGAATACTGAGGTATCGTATAGCACAATAGAATGTTTGCTTGGGGCAGAAATTTTCGTTTAAAGTTTTGGTTCGGCATATCTCGTTTTCCCCTACCCTGTAATTTCTGTATTTTACATTGATCACTATCACTGTTTTCATATTAGGGTGGTCCCTAATTTGATCATTTTTGAATTTCCACGCTCTCATGGGCCTCCAAATGTATAGAAAAAAATCTAGCCAAGACTCTAGGCTCCTATCTAGATTCTACGTATCGCCTCAAAACTTTTGAATTTTCCCATTTAAATAAAACACGATTTGTAACATTGTGCGGTTAATTTTTCTTCTTCCTATTGCAGCATAGCTCCGGAAAATCAAAATCGAAAAAACATGGAAGCATTGAAATTTGAATTCTTCAATGTAAATCTCTTGCCTGGCACTTATGTGTTTTGACACAAGTAACTGAAATGCAACGAATGTAATACTTGTATTTTTAAGTACTTGTTGTGTATCTGAGCTTCCGTTGAGCAATACGGTGCAATCTCAGGGCAACCCCTAGGGCATTTGGTCATAATACTTATGTTCCTCACAAAAAAAACTACTGCGGTTAAGTCAGTTGCTCTTCAACTCTTGGAAAGTATACACAGATATGCCAATGAGCGCGTATTATCTGGTGAGAAATTTTGATTTTGTCATTTCACTTGTCACTGATGTAATTATTCAGTGGCGAATATCATCACGTACGTTATTCAGATATCATCATAGTTTTTCTGTACGAAATCAGTTCATTATTCATTACTAATAATGAATACGCAAGAAATTGATGTTCGTCTCTTATCGAAACGCTTTTCAACTATTCGAGGAAAAAGCCACGGTGATTGAAAGAAGAAAAAAAATCAAAGATATATTCATAGTAATACAGCTAAATATACCAAAAAAATTAGCGAGGAAACTTCACGGTTGGTTATGCTTTCTTATGGAGTCCCTATCACGATGAGCTACTCTCACATGAATTAGGCGGCACGTGTCTGCGCTCTGTCGCTGTATCAAGTATCGGTATATTAGTAGCTCTCTACCGCGTCAATCATTAGGAGATATTAGTTGCAAGGTGTTGTTTTGATTAGCAGTTCAACAAAGGAGAAGGTGCGCATTGAAACTACTCGTTCGCATTTGACAAACAATAAATAGCAACGGCACGCCTAGGGGGACGAAACGTAGAGGTTCAAATTTACATCAATTTTAAATAATTTATTTGTTTGGCCGAAGTAAGTTTCTCTTTTCGTTTTCACTTTTGTGTCGCATATAATGTAATTAACATGATGGGTGAAGGACCGCTTTTGGGGCAGTCTCAAAACCGAAAGCTGATTGACTCGCGGGACACGGGGTGAAACCTTGGTTTTGATTTCAAGAGGCCTCGAGATGACGTTTCAAATTTTTTGACAGCTACGTATTTGGCTGTCATATCTATAACACAATAGAATTTAAGAACGTGACTCCACCCACGCGTACTAGTGAAAGTCAATGTTTCTAATATATTACTTTACGCATGGTAGAGAAATGTGCCATAATACGACAGAAGTGATACTTTGGTATGCGAATGGAAAATAATAGGAATTGTCTGACGAAGAGTGATGGAGATTTACATAATTTATCATCATCATATCGCGAGAGCGTTACCCGGAAGTTTGAAGTATAATGAAATGAAATTCGTATCAGTTAAATGCGAATCTACCTTGTCATTCAAATTTCTACCCTTTGTTGCGAATGCGAGACAAAGCCAGTTCAGCCGAAGTTTTGAATTAACTAAATCATGGTTCTGAATTTTATTGAAAGGTGCCTGATTTGTCAGATAGCAAAATTATTTGAAACAAAGTTTTGCCTTTCAAATTATCGAACATACGTATCGAATGCAAACGCCATAGTTCTGCGCCAAGTCCAACTTTTCTGGACACTTGTTATACCAGGAAAATAAATGTCCAACCTGTTCTCGTGGGAAATTAATATTGTTTGCAATTAGTATTTTCACTTATTTGTATATGTCCGTATGCGGCATAAAATAATTGATTAAACATTAAATTTCTCTTGTTATTGTGACGTCAGCACCCACGCATATGCTTGCGTACGTGTAGCAGAACGTAACAGTACTCTTTGTTTGATCTGTAATCGAATCTACCTGTTTTTTTGGATATAACGATGGGGAAAGAAGATGCCTTGTTAATTTTAGTTTGTTTAAAAATTTTTCGAATCACAGAAAATTGGGACATAACCGAAAAGATTACGTATATTATGCAAACTTGTGTAGGTGTTACGAAGTAGTTTATCGGGAACGATGGAATATTAATTGATCGTTTGGATTATGTAAGATTGAATACCCTCGGCATTTGAGACATCCTCGTATTTTAGACTCATCTTTTGATTGATTAGAAACAACGATTTATTGTTCTGATGATACTTTCTCCACTCCGCATCTATTTTTTAGTTTCATTTACCACACCTGCGCTTCTATCATAGATCTACTTGATATTTATCCCAATCTGTTCGGCCAAATTCTCGTTTCTAACATCCGGTTGTGGTGTGGATTATAGTAAACGTGAGTACCAATCTATTTCTTGCATGATGAAGTCAGGTCCATATAAATAATCATATGAACACGTCATTGTCTATACGCTAACCACAGTTACCTCGTGCTTTCGCTGATTGCCAATAAAATACCGACAATGACTAAGAGAAATCGCATACATACCTACATTTTGAGATATTCTTAAAGCCGAATTCATTGGAGTAGAATAGAAAATGTGCAACGTTGATTTGAAAATCTACCTAAACTATACAATATTATTGAAACGTTTTATTCGTTCATTTCATGAGTATGCTTTAATGGCCTGATTCTACCAAAATTGGTTTTAAAATTGTGCCTATTTTATGGCACAAAGGTATACGTGTGTGTATAATATAATAGCTCCGTGAAAATCGAATCGTAATCAGTATAGCATGTAATGAATCGAGCTCACCAAAAATTCTTGTATGGTCGCGAATCATGTTACGTTTTAATTACTCTTCCACATCGTTTGTTTAGCTTGAATGTAATGGGCTCTCAAAATATTTTATCTGGAGTTCTGGCCACATATTTTGAATCGTGTATTTACGAGGTATTTAACTCCAAAGTAAATTCCGCAAATCTCAGCGTTGCGCCGCGATTTCGTAGCTGATTCATGCAGATTGCCAGCTTCAACGTGAACCAGGTATGTAATAACTCTAGCTCATGGTAGCTGCGATCTCCAGTATCAGTATCAGGTAATTAATGCGTAAACGAAAACCGCAATTCTCAAGTTGAATGATAATTCTCTTGAATAATATAGATGATAAAAATCAGTCTGCTGGTGTTCTTTCCAGAGGATCCTACTCAAACCTTCCTTTTTTTTTACGTCATAAATCGCGATGCCCGCATCTTTAAACCCTATAATTAAGAATCCTCATAAACGTTCATAGTATAAAATTATACGCAAGGTCGTTTAAGTCTGGCCAAAATTTATCCTTCCAGATGTTTCTAGCTGTAGTTTTTTAACTATTTGAAGGGCATGCCGTGAATTTATTCATAAATGAGCCGAAGGCATAATCGTATAAAAATTCGCAATAGCTACATGATTACGCCAAGTGATCGGGTGATCAAGCGATCAAGTATCGTGAGAATAAAACAGCACCCGATAAATCGCATCTTTCGCTATGCGATATTACTTGGCAGCCTGCACTATTGTACTCATCGACGATTAGTATGAGTGAAAATTTTGCTCAGTCTTCGAATACCGCGCATTCAAGTCGTATTCGATATCGGGAAACGATTCTTGACCTATGACCAAACCTCGGATTGTCTCTTCGTCAGCCGAGACGGATTATCCTTTTACTTTTGCGAAGGCCAGTTATACCATACCGATGGACAGAGGTTTGTCACGAGCGTGCCCATAATGAAAGAAGAGGGGAAACTGGGGTCACCATCACCAGGATATGGGCACTATATGTTGCAATATTCCCTGAACAATTCCCAGGGTTCGAAGCTCCGGTTCTTTATTACACCTATTTATTCGAGTCCTGGTTCGAGGCCGGATGAAAAAAAATTCGTCAATGAATATGGACAATTTGACGTCAATCTACTTATATTATGAATGAAACCACGCAAGGCATTGTTCACCTCGTAGTACTGTAAAGCTTCACGACTCGACGACCTGTTGCATTTGACATGCTGCGGTCGAAGTAAAATGGCCTCAGCAATTCATGCGTTTGATCACCAAGCTATTACATTATGATACATATAATGGAGTTAAGGAACAATTAACGTCATGAATCCTTGGTAATGATCAGCTTGTACGCTGGGTGTTAGTTGTTCATCATTATCCCTTCAAAGATACTGCATCAGGTTTTCGCTCTTCATCTTTTTCATTCATTTCATGTTCGAAAAATATAAGAATGATGACAGCTGTGATCGATTTTGTACAATGAACTCCCCAGGCTGATTGAAAAATAGTGAACAACTTTATTGCCTGTCGAAATTGTGATCGTACTACACACGATTGCGTGAAATCGCAAAAGATGGGGCAGAGTTATGCCAGATATGCTCGAGCGGGTGAGAAATATTTCTGAATTAAGCAATATCGATCACAGACAGCTGTAAGTCGAAGTACAACTTGACTGGCTTGATATTCATAGCTGTCATGCACGCCGGTGTTTCGAATACAGTCGTGATAGTTGAATATACTTCACGCCTCAAAATATGATTAGGATTCCCAGACCAGTATATTTATGTAGCGGAGATTCAACCGCGGTTCACACGAGAGCGTAATCGAAAAGACGTGAGATTCTCAGACGGATTTCGTCCTTGTAGATTACGTCTTGCGATCTTGTCTGTTGGTGGTATTTTATGCGCTTATAGTTTTGAGCTTACCACTTCTGTTTGTAAGGTTAAATGCCATGTCTTCGTTACTGTCTGCGAGATGGTGATGAGCCGTTTCGTAAATAAATGGACGGTTACGCAATAACTAATGTCCAATCGAACGTCGGGTCCATGTGGTTGGATCTTTGACTTTTAGGAAAAGTTTAAATGTCGTATGGAAAAAAAAACCTTTATCCAAAAGTGAAATAAATTACACTCATCAATATGTGAATACAGGTTGTTGAACAAGTTTGATGATAGAATACGTGAAATCGTTTGGTCAAGGCATGTTCTTCCAGTGGCATTGTACATGAAACGGTAATTGCAGAGGAGAACACTTCCTGAAATTCCATCTGGAGATATTGGGAATCCACTTATGCTTGACCCGAATAACTTGGTCTAAATGGATGAACCTCGGTTGGCTTTAATTAGCTTTTCATTATTGCTCTAAACGTGTTATTATGTTATTACGGTACATTCACGCCTATAATGAAAATTTGCGTCGATCTGGTAAATTTGCGTTTATGATCGTAAAATTGGATCCAGAAAAAAATTTAGCAATTAACAAGCCGAGTGACTGATGATATCATATCATGCAGACGAGCAAAACATGCAGGGAATGAGTGTCACAGGATAAAAAATTTAAATTTTTGAAAAATTCTTTGACAAAATAATTAAAATGTCGTGGTATCGCGGTAACGCCGGTTTGCAATTCACAAGATTATTCTCGGACCGGTACATCAAGGAGCCAAATTGATTCGACCTTGTCGTTTAATTGTTACCCCTAAAGCTAACATTAAAAGTAATGCAAAAAGTAGGCAGTAGCGCATATACAGCATTTTAGTATTCCCTATGTGTGTTGTGTCAGTAATATCTTAATTATTACCGTAACCGCTTACTGCCTGCGCTTAAATATACTAGGTTGCCGTGGGCTTTATTCTCTATTGCGGATGAATCTCAGCCTTGACGTACGGAATAATTGTTGGTTCTCAGAGGGGGACATTGCTTTCGAAATCTAAGTTAACGAGGTCTGAACGAGTATTGCCAAATGCAGATGAAGCCTTATCTGGCTAACGCGTTTACGCCAACCTATTTCCATACACTGAACTTTTGGTTGAATCTTACCAGCTTCACCGCTCATGAAGTCTTCATTTTTAATTTTTAGGTGATAGCAGCTGTCGTTCTGCAAATCACTCAGGCACAGGTCGACCGAGAAGGAAAGGAAATTGTGTACGATATAAGCGATAGACAAAAGACACAATATTTGAACCAGGACTTCAAGACAAGTGAGTGGTTATTCGAGGACAATCCTTTCATGTCATCAGTTGTGATACTTACTGACGAAATTTTAATCAAATGCGAAATGATGATTCCAGATGATTATAATTATGGATACGAAGTAGCCCCAGATGGTGGTCAATTTCATCACGAAGTGCACGGCCCAGATGGAGTAACCTATGGATGCTACGGCTATGTTAATCCGTTTAATAAACTAGTGGCAACATTTTACCTTAGTGATGGATGGGGCTACCGTGTTGTACATCCTGGTGATAAGGTAGAGCTATTCCTTCACAAGCACGAGCATCATGAGCACAGTGAGCATGACCACGGTGATCATGACGAGGATAATCATGAGCATCACGATCACCATGGAATTCTTACGGCATGGAAAGATTTATATTTTCCGCCCATCTGTGGACAATTTGAAGGCACTAATGTAAGGCCCACCGTGATCCTGCCCACTCAGCCGACGAATACAAGCGGTAGGTATCATTGTAAATAATGTAAATTTAATCGATTATTTCCTCAATTACGATCTTGGCCAATCAGAGTACAGTATTCTCGGTCACGTGGCCTGTTTCAATCTGATGATTTCCCCGGCCACGGGGAGATTATCAGACCGATAATTTTCCTGTAGCCTGCCAATTATTTTACCCGATTCTGACAGATTTCATTCGAATATCTGTCAAACTGTCAAACTCGTGTGCCAGTTTAGATCAATTTCAAAACGCTGATCCCAAAATGACATACTGCACTCTGTTCGGCCGAGATCGTAATGGAAGAAATAATGCTCCGAATGCTCCTCGACCTCACAATGAATCGGTTATTTCCCTCATATTTTGATCCCGCGTAGCAACGAACGGGCCAAAAATACTTTGTGATATTAGAGAGAGCCAAAAATTATAATTATGCAACGAAGTTGACGATGGTGTGGGTTATGATTTGAATTGTGTTTGCGAGTCATTGGAAAAGCGTTTTGTAACGGACCGATACTATAATAGAAAAGTGTGATATTTGATATTGACATTTTCCTTCATCACATAGGCTACCCGGGGTACCCAGGAAGACCAGGAACGCCCGGAACTCCAGCTATCCCTGCACAACCAGGTATATAAAAAAATAATAATCTACTTTGCCTTATTGTATCTTCAGATGAGATCCAACAATATGAAAGTGTTATCGAACAAGTTTGTGTTACTCAAATCGAAGTCGAAAATCTAATTAAATATTACGCACGTTAGTGAAATCGACAAATCGAACTCATTGAACTGGTGATTGACATTTACTTTTCTCACGTAGGCTACCCAGGAACACCTGGTAGACCAGGAACTCCAGGAACTCCGGCGATCCCAGCACAACCAGGTATGCACTGAATTTCATTCGATTTTATTTCGTAGAATTTCACAATATGATCAAGCACAAAAAAAAATAGTACCTTGCACAAGGTTTTTCGAATAATTTCGATGCCATCATCTAAGTCGAGCCTGTAACAAGTTGTGAAATGAGAAGAATTTGAGTCACCACCTCAGACGAATTGAACTCTATTGATATAATGACATCAACTTTCCTTGCATAGGCTACCCAGGAACACCGGGCAGACCAGGAACTCCCGGAACTCCGGCGATCCCAGCACAACCAGGTATGCACTGAATTTCATTTGATTTTATTTGGTAGAATTTCACGATATGATCGAGCACAAGAAAAGATAGTATCTTGCACAAGGTTTTCCGAATAATTTCGATGCATTATTCAAGTTGAGCCTGCAACAAGTTATGAAATGAGAAGAATTTGAGTCACCATCTCACACGAATTGAACTCTATTGATTTAATGACATCAACTTTCCTTGCATAGGCTACCCAGGAACACCGGGCAGACCAGGAACTCCCGGAACTCCGGCAATCCCAGCACAACCAGGTACGCACCAAATTTCATCCCATTTTATTTGGTAGAATTGCAGGATATGATCAAGCACAAGAAAAAGTAGTACCTTGCACAAGGTTTTTCGAATAATGTCAATGCCATCATTTAAGTTGAGCCTGCAACAAGTTATGAAATCAGAAGAATTTGAGTCACCAGCTCATACGAATTGAACTTTATTGAACTAATGATATCAACTTCCCTCGCATAGGCTACCCAGGGACACCAGGCAGACCAGGAACTCCAGGAACCCCAGGGATCCCAGCACAACCAGGTATGCGAAGAAACTCATTCTATTCTAATGAGTATTTCATACACACGAAAAAGTATTATTACTGAAGTTCATCCGATTAAACTCCAAGTCATCATTCAAGTCGAACATGCAACAAGTTATTAGAATATGTGAATCGGAGTCACCGGCTCACAAAAATCGTTGATTGAGATTATGGGAGTTATCTTCCTCTTATAGGCTATCCAGGGACGCCTGGTAGACCAGGAACTCCCGGAACTCCCGCTATCCCTGCGCAACCAGGTATGCAGTAAATCTCATACTATTTTAATTGGTAGCATTTCACGGTAAAATGAAGCACAAGAAACAGTAGCTGGCACAAATTCTTTCAAATGATTTTGAGAATTAGAAAAATCTGAGTCACCAACTCATACAAATCTTTGATTAAACTAATGACATCAACTTTCCCTACATAGGTTACCCAGGAACACCTGGTAGCCCTGGAACTCCCGGAACCCCAGCAATCCCTGCACAACCCGGTAAGCAACGAATTTTATGCTAGGATCACTAGAATGCTATATTCGAATTAAACAAATTACAAGAAAAAGTATTGTAAAACAAGTTTATTGTGTACTTAGTTTGGAACCACGAGTCGAGTAGCACGTGAAATACGATATTGAATTGCGACAATTTGGAGAAATTATCAGAACAAATTCTAGATGTAGTACTATTACCATTTACTTTTGTCACGCAGGCTACCCCGGAACTCCAGGTAGACCAGGAACGCCTGGAACTCCAGCAATCCCTGCACAACCCGGTACGTAGGGTATCTTGTTCTGTCCTGATCGAACGTATATTATTCGATGAGGTAGCACACAAAAAAAATAGCGTCAAATTAATTTGTTTGTCTTAGTTCAAAACTGTTATTGAATAATGTGCATGCTATAGATTATTAAAATCTGAATTTATCCCTCATCAACCCAAATAAATTTACAAGCTAATCATTAACATTAACACATCTCTTATAGGATATCCAGGGACACCTGGTAGACCAGGTACACCCGGAACTCCAGCTATTCCGGCACAACCAGGTATGGGCCGAATCTCAATCGATGTTATTGAGTAGCATTCCGAGATGAGATGAAACAAAAAAAATTACTTGTCCAAATTTTTTCGGTTAATCTCGAAGTCATAATTTGAGTTGAACACGTTACACGTTATAAGAATATGCGAATTTGAGTCACTAACCCATACAACCTTACTAAAAGTTTCCAGATGGATTCATCTGGTCGTTCGAAATTACTATGAAATTTGCTGGAAATCTAGCAGGTTTCATATGGAATTCATTGGATTCTGCTAGGAATCCACTAGATGTTAGATGGAATCTATAGGAATTTCGAACGACCGGATGAAATCATCTGGAAATTTTCAGTTAGGAACTTATTATTAGGACTATTAACATTTACTTTTCTCTTGAAGGCTACCCAGGAACACCGGGCAGACCAGGAACGCCTGGAACCCCAGCCATCCCAGCACAACCTGGTAAGCAGAGAATCAGATTTATTAGGAATGGTATTATAAAATTGCCGAGAATAGATGGTAGAGTGCTGTCGAAGAAGTTTATTCTTAATAAGTTAGAAGCTATGAGTTGAATCAAACATGCAACACATTATTGGAATCTGGAAGTCTGGCAAAATAATCGATTCACTCTTGTCACGCAGGCTTCCCTGGAACACCAGGTAGACCAGGAACTCCCGGAACCCCAGCGATTCCCGCTCAACCAGGTATAGAACGCATCTCTTTGACCTAGTCCAAATCCAGAATTCCATAAGTCAGATATAAAATATAGTATGAGAAACCACCATAATTGGATCTTCAAAGAGGCAGAAAATCTACTCACGAACCAAATCATATTTTCAATGGATTCATTAACACGTACTTCTCTGCACAGGCTACCCAGGAACACCTGGCAGACCTGGAACTCCCGGAACCCCAGCCATCCCAGCACAACCAGGTATGCAATAAATCTCAGTTTTTCGGAATTGTCAGTATTTTTGGTGAAAACAATAAGCAAATAATCATACCATTGGAGAAGTTGATTTCATTCAGTTCAAAACCATAATTTCTGTTGCTCGTACATTATGATACTAGAATCTGTTGATCTGAGATGTTAGCCCGGACCAAATATCAATGAGGTCATTCACATATAATTTTGTCACTTAGGCTACCCAGGAACACCAGGTAGACCAGGAACCCCTGGGACTCCCGCGATTCCTGCTCAACCAGGTATGCAACAAATGTCATTCTATTTTTATGATGAGTATTCTTAGATGGGATGGGCTATAAAACACATAGCATATCGCCTAACAAATTTACTTGGCCCACTCCGTAGCCATAAATCAATACAATATATTAATCGAATCTGAAAATCTGATAAGATATAAGAAATCGAATTTTTTTTATGAAGTCTTAACATGAACCGTTTCTGACAGGTTACCCAGGAACACCAGGTAGGCCAGGAACTCCCGGAACTCCAGCAATCCCAGCGCAACCCGGTATGTAAAAAATCTTATTCTTATGTAATTAAGGGTATTGGACTATACGGGAATTATGGAAAACATGAAACAGACGAATACCTGCGAATGCAGTAATCTAACTTTTTTGGAATGCGTTCGAGTTCTGAATACAACAGATTATCCGAATCTGAAAACACCCATCATCAACCGAGACTAATCAACGGTGCCGTCATTAACATTCACATTTGTCCAATAGGATATCCGGGTACACCAGGCAGGCCGGGAACTCCCGGAACCCCAGCGATTCCTGCTCAACCAGGTATAGAACACATCTTACGTCAGTTTTCTTTAATAATTATTATTCTCAAATCTGTCACATGAAAGAGAAACATCGTTTTATCAATTTGTTCGACCTAGTTCGATGTCGGAATTCAAATTGCACTCATAACGGATTATTGAAATCTGAAAAAATCACTTACTGACTGACGTAAAGTTTTGGCGAAGATTTTAACACATACTATTTTTCACAGGTTATCCAGGAACACCGGGCAGACCAGGAACTCCCGGAACCCCAGCCATCCCAGCACAACCGGGTATGCCATAAATCTCATTTTTTCGGAATTGTCAGTATTTTTTGTGAAAACAATAAACAAATAATCATAGCATTGAAGAAGTTGATTTCATTTAGTTCAAAGCCATAATTTCTGTTGCCTGTACAACATGACATTAGAATCTGTTAGTCCAAGATAGTAGCCTGGACCAAATATTAATTAGATCATTCGCATATAATTCTGTCACTTAGGCTACCCAGGAACACCAGGTAGACCAGGCACCCCCGGAACTCCCGCGATTCCTGCTCAACCAGGTATACAACGAATATCACTCTATTTTAATGATTAGTATTCTTAGAGGAGGTGGGCTATGAAATACAAGCATATCGACTAACAATTTTGTTTGACCCACTCCGTAGCCATGAATGGATTCTCATGTGCAATATATCAATCGAATCTGAAAATCTGGTCAGAAATAGGAAATTGAATTTCTTATGAAGTCTCTAACATGAACCGTTTTTGACAGGTTATCCAGGAACACCGGGTAGACCAGGAACTCCCGGAACTCCAGCGATCCCAGCGCAACCCGGTATGTAATAAATCTTATTCTCATGTAAGTATAAGGGTATCGGACTATCCAGGCATAATGAAAAACATGAAACAGACGAATACCTGTAAATGCAATCATCTAACTTTTTGGGATGCATTCGAGTTCTGAATACAACAGATTATTAGAAACTGATAACACCCATCGTCACCGGGACTAATTACCGATGTAGTCGTTTACATTTATATTTGTCCAATAGGATATCCCGGAACTCCAGGTAGTCCAGGTACGCCCGGAACTCCAGCGATTCCAGCACAACCAGGTATGCATAATATATCATTTTATTTTGACTTGTGATAGTAGTCTTTTAATCAGATAAATCGGAAAAGTACATCGTGGAGCGAATTGGGTTCACTAAGTTTCAAGCGCAAATTTGATTCATTCATTTAGGACATCCTTGCACCGTGATCATTCGAATAAAGAACACGAAAAAACACTTGCTCTAGTCATTAACATTTGACATTGTTCAATAGGTTACCCAGGAACACCTGGCAGACCAGGAACTCCGGGAACTCCAGGAATCCCAGCACAACCAGGTATGCAACAAATCGCGTTCGATTCTATTTTTGGATAAGATGAAAGACAAAAAATTACCTTTGCACATGCCCTTTTGATCAATTTTGAAGCCATAATTTGAGTTGAACATGCCATACGTTATCAGAATATATCAATCTGAGCCACTAGCTCATAAAAATTTTCAATAATACTGATAAAATTCACCTTTCTCACAAAGGTTATCCAGGAACACCAGGCAGGCCAGGAACTCCTGGAACCCCAGCGATTCCAGCCCAACCAGGTATGCAACAAATCTCAATCAATTTTAATGAGAAGCATTTCGGGATGAGATAAAATACAAATCGAATAGCTTTGTGCAAATGTTTTCGATTGATCGCGAAGTCATCATTTGAGTTGAACATGCCAAATGTTGAAAAAATATGCGAAACTGAACACTAGCCCATACAAGTTCCTAATAAGACTACTGACATTCACTTTTCTCTCAAAGGTTATCCAGGAACACCGGGCAGGCCAGCAACTCCCGGAACCCCAGCAATCCCAGCACAACCTGGTATGCAGAGAACCTATTTTTTTTTTTTCAACTAATAATCTCCTTGCATGCATTGAATCTCACAAAAAATATTGTAAACCAAATTTGTCTGATTTAGTTCGAAGGCATGATTGGAGTTGAACACTCATTACATTTTTGAACATTCAAAATCCGAATCATGATCAGAAAAAAAATTTGACATCAAATCATTCAATTCACTTTTGTTCTGCAGGCTACCCAGGAACACCGGGTAGACCAGGAACGCCCGGAACTCCAGCAATCCCGGCACAACCAGGTAAGCGAGAGATGCACTTTTCTTTAAACTAGTGTTGCAATTGAATATAATGATTTCGAGAGTCATCTTCAGCATATTAATAGAATCTGAAAATATCATGACAAATGATCGATTGAAAAGAAAAAAAAAATTCTTTTTTCTAAAGGTTATCCAGGCACACCTGGTAGACCAGGGACTCCGGGAACCCCAGGAATCCCAGCGCAACCAGGTATGCAAACAAAATTCATTTTATTTCAATAAACAGCATTGAGTCGAACATGCAACAATTCATTATAATACGTGAATCATATTCACCAGACCTTCATATCCTCAATCATACTAATGACGCTTACCTTCCCCGTACAGGATACCCAGGCACACCGGGAAGACCAGGAACTCCCGGAACTCCAGCGATCCCCGCACAACCAGGTGAGCAAAAAATTTTATGCTGTTTTAAGTATAGTGTTATCCTTAAAAGCGAAGGAACAGTAAAAATGGACTATTGAATAAGTCTAGTTCACTTGGCTCAAAATCGTCCGTTGATTTGATCCTTCAGCACATCATTAGAATCCAATGATATCTACCGCATCGACATAGACAAATTGTCGATCGATTCATCAACATTCAAATTTTCCCACAGGCTACCCAGGAACACCTGGCAGACCAGGAACTCCCGGAACCCCAGCAATTCCAGCTCAACCAGGTGAGCAAACATCTCATCCTGTTCTATTGGATCTTATTTTCGAATTAGATGTGATAGAGAGAAAAGTACTGTCGAAATAATTTTGCCACTTGGTGTAAAGTTGAGTCCATAATCTGAGTCCAACTTTATAGTCACTTCATGAGAATCTCATTATTGGAATAATGAACTGAAACAAATTTCCATTGGGGCTGTTACCATTTATCTTTATTTCTTAGGCTACCCTGGAACACCAGGTACACCAGGAACTCCCGGAACTCCAGCGATCCCTGCTCAACCTGGTGTGTAACAATAGTATATTATGCACCTAGGGAATAAAGTGTTCTTCTCGACGAGTGTGGGGTTTGTAGCCCAATCGAAGCGAGGGTGACATTCACAGTCGTCTAGACTCCAGAAGAACACTTTACACCATGGTGCATACGATATTTTATTCACCCAAGGGCAGAAAGCGCGTTGTTCATGCGCGCAGCTGGGAGTAAAGTACGCACTTTATTCCCTAGGTGCATAAACTCAATTTTTCTTGGATTCGTGGCTTCTTTCGAATATATATATATTAAACACATAACAAAATACTATCCAACACGTTCATTCAACTTAGTCCAAACCCAGAATTTCATAGGTCAGATATTATAAGATAATAGTATAACAAGATGCCATAGGTTGATCTTCAAAGAGTCATAAAATCAACTCAAGAGCCGAATCATATTGTCAATAAAGTCATTATCATGTACCTTTTTTCACAGGATACCCAGGCACACCGGGTAGACCAGGCACTCCCGGAACCCCAGCCATCCCAGCACAACCAGGTATGTAATAAATGTCTTTTAATCGGAATTGTGAGTAATTTTGGTTGAAACATTAAAGAAATAAACATACCCTCAGAGAACTTAGTTTCATTGAGCTCAAAGCCATAATTTCTACTGCTCGTACAACGTGTTATTAGAATCTGTCAATCTGGGATATAATAGCTCGGACCAAATATCAATTGGGTCGTTGACGTATAATTCTGTCACACAGGCTACCCAGGAACACCAGGTAGACCAGGAACTCCCGGAACTCCAGCGATTCCAGCTCAACCAGGTATGTGAGAGAATCTCATTCTATTTTTATGATTAGTATTTTTTACTGAAAAAATGCACGAAACTTACATACCGTCTTATTATTTCGGTCTACTCAATTGAATAACGTGAATCGAATCTCAGATGAATTATACATTACGACGGACTGAACATCTGACGCAACACCTCAAATAAATTTTCAATTCCGTAGTAAGCATGTACTTTTCTGCACAGGCTACCCAGGAACACCTGGCAGACCTGGAACTCCCGGAACTCCAGCGATCCCAGCACAACCAGGTATGCAATAAATGTTAGGCTAGATTCACTGATCGTAAGGGGCATAAGACATAAAGGGCCCCTTGAAAAAAAAAAAAAAAACACTGTTATGATGGTTCCAAGATGATTTTTTGACTGTCTGTTAACTGGAAATCAATTGTACGCCATTCATATATGCTAGTTCTACGGGATAATTTTCGAAAATTTATAGTGCTTCGGAGTAGGGGCGGCCTGTTGTGCCCCACGTTCACCTATGTTTGGATGAAAAAAAAAAAACACAGAGAATTTGATGTTGAACAAGTTTATTCTGACTTTGTTCCAAGCCATGAGCCAAGTTGAATATGCAATACATTATTATACGTTAGAATGGAAATATCTGGAAAAAAATCAACACCAACTCTAGATCTAGTAATTCACAATTACTTTCATCTCACAGGTTATCCTGGAACACCAGGTAGACCAGGAACGCCCGGCACACCAGCGATTCCGGCTCAACCAGGTATGCTAAGGATTTTATTCTATTGACAAATGTTGTGCTCGGACAAAATAAATGAAAAACGAGTACGGTTGAACAAGTTTGTTTGACTTCGTTCGGAACAGTAATTCAAGTCGGAAATGCAGTACGTCAATAAATTCTGATGATCTGAAACACCAGACTGTATGATCACTGAATGTCGTACTCACTTTTTACTTTCGTTGTTTAGGATACCCAGGAACACCTGGCAGTCCAGGAACTCCCGGAACTCCAGCGATCCCTGCTCAACCAGGTATGCAACGATTTTCACTTGATGTTTCGGATTAGTATTCTTAGATCAAATAGGCCACAAATGAAATATATCGACCAGCAATTCCGTTTTACCTACTGTCGATCCATGAACTGATTTTCCCGTGCGGGGAATGATCTAAATCTGAGAAACTGACTCAACAATCGAATTAAATTTTTGGTACGGTTTCTGATCATGTACCTCTTTACACAGGTTACCCAGGAACACCTGGTAGGCCTGGAACTCCCGGAACCCCAGCGATTCCAGCACAACCAGGTATGAAGATCATTTCATTCCAGTGTAAATGATCGTATTTCATTTTCATTAAAGGAACACGTATATGAAATATGACGTCGAGAAAATATGTCCTTATTCATTTGAAACGGAAGATCTAGTTTAACATGGAATGAATACTAACAAAGAAATTATCGGATGAAATATTTAACAAATTTGTCGATGAAGTAATTAAGACTTACATTTTTCCAACAGGCTACCCAGGAACACCAGGCCGGCCAGGAACGCCTGGTACTCCAGCGATCCCTGCACAACCTGGTAAGTAACGAATTTTATGCTGAATCGGTTGATATCGTGGGATAATATGAAACACGAGATGAACCGAAACGAATTGTAGATAACTCATCAACACTTATCCTTGTCACATATACAGGCTACCCAGGAACTCCTGGTAGACCAGGAACTCCAGGAACTCCAGCAATTCCAGCCCAACCAGGTATGTGAAAACTCTCATTGTATTGTTATTATCAGTGTCCTTGGATAAGATAGGAAGTAAATTGGATTACCGTTCAACGAGTTAGTTTAATCTAGCTGAAAGCTATACTTTGAGCTGACTATGCAACGAATCATACAAATATGGAACTCGTTCAACATTAAATGAACCACAAATCAATAACACATATCTTTGTCGCATAGGATACCCAGGAACTCCGGGGTCACCAGGGACACCCGGAACTCCGGGAATACCTGCACAACCCGGTATGTGATGAATCTCGTTCTTCTTTATATAAGAGTATTGTCAAATTCGATCGTACAAAAAATATAGCGCCAAACAAATGTGTCTAATGTATTTCTAAGACACAGTTCGGGTTCTACTTGCGAAAGGTTATTAGAACTGAAAACATCACTTATCAACCAAGATAAATTCACCATGTCATAAATATTTACCTCCGTCTTACAGGATACCCAGGAACACCAGGTATTCCAGGAACTCCTGGAACCCCAGCTATCCCTGCACAACCAGGTATGCAACGAATCTTATTTTCTTTCCATTGATCACTTAATAGTGCCTATTCTTTGACGGGATGAAGTAGGAAAACATCAGAAAAACAAATTTGTTCAAATTCTTCAATGCCAGAAATCGTGTTAATCGTTCGAGAAATAATTGAAATGAGAAAATCTGATTCAAAAAAACCCATGAAAGTCAAAATCATTACAATCCACTGTTCTCATACAGGCTATCCAGGTACACCGGGAAGGCCAGGAACTCCCGGAACTCCAGCGATTCCTGCACAACCGGGTATGTGAAAAATCTACTTTCATTGTATTTAATAATATCGTTTATAATATAATATAACAGTCACATTTACCCTGATTTCTAGGATACCCAGGAACACCGGGTAGACCAGGAACTCCGGGAACTCCTGCAATTCCTGCTCAACCAGGTATTTAAAAAATCTAATTCTATTGTAATACCTGGTATCCTTGACTCAGACTAAAAAACGGACGGAAGCACCGTCGAACATGTTTGTTTTCTTCAGTTTGAAGCCATAATTCAAATTTAACATGCGATGCATCATTGAAATCTGTAAATCTGAGGAACAGCGCAGACGGAGTTTCAATTAAATTATTGACATATTTCTTTCTGACATAGGCTACCCAGGAACACCAGGTACACCAGGAACGCCCGGAACTCCAGCAATTCCAGCACAACCAGGTGAGAAAAAAATTGCAGTCTATTGCAACTAATTTAATCTTCTAGCCAAATAAAATACAAAAAATACCATCCAAAAATATTGGCTTGACTTTGAACTTGAGAATCTAAAAAATCAGTTGAAACAAGTTCCTACTGTGGTAATTGATATTTATTTTTATGCTACAGGCTACCCAGGTACACCGGGAAGACCAGGAACTCCCGGAACTCCAGCGATTCCTGCACAACCAGGTGAGCAAAAAATCTCATTTAAGACCCTCTGTAATTCGGAAATTATCGGTCCCTCGAATTTATGGTGAAGTAGAATTAAGTCTTAGATTTCCATAGGGAATGCATCTGTGGCCTGAGGTGCGGTTATTTTGTATCAGCCTGAATAGCGTTGTCCTCCCATACGGAAGAAATCCCTCAAATTTAAGGGGTAAATTCGTCACCCTCAACTTTCGGGGGTTCACCGTGAAATATCAGGGTTTACCCTGTATTTGGAGGTATATTTATCACAAAAAAAATGAAATTTAAGGGTAAACCCCGAGTTTTCATGGTAAACCCCCAAAACTTGGGGGTGACGAATTTACCCCTTGAATTTGAGGGTTTTTTCCCGTGAGGGCTCAGACGCGATAGGACAGTGAAAATGTACTGTTGAACAACTCTATTTCACTTGGTAGAGTCAAGTAGAACCGTTATCCGACTAAAACTATTAGCACCATATTAGAATCTGGAAATATCCGCCCCTTTGATATAGACCAACTTTCAATCGATTCATCAACATTCAACTTTTTCCGCAGGCTATCCAGGAACACCCGGTAGACCAGGAACGCCCGGAACTCCAGCAATCCCAGCACAACCAGGTATGCAAATAATCGCATCTTGTTCAAACCGACATTGTCTTTTATTTGGATAGAATACAATTTTTTCGACTTTTGGTAGTCCAAAGTCGTTCATTTAGATTATCATGCAGCCCATTATTCGAATATGAAAATATACAAATACCATCGATAAATTCTAGGTATGACTACTTATTTTTATTTCACAGGCTATCCCGGAACGCCAGGTAGTCCAGGAACGCCTGGAACTCCAGCGATCCCTGCACAACCCGGTATGTACCAAATTTTATTCTGTTTAAACAAGCCATTTGTTTGATTAGCTCGATATTAGATAAAAAAAAAAAAAACAACTTGTGTCCTATGAATTTATTAAACTTTTTTGGAATTTGTGATGAGCGCTATTCATGCAACCGGTTATTGAATGGGCTTGAGATAGCAAAGATGAAGCCATTCGTAATTGATGTCTTACTTATCCTCATTTCTTAGGCTACCCAGGAACACCTGGTAGACCAGGGACTCCCGGAACTCCCGCAATTCCTGCACAACCAGGTGTGTAACATCGTATTTGATCTTCACTTATTATATCCTTGGAATAGATGGTACTTGAAAAAGTATTGTCTGATAAACGCTTTTGACTTAGTTTGCAGTAGTTGTTAGACGGGCAATGAGATCATCGAACTCAAAATCAAAACAAATTTTCGTATTTATCATCAACATTCATCTCTTTTTACAGGATATCCAGGAACACCGGGTAGACCAGGAACGCCCGGAACTCCAGCCATCCCGGCACAACCAGGTGTGCATTAAATCTCGTGTTATTTTAATTAATGGTATCTTTCAATCGGAAAGATGCAAAAAAATACGCCATACAGCAAATTGTTCAAAGTGATAATTTGAGTCGTTTATGCAACACATTCTTATACGGACATTACTTGACTCAGAAATCTTTAGAAATTCTTCGTGCATTCATTAATATTTAATATTGTCGAATAGGTTACCCAGGAACTCCTGGCAGACCTGGAACGCCCGGAACTCCAGCGATCCCAGCTCAACCAGGTATGCACAAAGTCCCATTCTATTTCAACTAATGATTTCCTAGAATGCAAGGAATTACAAAAAAATACCGCCAACTAAGGTTTTGAGATTCAATTTCAAGCCGTAATTCGAGTTTAACATTTATCACGCTATGAGAAGTTTCAAATTTGAATCGTAAGCCAAGAACAATCGTACGTCAACTCATTCATATTCACTTCCGTCTTATAGGCTACCCAGGAACACCTGGCAGACCAGGAACTCCTGGAACTCCAGCGATCCCAGCACAACCAGGTATGAATTGAATTTTATATCATCATTGTGACTATTGGCTTCTTTCTGCACGATGGTTCGAAGAAATATGCTCTGAAATGAAGTTTGACTTACAAAGAGAGTGCTATACTTCTACGAGTATTTCCTTTTGCGAACATATGGAGCCCAAATCTGTATATCCATCGCATGCACCATTCTTTTTTCTACTAGAATACAGCATCCCCGGTAACAATAATTTCGTCCTCGAAAATTCTTGAACAAGAGTATCTTTACAGATTAATGTCAAACTTCAGTGAGATACTATCGAAGGACGATTGTTTGAATTTGCTTTTATCTGTTGCGAAGATTTTTAGCAGATCAGGTGTAAACTCTAAATCATCTATTGCTCTGGAATAATTCGTTAACACTCAACTGTATGGAATCCCATTATCGAAACTTGATCAGTGGACAATAAAAATAAATATTCTGGGCATAGATTAACCATATTCTACATTTATTATGACATTGTACATCGAACTGCTAATATGATGAATTGTGGATGAAAAAAAGACTTAGGCCAATTAGATTGGAAGACACATCATGAGCTTCGAATTTTGGCACAAAGAAATACCTGTAGAAGTTTCAGAAAAATCCTTCATATAGAAGTCTTGTACTCTCTGTGTTAGTTTGTAGTAATAAGGAAAGCCTTGTTGATCATCCGCGTCGATATCCAAAAAAATTTTTGAGGTGGTTATTAACTCAACTTTGTCGCGTAGGTTACCCGGGAACACCTGGTCGACCAGGCACTCCTGGTACTCCAGCGATCCCTGCACAACCCGGTATGTAACAAATCTTATTTTTGTTGACGCAAGCTAGATGTTGGATTAGATTGTCACAAAATAAAATACCTTACATTTTGCATTTTTTTTTAAATATATAATTCGAGTTGTGCGTATGAATGATTATTTGGATCTAATAATATTGCCCATTAAATGAGCCTAATTCACGATACAGTCATTAACGGTCATGTTTTACTGATAGGATACCCAGGAACTCCAGGTATTCCAGGTACGCCCGGAACTCCAGCGATCCCGGCGCAACCAGGTATGCATAATATCTTCATTTGCACTCGTGAAATCTTTTGATCGATTGAGTGAAAAGAATATTGTGCGGAGAAAATTTTTTCAACTTGATTTCAACTGATAATTCGAGCCATTCATTCATCACATTATAAGACTGAGATTATTCGACTCATTAACCTGCAGAGATACTTGATGCAGTCATTAACATTTTGCATTGTCGAATAGGTTACCCAGGAACACCTGGCAGACCAGGAACTCCTGGAACCCCAGCGATCCCAGCACAACCAGGTATGCAACAAATCTTATTCTATTTTAAGTAGAAGCATTTCAGGATGAACTAAAATGGAAGAAAGAAGTACTTTATCACACAAGTGATTTTGATCTTCTTCGGGGCTATAAATCTTAGTCATCAGCTATACGAATTTTCAATTAAGCTAATGACATTTATATTCATCACATAGGCTACCCAGGAACACCCGGTAGACCAGGAACTCCCGGCACCCCAGCTATTCCAGCACAACCAGGTAAGCAAGAAATCTTATTATGGTTTAAATAGTAGTGTCTTGGAAAGCGATCGGACAGTATAAAAGTACTATTGCGAAGAAGTCTGGTTGACTTGGCTGAAACCTGTAATTTGACTCAAACCTTCAGCACATCATTGGAATCTGAAAATAACTGCCTCATAGATATAGACAAATTTTTGATTGATTCAGCAACATTTCAATTCTTTCCATAGGCTACCCAGGAATACCTGGTAGACCAGGAACTCCAGGAACTCCAGCGATCCCAGCACAACCAGGTATGCCGAAAATCTGATTTCATTTCAACTACTGTTATCCTAGCATGCAACAAATCATTAAAAAAAATACCATCGACCAAGTGTCGTTGATTCAATTTGAAACTGTAATGCGAGTTGAACATTCATCATTTAATAAGAACTTTAGGAATCAATTAATGAACCAAAATCAACACCACATCAAATTATTCACAATCGTTTCTGCCTTATAGGCTATCCAGGAACACCAGGAAGACCAGGAACTCCCGGTACTCCAGCGATCCCTGCACAACCAGGTATGTTATAAATCTCCAATGAGATGGAGTGAATGAAATATCAGGTCGATAAAATTAGTTAACTAAGTAAATTTAAAATCGGAAATCAAGTCGAACGCGAAGCAAACGACTAAAATATGAACTTCGTGGATTCAACAATCATCAAAACCTATCGGTTATGTTCCTAAGAGTTAATTTTGTCAAACAGGCTACCCAGGAACACCAGGTAGACCAGGGACGCCCGGAACCCCAGCTATTCCCGCACAACCGGGTATGCAAAGAATCTTATTTTATTGCAACATGTAATAGATACTTTTCATTCCGAGGAGTCGAAAAGACATAATGTTGATGAAACTAGATTGTGCTAATTTGATTGAGTTGAACGTAGAAAAAATATCTAGGAGACTACGATTGAATTCAACGTTCAATAAAAATTAGCGGAAAAGTCATTAACAGTTACTTTTGCTATACAGGATACCCGGGAACACCAGGTAGACCAGGAACACCCGGAACGCCAGCAATCCCTGCTCAACCAGGTGTGTAGAAAATCTAATTGTGATTGATGATTAGTATTTCTGGTGGAAATAAACTTTGAAAGAAATATACGGCTGATAGTTTGATTTTATCTACAACAAATAATTAGAATATGAAAATCTGACTCAGCAGCCACAATAACTTTGGAGAGAAGTCATTAACCATTACAATTATCACACAGGATACCCCGGAACACCTGGTAGACCAGGTACCCCTGGAACCCCAGCAATTCCTGCGCAACCAGGTATGCAACGAATCGCATTTGATCCCAACTAATTGTATTTTTTTATAAGTTCGTTCCTGAAAAATGGGCGTCGAGAAAATTCGTTCATTCGAGTTTGCAGTCATAATTCCAGTTGCTGATTCACAAATCCTTATACTAAGATTATCCCACTCGAAAGCCATACCAAATTTTTATAGTACTCAATCGTCAACATTTATCTTTGTCTTATAGGATATCCAGGAACACCGGGCAGACCGGGAACTCCCGGAACTCCAGCGATTCCTGCACAACCAGGTAGGAAATAAATTGCAGTGTATTTTAACTAATTTTATTTTCCAGCCGGATTGACGTAAAAAAAAACCTTTGAAGAAAATTTGCTTGACATCAAACTTGAAAATCTACAGAATCATTTGAACCAAATTCCAACTGTAGTATTGATATTCATTTTTATGCTACAGGCTACCCAGGCACACCGGGAAGACCAGGAACTCCCGGAACTCCAGCAATACCAGCACAACCAGGCATGTATCAAATTTCATATTATTCCGACTAATGATATCTTTCAATCAAATACAACAGTAGCATATAGAGTATTCTCGCTAATCCGGGACACTTCTCTGCGTATGAGTCCCCGATTTTGGTACTACGAAAGATTTTTGTTCTTGACCAACCCCTAACAATGAATTTAGAGCCATACACGCTGATATCAACTGGTTCAGAAGTCACTGGATTTACAAAGTAGGAAAAAATCAGTTTTTGAGCGCATCGGACGATCGTCGAACATATACGTATCTTCGAATTTGGGAATCCAAATAATCTTTTCAACCAGTGCTTCAGAGTCAGAAAACTCCCACTTTTTACGCCATCAGACTCAAAATCTTCGAAAAAATATTTTTGCTCACGATTTTCGCAAGATATTTTTAGCAATATAGCAGGGTGTGTGACTAGATTTGTTGTTGGGGATTTGCCAAGACCCGAAATCTCTTGTAGTACCAAAATCGTGGATCCATGCGCACGAAAGTGTCTCGGATAAGCGAGAACAACCCATATACCTATAAATCGCGAAGCAAATTTGCTGGACTCACCATCAGTTTAAAGTAATAATCTTAATAATCTTAGTAATTCATCTAACACATTCTTAGACTATGACCATTTACTTCAGCCCCCGGTGAAATGATTTATTTATTGATTAATATTCAACTTTGTCGCAAAGGTTACCCAGGAACACCTGGCAGACCAGGAACTCCCGGAACCCCAGCAATCCCAGCACAACCAGGTATGCAACAAATCTCGTTTGACTTTAACTAGTAGCATTTTGAAACGAGGTAGGACGCAAAAAACATCTCGTGGCCATAATTTGAGTTGGACATACAACTTGTTATGAGAATACGTGAAAATGAGTAATCAGCCCATACAAAATTCTCGATTATGTGGATGATATTCATATTTGTTACACAGGCTACCCAGGAACACCCGGCAGGCCAGGAACTCCTGGAACCCCAGCAATCCCAGCACAACCCGGTAAGCAACAAATCTTATGCTAAATCCAATATCACCTGTATATCCAGATGACAGAGGACACATGGTTAAGTACCCAGACAACACAGAAACAAAACTTGTCTGAAAAGATGTCATATAAGACGTCGAATGCGAAACTTGTCGACGTCTTATATGACGTCTCTTCAGACAAGTTTTGTTTCTGTGTTGTCTGGGGTACTGTCGAAAAGGTTAATTTCCCATTAGTTTGAAGTCATGAGTCGAGTTGAAAATGCAATACCTACGTTATTGGAATCTGGAAGTCTGAAAGAATAATCGATACAAATTCTTGATTCAGTAATTACCATTCACTCTTGTCACACAGGGTATCCTGGAACACCAGGTAGACCAGGTACGCCCGGAACTCCAGCAATCCCGGCTCAACCAGGTATGCATCGAATATCATATTATTTGAACTCATCGTATCTTTCCGCATTTTCCGTGAACCATTTGACTTTGTTTTGAGCGATAATTCGAGCCATTTATTAAACACCTTTTCTGACTGAAACATAATGGGACTATTGGACTCAGGAACTCAAAAAAACCATCGATACAGTTCTTAACGTTAAACTTCTTCACACAGGCTACCCAGGAACCCCTGGAAGACCAGGAACTCCCGGAACCCCAGCGATCCCCGCCCAACCCGGTATGTATCGAATCTAAGGCTTCATTGACTAATATTATAATCAGATTACATGACTCGGACATGCAACAAATTATCAGAACGTGGCAATCATTCAACATCCCCCAGTAATTATAACACCATTTATCTTCGTCACACAGGATATCCAGGAACACCAGGTATTCCAGGAACGCCCGGGACTCCCGCGATTCCAGCACAACCAGGTATGCATGGAGTCTCATGTCATTTGTACCAATAGTATTTCAATAGTATTTCTCGATCGGATGGATCGTGAAATATACCGTGGAGCAGTTTTGCTTGACATAGTTTGATTATTCGATACCATTTATATGAGCCCCCGAAGAAATAGTTAATTCGGTCATTTTCATTCCACTTTGTCGAATAGGTTACCCAGGAACACCTGGCAGGCCAGGAACTCCCGGAACACCAGCTATTCCCGCACAGCCAGGTAAATAATGAATATCATTGCATTTTCATAATTACTGTCCGTGAGTGAAATGAACCACGGAAGAAATACCCGACGAACAACTTTGTTTGACTCACTTTGGAGTCATTCATTGATTGCCACATGCAATACAGTATCAGAATCTAAAAACCTGATTTAACACCCAAAAGAAATTTCCGAAGTACTCATCAACATGTATTTTGTTGTACAGGCTACCCAGGAACACCTGGCAGACCAGGAACTCCTGGAACTCCAGCGATCCCTGCACAACCAGGTAAGCGAAGAATTACAGCCTATTCGCAATAATTTTGTCTTAGAATCAAAACAAAGTTGTTTGACTCTCAACTCGGAAGTATGATGAATCAATCGCAAAAAATTATAGCCGTTGTAATTACTGTAGTAATATTTACTTCGTCATATAGGTTACCCAGGCACACCAGGAAGACCAGGAACGCCCGGAACCCCAGCGATACCAGCACAACCAGGTAAGCAACTAATCTCATCCTACTTTTCGGAACGAAATGCTTAGACAAGAGGGATGACCAAAGAAATATCGTCAACCAACCTTGTTTGACTCAGTCTCTAAACCTATAATTAGAGTGAATTGTCCCCTACATTCTTCGATTAATCAGCATTTTCCTTTATCACATAGGCTACCCAGGGACACCAGGTCGACCAGGAACTCCTGGAACACCAGCTATTCCTGCACAACCCGGTAAGCAACACATTTTATACTTGGTCGACTGAAGTTATATTTGAATCAGATAGAGACCAAAAAAAGTCCCGTCGAGCATGTTTATTTTAAATCAGTTTAAAACCATAAGTTGAGTTAAACATGCACTTTATTATTGCGATCTATGGAAAATTGAAAAACATTCGAAACTGATATCACACAGATTAATTATCATTTTCTTTTGTGACACAGGCTACCCCGGAACACCAGGTAGACCAGGAACGCCCGGAACTCCAGCCATTCCAGCTCAACCAGGTAAGCACAAGATCTCGTATCATTTTGAAGTGCATTAAATAGATCAGAAAATTCTTGCTACTTTATTTGATTTAGTTTCAACTGATAACTTCAGCCATTAATTGAATACATCCCCAGACTCATAATAATCGATGGGAGCTTTCCATCTACAGCTGAAAATCGACGCCGTCAGACACACCACTTAGGCCGATCGTTCAGCTGCGTCTGAGTGTGTCAATTTTTGGCTGTAGATGGAAAGCTCCCATTAACATTTAACTCTGTCGCTTAGGTTACCCCGGAACGCCGGGCAGACCAGGAACCCCCGGAACTCCAGCCATCCCCGCGCAACCAGGTATGGAAAGAATCGCATTTTATTCGAACCAATAATGTTCTTGAATCGGGTAGGACATGAAGAAAAAAAAACATTACACGAATTGGTTCTACTCCTGTTGGTTCAAAGTCATAAGTCAAAATGATCAAGCGTTGGATTATTGTAATTTAAAAATCTAAGATAACTGTCAGAATAGATTCTTGATGAAGTAATTGCTTCTCACTTTTGTCACACAGGCTACCCAGGAACACCAGGAAGACCAGGAACTCCTGGAACTCCGGCAATCCCTGCGCAACCAGGTAAGCATAGAATATCATTAGAATAACTGATATTATGCTTGAATCCGATAAAACAATAACATAGTATTGTGGGACGAGTCTGTCTTATTTAGCTTGAAATCATACTTCAAGTTGGACCTTTAGTACATTATAAGAATCTAAAAATATTCGGATTATTGACACAGACAAATTTTTGATATAGTCACTCATATTTCCCCCTCTTCCATAGGCTACCCAGGAACACCTGGCAGACCAGGAACTCCCGGAACTCCAGCAGTTCCAGCACAACCAGGTACGCAACAAATTTTCATTTCATTCTAACTATTAGCATTTCAGGATGTTATAAAACACGAAAACAGCGTCTTCGCATAAGTTCCTTCAGGTCATCTTGAAACCATAATTTGACTTGAATTTGCAACCAGCTATTAGATTATCCGTATTTGGGTCTCCTGCAGCCTATACAAATTCTCGATTTAGCTAATGACATTTTCCTTTTTACAAAGGCTACCCGGGAACCCCTGGCAGACCAGGAACTCCCGGAACTCCAGCAATCCCAGCTCAACCAGGTGAGCAAAAATCTCATCCTATTCTAACGGATGTTATTTTCGAATTTGATAGGATAGAGAAAAAGTCCTGTCAACATAGTTTTTCTACTTGGTGTGGAGCTAAGTCCATAATCTGAGTCCAACTTTATGATCACTTCATGAGAATCTTACTATTGGAATAATGAACTGAAACAATTTTCATTAAGGTCGTTAACATTCATCATTGTTTCTTAGGCTACCCCGGAACACCAGGTAGACCAGGAACTCCCGGAACTCCAGCGATTCCTGCTCAACCTGGTATGTAACAAATTAAATTTTTCCTTGATTCGTGGCTTCTTTGGAATATACCGTATTTACGGGCAAATAAGCCGCACCTTTTTTTTTGCTTTTTCAACCTACCAAAAACCGGGTGCGGCATATACACGGGTGCGGATTTTTTGAAAAATTTTGCAATAATTTCTTCACTCACTGGGTCATTTTATTACCTACCGCACCGTTTCGGTATTCCGACTTATACGGGTATGAAAAAGTTTTTTCGCAAATGACCCTTCCAAAACCGGGGTGCGACTTATTTCCGCGTAAATACAATATATGAAATACACAACCAAATACTGGCCACGTTCATTCGACTCAGTCCAAATCCAGAATTCCATAGATCAGATATTCTAAGATAATAGTATAACAAGATGCCATAGGTTGATCTTCGGAGTCAAAAAATCCACTCAAGAACCAAATCATAAATTGTCAATGAATGCATTATCATGTACCTTTTTGCACAGGATACCCAGGCACGCCGGGTAGACCAGGCACTCCCGGAACCCCAGCGATTCCAGCTCAACCAGGTATATGAGAGAATCTCATTCTATTTTTACGATTAGTATTTTTTACTGAAAAAATGCTCGAAACTTATATACCGTCTTATTATTTCGGTCTGCTCAATTGAATGACATAAATCGAATCTCCGATGAATTACATTATGACGAACAGAATATCTGACGCAACACCTGAAAGAAATGTTCAATTCCGTCGGTAACATGTACTTTTCTGCACAGGCTACCCAGGAACACCTGGCAGACCTGGAACTCCCGGAACTCCAGCGATCCCAGCACAACCAGGTATGCAGAAAATCAGATCTCATTTTCACTATTTTCTTTCTAGAATGCAATAGATTACAAATGAAGTATTATCGACCAAGCTTTTGGCATTCAGTTTGAAAACGTCATTCGAGTTTAACATTCATCATTTTATGAGAACTTTGCAATCCGAATCGTGAATCAAAAAGAATCTTACGTCAACTCATTCACATTCACTTCCGTCTCATAGGCTACCCAGGAACACCAGGCAGACCAGGTACGCCCGGGACTCCAGCTATTCCCGCACAACCAGGTATTATGCAAAGAATTTCACTTTCTTGTAACAAATAATAGCTACTTCTCATTGTGATGGAGTAAAAAGAAACATAACATCGATAAAACTAGTTCGTCGTCATTTGATTGCGTTGAACGTAATGCGAATATTGGAGATGAAAAAAACATCAGAAGATGAAAATTGAACTTGATATTTAACAAAAATTGGCGATAAATTCATTAACGGTCACCTTTATCACACAGGCTACCCAGGAACACCGGGCAGACCAGGAACTCCCGGAACCCCAGCGATCCCAGCCCAACCTGGTATGTATCGAATCTAAGGGTTCATTGACTAATAATATAATCAAATCACATGACTTATATTGAACAAATTGTCAGAACGTTGCAATCATTTAATATTCACCATGAATTAACGACATTTATCTTTGCCACCCAGGATATCCAGGAACACCTGGCAGGCCAGGAACTCCCGGAACTCCAGCCATTCCTGCGCAACCAGGTAAGCAACGAATTGCAGTCTATTTGCTCCCAATTTTGTCTTCAACCGGATGATACACAAGAAAATTCTATAAAACATATTTGTTTAACTCTTGACTCGACAGTCTGAAAAATTAATTTCAACAAATTATGACCGTTGTAAATACTGTAGTAACATTCACTTTGTCACACAGGTTACCCAGGCACACCGGGAAGACCAGGAACGCCCGGAACCCCAGCGATACCAGCACAACCAGGTATGCAACTTAACTCATCTTACTTTTACTAACGGAATACATGGATGCAAGAGAAGACCGAAGAGATTCCGTCGAACAACCTCATGTGACTCTGTTTAAACCCATAACCGGAGTTAATTATCCACTACATTTTGCAAGTAATCAGCATTTTCCTCTTTCACATAGGCTACCCAGGGACACCAGGTCGACCAGGAACTCCGGGAACCCCAGCTATCCCTGCACAACCCGGTAAGCAACGAATTTTATACTTGGTCGGCTCAAGTTAGATTTGAATCTGATAGAGATACCATGGAAACGTACTCTCGAGAAAGTTTATTGTGAATCAGTGCGGAACTATAAGTCAAGTCGAGAATGCAATTCATTATTAGGACCCATAGAAGTTCGAAAAAAATCGGAACGGATTTTACATGGAGTATATATCATTTACTTTTGTCGCACAGGCTACCCAGGAACACCAGGTAGACCAGGCACACCCGGAACCCCAGCCATCCCAGCACAACCAGGTATGCAATGAATTCCATTTTTTCGGAATGGTCAGTATTTTTGGTTAAACAATAAACAAATAATCATACCATTGAAGAAGTTAATTGCATCTAGTTCAAAGCCATAATTTCTGTTGCCCATACGACATGATATTAGAATCTGTCAATCTGAGATAATAGCCCGAACCAAATATCAATTAGGTCATTCACATATGATTGTGTAACTTAGGCTACCCAGGAACACCAGGTAGACCAGGAACCCCCGGAACCCCGGCCATCCCTGCACAACCAGGTATGGGAAGAATCGCATTCTATTCGAATCAATACTGTTGTTCGATCGGGTATGACATAAAAAAAAAAAAAATTACACAAATTGGTTTCACTCCTATTGGTTCAAAGACATAAGTCAAGATAATCAAGTAGCGAATCATAGGAATTTGAAAATCTAAGATGATTGTCAGAATAAATTCTCGATCAAGTAATTTTTTCTTAATTTCGTCACACAGGCTATCCAGGAACACCAGGAAGACCTGGAACTCCTGGAACTCCAGCAATCCCTGCGCAACCAGGTAAGCAGAGAATATCATTTCAATAATTGATATTGTGGTTGAATCCGATAGAACAGTAATAAAGTATTGTGAATCGAGCTTTTTTTTATTTAGTTTGACATCATACTTCAAGTTCAGCCTTTAGCACATTATGAGAATCTAAAAATATTCGATTCATTGACACAGACAAATTTTCGATATAGTTATTCACATTCACCTCTCTTACATAGGCTACCCAGGAACACCTGGCAGACCAGGAACTCCTGGAACCCCAGCAATTCCAGCACAACCAGGTATGTAATAAATCTCATTCCATATTGTATAATGTCATGCTTCAAGCAGATGAAACTAAGAAGAAAAATCGGTTAAAAAAATGTCTTACCTTGGTACCAAAGCGATCATTTGAGTTGAACATGCAAGAGATGAATTGAATTCGGAAATATCACTTCTCAATCGAGATAAATTGTTGATATTGAGTCATCACATGAAATTTTTTCTTCAACAGGTTATCCAGGTACACCTGGCAGACCAGGAACTCCCGGAACTCCAGCTATCCCTGCGCAACCCGGTATGTAACAAGTCTTATTCAATTTTTTCAAATAATATTAGGCTTTGAACAGATAAAACAGAAACAAAATGCCATTCAACAAAATCTTGAGTTGTACACGCAAGAGATGACCAACATCGTGAAACGTACTCATTAACTAAGACACTTTTCTAACAAAGTCATTTACGTGTCCAATTTTCTTACAGGCTACCCTGGAACACCTGGTAGACCAGGAACTCCCGGAACTCCAGCAATCCCTGCACAACCTGGTATGTAACAAACCCCATTCGTTATTAATAATGGTATTCTTTGAATATACACAACACAACAATAAGGAATCTCCCGACACATTTTTGTTTGATGTTTTCGAAAGCCAGAATTTGAATTGTGTATGAAAAAGATTATTCGTTCCTGAAAAGATCACTCATGAATAGAGATGGATTTCCGATGGTTATTAATACCCACCTTTCTGCACAGGTTACCCAGGAACACCCGGTAGACCAGGAACGCCCGGAACTCCAGCGATCCCTGCGCAACCTGGTATGTAACAAGTCTCATTTTATCCTGAATAACGTTAGGTTTTAGGTAGATAAAACGGAAACGGAATATCATTTAAAAAAATGTTGGAACTTCGTATCAAAGCCATTATTTGAGTTGTACATTATGTACATGCAAAAGATGAATAGAATCGAAAAAGATCACTTATCAACTGAGTGAAATTTCCAACAAACTTATGAACAGTTACAATTTTCTTTCAGGCTACCCGGGAACACCTGGTAGACCAGGAACTCCCGGAACTCCAGCGATTCCTGCTCAACCTGGTACGTTATGAACCTTATTTTTTTAATTATTGGTATTCTTGGTATTTAGACAACACAAGTCAAAAAAGAAATACGGCTAAACAATTTCGTTTGACCTAGTTTGATGCTGGAATTCGAATTGATCATGCAAGTAATTATTCGATTCCGAAAATATAACTTATTAATAGAGATGAATTTTCGATGTTTGTTAATATTGACATTTCTGCACAGGCTATCCAGGAACACCTGGTAGACCAGGAACGCCTGGAACTCCAGCGATCCCCGCGCAACCTGGTATGCACAAAATTCTATTCTATTCAAACTAAGTGTATTCATAAGCCGAATAATCAAACGAAAAAATCATGCCATTGAACAAATCATCATCATAAAATTGGTAGAAGATTATTCGTCTTTGAAAGTCTTACCCATCAATGCAAGACATTTTTATCCGAATTTCAATAGAAGGCAACATGACCATTTTCCATCTTCTCACAGGTTACCCCGGAACCCCTGGTAAACCAGGTACACCTGGCACTCCTGGCATCCCACCACAACCAGGTATTGAGCGAATTTACGTTCATTCAATTTCCGGGCTCAAATCAAATATCCAATTATATAACTAATCTGAAATCGCAACATCGCGAGATTACGTTGTTTTCAAATTTTTCTTCATATCGTAACTCGTAGTTGGGGTCGACTAATGGATCTGCGCCAAATAGATGACAAGCTTCCAAATGAATATATAATATAGTATATAATTTATTGTGAATGTAAAAAACTAATTTTTTTTCTGGGAATTATTAATTGTTTCTCAGGCTATCCTGGCTATCCTGGCTATCCTGGCTACCCTGGCTATCCACAACAACCAGATCCTGGATACCCCGGTGCACCGGACGGTCCCGTAGGTGGGGTTGGACCTGATGGAGGTTATCCTGGTTACCCTGGCTATCCTGGTGCACCAGACGGTCCTATTGGTGGGATCGGAGGTGTAGGAGGTGTGGGAGGTGTAGGAGGTATTGGCGGTGATGGCGGAATCGGCGGTGACGGAGGTGTTGGACCTGATGGACCTGATGGTCCCTGGCCAACAGGTCCCCCGGGTCCAGATGGCCCATGGCCAGGTGATCCAGACTATGTTCCTGGAGTTAAGCCAACGACGAGACCATCTTCTTCGGGGACGTCATATGAAACAAAGACTAAACCTTACGCTCCAATCACTGCCGGATCCTCCATTCAACCAAAATATCCTGGAAGATCAACATTTTCTCCAGACTTTAAATCATCATACCCATCCGGACAGACTGCATATAACAGAGGCAACTCTGAGTATTCACAAAAAACTGCTGATGGAAAATACGAACAACCTGGATCAGCCCAGATTAAACAATCTTCTGAATTATCACAATCTGGCCAAACTGGACGTCAAGGGCAACTTGGTAACGGTCAATTTAATTATCCCCAACAAGGCCCGAATGAGCATAAAAGTAACTTTGAGAAACCCAATAATTTCCAGACGCAGCAGGTCGATCCAGGATTGCTTATTCGACCTAGCAAATCTAGACCACTTGGTTTTCCACAACAGCCCAATCTTTCTGGTAAACCAGAAGAAGGGCAATTCATTTCGCAACAAGGCAATCAAGCGCAACGCAACGAGTATGAACGTAATATAGAATCACATGGTAGATCCGCTGGAACTGGTCGCACAGGAGGTGATCAATTCGACTTTCAGCAGCAGCAAGGCCAGTATCAAGAAAATGACAATTACCAGGAGAACAACCGCTTTGAAAAGCAACAGTTTGTCACAAATTTCCCTCAACCATCTGGTCGGCCAGAACAAGGGCAAATAGGACTTGTTCCACTTTCTGGCAGACCTGGTAAAAAATATCGGCTCGATAAACCTGAAAAGATCAGAACGGCCGTAGAATCCAATCCTGACTCTCAACTGATCCAGCCAGTTGCTCCCACATCCATAACGCCGTTCACACCGGATCCTAGTATCGGTGCCCTCGGTGTGCAACCGCCTCATCTATCGAAAGAAAAATCACCTTCACTGTCTGTGAGCCCGGACCCAAAAGCTTGCCCTTGCTATCTAGTAGAACCGAATAACACTATATCACAGACGACGACTAGCACCACGCCAACTCCTTTAATCGGACAACTGGGCTTCATTCCTGTTATCTTTGTTCCATACTGCCCCGGCGAAAAGGCAGATAGTAAGCAAATGGAGACATTATTCCCTGCTGCTACTCCGATTCCTTATCCTTGTAACGTATGTGGACAGAACAAAGCACAAATATCGACACAATTCCTTGACCTGAATCAGCTTGGTAGTATAGAGCATTTGAGAAAAGCTCTTAGCCAGGCAAACCTTGGCTTTTTAAACGTTCCTGTCAAGGGACGTACTCACAGGAGAAAGGTTAAGAGGAGGAAAGTAAGTCTTTGATTGAAAGTTATTGTTTTTAAATAACATAATATATAGAGCCAACGAAGGATATGGCACTGAGGCAAGTCAACGCGGAAATGGTGAGAATGCCCGTCCGTCAGCTACTGGACAGCTAATGGATGGCCACTCAAAGGTTATTGATGCCGAGGCAATTGTCTCACTCTGAATATATCAGAGTAAGAATCTTCTGCCCTCCATCTCATCATTCCCCCGTAAATTAGATTCTAAAATTAACGTTCTTCGTGAGAACCTCGTTGCATTCTTCAATGTAAGTTCATGTATTCACTATTCATGATTGTATAAAATAATAAGTTAGTAATTGCTACCAATTAGTGGCCATATTGTCAGTAGTATACTGTATGGTTGTGAGATCGTATGAGCAATATTTAGAAATCATCTAATAATATGTATCCCGTTCTTAAACGTAAGAAAATAAGAGAAATGTTTATAAATAAATAACACCATTTTTTAATGCAAAGTTGCATCAAAAACTCACCTTACCTCATTTCAGCTGAAAAATTGCGATCGCTTCCAACCTCACAATAAAATTACAGAAGCCTTTTTCACAGAAAGCATCCAAGATTACACATATTTGAATCATATTCTTCTCAAGTTGAAGAAAATATCTCGTAGAAGAAGAAGAACAAGAACTCAATAGATTTTCGAATCACCAATTATATTTTCTAAATAATCGTTATATTTTGGACTCGTGCGTAGTTGTAGATTCATTTAGACTATGAAGGAGTCGCATACTATCGAAAATTAAACTATATATTGATCTGTAGGGCGATTTTTATAAATGTAACATTTTTCATGTCGAGTATGAGTGGGGAATGGCAAGGAATAAAATACATGGAGTGAAATAATTATTCCGTTCTTCCTGAAGTATTAAATACATTTCAGAATGAAGTGATTATAATTATAAACTAATATTAACTATATATAAAATTAAAACGTACTTCACAGTTAAACATTTTTTAAATGATTATACAAGCTATAAGCATCAACTATTCTACATGTTCTAATGTACTTTCGAAAGCTGAGAAATCTAATCACCAATAACCTCGAGAAAACGATCAGTTCTAGTAAAGTGGGTTGTATAATGATAAGAAAAAAACGTCCTACTCCCCGCGCAACCGATGATTAGTCGATTTTCCCAGCTTGATTTTGACCGTATGTAACTATTTGGATCATTGCAGGTGTTATCTTATACTGGCTAAAAACACTTCACTTCTTACGAGTAACCGCGATAGCCAGATGGTTGGTAACCGTAGCCTCCGTATCTTTTGTAATTACTGCCCCCGAAACCTCCGCTTCCTCGGTACTCGTAGGGATTATATCCAGCATTGACACTTCCGACGTAACCCCCGCCGTAACCGCTGTTTCCATTACTATAGCCTCCGCCATAACCAACCCTTGAGCCACCATAGCCCGAATAACCATCATCGTTGAGCCCAGTTCTGATACCATCGTAAGAATTCTGGCCTCCATAACCACCATAGCCAGAACCGTATCCACCAGAGCCGCCATAGTAGCCATAGCTGAAAGCAGAAGTCTCGAGAACATTTATTTTCCGTATGATTATCTGAGGAGGACTAGTTATCAGAATTTTGATAGAAACACGACGGAACACAATTTTAAAATACCAGAACTAGATGCGAACATTAAACCAGAATTGGACGCGCTTTGAGACAATTCGCATTTAATGCGCTGAGGGAACGTGAGCTATCACGTGCTTGAAATGGGAGAGACTGGAAAAATAATAATCCTAGATAAAATGGGGATAGAGAGACAATTATTCTGTCTGCACAAGATATCGGTAAAGCGTAAAACGAGGACACGGACTGTTGGGAGAGTAATTCTTCCACTCAGGATCGAGTCGTTTCGATGAATCTTCATGCTCACATACTGCCAACAAAATACTGGCTCTCTCGACTCGTGTGAGAAATCCACCCAGGTTTCATCCCATTTTCTCTATAACACATCGGCTTTGTGAGCTTTCATATTATCGTTAGTTGCTTACCCTGTGTGTCCTCCTCCAATAATTCCATTTCCGTACCCTCCAGTTTGATAACCACGATAACTAGGTGTCAGTCCACTACTTCGGTAAGTTGTTCCAGCCCCGTATATGGATCCACTTCCAAGGCTCGGATATCCTCCAACGCCACTGCTGTACACACCACCACCTCTACCCCCGTAGCCACTTCCTACCCCGGATATCCCGCCATATCCGTAATCTCTGCTTGAGAGATATGCTGTAACAAGAATATGTGGTTTGGAGAAAGTGGGTGCTTTTCCGTCTACATACCTATGTGGTTTACCAACACTACGATTCAGGACGTAGTTTGGTAACAATTTAGACGGTAATGTTTAAATCGAGTGATAAAATTGACATTGCAATTTTGATACCAGATAATTAACCGGTAGATGAAAGATATCTGAGATATTATAGTCAATACGGGGATGTGATGCCCATGAAAAAGTATAATATTAGGAAACTCAAAGGACCCTCGGCAAATCTTCGAGTTGGCTGTTCGATAGTCAGCTAATTTTGCAGAGTCTAGTTTAATAGGCGAACCATTGTTCTAACAATCATCGATTTGAATGATCGACAATCTGCTGTAATAGATAAGTATCGGTTGGAAGAGTCAGACCGAAAAAGTCAGGCGAGAGAAGAACGAAGAATAACGATTCAAGATTTTAGTTCTTTCGTGGGATGAGGCAGGATGTGGTACTTCCGTCTTTATTGTTAAACTTGGAACGTAGAGCATCCCAATTTCTTCCCAACAGCATGGTACGGTGAGTGTCGGGCGAGAGAGGGGACTTAGAATCCCGAAAGCGAAATTCAGTATTACTTCACATGGAGCAAGGATTCTACGATCATTTTCGGCTTTGTCGGAATGATAAAGGCGAAGATAACGTGTAAAAGGGGAAACGAGGGATTAAGAAAGAAGGAAATTTCATTACGCCGGTCATTCACGAGCCTTCAGCACCACACACTTGCTCCTTCAGGATTAATTCAACGCCACATAAAAAGCATATTTTCCGTCGAGGATTCTCAATTCTGGATACCACCTCCTGGCCGAAGCTCTATTCTCCTTTTGCCTTGTTATAGGGTAAAGTTACAGGCGTTTTCAAGGAGTGAATTATTCCGAGGTAGAAAAAGTTGGTGGCGCCTCAAGGGGCATGGATCGATGGGAACCGCGCAAGAAAAAGGCTTTGTGATCAGTCAAGCGCCTTGACAAGCGCAGCAAATGACATACGGTAAAGATAAGCACGAGATAATTCACACAAAAAGACTGACAACAAAGACAGACGGGTGACAGAGAGAGATCATTGCATTTCCAGCTTTAACGACGTCAAATCCACTCCTGTGTATCGGTACGTCATTTTCTTCATTCCTCAGAACTAATGTAAGCAGCAGGAGACATGCGGCCTTCATCAATCGCGTGAGGTCATCAGGAGATCACAATGTACTTCCACAACAACGTTTACAAATATTCATGCATCTAACTCTACATAGGGCCACTATTTCCAGATAATGGGCAGCAGTTTTATTCGGAATATATATCAACCGTACTTCTTTCTCGTCTGGGATAACGGCCAAATCCCAAAGTTAGTGCAAAAATTAAGTTAAAAAAGTCAAGACTGAGCCTGACTGGAAATAATAAAATTTCACACGCAACTGGAACGATTCTTGGAATCTATCAGAGCGTGGATTCAACCGTGTACGAGTTAAGATCTTAGACGTGACGCATAGATGTTGCGTAAGGTGTGGCAGGCCAGCGTGAGAACTGATGAGACATGCAGAGCAGTTAGACACGACAGAATATGCATAAAACAAAGATACAATAGCTGTCATTAATTGAACAGATAGTTAACAGTTCGGTTGACATTGAGCTATTTCACACCGTCGTAAGCTAAAACTGAAGTTTTCATCGTCATTCGTAGCGGTTTACCTTGAGAGATTTACTTCACGCTTTGTTCTGGAAAGTGCGTACTTATGCTTAGGTCGATCGCGAAACACCCATACAAGCCAAATGGTATTGTGATGTTAGGTTGATTTTCATGATTACATAGCCCGCATGACGTACGATTAACTCACCCTGGTTACTCGCTGATACGTCTAGGTCCTTTAGATCACTGCCATCCTTCGACCCAGCAGCAAAAGCGGACTTAAGCGGCTCGATACTGTCAACGGCACTACAATCCAGCAGCAATAGACACGCGAAGGGCAGAAACTACGAGAAAAAGGTGTACGTTGATTAAAAACGATTTCTTGTGTACCATTGCACGTTCGTGTTGGATAAGAGGGTCACGTTTCCTGGAAATGGAAACTACAGCCGTTAAGTTTGCATTTGACTCCCGATCAAAGTCCCAAGAGCGAATGAGCGAATTCTACATTTCCAGACCCAGGGCTATTTCTGATTTGAAGCTACACCCGCACGCTCTTCGACCTGTTCATTTAAACTTCAGTAAACACAAATTTCGACCGGAGTTGAAATACGTGAGGGGATTCCATGCTAATAGGATCCTACACGATCCGATATCGAACTGTGGTTCCCATTGCTATAACGACTGTCTGGTGGAGTTACATATCTTTTATTGACAATTCGATGCCGTCAACTATTCTGAATACGTTTCAGACCGAAATTTATCACACTTCGGTATGTGCGCAAAGATATATGATGCAAATGTATCTGACCGCGGGTGTCAGTGGAATGACTGCAATTGCTCAATTTTCTACATGCAATGCGAACTACGTTGATAGCGACGAGTATTCGCATGGCCTAGAGATCAGCTATACTAGTTCACCGGAGGTTTCAACATTCGCGTGTTATAGGAAACAAAATATTCAATTATAGAAAGAATATTGAAGTGGGAGTCGAATGGCGCTTTTGAAATCCCATCATGAAGGAGAAAATTTGAAAACAATTTATTCGCTTATATATATAAATGATGTAAAATAATCTTTGAAGTTCTGATGATTCTTTTGCACGGCATTAGGTGATTTGTGAAACGTTACGATGAATGAGGCTTTTTCAAAAGAGATATTTTCACTCGCTGTAGAATTAATCGAATCTTGAATGGTACAGATATGTCAGCAAAGGGCCAGGAATTCAAGTACGATATTTTAAAAAATTCCTTATCTACTCACTGATAGGTACGTCTGCATTTTGTCTACAATCTTTTGCTGGCTTCTGATATTCTTTTCGAACCAGATTACCGTAAACTTATTTCTCGAGAGAAGGCGTTATTCTGCATGCGTTATGACAACGTCGTCAGTATATATGTCAACTCGATGTGTCCCCCCTTAGCCATTTCAAAACGTGGCGACTTCCTCCCAAGATTAGTTCCGTCTCAGATTTACCGCAACCAAGGCTGGCGAACTAGCATTGTCTTTGGTGGTCGGCCGACATACGAGTCTAAAGCCAAGAAGGTCATGGAAAATGTCATTCGTGGGAAATATTGAGATTTGCGTGCGTTGTGCGTAATTCGGTCATCCAAATTTCGTCAACGTTTTTTAGCCTACCAGGTGCAGCCCTCGACTCTGAAGTACAGTCCTAGTGAATTTCGTAAAACTAGTTCAAGAACGAACTCATTACTTTTCTATTATTTGCTTGTTTTTACCATGTGTTCTAATTACGTGTGGCAGGACAGAGCTATTACAACATTGTTAAACACGTATGTACGTATTTGCCTATCCACGCCTAGATATTTTCATTGAAAAGACACGAACAGAAAATGAAATAAGAACAAGTTTCAATCCGGCAGGTGGGTGGTTTTTCGCAATATATTATATGGCAACGAATAGGTGATCTCATTATCATTTTTCATCCGCCTTTGGTTTAATAAACCGATTCGAATTAACGATAAATTATTTCTCCTCGCAAAATGAAATTAAACGGTCTATCGGCTTCAATCTCATTTGGACCCGTGTTCGTCGTACGATTAACATTCACTATTTGAGGGCGCGCCGATGTACTATATGAAGCACTCAAATTACGGGAGAAAAAAACCCTTGTGGATTCAAATTACTCATATACCTCGGAGCTGGTTTTATATCCAATATACCATAAAACGATCTATTAAACTAAATGGCAAACAGTGTCAAGCTGTCCTTGTACGATTTATCGACTTTCTCCATATTTGATCAATTTTTTGTTCATGTCAAAGTAGTTTACCTCATATGCCTATGTATACATAGCAACTATAATATCTGGTGAAATAAAAAAGGAGATCACCAGAGTACACGTAGACACGTTAAAAAAACATTATTCTCAAATGCCATTGTGATTTTGCGTACAAACCGTACAAGAAGAATTTATGTGCAATACCCTCACCTGAATATCTCCAATTATTGCATTGACCATTCAGAAAATGAACATAAAATCTTATCGAAGTCGATTCGTCAATGACAGATCAAATGAAAACAAGTCTTTGATTTCCGAGGTAACATTCTATCTTTCATTAAAGATCCGGAATTGGATTGATTTTTTTTTTCTGATCTGCTGATTTATTATTATGAAACAGTTTCAATTTACGTACCGGGGATCGGAAGCCTAATTGTTAATCAGGAAGCGGCTAATTAGGAAGTAAGTCCAAACGCATATAGTGCATACCTGTAACGATATATTAGGTTAATATTCAGAGTTAGCTACATCAAAGGCGCAGTCCTCTAATCAGAGAAGAGAAAATTTAATTCCTTCGTAGAGGAGGCGATTGAAAAATAATAACCGCGTGGGTAGCACATGAACATATCAATATTACAGTGTATGAAGAAAATGTCTACTTCGTGGGGAAATATTCCGATGCAATTAATCAAAAGCAAAGGTAGACAGCGGCGTGTAGTTATAGTATCGCGGTGATCAATACAGTGACAAGTAGACACATGTAGTTCTATTTTGATAAACTGGTCAGTTGTTTGTATGAATATTTAAATGAATGAGCTAATGGTCGAATTTTACTAATAATTTCTCTAACATATTTAAAGCATCGTTGTGATTTACTTGAGTGTTATTCTGGGGTTGGATTCTATGTCGTCATAAGCTATAACTTAGGAAACTTATCAGAATTGCAAATCGGAGTCGGAACAACTGATATTAGTCGAAAGTTCACGTTTAATTAACGTAAAAGGGTGAAAAAGTGAATGAACATGAAATGAACATTACTGTACGTATCATTCTTTAATGTTCAGGCATTACATAGCGAAACCAGGGTGGCTATAAATAGAGTAGTGAATCTCCGGATGAGAAAACTTATTCGCGATCAATGGCCTCAACTATGACGATTAAAACGGTGTTCTGCTTTAATCGATTGCGATTGACAGTTCGCTATTATCGGTGCACCGATATGATTCAGTGGTTAATTGCTCGCAAGGTGTATAATCATTATATCATGACGATAGGGATCGCTACTGAAAGATTCATATGTTCCTGATGTGAAAAACGCTTTCAACATGTGAAAACTGTATTTATGAAAAAGAAACTCAGAATAATACCCCTTTGTTGCCTCAGTTTTAATTATGATCCGTTCGAAAGCTCTGAGTACTCCGTTGGTTATTTATATTCACGCCACGGTGTATGAACGCTGGAACGCTTTGGTATAATTTTTGTTAATAGAAGGAAAATCCTTTCCCTGGCTTAAGCTCTGCGCGTGATGTGTGTACGTGCGAGAGTAAATTTATTGATTTTCATTGTCCTGGAGCGATTTCGCTATCTTACCAGCCCGGTGAAATTAGATAGAAAACAGTACAAAATGTTTTGAGTTAGCTGTACTGGTATTTGAGTAATTTGGTATGACGCAGATTCTGCAAATAAGACTTGTTAAATTTCCATGACAGTCGTGTCCCTCGCGTGATAATAATGTTGTCTCACATCCCGTTGAAAAAAAAATTGGATAAAAAGCAAAAAACAAGTAGGCTACGTTTGAAAGAACAACGAACGTCCCAGGGTTGATGTACGGACGTTGACATCCGGCAGAGTATATAGCATACAACTGGGCACAATCGGAAAGTTTATTGCCTAGACTGAAAAAAGGAGTGTACTCATTTTGTACAATAATTGCGTTGTCTACTAACAAGTAAAGAAATGTCATGGTTCTGTTCCTTAGTTATCTTCAATTGTACATCCACGAATTTCAGTACTTCACAAGTTCTTGAGGGGTGTGATAAATCAATTACCTATACTTGCCGCACCATGAGCGACCGCAATACGAATCAGGGAAGTGAAATTAGCGTCGATCCTCAGTCTTTATGTAAAGCTGTGAGGTGGGAGGTTTATAATTTGAATAATTCTTGAATCCTCAAAGGTACTTTACCAAGTAAAAGCTACGGAATATCCGTTGGGAGATATTAATATTATAACAAGTCTTCTAGACTGGCGCAAGCAATGTTCGAACAATGGAACCACGGGAGTATCTCCGTGTACTTACACAACCTTATTCAACGAAACGGATAAGCCAGACTATTTCGTCTCACGATAACTAAATTTAGCATAAATTTTTATAAATTAGGTACCCATCCCAGGTTACATGTCTTGACGAGCTTGAACGAACAATCTTCAACGAATGTTATCAGCCTAATGAGACAAATATTCTTTGAGGACGATATTCTGTCATTCTATAATGATGCCGTGAATGTTGCATGAAATATCTTGAGACATAAAATTAAGGACTATACAGGATTGAAACCGTGTGAAACAGGTACTCCAATTTTTCTGCAGGCTTCTCATGCTCGTCGGTGAGCCAATTCATCTACCACACAGCGTTTTATTTGGAAAAAAGAACGCTGTTGGATACGGCCAGGATCTCACAAAATTACCAACCAATGTAGGAGAAAATGACAGATACGTAATTGAAAAAAAACTCACAAGGTCAAGTGTCAATTCTGAGCTGCTAGCTTACGTCTATAAACGGAAAGTTCGAGCTCCAAAAAAATGTTATACCACTTAAGTATATTGATAATTCCAGATGTTGAGTAGAATCATCTGAGTCGTCCTGCATCTATAGTGCTCTTAGAAATTATCTGGAAATCTGATAGAGTTGAAGATATAAGAGTTCATATTGTTGCATGGCTCATCCAAATTTTCAAAGGCATCAAGGTATTTATAGCCCATCTTGTTGCTATCCATGAATTAACCTTCTCTGCTCAGATATATAACTAAGTTTCAAAGTTGACTCACAAACTTTAGGAATTTGAGATTGTTCCATATCAACTGTGTAATCAAAGTGCAAGTTGGGTGATGAACTTGGGTAAAGCCACATTGCTTCAATTCTAAATGAAAGAAAGTCGGATCAGAATTATCGGAAAAGTCCACTTTTTTACCTATAGAACTTAATATCTCTGACGCTGTCTGCACGTCTACATATATCCTAATGGGTTTTTGAGCTTCCCTACGGCCTAAAAGTTGCCGAGTAATCCACGAAAATTTATAACACGTGTCGACAATGCGCCCTGACATTAATCCATCTCAAACTGCGTGATAAGTTACTCGTTCAAATCCACCTAATCGCGACGAACACGAATTACAATTCTTTATTAACAGTAATTCCTACTTCATCCTCAATTCCATTCGTTATCGATAGCTAATTGCATCCTGCGAGATCACCCTCCCAGTATATAACGTATAACCACAATCACCAGTTGACCCTGAAACGCCTAAATTGCCTAGACACGCTAACCTAGTCCTTATCCTTTATATTAAACAGACACTCCCTTGGCGTGTACGCTTGGTTAAACGCTCATAGTAATGTGGTAAACTGTCGTATAATAACAATATCTTACCAAAGAGACTTGCCTTCGTGATTCGGATGTAATTATCTTATAGGATTAGGAGTCAGACATGTCTCGGTCGAAATTAGTTTCTCACTTATTCACGCATGGTAAATAAAACGTGAGGTTTTCGGGTTCAGGATAACATCCGAGATTGTGTCATCGCTCTGTTTTTCACTAGGAACATAGTGCTCCAAGGTAGGTTGTTGTTGTTATTATAAGTATAAGTATAAAGATAGCTTTGTATGTCATTCTCTAAGTACTTTGGAGATACTTTTGAGGCTGAAGTATTTTTTGGCAAGGCGGCCTTCGCAGTCTTTAATACGGTGTGGTCCTTTCCGTAATTCCCTGAAATTTAGCGTTGTACGTCAACCGGTTCTTCGCAGGCTCTAGAAGTCTAAAGGATTGTCCAAGTTTCGCGTAGTAGAATAAGGATACCATTCCCCGTTCCTTCTCGCCCCCAATGATTGTTCCCAAAGTTGTGTTTACTCGATCGTGGATAATATATTTGTCTGGCATTATTTTCTCAACGAATAAGTCGTTCGGACATAACGCTGATCATTTTTTTACATATGCCGATGAATTTTTCCGCTCGTTCTTCATTTCGAATTAAAATATAAGCATCCGAAAGAAAGAATCCAATTGTCTTATCGCACTTTATTTATGGGAGAGAACGGTATGAAATATGATGTAGTCGCTATTCGGGAATATCACTGAGATATTTCCTCCAAAAATCAACTTAAAAAAACATGCAATTTTTTCGGCATCATATTTTTCAAGATCGCCTCTACCAAGTCGAGATATATATCGTTATAAAGTCAGAGGTATAAATTGAGTAGAGATAAAAATCACAGAGAATAAAACAGGAGGGTCCGCAAATTACCCTCGAGACAAAAAGTTTTTTGATTATACCAATACAATAAATCGAAAACCATAGTAGTTATTCAAACGCAACCGTAGAACCGAAGGTCAGCTACAACTACGAGGGAAAGTTGGAGGACACGGTCATCTACACCAAAGTGCTGATATATGTTATTCACATACGTAAGCAGGGTGGAGTGTATCAAGGGGCAGTATATAGTATATAGGTATGTATTTAAGATTAACATGTCATCAAAATTAATGGACACATTTACAGAGATTATATCACCTCTGATCATTAATTCGTTAGCTGAAAGTCGAACGAAAGGTTTGTTATGTATAACAGTGATTATCGGTGATCAATATTCCATTAGAAACTCCGTAATTTACAGCTATTATTGCTGTGATATAAATGTAAATGGTTGTAAAATTCTTATTTCCTATTTTGCTGTAACATGTTTATGTAACTGATCATGTATAGTGTCAATTGGTTGAAACGCAGGTTTTCGAATTCGTCTTGATTTTCTGAATTTGTTATCCGGCCTTCATTGTTTCTCACAATCTGAAATTTACAAAATTATCATTAGCTGTGCTCAGAGCGCCGAAGTAGAGGTCTAATTTATACCTATACTACTTGAGTGTGATGACGACAGAGAACGAGTTCCATAATTCGTCATTCTGGTTTCGAGCAATATTCGCAAGCTAGGTAGTAGGTATTCTCCATAAATTATGAGAGAAAAATAACTCATTTCTGAACTAAAAACTACCTGAGGCTATTACAGCAGTTCGTTTGTTTTTCAATCGGGTAAAAACTCCAAAATTCATGCTGAATTGTACGCGGAAGTTGAAAGCTAAATGAAAGGACTGCAATTCTCGCGAGCCCAGCTTTATCACGGTTTATATTTGTTTGATGTTTTTTAACCTCGTCGGCGTATGTTTCTGAAACTAAATACCATAAAATAACGATTGAACGACAAACTCGGCCTTAATTTCATTTGGGGCAAATATTTGTAGCCGGTTTCTGCTACGCACGTATACACATGCGAATAAGGTCGAATATGTTGCAAACTTTGCACGCTCATTATCTTCGATCTGCAGAGGATTCACCCAGGGCAGACACAGTCTCGGTTAGCCACTTTTCTTATTTGTATTTTACATATAGATCCATACTGCATGCATGCATGTAAATAGAAAATGCACACATTGTCCAGAGATGTATATTTATTTTATACACCTGTTTGCACACCTCTATAGATATTTGCATGTGAATCTGAGTCACGCACAAAGAGTGTCGTTTAGCAAACAAGTTCGCGTGAAAGCTTATGCTTTTCTATATACAGTAAGCGTTGAAAATATTATCCATACTCTAAAAAGCGACCGAATCCAGACGCTGGATGACGAAGCGATATCAACGGGGTGAATCGAGCGAGTCTGAAATTTGTACGGCAGAAAAAAAAAAAATCTTCAAAACTTAATGCAGTTGGATACTAAACGATAAGTGATCGCGAACGGAAAATGAGTCTTGGAGCTAATGGAAAGCGTACTTACCGCACCCTACTTTTATCCCTTCGCGAATAAGTCAACTTGAAAATGAATGTCTGAAAGAAATTCAGAATAATCTCTTCCAGACGGTAATAGCTGGATATTTTGGTAAAAGCTACATCGACTATATCTTCTCATACCACGCGAGATGGTACTAAGCGTAACGAATTGTGGGAGTACCAAAAACGATCGGATAATGTAAGCGGCAGCCCATAATTTCGCGATTTCAAACCCAGACCCAAATCAGAGGGAAGATATAATCTGACAGGGTATTTCGAGCCAGGAGTGAACGAAAAGAGTCTGAGTTGAAAAGCACTTCCATCGCGTGTCAAGCGAGACTTTCATGGTCCGGTTGGCATAATGACACGTTACAGTGGGTGGAAAAGAATCAATCCCCTATCGTCAAAGTTAAATGAATTCGAACAGATCGTGTAGACGAGGCCAGATATTCGATCCCTTGATTTCACAAAATTCTACAATAATTATATCTCCATACTCATTTTAGCAGTTTAGTTCACGGCTGAGGCTTGCCATCTCATGATCGAAACACAATGAGGGTCACTGCCCATGTAGAGTTTTTTCTACCATTAGAGATCCGATATAAGTAATATTGTATGTTAAGGTAAAAATCGACAACTGCTGTTATAGTGTATCCGTAATTGGAAAGAAGAATAATTAAAATGTGTTTGAAGTTTGATAACCAACATCAGTATAACGGGATTCAAGCAATTATATCGACGGGATTAGACCGTCGCAAAATCCAGCCTCTTGATCTTTCTTCGGAGATTGTTATGTCGACCCTACCCACTTCTTCGTAGAGCCCTTTATTTACGAGGGTGCGTTAATGTTTATACGGTTATCTCAAGTCCTGAGAAGTCGGGATGAAATGAGGTAGAAATTCGATTGATTCTATACGAAAGAATGTTTCCAGGTAAAAGTAAAAGAGCACCAGGTCAAGCTTGTAAGTGTCCTGTATCAAACATCTCTTAAGTGTTTGAAACCTATTGTTAGAATAGGTCATAACAGTCTGAATAAACTAGTGATCAGTAATTTATGCGGACGAGCCTTCCAGCTCAAACTCAGGATGTTAGGTATGCTAACTTATAGTTTCGCAAACAATCATTATGTCGTTACAGTAGTCGTTATAGCTTCACTTGTAATCATCACTTCTACTCGTCCTTACTTCTGTCTCCTCATGTACCGAATAGATTGTAAAGGCGGGGTATCTATACGGCTGTCTATAATAACTACTATGAAGAAAAACAAGACTCGCACATGAATATAAAAAACAAAATTACCTAATTAAGGAGGTTGGGGACCAAAATGCATGTGTAGAGAAATCTTTGAAAGTTCTATCATCGAAAGATAGATGAATGAAATGCTTCCTGCCAAAATTTCAAGTCGATTCACTACACCGCTTTCAAGAAATTAATTTTTGAATTTACTTCTTACACACGTATAGAGGTATGGAAATCCGATAACGTTAGTTGAAATCTTCAGTATCACACGCGCGCTAAGAGTAGATTTCATACTTTAGGGTCATAAAAAGAATATCCAATTGGTCATATGGTCAAAAATAAAATTCTGAGAGGTTCAATTTTCAATTTTGCTGCAGCGCCTCGGAGCACGCGTTCGGCGCTTATGCGGTAACGCTCCGATTTTTTGCTTTTACCTGTCGAAATAATAAGTGCCTCTCTTAAATCGTCCAGGAGGGAGGAGGAGGAAGAGAGTATCAATATAGATCGCTAAATGTACGGTGCAGGCATCGCGGATTAGAGATAAAACGAAATTTCCAAAGATTTAAGTACTTATAAAACTTTAAACGCGTTTTTGTTGAGATCACTTTTTTCAAACTGGGCGGAAACGCTGCTCGAAAACCGTTCGATGAATTGCTTTGGAATTTTTACTGTAGCTTCATAATCACATTATCTAAAGAAGTACATAGCCGTTTTTTGAGTCCACCCGTGGAGGTATCGAAAAAAAAAGCGTTATTAAAGACTGGCTCTGTCGCCGCCATTTTGTATCAAAAATGCAATGAAAATTTTGTTTTTACATACTGAAGTATGTACTATGTGTTTAATAAACCCTGGAAAAAGATACCTGTTCCCTTTTTCAATATTCGAAAAAAAAATTATAAAATTTATGCCTTTTTTGCTGACTCTAGAGTGGTGTTACCCCTTAAAAGACAACTTAAAACTCCAGAGAATAATTGGTTCTATTATTTCTATCAGAGTCCTGTGGAACGAGAATTCCGGAAAGGTATAAAATATGAACGTGATGAAGAACAGAATGATGTCAAACTAGGAAGATTGAAATATAATTGGGGTATAATAGTACCAGCGTGATGTATACAAAAATTAAAAAATAACATCGTGCTTAGAGAGATGGTCCAATTGTAATTATCGAAGTTTTTTGTTGCTCACTACAAACTATTTTCAATTTTTCGCTATAGTTGAGGTGATGCGGGTCTAGGTGAACCGATAAAACCAATTTTTCATCAATTTATCTGAAAGATGCGCAGCCCCCGGCGAATACCGTTAAAAAATTCATTAGACGGGAAATAGTTGTCAGAAAAACGAGATGGAACTGTTGATTTTATAATATTTGACAAACCATATTATTTCAGCTCGAACAACCCTCTTTCACAGTTCATGCTGTATGTATATATATTACACTAAAATGCCTTCGGTCATATATTCGAATTTCAATGTTTTCATGGGTCAGAAAGTCTCCAAATATATGTATCTTTAAAAAAAAAAAAATGTAGTCAGGACCTCGGGTTCCTATCTCAATTCTAAGTAAGTACAGCCCCGAAGCCTTCGAACTTTCCCATTTGAATAACACACGATATTTAGTATTTCAGGGTTATTTTTTACTTTCTACCGCATTATCGATTCGAATAATCTGGAACTCCGCACACTTCTTACCTAGAGTCGTATAGGTATCCGTGAAAAAATGTACAGATTTTTATCGAGAAAATTTTATACATCACAATTTAGAGATAAGAAATTTTTGTGGTGCGCTGTAGCTCAGGAAATTATATCGTTGAAAATCTATCGAATTTTGTATGAAATACCTACTACAGGTAAGGAGTGTGCCAAGTTTGAGATTTTTCGGAAGTATACTGCAATATTATGGAAATTATCGGAAGCTTCCCAATACTTTGCTGTAACCATGCATGCATGGAAATATCTGTAAGCTTATCGGTTCAGATACTCCTGAGGGAGATTTTACGAGTGTAAAAACGCATTTGAGACATTGTGAAACTGTTGATTCAACAACCCAACCTTCCCGTGCTGGATGGTCTTTGAGATCTTTCAAGTGCTAGGTGTCATCGAGACCCTGTTTGGCACCCTGCAGCTGTTCGTATAGTGGTCTTTCACCTCGGAGGAATATCCAGGGATGAAATTTACGTGAAATCTCTCCTTGCTGTTTATTCTACTTGGGTTTTGGTCGTCTGGGTCCTGTTGATTCATTCGAAACCTTTTGAATTTCTATGATATTGCTTCAACTCTTTCGGCATAGTCGCATAGATGAGAATTTGTAAAGCTGTATAGACCCAGAGTTTACCCTTTGTTCCAAGTCAGCGAAGAGATATATGAGCACGTATCCATGTCTGAAGAAAGGATTGCTTAGTATAAGACAAAGGGTAAGATAACGGTGAGAATTGCATGGATATGAGGAATTATCAAGCATACAACGTCTTCTGGTAATAATAAATCGACGTATTGCTTAGTGAGTTTTTGCCCCATAAGCTGCATGGGAAATCTTTTGAAGTAGTTCGTTTTTGGGAGATTTTTTTTTTCACCTCCGTGGTCGGACATGAACCGATCCCATTTATAGACCTTTCATCGCTGTGAAATGTGAGTCACGGATCACATGCTGGGTGAGCAAAAATTGTGAAAAAAAAAATAGCCCTAAGAACTCGGGAGCTTTTTTTTCCGTGTTACAACTCGTCTCTGACCCATTCAAACATCGAATTGGAAGCTGCTGAAAGGATACCCTTGAAATAAGAACGAGGTATATGTTAAAAAGAAAAAAAAAAACATGCGAGTTGCTAAAGTGCAGTATTAGCAACAATCGGTCTCATCCAATATTAAAAAGTTGATCGATTATATAATACCCTGAAAATCTGAAGAATGAATTCCGAGGATCGAGGTAGAATACAGGATTTGGGGGCAAATATAATTGGTTCTTATTCCCCGATACTGAAAATTGGCGGCATACCAGCAAGTTGACTTTTGAAGACGTAGATCGGAGATCCTGAGCATGTTCAGAAAAATTCCAGCGAAGAATGCATTTTAAGGACAGTAATTGAGGGTGAAATAGAGGATTGGGGTCGAATAACCACTTTTTTCCCTCAAACGTCACTATTACTGAAATATTTGGTAATATTATAGAAATAAATTGATGTAGGAATGAAAAAATAAGACGTGAATCAAATATGTATTGAATTAATTGTACGATAACATTTTCTCTGTTTCTCATTTAATTGCGGTGGTTAAAGACTAGACACTGGCTCTTCGACACGATTACTCCAATATACGATATGGTGATATACATTTCTCATAAATTCATGCTTCATTGGCTACCAAGTTATGCCAGTTGCAATGAGGTATAATGTTAGCTCCAACGTTGGGTCGGTGCTTTAAATTTGTTTCATGAGTTTCCATAGAACGTATCAAAAGTTGCCCAGAACTTTTCTTGGGTAGCCGAATCAATGGGGTATAGTATACGTATACTTAAGGGCTGTCGAAAAGGAGTTTTATTTTAGGGAGAGAATGCGGAGGCGGAAGATAGGCCGGAATACAGGTGCAGAGAAAACGAAAGGGCAGATCGATACATCGCGAATAGACCATCGAATGAAAACAAGGGTGGCTCTTGAGCCTCGAGAAGGGTTAACAAGAAAATTATATCTAGGGAAGAAAGTATAAAGGCGTAGTTCAAGGGGGTTTATATTCTTATTTTATTGCGGTCGTGACTGACGTTCATTGAATTTCAAACCTTTATCCTTGATCCTGTACAGCCGAGGTGAACAGGTGTCGGTAATAGTTTTTCACTCAAGACAAGACGTGGGTTCATTCGGTAATTTTTTTCTCCCAAATAAGAGCCAGACTTTCTCGTCACGGCGTTGAGTAAAGTAGCTATTCCACGCAACTACGTAACTCTGACGATGTTAACATCGCCTTGTTTGTTTATTCGCTCATTCGTGCACTTTACTGGCCAGCATCATAAAACCTCTACTTACAAATTACTCAACGACCTCGTTTCAGAGATTTAAGGGTGTACATGCGCACCGACAAGGTTCAGGATCTCTGCCTATTTAGGGCCAGCACTTCTCGGAGAGTAATCCTTATTGCAAATGGCTCAGTATAAAGGAACACAGTTCCGATGGTGTTTCCATAATAATTTCCTGGTGAATTATGGTATGTAAATATTTTCGGATTACAATTATATATGCGGGACATGCCTACTATATGACATGAGCGACCATGTGGTTAGTGTCCGAATTTTATGACGTGTAATTAAGTCTTGCTCAAAGAAAGTGCCTCCCATCTTGGACCCTTAACGAAATATGGGCCATGGCAACCTTTTATGGAATATTTATCTATACTCTAAACCCAACTTTTATTTCACTAACTCAAATTTACTCCAGGTACGATAATAGTTTACGATTGCTGTGTATGGAGTTGAGCTAAATTCAAACTAATCCAACTCGAATCTTTCGTAGCCGATTTTATACAGTACAGAAAAGGTACTTGTTACAACTCTTGGTATGGATATAATTATTACGCGATAATGAATGTTATCATGATTATTGTTATTAGTGCTGGCAAAACCATATAAATTGTAAAGCAACTGACGTAATCAGATTTCTAGCGAGTTGTGGCAACCAGCACTCGTATCTAGATGTTCGAAATGTTGAACTTCCAGTTTCCAAGCTCTAAACTTTGAGCAATCGGTACCTACGCAATCACGTAGGTATGCTTGGATTATCTGTACTATTTCATGATGAGCTAGAGATCAAGCGAAGCAGCAGTAATACAACGTAGGTGTTGGATAAAATTCAAAAGACATATTCATATGGACCTCTGTTCGAAAGTGACTTCCCACGCTAGAATTTCTCAGACCAACCGGTTTGGCCTGATGCAATTTGATAAAATGCATAGGATCATATGACATTTAAGAATGCATACACCAACTGGGCTGGCGTGGGCTAATACTCGTTTTCAAAATTAACTTCCATGCAGCGAGACCAAGAGAGGTGAAAAGTTCCGCTTTAATATTAAACCCGTACATTCGAACCTGTTATAAGTTTGAACCGAAGAGGAGATTTCGGGTGCATCAGCCTGATTTGAAGTATAAAGTCCGGAACATACTTTTTCTGGTTGTGACTATTACCATTTCACTACAATATATGGCGTATCACTTATATTTCGATCAAACGATTCGCTTCAAAACGATTAACACACTATTTTGCGGATGGATTGCGCGGTGACACAATATATCATTTCCATTGATTAAAATAATTACTCAAAACATCTGCTATGCGAATATCGGTCATAAATCCACAAGCCTTCGCGACAGCTTGTCTGGGGTCTGTGTTGTCCGGTCTGGTACGAAATCTGCCAAAGAATGGTTCCATTTTGCCTCATCCTAAACGTGCAAAGCCACTTTCTGCGCTAGGTGCTAGAGGCTTTTGAGTTTCGGAGTGCTAGTTTGAATTTGATATAGAGCCAGACGACATTGGCTTGAAAGCATAGCTAATAAATGATTGGAAATGTCTGGCCACACAATATGATATAGTCAAGTTAAGCTCCCAGATTCATCTAAATCGATAATACTACAGAATTTTATTTATTCTATTCAACGTATAGCGTTTATTTGATTTTTCAAAAAATTGATATGGGTGGATGCAGAATTTCGGACAACACGATAAAATATTTGTTTCTAGTCCGGTTATAGAATTCTATCAACAGATAATCCATTTTGGGAAATTTGATTCATATGCATCGATCAGGTGATAAGATTGTATAAGAAGCCTTTTGGCATCGATGTCAGTTTGATCGTGGTTTATTGTGGTGGTCAGTAACTTGCCGAGTCTCCAAGCACGTGTTGAAAACTCAGTCTTGTAGTTATGATAGACCGTGGAGTTTTTCTTTCAAGTGAAAATTTTTGTATACACAAGACAAACAGATGCTAGGAAAAGCGATAAATCACTAAGACACCGTTAGTGAGGCTGCATGGTGTGAAAAAATGTTAATGCTCTAGGAAAAAAGAACATTGAAGAACGATCGACTTTCAAACCTCACAGGAGATGAATCTATACGTATAATATTTCCAGCGTTACAGGGCATCGATAAAGATATCACAAGGTGATTGTATTAATATTTAAATATTTGAACAAATAAAAAACGAAAAAGGAATAAATTTCGCCCACAAAGCTCAGTTTTAATGCATTTTTTGCTAGTATAGGTATTGCGGTGGTATCGACGTAACCCATAACTTGGTGCAACTTTTGCATTCAATTCTGAAAGGTCATTGTACCCAGAAATTTCATCAGTCATTTTTTCCGGATTTGAGATCTTATTCTGCTATATTCGCTTAACGGAGTTCCTAATTTCTGCTCTTGTGTTTCTAGACTTCTTGGGGACAATCCACTCTAGGTTCCCACGAGTACTTGTATTTTATGAACACGAAACTTAGAGGCAATGATCGTTTTCAAAGATAATAAAATTATGGATTGCCTGTTCAAATTAACCCCTTGATGCTAAACTTTTTATGGCTACCATTAAACAGAAACAGGATTATATCGTTCGAGCTCACCTCCACGTTTATACCTCCTTTCATGTGCAAAGTTCCACCATCTCCACGGTTCAGTAATATTGCTTAAATTGCATCAGTAACGTTAGTGTCGACCGAGCTTTCGTTATTTTTCTTTTCATCCATCTGTTCACGGTTTATTTCATCGTCGAAAGTTTCATTGGCTTTTCTTTTCTTATATCATATTCATCTGCCTCAGATAAAGCTCTGAGATTCTCACTTTAGCGCCGAACACAAATCCTGTATATATTCAGGGTTGAAAGATTCGTTGGGGAGGAGACGAAAAATCGATCAATATGAAACATTTTTATCAGTTTCATAGCAAATTATTAATCTATAACCAAGGTTTTGCCATTTCATAGGAAATTCATTGAGCCGGTACGTATATAAAGTAACGTATGGTGAATCTGAACGCGAAGCGTTATTCACTCGTAAAAAATATCAGAGCAAATATTTTTTAGAAGAGATATATTCTGCGCAGTTCTGTTATCGTATCACTTATTCATAATTTGCGGAACAAATAAGGAGTGAGCCTTGTTCAAAGGAGGTTCAAGCCCAGTCAAAATTTATATAGAACTTAAACGAGATGATAATGATCACAGGCTTGTCATTTCTCACCTCTTTCAGTCCAAGCAATCACTGTGATGATAATTTTTAACACGTGATGATATTTCGCACTAATTTTTGCAATTGACCTCAACAGTTTTGAGATTATTCGCGGGCTGCTAACTGTAACAAACAACTATTTGTGATTCGTATTAGCGAGTTCAGTCATAAACCAGTGCCATAATATACGACATGAAATTTGGTTACTTACATATGCGAGTATGTATTTGATCATTTCTGACAACGCGAGTGTAGTAAAATATTAGCATCTCTCACACGGTTAAACCTGCAGAAAAAATTTATGCAGTAAATGATGAATGTAGAAAGACCTAAAAGCTCTCTTCACGTGCTCCTTTCGTCAGCAAATGTAACGATTTTTTGATAGCAAAGGGTACTCGCTGAATGCGTAACGATTTGATCAATTGTGTTTTCGATCTATCACTCTTTGCATGCTGCTACAAAATTTCACTCTCCTTTGTATTTTTGTGACATGGGGCTACCTAATCTGCTCCAAAAACGGGTTCAGGATAAACGAAGAGATAAATAAACGCATCACGTTCGTCAATTTATTATCTATGCTTTTCGTAATACGAAATTGTAGCCAGTACCTACACTGGCCATTGAGTGAGCATAAATCAAAATATGGTTGAAATCAGGCCAATTTGATTGATGAATTACAAAGCTACGTGAGTGTTCAGACAAATAGCCGAATTAATTAGCGGTGTGTTTTCAGAGCCGTATCAGGCAATCGTTTTGTTGCACATTTCGGATTATTACCGAATGATGGATATTGCGCAATTCATGTTTCGGATCACGTTTGCAACCGGAAGCTCTCCGGTACGCGATATAACATCAGATTAACTGACCCCGCTCAATACAACCGGCATGATAATAAATGGACGCCAAATTTAGCTAACTCAACAAAAAACTTGAAGGCTTTTGATTATTTTGTTCCCTATTCGAATTATTTTTTTTTTTTTCCACAAAGTCATACAGAGTAATGTGATTATACAAGCTCCTGATCGACACGCTGAAATTGGGCATAATACGCGTATAACTTCCACTAGAGAGCTATACTTTTCTGTGTACACAGGTAATTCGAAGACCGTGCATACATTACGTTACGATAGGATCGGCTGGTTGAGTCACCAATGATAATTACAGCTATCATGGAGAAAATTGCCGTCAAAGAACATAATAAAAATGAGTATATCGGACAGTAAAAAAATATATATATATATATATATATCACTCTGTCGTGTTCTTTGCATAAATAAATTACCAGTATAATTAACATTGGTAAGAGCGTGTACAGCGTATACATTCGTGCAAATGTATAAACATGTCTAAGTCTTTGGATGCTGCAGTCTATCTAGTAAAAATAATCATAATTTCCTACGTTAATCATAGTGTGACTTGTCAATTTGGTCAGTTATAATTTTACTATGAGGCAATGCTTCGGCGCCAAGCTTATACCTCAAAAAGGCACTAAAGTTCGGGCTAGAGAAACCGAGCAGAGTAGGAAAAGGGGCTCTTTAATTCGATGTTTCGTAATCCGTGGACTCGAAACTCAATTATTGATGTTTCAAGTCAATTGGTTCTCTGAGGTATTGATTACTTCATTGAGGTGACATTTCAATCTTGGAAAATAGTTAGTCCGAGAAAGGTTTCAATGGCAATGTCCACCCACGTGCTATACTTTCTTACGTCTCATCTAGTTGTCTCGTGTAATGTGATAAACGTAACAGATACGCTTTTTCATTCTAAAAGGCATATATTCTGCGAATATGTACCAACCCGTAGTATATGGAAAATATACATATTAGGATACGTATTTATCAGGGCCATCCCGTCATTAGGCGTCTTTCACCCTCGTAATTCGACTACCCGACCGTGATTTTGACACGAAAATTCACTCGCACAAAAATTTCGATCAGAATCGAAAGACGCTATACGAATAAATGAAATCTGTGCAGTGCACTCGTGGAAATAAACGTTTATCGCCTGTGCAACGATTTTTCTTTAATTCCGGAAACGGTTTCATTATTTGAAATTCGATTATCTCCCGTCGACGCCACATCGGAATAACCATTGCCTGTTTAGAACCAGAGAATTCGTTTATTGTTAGAGCACCGTAGTATAATTTGCTATGAATTTGTAAGCGAGTCAATCAAGGCGAGACTAGAATAGGCCAGGAACACCAGCATATAGTGTTCATATTATAATTTACAATATTCAAATCTCATATATTCCGAAAGTCATTTAAATGTAATGGATCTCAATTTTTTCGACTATCTTTTCCCAAGTCTGTTGCTTCGTCTTTGGTTAATAAAATTTACTCACCTTTACATTATGTTACACGTCCATAAACGCCGTGCTCAATACATATATTGCACATAATGCTTCTGATCATTTCTATCTAATATCTTCATCTCCTGCAGTCTCTGCCCTGCTTCCGCTGAATACATTAGTGCAGCAATCTCTTACCGGAGAAATTCTAGTTTGATCCTTCAGAATCTCAATCCATCTATTTTTGTATATATTCATAATTCTGTTTCAGTAGAATCATATCCTACGTATGTGAAGATTCAAAGGTGTAAATAAAAAATAGCGCTTGCACATGAAATTCTGATAAGCGTATCTGCATTCTGCTAAATTTTGCGAATTCTAATTATAGTCTCGAAAGTCTGCCAAAAATCAACTCAATGATCAATGTTATTTTGGTCTTAGAAGTTATTCGTCAGTCGGTCCACGCAGCTATAGGTCGAAACCAGGATCACAAAACTTCGCTGAAGTCCAAGATCTATATAAGTTGAAACTAGAATTTAAAGAGTCCAGTTTGCGCCTAAACTTGCCCAAAAACGGACATAACTATGTCTCTTGTTGGTGCTAATCAGAATTTCATTGCGGGCACAGTCCTACCCTCAAATTCTATATCCCACCCCCAGGTCTTCGGTAGTAACTTGTAGAATGAAACTAGAATTTCTAATCGTACTCGGGTAAGTATTTAGTCAAATTTTAAGTACAATTGTTATTGTGGGGTGATAAGGGCTTTCGTCTGTATTATACACTATAGTGAATGAAAAATGTCTAATCCTATATTTGAGTCTGTAAAACTAAGCTTAGCAATCTGAGGAGTGACGGAACGCGCAGTCGCGTGACAGACAGCGAAGGGGTATAAACGAGGGGTGAAAGTGTCAGAGCCAAGAACGAAGTGGCAATTGTAATGTAGTCGGTATCGTGATAGCGATATAACCAGGCGACGACAAGGGACGATATACCGTGTCCAAGTTCGAGGCTACCCAGAGTCGCGTGCGTTCGAGGGCGACTCGCGCGCAGTCCTCGCGCGAACTCGCGCATCGCGCATTGCCCGCGACTCCGGAGGCACTCCGCCGTGAATCTCCGTCTGGCGCGGTGCTCGAATCAAAAGAAATTTGTTCTGACCATATGCGAAATCGCAAGACGCGTATCGCTGATCGATCGGAGATCATTTTAGAAATGTTTATTCTAAACTTTTGAGAGTAAATAGGATCGAGTGGATATTGGGCAACGCAATGACCACATTTTTCTCGTTCCATTTTACTTCTATGAAAACTGAGGAAAGGAGATAGAAATGAAAGTAGCGACGGACAAAATTCGGATCAGTGTTACACCCCGGACAAAGTGAAGACCGCGAATCACGAATTTCGACCGAGTGACAAGAAGTCTGTTATTTGTAATTACAAGACTTTCAAAATCCGCAACGATTCCATTTATATTTTTTTTCCCTTTTTTTTCGAAATCTGAACGTTCCGTAAAGATGAACAGTGTACCGGTCTGAAGTTAACAATTGGGATTTGGGGATGAAGTTCGTTGTCGGGTTGATAAATTTTTGGTAACATCAAACTGTGAACTTTGGTACGTGTTACAGCCAGTATAACGTACCACGACTGAGATTGGATGATTCTGACTAAGAGCATTAGTTCAGAGTAGAAAAGAGAAAAGCAGGTGCAAAAGACTCGAAAGAAACGTAAAGATATAATAGTTGAACTATATTTCGCAACGGAACTTTAAAAATATATGATTTTAAAAAAAAAAAGTGTTATAAGTTGCTTTTTTCGTTTGACGAATTCACTAGTTCCTATTTTTGCACAGTGCTAAATATGAAGTGTTGAATCACGTAGGTATCCATGATTTGTGACAATTATTTATAACTGTCTTATTATAACGATTGAAAAATAGGGTCAAGATTGTCTATTGATAACGTTTGAAGAGTAGCCAACAATACATGCTTCACTCGACCTCTCTTCAGCCCGTATTGTGTATCATGCAAAGAGTCACTCCAGCTAACATTTCATGGATCTTTTTATGAGAGTAGCAATTCTGACCACATTCAACGTTATGTATGGTTGCAGGGCAAAACCACAAGAAAGTTCATTATCTTCGAGGAAGCAATTGCATCAGAATTGCACATTGCCGGGGTTCAACGTGCGGTTCAACGTGCTAATATAATCAATGAACAATATCATCGACAGACTTCATCTTAATCGTGAGACAAAAGTCCGTAAGAATTGGGCATAACTTTATCAATAAATTATCAATAATTACGCACTAAAGAATAATCGTGATCAGACGCATTCACATACGTGCAATAAGTTCTGCAGGATTACAATACCAATCCTAGAGTATAATTCGTCGTACATATGAAGAGAGTATATTTATGCGTGTGCGTAACACCTGTATGTGTACTTTCACTATTGCCAAATAATCGAACTGGTTCCAATGTGGAGTAGCGTGAATTCCTAGTCACAAAAAAAAAAACCGGTAGTATATTGAAGAACGAAAAAAAGTTAAGCAAATGATGTCGGAGTGACGATTTCGGAAATAAAAAAATAAAAATAAAACACGTGAGAAGACTCAAAAATTATTTATATCGATGGGTGTAAAATCTAGTGTAAATTGAATGTAACCGATGTTGTGATCGTTGACGGTTATGTGAAATTAACGGTCATGTGCTAATTAGGTAAGTCACCTCATTAAATTTCGTCACTACCCATATTACCAGAAATGTTCTAGAGAGGCGTATTCTGCACGCGCCTAATGTAAGATTATCCGGCCTACAGTTTCGAGTTTGATCTGAAACTAGGAGCTATCTAAACCACCCACAAGGTTCATAGAGATATGAGTATTTGATCAAAGAATTATATTTACGCTGTGGATTCGTTAGTCGAACACAGTTCAACAATTCAGAATCATATTCCCAGCATCGAATTCTTACACTTCTTCATGGAGAGTCATTCGAATTGTTGCAATATAGGCACGGGGTGTGTCTCGGTATCTAAGCTGTTATCTCTACCAAGTTATAGTTGACTAGGTAAGCCAAACTAGTGTAATTATGGTTTTATTCAAGTTGTATTAAACTGATCTAAAGTTACGCGAAATTGCAGTATAATCAGGATTCATTCGATCCCATCCACCTCACTATCATCTCTATTATCCATCATATAAGCTTATGATGGTTTTCGCTGATAATAAACAAACTGTGTACTTATCACAGTAGCGTAGCCAGTATAGGGTAGAGTGGTGCAGTGCACCGCAGGATCTTGTTCCCTTGGGTTGACTTAACCGAAAGTTCCTCCCGTACGTCAGTACCTCCGCATTTTATTCTCATGTACGTAGATATATACACAGCAAATGTTGGTGGGTATCATATATAGTATATTTCACTATACGGATAGGATGTCCGAATATCAACTCGGTTTGATTGACTGTAAATAATCGTTTAGTTGTTTAGCTTTAGAACTTTGGAAAAGAAGAAGTTCTATATTTATATTCTGGTTGATAAAAATAATAATGATTAGGTAGCCCTAATCATGAATCGCAGACATTTTTCACAGTAGCCTTTGGCCACCCAGCTTCATCATTTAATACACTGTACATAAACTATCGTTGATTCTGTACTAGTTACTGAGTGATTATTTATCACAGTCGATCGCAAACAGATGATAAATTCAGTAATTGCAGATCCCAGTAGTGTTTGCTCTGTACTTCAAACATTAATCCTCTTTGTGGTCTGTTTCAATCCGATTGTTATTTACCTAATTACACCCTTCGGACTTTTTATCACTCGATATATCTAGTTATAGCGATACATGAATAGAATAAAGATTTACCGATTTATCACTTCCCCTAATCACTGTTCTTAATCAATGTATTGATTGATCGAATCCAACGTAAAATCCGTATGTTGCTTATATAATAGCAAGTTTTTCTGTTACCGTCTACGTCGAGTAGCTTGTTGATGTTGTTTCATTTTTATACTGATTTAATTGTTCATTTTTGAAAACGACTGTCCTGTGACGTATTAAGATGCGAAATTTTGTAAATCGGAATAAACAATATACCTACCTAGAGAGCATATATAGGTCCCGTGATAAATGAAACTTAGAGTCGCTCGAAAAGCTGTAAGATTACTTTAGCTGACTGTTAATGCAAATGAATCAACAAAATTACGTAACGATTGAAATGGAATTAATTCACTCAGAACTTGATTTATCCAACCCACCAAATGTCTTGTCATTTAACCCCAGCCGACTGTAAAGCCTTGAACTTTATATTGCCGAAATACGATCTTTATTGGATTTTGAACATTATAAGTATTTAGACTGTGTGCTTATCAAATGTTCATTTTATAATCGGATAAACTTGTTTTAACATTTTTTTTCCTCATTCTCTGTCAATCATTCAGAATTCATTCATTTGCTGCGTGTATTTAGACAACCAGTAGTTCTACTTGACTTCCTATATCGTACGCCTTTCCAAATATTCAACGCAATCGTTAAGAAAAATCTAAAGAATGTCTCGTTTTACTTTCTTCATTCCTAAATACGTCTAATTATTTCGTAATCTGAGCAAGCCGATGGATAAACAATTAAGTTGTGTGCATTGGTTCACTGGTATATATAATATTCGCCTATTTACATATATCACGTATATAATGTTTAGTCAGTATTCTTTATTCGTAAACAAATTTACACGTTTCGACAAATGTTTTTCCGAATCAATGTTATTTCAGGGATTGTTCCTGAGCAGCAAGGTTTAAAAACAAGCCGAAATAATTACACGCTCTGTTATTCACCAGATCGGATATCGCTGTTACTGATTCGCGAAATATTCGACATGACTCTCCACTCTTCTCATCGGGGTTTGGCTCTGCATATACCATTCAGTATACATACCTCTATGTCCGGGTAATACATCAGTACAGTCACGATCCTCAATTCGCGAATTTATCGGTGCAAATTTGAGACTGGAGCTTACCAACGATTACTGTCGCTGAAGTCGCGCCAAATTTTTCTCATCGATGTTATAGGAAAAATAAAAGAATTTCTTATTACCCACCTTATCGATACTCATTGTCTCCAAGGTTAGTTATTTCTTCCTATATATGATCAACGAACCGTTAATACAACCCATAGTTGAACTAATTGAAAGATATATTAGTAGAATTAATCGATCACCATTATAGCTAGGCCATATTATATTCCCATTCCCTGTCATAGATTTGATCTTTCTGCATCAGTACGTCAAAGCTCTTGGTCCCGAAAGTGGAAATCTGGAAGATTATAGGCCATTCGAGGCGTAGGTTTCGATTATGATGGGTCATTTGTTCATCGATCTTCATTTTCCTTTTTTCACTAAAAATTAAAAAAAAATACTTCACATCTGAAGAAAGAGATTATTTGCTGAAACAGATGAAATGCACTCGACTGAACGAGAACCAGTGATCAAATATGGAGAAATACCTATGTTCTATGTATTCGATAAAACGGAAATTGCGATTCAGAGAAATGACGGTACGTATACGTCCACAGTTGTAGATGTTATTGAGTTGAACCCGATTGACTCAAATGAAATTCGAAATACTTTGACAGAATTGATTTTGTCGACTATAAATATTCGGGTTTCACGAAATTGAACAATTCCAGTTTCTCAGAGATGTAGAGCGTTGTGTATTCGATGCGAAGAAATTTGCGAACACGAAGAGCTGGAGGCCAAAATGTTCATTTCTGGAATTAGCAGAACCCATCTAATGTGGTCGTATAACATACGCCTTGAAAGGGTTGTTTAATTCCGATAACGGCTCATGCGTGTAATGTTGATTAGCTAATGCGAAAGGTATAGAGTCTACATTGACAAGAAGACGCAATGGATGGTTTTTGGAAATAGCTTTGTGCACTGGTCTGATAAGAAAAAACAGCAGGCATTGTTATTTGAATTCACCCAACCAAAAAAGAGCTTTCCAACCTTACCTCACCCATCGTCTTCTAGTACAGTGCGTTACTCTTTTGTTTGGCAAAGAATTCTTTTGACGGCTATAGCGGTGTAAGATATCGCCCAGTTTACTAAAATTCAGTAGGAAAAATTGTCGCAGTATACCCCAAAAATTCATCCGCTAATTTTGTTTTCCACCAAGTTGCGAATAATATCTTGAATGAAATTTTCAGAGTCGCAGTCAAGTGTGAATAGTTCCGTTTCTATATTAACATATCTTGATATTCATCTTTGGGTGCTGTCAGATTGCAGTTTGCTCAATTTTAGTATAGACTTCGAAATTTAAAAATAATATTTATTAGTCTTCATGACAATTACGATATTTGGATAATATAGCTGACAAAGATCAAAGATCAGTGTGTTAACTGCCTTACAAGTTAAACTGAAGAACATATATCACTACATTCGTCAACCAAGTCCAGTTGAGTTATAGACATCATTAACACCAGGAGTATTTGAATTTATAATGTTTACTATCCTTACGTGTTGAGAGGAGAAGAAGTCGTAGTTTACAGCTAATTCACACTAGTGAAACAAAGTTTTGGCGTATCCCAAGACAAAAAAAAAAGAGAACAAATATGCTATCTGAGCGCGTATAATGCGGGTACGTACTTTATGATAAGTCCCGTAATACTTACGTAACACGTATAAATTCCGAAAGTCTAATACCAGCAGTATAGTAAAATAATGTGAAAGTCATGAAAGATCAAACGGTAATAAGAAATCCAGTGCCAGAAGGTATCAGTTGGATTGAAAATATTTTCTTCTCTGATATGTAGCTTCTGCCATTTCCGAATGCTTTCGTAAGCAGAACGTAATTTACGGGGCATGTGGATATTGTTCGTTCAAGATCATTGTGTGACACATAGGTATGAAAAATATTCTCCGCTGGACGCTCGATGACCTGCAGATATTTTGAGTTTATTTTATTTTTTACAATACGTTGAATAACAAAATCGCGCACTGTGAATCGTCGAATGTCACATGTTGTTGGTAACTTACCATCCAACATTGTATTTTAACAGCATTTAACCTATAGAGTGAGAAAAGGCTTATGATTTTCATAAAAGTTAGGTGAACGAATAATTTCGCTTATTCTATGATTGGGCCCCGAAGTTTATACGTGAAAAACGACAAAATCGATTGTAGGCGGTTGAAGTAATGGGGTGTTATCACATTGTGAAAATCAATATCCACATTCATGAATTTTTCAGGGTAAAACTTTGGGGTAGACTGTACTTTTTTTCTCGAAAATTGTAATACCGACGTGTTTACCATATTATTAAAATGAAGAGAAAAAAAAATTCCACCACCACCTGATCTCGCTCGGTTTAGCAAAGAACTTCGAAATTCTTTGGGTTGGGATGTTCTCGTGTAAACGGAATTGCTCTGTTGTCACATTCCACGTATGTAGGGAGCTGAACAAAAACAATACTGTAATAAGCCTATCGGAATTTAATACCGTCAGTAATCAAAAAAAAAACTGTAACTTCACTTTAATATAAAGCCGTGTCGGGCGGAAATTGGAAAATATTCTTCAAACGTATGTGGAGTATATAATATGAGATTTTGCTAGACCCATGACGTTAAAAATTTGGCGAATCAACTTTTAATGAGAAACCGTCGACGGCAACTTTCGTACTCTTATACATTTGTTCCCTAGAGCCTGATCGTTAATGTAAAAAGTTTGGGTTCGCGTTTGCTCCTATTCGTGACAACTGAAACCTCAGGGTCACCGAAGCTGATACGTATCGTTATGTTTTGTAACAATTTCTAATAGACATTTGAAATGTTGTAAACTATGAAATTTATATAACATAATTGGTCGTTCGTGATCCGAGAAAGTCAATCCTGTTCGTTCCGCAGTGAAAAGTAGCTATCTACACCAATAATTTGAACTTCAGTAATATTCTCCATGAATAATCGCGAATTAAATAAGAATACAATGGTTTGACATTTCAGAATTAGATCAGCACAGAAGCTTTATAGCTACCAAAGTACCATTCGAGTTAATTTGCATAGGAATTTTCCGTGATAATTCAATCTGATAGAAAAAAATCATTTGCAATTGACATATGATAAACAGATGCAAAGAATATAGTTAGACTGCAATTCCAGATATTTCAAGACGAATTTGTTTGAACAAAAATCAGTTATCATAATAATATCGTAGTATAAAATTTCGCTCCTGGTGTATGGTTATGATGGCTTTTTTATTTCGATATTTTTTAGGCCACGTAAACTTCGTGCCTGACAGGTGAAGGTCCTTCGTAGATAACGACTTGCACGCATTTTATAAACATAGAAGATGAAATGAGTAAAAACGTCGAGTTAAAATTTAAAAGCAGCAGATAAGTGTATAAAATCCATATTTTCGATTTTTTTTTTTTTTTTCCTTTTTATATTTATTTTATCTGCAAGCTCGTCGTTGATGGGACAGCTTAAAACACAGCTGCATTTACCGAGTTCAACTCGATATTAAAAATACATTTTTCAAGTGGTTTATTTACACCGGGAGTGTAGCTTTCAACTAAAGCACGATATTTTTACGTGATTTTTACACGCATAAAGATCACGCTTATATGGTCTCTGATTACAAATGACTCAAAGTACTGGAGCGTGTGGTTGAAAAATTAATCAAAATCTCGGTCAAACGGAGAAGTTTTTTTATATATCCGACCAACGCCACCGAAGAATGTTTCAACCTGATGATAAAATTGGGGTCAAAGCCGGAAAGCTTGTCCAAATTCTTCACTTGGAATTTCAAAAGCCATTCCTTGTGGTGCAAAATGACTACCCACATCTGTCGAAGGCTCACAAACGTGGAAGAATAAATCACAGATAAGGCAATCTGCCATTCTCAGACCCTTATTATACGCAAACAGCTGGTGCCATTGCGTTCCAAAATTGTGCTCTGTAATAATAATACTCATACGTATATTACACACATATATCGTATCTGCGGGCATATGGACGAGCGAAAAACGCCGGTAATTCAACGCATTATTGAGCAACAATCTAAACATCTCGTAAATTTGACAGGACTAGTCCAAACATGAATAGATAAAAGTACAAGCTGCCTAGGTAATCGTTTCTTTTTTATCTCGTTCGATGTTATTAAACAACACTGTTTTTTGTCTAGAAAAAATATCCCAGCTGATTCAGTGAAATTTTATTTAGTGTACCGTTTTCATTTTAACTTCAGAATCTATTTAATGAACATTTGTTCATTGGTTTGAAAAATTAGGCAACTTTTTCTTCGACGCGCCTATATTTCGCGAGTCTATCAATCATTGGAGGAACGTGCGATTTAGGGATAGAAATGGAAGTTATTTTTCTCGTGGGAAACAAACAATCGAAAAGCTATTTGATTCGTAAAAATTGTTCTTCCGCTGTTTGGATTTCTTCGCAAGTGCAAATATAGAGTATAAATTTAAAAAATTTTGAGAGAATGTTAAATATTGTTGCTACTAAATCCACAAAAATGTGAAAAAAAGGGCTTTGTTATATCTGAAATCACTGCAGTAGCAGAAATCAAGGTAGAATTTGTGAAAAACGAAACTCGAAGTGAATTGGATAATGGGGTGAGGAATCGATAATATTATATGATCTCTGAAACGAGCGTACAGGCAAAATTTTTATGTTCGTAAAATATCGCGTACATTGATCAGAATTGGACGACGAAATGCGAATTTTATGATCAAATAAACTCCTCGTGAAAGAAGAAATTAGTTCGAATTTATACGCTTTCATGTTGGTTCCTTAATGAGTTCAAATTTAAATTTCAACGTTTTTTGGTCGCAGTGATATGGTACGTTGCACAAAAATCGGCAAGCCGAGGCAGATTCATCTCGATAAAAAGAAGGGTGGTTATTTTTCTCCGCAAACCCCACATTACGAGCGTGACAAACGTAAGGCTCTGTTTGTGAATGGAAGACGTTCTTTAGATAAAAATACAGAGGGGGAATAAAATTGTGTACATAGGTACTTGGGAGGCTTGAGTTTACTGATATCTGGAATACTGATCTTTGTGGCTTTGCAGTGTTTCCGTATTGTTTTTTTTTTTTTCATTTTTTTATTTTTTACAGGTCCATCATTGAATTCTGATTTGCGTTGAAAATATTTCCGAACTCAACTTTATGCGTGATTAATCATAATCAATACGAATTTCATTCAATTCTCGTTTTTCCATGCGTTCAGACATTTAAACGATCGTAATCGACACCTCTGCAAATAGTTTCAACAAACAAAGATTATGACCAGCTGTTTTGAGACCACATGCCATGGACAGGACTGGAATAAATTTTATCCGCTAATTCCAAACTTTAGTATACCTAGTGATTGTTTACACTGATTTTCGCTTCTATGTACACCTTGTATTACGCGTGAATGGCGAAATTTTATCAATCGTGTTATAGACGTCTGTAATATGTACACGGAGGAGAAAATCTCACGTTTCTTTTACCATCTGGCATGAGCAATTCCCCAAGCTTACTCCTCAAATTGCAGACACCTCGCTCTCCGAGGGATTCAGCGCGATGAGATTGAGTTAATCTATTGCCGAAATTTTAGCTTGATTAAAATCTTGTGATTTAAAACGCTGGCACAGAGGTTCCGAACGACGTCGAATACTTCAGAGCAGTAATACGATATGCCAAATTATACAAGCTGGAATCAATGAATCGGTTAGATTATTAGAACGATAAAACGTCGCTTGCACATATATTATTCTGAGCAGTTCGGAGGTAGTATCAAATTTAGTACTCAGATTTTTTTTTTCGCAGGAATAACAGCTCTGCAGAATTGCCAAAACAGGGTTTCAAAGTTTTGTATTAAAACAGCAATAACTCGTACCGTTATAAAATTATAATAACGACCATAATTACTGATAATGGTGACAATAATTAGCAGTCCTATCATCCCCGATAGTATTCGCATGCATACCCGAAGCAACGACAGACGCTTCTGGGATAATCTACGTTTCACTGAAGTCTAACTGACGCATAAAGACAAGTTGATAGAATTGAGGCAAGTACAATGAATATCCATTATCTCGTTTTACTGTAATCATGAAACTTTCGTACATCGGGAATCGTTTCAAGCTTGAACCAGAGGGAAGAGAGGTACTCGTAGCTGGTATACTCGGGATTATTTTCAATACGCGAAGTGTGTTTGGTATTTCCCGGAAATATACCAACTCGAACTTTGGAATCGTCCAATTTCGACGTAATAATATTTGCTTGAGGGGAATGTGTTGATGACTTTGAGTGAACTCAGGTATGATCGTTGTTGGATCCTGCGAGTTAAATTTAGCTTCGTTTCGTCGATCCACAAACTACAATGCCATTTGACTGAGATGAAATATATATTTTTTTTTACACATTTTACGGTGGATCAGGATGGCAAGATGGCAGATGCAGGGTGGATCGAAATCGAGAAAATCTACAGGATTAGATAAATCGGGAATATGATATGTAAAATATGAGAAATAAGTTTTCTACGTCTTCCTCATTTTATTCGGAGGGGAAATGATAAGGCTTCTTTCCTCCCCATCTGTCGTCTTCTCGGTTTTCACCTTTCCTTAGTATTTACGAACGCGCAGATTTTTTTTTTAATAAAAACTTGAAGATTTAAAGGACAAGGGTCGGCCGGTTTTACCTTAACGGCAATGGGAACCTGGGTGATAAATTCGGTTCTAATTAAAATTGAAACGCGGCTATGCATATAGATATCATCAAGTCGAGTCAATGAGCTTTTGGAGCGTGTTGAAAGTGACCCTGCCAACGCCAACCTTTCAGAGGGTTAATTTGATCTTCCATTGAAATCAAATTTGAGTAATTTAACTTTACCTTCAGAGTCCATCGCCGAGTTATCCGGTTCTTTCCTGATTTCATTGTCAGCTATCCACGTTGAATAATATTCAACGTCATATGGGTCGATTGCATGAATATTTGGCTTCTATACAGTTTCCCGCAGTTTTTTCCCGATTTGCTTCTGCGTCATGACGAACGGAAATCACTTTGTTTTCTTTCAATAAATGTAGCATTCTTTCGTCCAATAGTCAAGCGTAGTATAAGTTTGATACCTATCAAGGCATCAGCATTGAATGCATTGAATCAACATGATAAACAACGTAGTCCGCTATCTTAAAAAAGTGACCTGAGTGAGATGTCGATCTGCAGTAAATCTTCACGCTTTTCTCCGTAACCGATGTGGAATATGGAAGATAAGCGTCGCCTAGAAGAACCATTAAATGTGTTTTCTCTTCGTCGCCACATCAGACCCACGGTGATTCAGCGACCGTAAGCGCCGCGTAAATTTCACGTGATTCAAAGTCTCCTTCAAATCTGGATTCTGGTATTGGTGTGGATGAAAAGTCACAGCTCTGTGGTTGCAGATGTATGATGGCCACTTGTTGGGACTGCAAACCTTTCGACTATCGATCACTCTCATAATTTGCGGTGAAATCAGTTGCCTCGTTTGCTGTTAGCCCGCTTACACAGCACATAATCAAGACCTGATACTATTTCAATCAATTTCTAAATCCTTACAGAACGTGGATTATTCGGTGAAAAATCTCTACTGCAAACCGAACGAAAGTTTAAAGTAAAATAAGCAAAGGAAAGACACGATGCAATTTAATATTCTTCCTCCTTAGAGGGTCCCTCAATTTTGTTACGTACTTCAACAAATGGGACACAAGCAGGCGGTTTCCAATGTTACAAGGAGGTATCATTCCACTTTCGTGGGGACCTGATCAGAAATAAGACTTCGATATATTGAGTTTGGGTTGGCTTACCCGATTGGATAACCGGGTACTTTTTTACGCTTTAAAAATGAGACTATAGACCCAAGGGATCAGGTTAGTCCAAATTTGGAGTACGGGTTCTTTTTGTCGACGTTCTCGAAAGTGATTCGGCAAAAAAATTGTTCAATGGAAAATAAGCTGACAATAGAAAACTAAGTAAAAAGGTGATACGTGAGGATATCGGTTTCAACTACTCGGGACAAAATTGGTTGTGAAAAATAAAGTGCGTACATAACATTTTTCTGTCTCAATAATTATTTTTTATACCACAGACTGACGGCGATGGATGAAGAAATAGAGAAGCTTAGATGTGAAGGAATAGGCTTCTCGCGTATCGATTCGTAGAGGTTTATTTTTTCAACAGATTTATAAAGAGTGGGATCTATTTTTTTATGCTTTAATAGGTAGGCAGTAAGGCAGACTTCGTACTACGCAAGAATATATACGTAGAAAAAAAAAAGAAGGAGAAAAAAAAGAAACTAAATTCTAACAAAAATATATCAACGATTGCATGCGTAAGTTCGTAAAATTTTTATTTCAAAATATTTTGACGTAGAGCCAAATGACGATAAAATTTTTTTTTTGATATCTCTGGACGTCTGGTTAAATCTTCATTTTATTTATGTCCAGTATAATGTTTTACAATTATACAACTTGAAGATGTTCAGGTTTACGATTTCAACGAAATTTCAAGGACTTTTTAAGTCCATACAATTTTCACAACATTTTCACACAACTTTTGATTTCCTATAAGTTATAAAACCAGCAGACCGGATAATTGCTTTTGTTGATTACTCCCCATAACTCCAAACGCAATCAGACCAAAAGATTCATCCATCCGTTCGCTTTCGCCTGACTCATCTCATAAAGAAAAAGAAAAAAAAAACACAAGATGCCACAAGTCCATCATTTTATCTGCCCATTCATAATACTTCCGTCTGTTGTATATTGGTCAATAATCTTATAGATCGCCACCAAAATCAATTCGTTCGCATAGATTCGCATGTCTACACCCCGTTCTGAAGGTTTCTTCAGTTTCTTGGTGCTATAATCAAGGAATTGAGTAAATGCACCCGTACCGTAGCTTGAAGCAATAAATCTACAAGTATAAAAGTTTCTGCCGCAAACAATAATTAGGATAACTGATTGACTTTCTATATGATAATCAAAATTATTCAGCTCACTATAGTGATACGCAACACTAGTTACACCGACATGTCATTCGCTCCAAACAGAATAGAAACTCCTTTCTCAAATCTCGATAAACGCTTATTGTTAGTGGGATCATTATCGCTTATGAAAACACTTTTTACGTCAAATTTTCAGACTCTAAAAGCGATCAGCATCTCATTTGGGTATCGGCTCTGTCCAAGGCAGTCAATGAAGTACGCTCCCCCATCATATTCACGATATTTTTGGAATGGTGATACCAGAGCTTGTCGCTTGTATTTGGGATTAGTGCCAGAACAAGGACGGGACGGCCCTCATTTCACAAAGCTCTCATCTGTTGCCTTCGCGATTAACAAGACCTGGATTTAGCGAAAATAAAGCTTGAGAGATATCTACAGGCAGCAATTCCGTACCGGGAATTATCTTTACACTTTACAGAAATGAGGTTTGGAAGCAAAGATTGTTTACGACCGTCACCTATCCCTGCAGATATATTATAAATTCGAAAAAGCTTAAATTTGTCGAATTATAACTTCGTGAAAACTTTCGAGCAGACCTTTGCGTACGTTGATCTCGACCGAAGAAACTTTTGCTTATTACCACGCCCAGGCCCATCTGAATTCGCTTGATTGTATACTCGTGATAACTAGGTTTTAGGTCATGCTTACACAGATTACGACTAGGACAACAGATTGCGTCATAAAAGGAGCGTTTAATCTTCTCCTAGTTTATCGAGTTAAGAGAAGTCTGGCAGCTATATAGCAAGTATACCAATTATATACACAAGTAGGTAGGTGGTTTTAATTACAACAATTGTGTTAACGACGGTACAGCGACACGGATACAACGATACCGACCCATCGTAGACAGTAAATTGGCCTGTATGTACAACATTAAAATGGGATAATCTCATGGCATAAGCTGCTCAAGGATTCGGATTACGGAAATTAAAGTAACAGATAATTATCTTAAGAATCAAAGTTTGGTAAAAATCATTCTCATTTCGTAATTGTTGATCGTCGATATCATATATGTGTAGGCATTCGACTGTGTCAAAAAAAAAAAAAAAAATGACATCACCTTTTTATTCGGGCCCTTCTCAAAAAAGTTAGTGCTCAATATAAAAAAAAAATGTCCCCAAAGCTCAGCTACGTAGCTTGGACACAGAATTAGCGCATTTGAAAATAAGATTTCCCATGTATTCCAAATGGCAAAATTCGTTTATTTTAGTTTGATCTGTATAACTTTTTCCATTTAACTGGTAAAAATGAAGTAAATACACGTTTTTGTGAAGAAAAAAATTTCTTCGAGAATATATTAAAAACATAATTCAAATTAATTTGTCGAAAAGTAAGTAGTGATCATATGTACATATGACTTTTAAACCACTGTAACTTGTTAACGGTTCAATTGGGCAAATTGGGTTAAAGTACCATTTTTGTAGATCGTGAAATTCTCTACCAAACCGTATATCTTTTTTATTCTCATTAGTTAAATAAAAAAAGTTATACAGATAAAACTAAGATAAACAAATTTTGCCATTTGAAATACATGGGAAATCTTATTTTCAAATGCGCTAATTCTGTGTTCAAGCTACATAGCTGAGCTTTGGGGACAATTTTTTTTTATATTGAGCACTAACTATTTTCGAAAGGGCCGGGACAAAAAGAAGATGTCGTTTTTTTTTTTTTTTTGACACAGTCTAGTAGGTATAGGCATTTATAATGTTTCTGCAGAAAGTCTGTTTTTAATATCGGAATAGAGATTGCCAATTAATAACTGTAGCTATAATGAACGGGGTTGTTTGACAAGGGCTAAAATTTTTTATAACGAATCTCATACCCTTACGCATGCTTACGTTACTAAGCGGTCTAATCCAACGGCTTACTATATTTCACCGTACCAAATTCTACCCTTGATGTTCGTCACTAGGTATCTACTTGTGATACCTATGTATAAAGCTACTTGCAGCCGCTAACGATGCTAAACTATATTATAGTATAAGAATTTGAAATCGATGGAGTGGTTCTTGATTAGGCCTCATGTTCATTACTTAGATAAACATAGTTCTTGGTAAAAAGTATTTTTACCGTCTTAAATTTACCAACCGGAAGAACGCAGAAGCATGAACATGACCCAAGTATTATGTGAAATTCAATATTAGAACTATTGAATTGCTATGGTAGCATAGAACAGAAAATTTTGTCGTACTTGGCCTCATAAAGCCATTTGAAGAAGTAGAAAAAGCAAGTGTACAGGAAATATACTAAGTTATAAGATGAAATAATAATAATAAAATTTGTGAGTTTTGCCGGAATATTCATTTGTTGAGCCTGATCGTGTTGGAGACAACAATCAGTAGAATCCAACCGCGTATTAGGTGACTCAGAAAGAAAAGAGAATAGAGGAAACGTAAAACGTGTTTTGAAATCAAGTTTTAATGGAAACTTGCCAGAGTTTGTCACTGAAAATAAACTCGTATTTAGTTGTAGGACAGTTTTTCGGGATCGAAATAAATTGATTGTTTATTTATTTATTTTTTTGTTGTTATTTTATGAGTCCGTTCTTTGGTTTTACTCGGTCCCACTAATATAGCTATTTGTTTTGATATATCGTACAAATTTATTGGACAGGCGAATTAGCTCTGACATTAGTTAGCCAGAATTTTGAAAAATTGATCAATACGTATCGGAATTAATCAGCCGAAGTATCTAATAATATATAAAGCATTTAAATAAGCGATTATATACTTTAGTCCAGAGGTTTTTTGCCGCAGTTTGGATAAACGTTTCAAATAATTCATCGCGATAGAAATTTCATGAAAAAGTTTTTCCCTTGAGGTTTTAATTAACTACATTCCCTTCAGACTCTCCACAGCTGCAGAGGTTCCTTCGATAAATCGTTACACCGAATAATCAAGTGGTAATAATTGCAGAACCGCGGGTGCAATTTTGAGTCTGACTCCTCCTATCTCATCGAAAAATTTGGACTTTGGGTTAGTCACTGAGGAAAAAGTTTAGGTAAAAATAAACGAAATGATGTCCATTTCAAAATTAAGCGTCGAATTTTGCCTTTTTTCGACACTTTTCCTTTGAATTGGCAAAATTTCAGATGGTCAGCTTGAAAACTCTTCCTTCAAAATCTTTCACAGTTTTGAAAAACGAAGTTTCGAGAAAAACGCGTTTAAAGTTTCGAGTACGCGATTTCCATATGAACTGTCTACTTACGATTATTCGGCGATGCCAGATCCGTACAATATTCCTTCGGCTTCTTCGAATTGCTCATTGTCAGCAAAATTTTTCTTGTTATTTTTTTTTAGGAGTGCTGACCGCGCCAGGTCTCACGCATTCGGTCGAATCCCTTGTTCTAAGAAAGGCTGTAGCGACCGGAATAATTAGAATTTCGTGACAAAAATATAACAGAATGTTTATGCAAGTCAATATTTTTGGATGATGATGAAAAAGAAAAAAAAAAAAACTAGTCTCAAAAAATGTTACACTGGAACGGTGCCTTAATTAATAATAGCCTAATTAATTTAGTGGACGAAAGCAGGGACAGAATGGAATTATTGCTGAGCCTAGCACCTGCCCTTTCATGCATGTTCAATATCCACACTCTTGTAACAGCGAAGGTGAAATATATACAGTTTGCTTGGTTCTGCTCTGGTGGACTGATGGGATCAGACCTTTAATTGATTGAAATTCAATGCTTCGTTCAACATAGGTCTATCAATGAACTTAAGCCTCGTCCTTTTCGGAATAAGCATGTAAATTGCACGGCGATAATGGTCACATTGAATATTATAAACTGTAGTGACATAAGGTATCGATTGCAGATATGTAGTAGGTACCTACCTAATTGAATTTTATCCATAATTCAACGAATATATTCAATTATTTTTCTATCAACCTAACGAACAACAAATTTATATCATATATCATATGAAATGTACTCGTGCAAAGTCATGGATGTTTTATAGCGCGAAGCAGGTAGTCAGTAACTCACTTTACAAGAGATAAATTTAACCGGCGCTTCCACTCTCGCGGACATAAACGATGACACGTTAACCACCGCAGTACGAAAATTAAAACATCGCTCATGTTAGTTGAGCTTTTAACGTTTCGTTTCAACAGGAAAAATTCATCTTCACATGACATAAATCGGAAATCAATCATCGAAAGTATTAATGAATGTACTTACAGGAGGAACGAGCTTATAGTTATACCCAATACATACTCTCTGAGCATCGATTCCATCAATCGTTAAGATGCTTACACCCCAGATCGCCGAAATTGGTAAAGGACGTGATAACATCCCAATACAAAGCTTCTCGTCTTACAGCCCCCTAAATTCTCATTTGTTCTATCCCGGATAATATCGATCGTTTATTGACCATTGGCAGTATCGCATTACGTTTTATTGTCGAGTGCTTCTAATAAAATCTTTGCAGTCGTTCGCTCGTATTTTATTTCCTTCACTTCACTGCATCGAATCGTTATTCGATTATCTCATTAGAAATGGAAAAACAGAAAAAAGAAACTAAAAAAAGTGCGATTACTTGTATTTCGAAATTAATAACAACCACTTTTCAGCTTTTCAGCTGAACTACAATAAACCCATAACTAGATTTCACCTTCGTCGAATGAAACGAGGAGGCAAAAGATGTACGAAAACAGAAAATATGAAGTAATAATCGATGTGGCTGATCGAATTGAATCGGGAAACGAATCATGACTAAAATTGATGAGAAAAGATATAGCTGTCATCCCCGTTGTCCTCCTATATAGAAAGATATATCGGGGTTAGACCATGGCTAATAAGTTACATCAATAAGTCTTCATGTCTTTTCTTCCGACCAACTGGACCACCGAATCTGAGCCAGCAGTTTCGGACAATTACTCTCCTATCTTTCGATAAGACTAGGATCCGAAATCAAGCATCTGTATTACCCAGTGGTCTACATTTCTTTACGATACTTCGGGTTCGATTAACATCACAAAGTGACAAAGATGGAATGAAAAAAAGCTCAATTATTTCGTCCTTCCTCTTCTTTCCGCTCACTTATTCCCATGGATGATTATCACAATTCTCACAGCTTGACATGCTTTAATTAATTTTATGGAGTAAGTGACGTGAGTGGAAGTGAAAAAAATCGGCAAAGTCCGTGTCAAGTACTCTGATTATTATTCCAATTCAACGGCTGTGAAAAAAAATATATTTAGCTAGGCTACCCATATTGTTCTGAAATCCTCTGCAATTAGCCACCGAAGGGTCAGAATATAATTAACTCCCTTTAAATGGCCAAGCATTATATGTGAAGTATTGGGTGGCTTTTAGCATTGCGTAGTATTTTGCCTGTCATTGCATTGCCCGCTTCCGCCCACCACTTTGACATCATTAGCAGTACGTGTGTTAAAAATATGTGCTAAACTTTATGGGGTCGACAGCAGCTAAATCGAGCGAAGAGCGAAGGTCGAGTAATCAATTTATATGAATAGTTGTTCGTTATCCGCTTTTGCTGTCATTGAATGGATGATTAGGTGCCCTTTGTGTTCGTTAATACTTATTTCAGCCTTTTGTTCAGAACTTTGGTCAATACTTTAACGCGCAAGGTTTCCATTCGGATCGATTATTTCATGTAGGGATTTGCCATCGTCGAGGCAAAAAAGAGGATAATTGTTCACGTCAGTTTTCTATTTTCGTGTTCAATATCGCGAATTTGAATAAAATTATTATTTTCTTAATTACAGAGGAAACTGGGCAGATGAGAGCGGAATACGTGTATCCTGGAATATAATATGAACCCTGTAAGCATAACGAGAGGAGAGTGAACTCAGGAAAAAATAATTTCGCAAAGAAAATTCGGGGTTTCATTTACCCACGCCAATCTAGCACACACAATGAAATCCCCGAAAATCTCGAATGAACCACAGCAATATACGAGTACTTTTATCCTACCGCCTACCAGAGTATTACTACCACACGAATTTTATAGACTCATTTCGGGAAAGAAATGGCAAGTGTAATAAAAACGAGAAGATTGAAGGCGGCCCTCTACCTAATAAAACTCAAATCTCAAAAATTATTCTACTGTACGAGTCGGATTTAAACAAAAATTTCAATACAGTAGAAGGTTTTTACTAATGAATTAATTCTCGGAAATGAGTGATAGTTCATTCAATAAAATGTTTGAACACATCAATTGTCGAAACATACACTACAGAAATAGTGACGACACTCGGGTTTTTTGTTTTTTAATATTCTATGATTCATGGATATTTTTCGACAACTTAGCTATATTTGTCCCATTTTACGTACTGGTTAATGCTGTATGTTCAAAGTGGTGGCTTGCATTTTTTCCTTCTCTTTTTGGCTATTAGACTGCTCTGTATAAAGTTGTGAGCCAGTTTGTAACCGCGTTCCTAACTATTGCTCTATATTCATCTTCAGCAAGCTGTCGAGGTAGCTGAAAGTTCCTATGTCTGACACATGACTGATCCTTTTCACTTTCCTTTCATATCGTAGTACTCTACGACCCTTGCTTCAACAATGAGCCATGTAGTATGAATGTGAAAGAATATGGGTCAGGTTCTGTTATTTCATTAGTGGTCCTTCCCGTAGAGGCGTAGACTTAACGAAAAATCTCATGAAACTCTGAGGAAATATGCTGTGGTGTAGAAAATTTTCCCGTGTTTCTACTCTGCTTCTGAGTTCTCTTTTTTTCCAACGAAAATAACCCGCGGTCTACGTATAAACCAGAATTCATCAATTTCTGTTAGTAAATAATGTTCGTTTCAGATTTCGAGACCGGAATAGAATGCAGAACGTGTCGTGGTCGGCTGAGGATGGCGGGCCGGACGGGGCCTGGCTATCTAGATTCAACACGACCTTTTGGACCTACGAAAATGAATCTACTTACAATGAATACGGTAACCTTTCGGAATGATCATTATCTTTCAACTAATTACCAAGCCTATTGTTATTATAGAATTCATTCATTCCGTATTATCCGCGATATCATCGATTACGATTCTCGCGTTCTTGTGATTACGTTTTCAGTAGCGGATGATATGATACGATATTAATTTTATTCATTAATCGCAATCGTGATGAAAGTTTTAAAATAGAATTGAATGAGATTGATTAAGTAATTGATGTATAATCTTTTCCGGTTTAATCGGCCCGATTTAATTCTGCCATTTAATATACTTCGAATTTTACGAGGAGGTGATTCGACTCGAGACTCCGTGAACGAAAAATCCGCTATTTGTGTGCCAGAGTCTTCTAATCCAACCGTAAAACGTTCACATAAAATCGTATACCCACCAATCCCTACCGATCATCCATAATGCAATATAAATTCGTGATTTATGTGGCAGGATTGGCACGAACTGCCGATATATCACAGCGGGTATATCTGATACTGTAAAATGTGATCTGTAGCACATATAGGATAGGTGGACATTCTAAACGGACATTTGATCCAATAGAGTTCGACAAGAAAAAGGGTTTCTACGAGTAGAATGTATATAAGTTTTGAGGATATCTTTGTTTCGAACAGTTTCTCAACAATATATTACTTCGAAATTGTTGTTTGTGGTTCCCTTTTCTGTAAACAGATTTCGTTGGATCTGAAACTTTGACAAATTTCATTGATATTATTCCAAGACGGGAAGAATTTTATGCAAATAGCTTACGTTTTCAATTTTCAGATGATCTATACGACGTGCCTGCTGGCCTGATAGCTCTACTGAGCATTTGCTACGGCAGTATTTCCGTTCTGGCAGTTGTAGGAAACGCCTTGGTCATGTGGATAGTGGCCACATCCAGGCGAATGCAGAGTGTCACGAATTGTTTCATCGCAAATCTCGCCCTCGCCGATATTGTCATCGGGCTTTTCGCCATTCCGTTTCAGGTAGAGAAATTTTTTTGCGACCTCAGAGCGGGAAGCAGAAATGTCGTTGTGAGTTATGATAATCATAGCATTTACGGAGAGATCGGAAATTTCATGGAGCATGGACTGATTTAAAAAAAGTTACGATCACTTCGAATTTTATTTATAAATGGCTAGAAAAGCTCAAGCTATTTAACTTCAAATTAGTGACGCAAGGAGATCTTTGAAACCGTAAAATTCAAAATATAATCACATGCCCTGGAACTCTAACTTTAGAGATTGTTCACTCTTGAACGTATCTGCAGCAGTGAATAAAATATGAACCAAAAGGTGTCTTATGAATTTATACAGTCACTTTGTGATCATGAAAGTGTATAGTTGTGTCATAGCCATGAAATTAAGTGGCGATAAAACCCGAGTCTTTGATTTTATAGTTTCAGGCGGCGTTGCTGCAAAGATGGAACCTCCCCTTTTTTATGTGCGCCTTTTGCCCCTTCGTGCAAGTTCTTTCTGTGAACGTGTCTGTATTCACCCTAACAGCGATAGCTGTGGATCGTCATCGCGCGATTCTCAAACCTTTGAGGTAAGTTGCAAGACTATATATACCTAGGGCGATTTTAATTGGCTCACAGCTCGTTGAGTGTGAAATAATTTTTGTACAAATTTCATCAGCTTATGAATCGTTGTTGCTGAGTGGTGTGAGAGCATTTTAAAGATGATGTTCGAAGATAAAGATAAATAAAGATTTAACGAAACGAAAAACCTGAACCGGGAGATTGAAGTGCCACATGATATGGACATCGCGAGAAAGTAAAAAGCTTTTGGCAATTCGATTCGACTGAATATGATCAGATACTTGCAAGAGCTGTAGAAATGGTAGTAAAATCTTATCACACTGTGAGAATCAAGGGAAAAGAAATAGGAGGTGGAAAACATAAATATTTATGAGCTGAAAAGGAATCAACATCATTTTTATGTGATGGCAGATTTTCGCCTATAAATTAGCGGCATAAGTATGAGATACCATAAAAAGAGGGACCGTAGTATAGTTTTACCAATAAAAGCACAACTGCAGCGAATGCCGTGAAAATTTCGTATTCGATTATTTCATCGTTTGCATGAAACGGGCCGAATATCAATTGTAAGTAACTAGAGCGTTTTTTTTTTGTCAGATTTTTTTCAAAATTCAATCAATAACCAATGGTTTGATATCGGGATTGAAATCGTGTGGTTGGTAAATCAGTTCTTGCGGTCAAACTTCAGTCATTATTAAAATCTGATGCTTTCGCATTGTTCATTACGCTGTGAGATTTTTTAAAACTATTTTTAAACACTGTACCAGTTAGCTGGCTACTTTGCGCGATTTTATACGCTGAATTATATTCGCGGATAATTTATTGCCTCAACAAAGTACCGGCCATGTTATCACTGTTATGATTATACACATTAAAGCTCCAGAAATCTGCACAGCCATAAAATTATTCCAAGTACGTTACCAAATCGGATTGATATTTGGGTTAAAATAACTGGAAACTTATTTACGCGGCTTCAAAGGAACTGAACCGTTTAAATTGTGAAAAATTTCATCAACGCGTCGGTATACGGGATCGTGTCTCATAATTTTCAATAAAAAATACTCTCATAACTCGTGAGAACCTCAACAAAGCTCCAATTTAACGTCAGCACATTATTATACGGAACAAAAAAATTTCACCAACTCTTTATACTTTACAGAATAGTTAACAGACTGAGTAAATATCTGGGGTGTCAGGCACACCGTAATATATTATGTCCATACTCAAATTTACGAGGGGTAGTAAGTTACAAGCTTGGTATAGGACGCCTAACTACACCCTTCCTCGATCTTGTATCAAGTACGTGGGCCAACATGACCCAGAAATCTATTTTTATTCATCTAATCCACCAGACAACGTGCATCTTATAGTAAGCAGTAAAGTATCAGGGGTTGAGACCATAGGATAGTATTCCACAGGTGATTGGTGCAATCCATATCGATTCTTCATCGAAATTATATGCTCCATTAAATCCGAATAGAAAACGTTAGGTCTGATCTTTTAAATAGATGAAATTTGAAATTGGAGTTTTCGGTCGGAATCAGGCGGATTTTAATCAGCACGAAAGGTCACACGGATTTCAAATAAGTAGAGCTAGCCAGAAGAAAATCACGGCTTCGTATAATTTACGATATGTGAACCGCGGGAAATGTTGCAGATTCGCTATTAATATGTAATCATTCTCTCTTTTAACTCTGCTAGCTATGCTTTCATTCCTTTCCAGTTTCTTTTATTTCCATATAAGCAGACCTATAGGTATTGACTTTCCGATAACGATATTTCGATATTCCATGTCAGTATTTACGGGCAGAAATATTCAAAGGATATAAAAGGAAGCTTGGCGTGGTAAAATGAAACTAAATTCATGATATGTACATTTATTTCGAATAATTCTCTACCAGACGTTCATATTTCATGGAATGTAAATCATTCATCTAACGATGCCAAGTCGCCTCGCCTGCTGATGAAGGGATCGACTGTTGTAATTTTTCTTTTTTTTTTTTCAAAGAAACTTTTCCATTAGATTTCAAAGCTACAGTGACATTCCGAGAAGTTGATAAAAGCTTCCAAAAATTCAAATATAAAAGTATAACCAGACCAGAGTGATAAGGATAAAAGTGATACACTTTTCAGAAAATCTAACGGTTTATGAAAAAAAGGAAGTAACGCTCATAGTCTGGTACCTTGCCCAGATTAACACTGATGACATCGTCATTCAGAATTACCTCATCATTGAATTTTAATTCTATAACGACGAGCGAAAAATGCGTTTTCTACTAATTTTCATAATTTTTCGATCTTTAAACTGGTTTTTCACTTACTAAGCTTCAATAAAATTGAATTTTCCGCGGACCATTCTCTTTGTTGTCAAAAGAGGAAGATATTCACGTACTGGAGAGCCTCTTTACTGCTGATAGGAACGATTATGCGAACAAAAACTGCGTGGGGTGGATATCTACCCCAGTCTAGCGTTAGAAGCCAGAAAAAACCACACTCGCCTTCTGGGGTTAGTCGATATTTTCGCTTGCCTACGGCGGTATACCTATAGGTACCTACTACTTTTTATCATTCATATAACACATGTGCCACCGCATTGTGTTCCAAGTAAATGTCAAATGCATCCTGAATACAACAGCACAGTATCCTTACGTGAAATAAGTGAATTCTGCGCACGAGCGGCTTCAGTAGATATTACCATATCACGATTTAGCTGTGGTGTGAAGTATGATTCTCATTATTCCACGCACTCTTTTGCCGCGAGAATTGAGGACACTTCGTTCTTTGTTTTCGTTTTTTTTTTTTTTTTTCTTCTCTTTACTTCTCTCTTTTCCTCCAAGAGAAGTGAGAAATAATCACGCACTTCTGCTTGTTTCAGGAAAATTTTAAGCTGCGGTTTTAAATTTAGAATCAAGACTTTTCTATTGTGTCTCTGTTTTTTAATCCCTCGCTTACCAAACGACGAAAAGATGCGTAGCCGCGAATGAATTTCGCACTAAAAAAAATATTATAGCAGAATTGAAACTATAAGCGATATTGAGCTTAAGCTTGAAATATATATAAATTGTTTACCAAATAATTGCCGCCTGATTAAATAGACCACGATTCATGCCGCTTGATATACATATCATAATTCATATTGGACTCGCGAAACCAAGCCGCGGGTGATAAAAGATAACGATAAACTCAGTTGGTTAAACTAAAGCTGTGTTTGCCGGGCGGGATAAGTTATGGTATGTCAAAGTTAAAAGTGATGTTCGTTACTCTGTTTTCAGCGCAAGACCCAGCAAACTTCGAGCTAAAATCATAATTGCTGGTATCTGGCTCTTGGGGGGTGCTTTAGCTGCTCCGATGGCAGCTGCTCTGCGGGTGGTTATGATACCGGAAAGTCCTGGGGGTGAGTTATTTACGCAGCGTTTTAATTTACTCAAATAATGTCGGATTTCGGGTAGGTGGGTATACACCTACCCTTTTCACATTAGAGAGATATAGGTAGATGTTGATACGGAAGTGGGTACCGTAAGAATTGCAAATTTTTATTATCATTAATTGCCTTCATTTGAATATCTCCTTGATTTTACGTCGCAGTGAACTTTCATCCCAAATAAATTTTTATGAAAATCATTAAACTGGTTCAAAGCTTCCCACAAAGAAGCCTCGTACTTCTAACGATACAGAGTAGGGTAGCTACGAAAGCGGAGAACCGACCCTAAAAGCCTCTGAAGATAGATTCGTGCTTTTGTTGTTAGGTGTGAATTCCTCTTCCGGAGAGAATACATATAGCCAGAGAATTTGAATACTTGTAGTAGAATTCAATCAATCGCTATTCTGCGAGCGTCGAATTAGATTCTCTGAGATTTTGATCAAAGGGTAAATTTTAGTCGTCAGATCCATCCGGATCAAAATTTATGCCTGCAGCCTTTTGGGGGCTCATCCAAATATTCACCGCTTTTGCGAGCTTTCCATTCTTTACATACGCCTTGAAGTATGGAATGATTAGGTAACCAGAGCCTGTCAGTTCTACTTTTGTTCGGGCCATCCCCTGCGGCCCGTCTTCGGGCAGCATCCAATTTACGGCAACCAATTTACGACAAGCGTAAAAGTCAGTTAGCTGAAAGTGCCGAGGGTAAAGATTAGCGCATTCTTATTTCTGCTACCACTTTGAGTAATTATCATTCAGAGTTTTATGAAGTGAGGGGATTTTATTATGGCATTTGATTTTCGACTCGGAAGTTGTTTCTTGAATTTCAACTCGGTTGATTCCCGTTAAATATTCTGGAAACGTAAAATATTTATCACAAAACTTTGGTCTATGTATATACAGGTAAATTACACTTCTATGTACGCCTAGCTCGTGCGTCAAAAAACAATTCGCAAAGGAGCATTAATTAAGTTTAATTAAATGTACCAACACAGGGCTTGAGAGCAGCTGTGCTCCTGCTAATTAGTTAGACTTAACATGTTACGTTAACGTCCTGCAATCCAGACCTAGAATTTGGCAGAGTTTCTAGCAGACGATGTTCTGGGTACCTATCCAAGAGCCTCTAAGTACCTCATGCATATACATACTAATTTATCTTTCTACCAGTCGGTTTATCTTCCATTGATTGTACAGCTTACTCGGAGGACGAGGCATTCGTAGGTTTCCAAGTCGATATACCAGCTTGAAAATGTATGTATGGAAAGTTGAAACACAAATGCTGAAATTGAATCTTTGACTAATTGAATTTTACCACAAGCTCTCTGGATTCTATTTTCCTCGCGGAATTAGAACTACGAGTTAAATAAACTCGGACTTTATCAGTTTGAAATCAAATCCAAACGTTCTATCAATGATTTTTGCTCTTTTTAGTCATTTCCCTCGATATATTATAGTATTTCATGATCAAAATTTGAAACAACGCAAGGGATGAAAGCAATAAAATTTTCTGACAATCCTGGAAATTGTTTGAACAACTAAGTCTGCAGGTTGAAAAGAAGCCTTGAAGTTCGATTCGCCGTTTCGACGAATTTCGAGTAAATACTCAATCATATGTAGTGGCTCTGGCTGGTATTTCCTCGCGAAGCGGTGTATTCCGTTTCCCCAATATTTGACATGGTGTTTTATCAGGATACAGATGGAATTTCATTACCGGAAATTTTGGGAAATTTCAGTAGAATATGAAAACATTATGCAAATTAGTTCCAAAAGTTATATTGAGATGCTCACCGGGTGGCCGACTTTTGGTAAGGTAATCTCACGTCCGGTGTCTTCACCGATGGAAACGCAAGACTGCCTGAATCGTTGTCTAACTTCCTTTAAGATTTGAAGAACAATTCCTTTACCCTACTTACACGTTACGTTAAAGTTCAATTTTACTTTTCTACATATACATAGCTATACTCGCGAAAGTTAATTGAAGAGTTAACGGTAGCAAAGGATGCCAATTTCTGACTTATCACGGTAGAAATTACATTAATTACTTGTCAGCCACACACCAGTTCCTTCATTTTCTCCCAAACCCTTCATGCCTACATTAGTTGAATATTTTCATTACGCGTGCACATACCTCCTTCGAGTCTACGTGGTTGATTAATTTCACATAATCTAGTTTCAATTACGTAGAGAGATGCACACAGAGTATATTATCCAGGACTATCGCAATTTGTTAATTAAAAATCGCGGAAACATTTTATTTTTTTTTTCCATATTTATGTTCGTCTGATAATTTGAACGGATCACTTCGTTTGAAGCTATGAATTATGCATGTATAGGAAAAAATCAAGTCGGAAGCAGAGTAATTTTTCCCTAATAACAAAAACTACCTATAGCTATCTTGTAGATATTCATACTCTAGGATTTAACTGAATGGAAACTTGTCGAAGATCATTACACCATTAGTTCTGAGTAATTGAATCTTCAATTTATTGGAATATCATCTACAATTTGTGATTACCGCAAGCGATTATCCTGACCATGTACCATTATTAACTTAACTCAATTCCGGCGAGGAGAGAGTCTATAATACTCATCAAAACTTTGAATTGTCTCGTTAGAAAAGTTTAATTGCCGCACCTCACAGCTATGTGAATTAAAAACTAAGCGAAATTATCCTCATAAAACGTTGATAATTTAATCAACCGACACTTCGACTGGGGAAAAATTATTTCTTCTTGCTTATAGCTGGCCGTCTTCATCCTAAACCTTTCTGTCAGAATGTGAACTTGTCCGAAAGCTCTATGCTGATGTACAGAGCGCTACTTGGATTTCTTCAGTATCTCACACCCTTGTCCGTAATTTCGTGCGTTTACGCGCGAATGGCGCTCAGGTTATGGGGCAGCAGGGCACCCGGAAACGCACAAGACTCTCGGGACGCAAATCTTATGAAGAATAAAAAAAAGGTAAGTTATATGTCCATTGCCTGCAGATGTTTCAACGGTATATTATTTTCTGTCATTTTTTTTTTTTTTTTTTTCTTATTCTCGTCATAAACTCGAACATTTTCTGACTACATAGTAGCCGTGATAAGGTAGACGGGGTTTTTCACAGTAATAGTCAACGTGATACGAGATTAGGTTTTCTTTTTATTTTTATGTACCGATAGGACAATAAATTTGTCGGAAAGATTTTTACACCTGTCGTTAATGTAATCCTTCTCGAGTAGGTATACCGCGAACCCACAGTTACCCGACTACCAATAAAAGTACGAATGTTCGTCTTGTTCCTTTTTTACGAGACCTTTCGATAAGAAGAAACGCCGAAACGACCCGGAAAGCTTAACTCAGAACTCGAATTTCCGCAGAGTGGAATATTTTCTTTATCCAAAATCGCGGAATCGCAAAAATACAACTGTTATTTGACTATAATATGAATATCGAGTACCTATACGAGACCGCGGATAAAAGTTGAGCGTGATAACCTATTTTCACGAAATAAAATCTCCTGGAAAATGTAACCATTATTTAACTGTAACATGAATATCAAGTATACGAGAACCGGGATAAAAATTCCTTCCCTATTGCCAAGAAACGGTTGATATCGTTGGCCAAAAAAATACGAGAAGTGAAACGTTTTATAGCAGCGCAACGCGCGGACTAAGCTACCGTTGCCAAATAAGATTTATGCAAGTTTTGTGGAGTCTATTTTTCCGACATCGTTATTCTGCTGCAGAAAATATAGCCAGATTCACAGGCCACAGCCATGACTAAACCCACATTTCATTTATAAGTATCCCGAATATTTTGCAAGCTTTGCATACTTGCATTTATATGCCAGAAATTCAGATCACTTATTTACCAGAATCAATATTCGCTACTATAGCTAACAGCTGACTGTATATCACATAGCTATCGTATGTGCCTGAGTTTCTATGTTTTCTCCTAAATTTACGATGAGTATAGATTGAATATCGGATTCTTTCGAGAAATTTGCGAAACAGAGAACGGAATTCTCTTGAAACCCGATGGAAGAGTCGCATCTATGAGCTGGTATCAAAGAAAATTGGTCCCCTTTTGTAGATCCATACAACTATTTCGGAATACTGCTAGCTCAGCTGCAGTAGAACTGCAATCGTCATGGCATTGCATTGACCACTGATGCAGCGATCTTAGCTCCGAGGAATAGGACGCTTGGCTTTATGAAGGCCCTGGGCTTTGACGAAACCACGTTATATGTTAGTTTATCACATTAGAAATAATTTGTCAATCGGTAAACGTATACTGTCTAGCCAAATGCCTTTGGGAATATGGAAGATCGCGATAGACGAAACCACCATTTGTACCAGTCTATTATTTTGGAGAGTTTTGTAGAATCTTCAATTTACATAAAAATACATAGGTATATGCCAAAGGATGAAACTGTTGAATACTGGAGGTTTCATAACCGCGCGAACCCACACGTCTATTTTTTTGGAAAATGTTTTCTAAGTTGAATTTTCGAATCTGAGATATTTGTCTACGATAGAAAATCTCGGAACTTTGAAAATTTGAGATATGTAATTGTGAATAGATAATAGAACCTAGGTAAACCCGGTAAGAAAGGAAACTTTCCCACACGTGTTTGCAACTTTTCTACTCGTTTATATTGAATATTGCAACATTTAATATTTTTGACACGAGAGAAAATGGAAAATTTCAGCTGGCAGAAATCATGTCTAACTTTTTTGAATGGAGATAAATTTTCCTTTACCTTCACTCCGTATTGTCTGAAGAAAACAACGCTATATCACGTTTTTTCATAACTTCAAGGCATTCCACCGTGATTTTACGATCGGAAATAAACTCTACTTTCGAGGATATTGAGTTAGTTTTCAGTCTGAAGCACACAGCGGGGTAGACAAATTTCCGAAAAAAGCGGAGGTATTGGGGGTTGCAGAAATCAATTTGATTCCTATATTGACATCAATGAAGGCATTTTCATTTCAATTTATAATTGTGAATAACTAAAAACGAATCGGTAGCACAAATGATAATATACCATAGAACTGAAGTTCTCTATATTGCGATCTCAAGTAACATTGAAAGATTTACGCTTAATAAATAGATATACCCGTATACCTACATCACAACTTTTTATTAACTTGTTAACAGTTGATTATGCGATTACTAACAAAAAAACTGCTTCGTTCAATTCTATGCAGACGTCGAAAGGTTATTTGTACATGAAACGTACTTCGAGGGATTATATATCATTAAGTGCATTAAATTTTAATGTCTGACCAGCATAATACTGCACAATAATTTACTCTGCGAACAACTTTTTTTCTTATATTTTTTCTTTTGGTTAATCTAACATTGCTAACGACTATTTATGCATTCATTCGTAATAAATCGTCATAGGATTATATAAGAACCAATTCTTCTTAGACGACAAATCACAACTCAAAAGTATTGGATTAGGTTTGCTCCTAAGCACATGCATCGATTTAAACCATTCAAACCTCGAATGATAATATGTAAGAACGGTACGATATATCGTTAGGTATTTATTGATCAAATGGAATAATGACGGTTAAAAATATCTTCTTTTTTACGTATAGGTGATTAAGATGCTGGTGATTGTCGTCGCTTTATTTGCTGTGTGTTGGCTACCACTTCAGACGTACAATGTACTGCAATACACTTATCCAGAAATTAACGAGTGAGTTGATTCAATGCATTTCATTAATATACCTACGTATAAAGGTTACAGTTTACTTGGAAAAAAAAAAACGTGCATTTATCATATATTATTTGCATAATTCTATCTCTGTATGTTAATGTCGAGTTATTTTATATAATATATATATTTTTTTTCTCTTGTCACTACGAGTGAGATCGTTGTATGTTTTATTCAGTCACGATAAGCTTGCAGAAAGGAAGGTATGATAAAAGGGTGCAATAAAAGCGGTAGAGAAAAAAAAAAAAAATCATTCCCAAGATTTACGCTTATATAATTCAAAATGTACCTGTGTGGAATGAGAGCCGGTTCCATCAAACTCTCCGAGGGAAATGATTTTCGGGAATGCAGCAGTCGTTTGCAAATATAATATCAACTGCAATAAAATTCGTCATTCAGGAATAGTTCCATACTAAGAATGTGGATATTGCAGCTCTATTAGGAATGTAAGATATCCAAATCTTAATATCTACACTACAGACGCTTGTATATTATATTGTTTGTATATAAATATATGTGAAATAAATGGATTTTCGATTTATACGTAAATACGGAATTCTTGCTGAAACTCTTTCGTCTGAGAGAACAAGAATCTCTTGCCATACGTTTTTAGTTCGAATAGCGTGAAGCAATATTGTCTAATATTGAGTACGTCGCGATTTTTCCCAAACGCTGATATACAAAGGACCAGATGGTATTGCGGACGAAAAACTTTGATACACTTTCTGGATTTATTCGAGGGTGTAATTCGTGCTTTGAATTCAACTCACCGTGTCAAGAAATACAGAGATTTTCGAACAATAAAGATAGGAAAAAGAATTTTTCTGGTATCGTTATACCTCTCCCAAAAAAGGTACCGTCCGAAAAGAACTCAGCACATTATTTTCGTGGAAAATCGTTTTATCTCGAATTTACCGAATTTTGCATATTTCATAATCCGTGTGATGCTGGTCAAAAGTTAACACCCACGCAACTCACGAAAATAAACAGCTTGCGTTTCGCGATGTGTCAAAGCTTGTTCAGTTCATATACCTACATGTTTATTATAGGTATTGGGTATATGTATAGCATCTGCAATTATTGCCAAGGCGTAACCTGGCTTCTATTATCAGCCTTCCGGCGTATACTTTAAAGAATTGATGTTAAGAGTTTCTGCGAATTGTACCTGGTCACTGGCTAATGGAAACGGTGTGTTTGAAACGAGTAGATTGACAGGTAATCTGCGGAGTATTATAGTCACACAAATTCTCCATTGCAAGAGCAATTTATTCTTCTTCTACAATCAATGTCCGTTCCATCAATCCCGTCAATAAACGCCTATCGTTCAATTATTTTTCCATTTTTTTTTTTCTCATTTTGCATACCAATCAATCAATGTAAACCAATACAGAAAAATTTTCTTCTTTGGTATCGATTACAATGCTTACAGCCAATTATCATGGGCTAGGCATCAAGTTGCGATTTTCCGAATGGCAAATCGCGAAAAAAAATTCTGATGAAGTGGAAGCCACATTCAACGTTCCAAATTGCTCTCACCTCCAAGTCTACCACATCGTTCAACCTTGTGGATTAGAAGATAGAATATCTTGTGCTAGATATGACAAACCCTTTTGCGTGATTGATGTTTATTGAAAAGACATTCATCCTCAACGAGCTCGCGATCTCGCAAACATACATACAATATACTGATCGACGTAAAATAAATTTCATCTATGGCGCTATAATTTGATGACAAGTGATTGCGAGAACTAATCAATGTTTTTTGTACTGAGCGGTTGTGAATATCATCATCTGGGTTTTATGAGAACTAATTGAGAATATCGTGGGATATACTGAATGATTCATTCCTTCAATTAACACATGTATCACTAGTATAGATATACGTGATACAATTCAAACAGATATTAACGAATTTCAGGTACAGATACATCAACATAATTTGGTTCTGTTGCGATTGGCTGGCGATGTCTAACAGCTGTTACAACCCTTTTATCTACGGGATTTACAACGTGAGTAAAAATCTGCATTTTAGTCAATAGATTTGATTTATGATAGAGTAACGTCAGCCCGGTTTGAACCGCAAGATCATTATTCAAACTTTTAACGTAAAATGTCAATAAATCGCGTAGGAGTTGGGTTTTCCGCATAAACTATTCGTCAAAAACTCTTTTCTTTTTCTTTTTCTTTTCTTTTGTGATCCAGCGATAGAAACGAGTATCTCATGATACATAATATAATGCCCAAGAATTCTCCTGCATTATAACGTTCAATGAAACCTTTTATCCCCGACATTCGGAATTCCAATTATGAACAAATTAGAACTAGGTTCCATACGCTTACGATAATACGCGCTATGTTAATTAATTGAGAGAACCAAAAGGAGGCCAGACAAAATTTATACCTCTCAGAGTACTTACGCAGCTCCTCTGGGAATCGGATTAATTTCATTAAGATGGTTTCCTTGCTTAGCAGGATAATATAGGTATCCGAAAATGGGTACGAGTGTATGTAAATGTCTTGTGAGTAAAATGATGTAGGCGTGTTTATCACCGAGCGTAGGTGAGAATCAAATAGGATTCAAAACGTGAAATACAAAATTTGATGACAAGAATTGTTGTGCATTGAATCAGCCTTTCAACCAACCTAATCATAAAATATCCTACAATAATGAACTATTGTTCCGAATATTATATCAAGAATTTATCATTTCTTTGATCCTCTTTGTAATAGGAAAAGTTCAAGAGAGAATTCCAACAGAGATGCCCGTTTAGATCTCGGAAATGGTCATCTAGTCCTCCCACCGATAGTCTGGATCTTGACAAAACGCAGTCCACAAGAGCATCCATCAGGTATACAGGCATTCATTCCTTCTGAACCGTGTGCTTTCATTAAAATACCCATCAGCTTCAGCTCAAACTCCCAACCCGTTTTTAACTCTTCAATTTTCGGCTACCTTTTCATAAATTAATAAAATAATGCAGAAAAGTTATTGGCACTTGTACATGTTCAACAGTTCGCGCATTTGCAATACTGTTAATCACGGAAATACACACGTCCTGTTGCAAAATGCCTGAAATAAAAGTCTTGCTTTCCTATTTTGCAAAATGTCGCGATTCATTAACGCGAAAGTTTTGATCTTGTGGTTGCATTGCATCTCTTTGTATTCTGCAGAAGCACCCCGACGCTTTATGCGATATTACTTTTTTTTTAATTACGAAGCAACGAGTGATTCAACTTCGATTTACAAAGCCCTCTTTTCACGACGGAGCGCAGTTCCGATTCAACATTTGATTAATAAGTTTAGTCATCTTTGATTACTTTTTTTTGCAAAGCGAGTTATTTTTCGATAAAAACCTTTCGTACTTCTGTTCCCAATATTCCAATCTCGCATACTCTCTTCTTTGCTTTGCAAGCTACCCTAACTGCGCTTTGTGCCCCTAAGGAATCTGTTTAATTTTATTCAATTTTATCCTATGTTAAATTATTTCATTTATTTATCAAACGATTAATAAAATCCGAGAACACGTAATGAATTCCAATGTCAGATTTTTTTTCGCAAGGTACGATTGGCGACGTCCAGCATCAGGTGGATGTCCTGCAGCAGCATCCTTTTACCGCGGGGTCTCGGTGAGAGGACCACCTCGTTTACCCACAAACGGAACCGACGCTGCAACCCGGAGTCTAACGACTCCGAGCTGTTGTATCCGTAACGGAAACACCGCGCTCGGAAGCGTCCCTAAGTCACCAAATACCGGTGCCGAGCTTTACGTCTTCGCGTCCGGAAGGCACAAGCATACAAGCGACCTCAGCGCCCAGGAACTCTGCTTGTGAACTGCTTCCGGGGTTCTAAATTAAAGCCGGCATGTTCACGAGTCATTAATTATAATTTAAAAATGCACCATACAGGTCAAGATGAAATTACACAAAAATATTTTTCCTTATACGGTGCTATTATATTCTTCGAAGGGAAGAAAAAAGAAAAAATGAGAAAGAAAACAAAATAAACTGGTCCACCAAATTTTTCAAATGACAAAACTAAATTTGAATATATGATGTATTAATTATCATGTATTTCGAATATCGATGTGTGCAATTGGGGAGTATGTTTGACTAATGTGTATGACTTGCGTCGGGCTGGTACACTTTGAACCAGGAATAGTTTTAGCTGGCGTATCTACGTCTAGCTATAGTTTCAATTATCAATATTCTTGACTGATATATTTAATACATGAAGCGAGGCTAATGATCGGAAACTAATATATTTATTAAGAAGGGAAAAAAAAACAGGAAGTAGAAAAATCGTGATAGGTATTAATTTTTTTCATTTCCTAACTCATACACAGCACATTGCATAAAGCGTCATGCACTCAAATTATGTAACACGTATAATATTTTCCAAATATTGCCAAACAAATGACATCTAGATATGACATCGTAAATCTGACTGATATCCTTCGGATACATTTTAGCAGAATCGTGTGAATCTTAATCGCATTCAGGCAAATTTTTCTTTATATGTATATATGGCGATAAGAATGTGTGAAAATCGAAACCTCAACTAATTAAGTTTGATCTTCTATTCTGCGAGCTGTTACCGTTTCTCTATGGAATAGTCCCACATTCACCGCTAGGTGGAAGTTTCGGTGTGAGGCTCTCCCGCATGAGGAATTATACAGAAATTCATTTACCCCAATATTACGGTTTTTCAAGAGTGATATTCTAGTATTTTGCAGTGTCATAGTAACCCTTAAGTGCTGTATGAGAAATGTATATTATCGTTATATAAACGCAATCAGTGATTCATTAATATCAGTTCTGGAAATCAAGCGGTAGGATAGGTTCGTTTTAAAATCATATACATATAATTTATAAAAATAATTAATACAGTTTATTAATAAATGAAATTTATCACGAGCTGACGTCAACGAGGATTTAGTAAACCGTATCTGATAGCTTAAAATCAATTGACACGGATAATAAACTACCATTCAATTAGCCTAAATATATATACATATATGTATATTAGCGTTTCGCAAATTCTAGTCATTGTAAGAACAATCGGGGAAAGAGGCGTTTAAACTGTAAATATTTAACGAATTAAATAAATAAAATAGCGAGATTATATTTATAAGATCATTTTAATCCGTGTACTTTCGTTTATGTATATTGTATATGTACATAAAAATAGCAGATAAGTTCAGTTGCATGATAATATATGAAGAAATATGGTTATTACGTATCAGCCATGAATCAATTTAGATTAAGTAATAACGCAGATCTAATTGAACTATCACAGATCATTTATGAAGGCATATAATATAGAAAATTATTTTGTACTATAGATGAAATTGCGTAAAACTAAAGAAAAAAAAAAAAGAAAACTAATCGATTTTGTTATATCCTGTGAATATCATTCCCAAATGAAGTAGGTATATAAATGTTATGTATAATATATGTAATTATCTATTTACTAATTTTCGCTCATGTCCAATTACATATTACATGTAGCTTTATTCGTATATCGATATACAAATATAATTCTGGCTCAAATACCTAAAGCTTATTTCTATATGAGGTAGTCAAATACTGTAAAATAAAACTTGATACGTAAACAGATAAACGAATTCTTAAGGCATCGAAATCATTCGTTTCATTGGTAAATTTACTTTTGCTACTTAAATGAAAATTGTGTGTTGGGAGGTCGGCAGTTAAGGCGGTTCCCTACCCAATTCAACCTGTCCTAAAAACATTGGGCTGGACGCGTGCCGAACGGTGCTATTAAACGGAATATCTCTAACCGGACGTTTAATAGCACCGTTCAGCACGTGTTCAGCCCAATGTTTTTATGACAGGTCGAGTTGGGTAGGGAACCACCTTAAGGTTTATCAAGAATTTCAATGCCCCGTGTATAAGAATATCACTTTTGGATATACCGACACAGGAACTACTTCATTCACTGATTCACCTATTATACTGAGAGATTAGAGCGTTGGTTTACACTCGCTCGAAGCCAACTCGGCACACTCCAGGTTTGTCGTCTGTTTATTGCACGCTGGCCATCCGCTTTTCTTTTTTTTTCGAATCGATGTCTTCGGAAAGCAAATTAATTCAACCAGAGAAAAAATGCAGATGGTCGGTCTGCAATAATCAGACGAAAAACCTGGAGTGTACCGAGTTGGCTTCGACTGAGTGGAAACGAACGCTTTAATCTCTCTGTATGTTGCAGTTGTTAATTATGTGTAATCTAAGGTTTTGACAATTTCAAGGTATAGCTGCTTCGTGTGATTGTTAAATATTTGCGGAAAGAATGTGAATTACTGTTAAAACCTCAATTTGTGATTCTTGTATTATGTTTGTAAAATTATCCAGCCCATATTTCGTAATAAATAAAATTATGAGCCATTCTATCATTCTCAATTATTACGTGACAAGATATGAAAATGTTTCATTCATCTTTTGCTCCGTAATTTCATTCATCATTATTCCCATATTCAACAAGTTCCCTCATAACAATTTGTCAAATTCGTTATCCAACTCCCATTCGTATAATAGGAGTGAGATTGTAGTGAGAATAATACATAATATAAAATAGGTCGTAATTATTCGTCCTGAATAAATTTTGGAATTATTAGATTCGTGGGATAAAATTCAATTAGGATGATACTGATATACCGGGAATATTGGTGGAAGCGCTTCATAGGAAAGTGAAAACGCCTGCACACAGGCAACTCAGAAGTCAAGCGACTAGGTTTTGTTTCGCATAGTGCATGGCCATTGGCTACGCGGGAACAAAACCTAATCGCTTGACTGTTAAGTTGCCTGTATGCAGGCGCTTTCACTTCCCTATGAAGCGGTTCCACGAATACTACCGGTATATATATTTTTAATAAATTTTTCCTGAACCGCAGCGTATAATTGAATTCGCACAATCAAACCTGTATTCGACATATACGTGTGATTTTTGCGACATACATAGAATATAGGTATAGGCGTCCGAAGAATGATACATGTTCACAGCTGAAAAACATTGTAGCAATTGTATGATTATAGACAATTATCGTCAGATTAGATAAAGCTAGAAGATTAAATCAGTGTCGTTATCAACTGTATTGCCAGTTCCCTTGATATATCACAAATATATAAATCAAATTACCGATAATTAGCTGAAACCGTATGAACCGCTCAATGATGAAGGTCTTGTGCATCTTTTTGGCCTGTGTCGGTAAGTAAATCGGTTATTAAAGCATCGCGAGTCAGTATACCTGGAAAAGTAATTTAAAAAATGATCGAGTAATTAAGAAATACCTATATCATGTGTCCCCCTCGAAACTATAATATTCTCATCCGAACCATTTTTCGATAGCAGTGCTCATTTCAGAGATATTTTAATGTGTAATTTCAAATGGGACACCCTGTATAATTTAGTAATTATATAGGAGTACTTATACGTGTATAATATATTATAGACGATAAATTAGCGCGTATAATATTCTAATAACAATTTAAATATAAAAAAATGAATTTTCAGCTATATCCAGCGCTGAAATTAGTCGTATAGTTGGAGGCACCACCACGACTATAGATAAAGTTCCATATCAGGTATGAAGCGTAAAATTTTATGAAGTACAAAATTCACATCAGAGTACACCCACTGCCCAATAATGCCTGTATGTTATATTAGGGTGGTACCTGTTTAGAGTATTTTCAAAATTTCCTGCGGACAAGACGGAAAAAGTTTGCAAATAAATGAAAGAAAAAAAAATTATCCGAAACTTAGAACCTGTAGGTCAACTCAAAGTACAGCCTCCAAGGCGGTGAAATTTGGTATACATCTTCCCTATAGTCATATCGGTATTTTATAAAAAACGGTAAGACCCTGTTCAGGGCCGGACAGGCTTTGCTTATCAAGGCTAGCCTGATGCGGGCCTCATCATGATTGATTGATGATATGACGTTTGGTTTGATTTTAGCTTGGGCTATGGATCTCTAAGGAATTCAAGTGCGGAGCTGTACTCATAAGCACCAAGGCTGCTCTGACATCGGCACGATGCGTTTATGGGTGAGTTTGGCGATATTTAAACATCATTTAAGCCCGCAGTTTTCCCCGGGCAATATGTATAACGAAATGTTTTTCAGCAAAACGGCATCGACGGTCACAGTCCGAGCAGGCAGTACAACCAGAAATGCGGGTACCGTCTACACTGCTTCTTCGATAACGATTCATCCCAGTTATTCGAAAACCACGTATGACTACGACATAGCAGTTCTGAAATTCAATACCGCAATTGTGCTTGGAACAAATGTTCGCGCTGCCACTCTACCGAGTGTGGGCGAAACGGTTGCAGCTGGAACTGCTGCGACTATTTCTGGTTGGGGAATTACCACGGTATGTGAACATTCGTGCATAATTATTAATTAATTTTTTTTATTCATGTCTGAAAGAAAATAAGCTGGAAAAAAAATTATCTTTTCTAATTTGATATATTTTCCTGTTTCCAAAAGGTCGGCGATACGTCGTTGGCTGGTAGCATAAAAATCGCGACAGTACCCGTCATTGCAACTTCCGTCTGCTCCACTGCTTTGAGCCGAATTAACACCGTAACCGATCGCATGTTATGCGCAGGATACACCACAGGAGGAACTGGATTTTGCACTGTAAGTTTGACTGAATTTTTTTCCATTTATACACTTGTCGAAAATGATTAATCTAGTAAATCAGTGGCAACGCACCTGCCCGCTGATAGCTAGTAAGCATTTCTTTATTCAAAATTTGCTCAAAATCAACTACAATCAACAACACAATGAATTGCCTTATCGATGTTTCAGGGTGATACCGGTGGTCCTTTGGTTTATGCTGGTAAGTTGATTGGTCTTGCCTCTTGGGGAGCAGGATGTGGTGCTATCGGCAGTCCTGGGGTATATACTAAGATCTCATCTCTTCGCGCTTGGATCACTACCGCGGCCGGAGTATAATGGATTTTTTCAATTCTGATGTCAAGCATTAATTAATGTACTTGGCCGATTAGCTGAACTGCTTGAATAAACTCTGCTATGAGAATGACGAGGATATGCTATCGAATTATTTATTCATATTTAGTACAGGACGTTGACCAGAGTCATTCATTTGATGACAATTAAGATAATTGAAGTATGATATCCTAATTAAATCCCAAGTTCTTGCGATAGCAGATTCGGCGACTATATTTTCTAAAATCTATTGGTTTTCCTTCGAATTAACGAGCGAACAGAGATTTAAACAGATTGTCGAATGCAACACTGATCACCAAAAACTTGCAAAGATTAATTAACAAATTAAAGCTGTTTTTAGCATAGCATAAATCGAGTGCTTCGGTGCGATAGAACACTTCTCAATATCTGATTACTTGTCTATGTGATTCGTGTCGGAAATACGAGCGTGGTTAGACCCAGGTTTGTATAATAAAATTCTAATATCCATGTTCGATGGTCCCTGTTTTTTGACAATCTATCTCGTGACAGTGCTGAAGCATAGTAGAGTCGTTGCCTCGTCTCCACTCAGATCCATTTGATTCTACTTTCTGCTGGTGTACATACTTTTCAAAGCTGCAATATTGATTGTCGGTCTCAATATAATTCATTCGTTCATCTGATTGAGAACAGCCATGTATGAGTAGCTACTGCTGAGAATCTGCAAACGTTGATAGAAACATGAATTATAAATACTAACGTCGATGTCATAAACATGGTAAATTGCGTGTTAGTATAGGTAACATCATGCAACTGATGGATACATTATTTCATTTGATTCTGTCTAAAAATATTTTCAAATTATTCCTAGAGATACAAATCTAGTCGAAACCTACTACCAGACCTTTTATCAATCAAATTTTTCTGCGTTATCGAACTGCCAATTCGATTTTTAATTTCTCAGATGCGAATTTGCCAGCGTCGAGGTGTTACGTTCTTTTTCGGAATACTCACGACTAATAGACTAGCTGTTGTAGCTTACGATATGATCTCATTCTTTTTCTTGGTTTTAGTCAGTTTTTACCTACCTGTCAAGTTCGTAGAGCATACCGAATTTCTGAGATAATCCTGATGAAGCAAATGCGTCTTATTGAGTCATACGTTAACGAAAGCACTTACCAAGCCCAAAGTCTCCAAGGATAAGTCACAAAAATTTCCGGCCGTAACAACCAGTGGTTTTTGCGTCCAGGCCATGAAAATTTTCAAAATTTTGCAAAACTCTCGATCTCCTTGATACCAGCCACAAGCGTACCCTGAAATCCCGAGGCTGCCACTCTATCGAAATCGAATGACAAATTAATCAGTCATTCGAAAATGCGTATGCAAGAAATTGAGGCAACTGCAGATTACTTCACCTGTATAATAATCTCGTTACCGTACCAGCAGTACATTGATAGTTCAAGTAGAACACAACAAAGGTAACCTGCCATTGGTATGAATCGACCGTTACGCGCACACTGGAAATATGAAAGTATGTTAAATAAATTGAATTAGTGTGATTACCGATGAAAATATTTGTGGATTATTGTTAGCTGTAATACGTACCACAGTAACTTGGAAACCTGTCAGCCCGGTGATGACGAGACTTGTGGCAAACTGCAGCAATATTACATAGCTAAACATACTCTCCAATTCGTGTACTAGTCTGTAAAATGATCAGTGTTCATAATAACTCGTAGAAATCTCAATGCTTTTTCAGAAATTCAAGCTACCTTATAATCTCTTGATGATATCTGATACATGATTTAAAATTTGTGGTACGTTCGTTGTTGCCCTCCTGCCTGAAAGCCACAATGTTGGATGTCGACAAAGTTTCGTAGCTGGTGACCTCTCGATTTCCAATTTCGTTTACGAATTTTTCTGGGTATTTTTTCAAGCTGTACTCGTTGCAAAGAATTCCGATTATTATCTTCAGGGTGGTGATCTGGGCTGTCACGTGTATCATGAAGACGACGAATAGAGCGTCATGCGATAGTATAATCAACGCTTGCCAAGTCACACTGACACCAATGAACGTGAACAAAGTCCAGTAAGAGGTAGACTGATGAGTGTTCATCGGTAAGTAGCACCTATAGTTCATTTTATAGACGGAAAAAAATGTTACCCGTTCACTTTATTCATATGATTATTACAGATGAATTGAGCTCAAAATAATGGATCTTATTGTCAAGACACACTTGTTGGGTTCTAATCTTCGACTCAAGAACCCAAAGCTGGACTCACCGGTATGGAAATTTCCATTCTTTGTAAGATTGGTCCCAGAATGGAGTTCCCATGCCTGCAAGTGCTGCGCAACATACTAGTATTCCGAAAGTTTTTGTAATCATCTCGCCCTGCCGAACTGCTTCACCAATTATTTTTTCCTGCACTCTGCCTGCAAACAATATGTCATATTTGTAATATTGTTGTTGTTAAGATGAAAATTAATTGTTGGTAAAAGCGTGTACACTTATACACTCGATTACCTATTACTCCATCATTATCCTGTCGAAGTACACGTTCTAAGATATCAACAATGGTATAAATCTTCGCCTTTCTCGTCCACAAATTTATGATCTTAGCTATACCAGCCAAATGAGTCAGAGTCAGGCAAATGTTCTCGGTGAACAGCTGTAAGTCATCCCTTACAGCGATGGCGTCTAATATTTCCAGGAAAGTATAAACGATCACAATAATCGTAAAAACGACGATCATATAGAATCGGTAAAGCCAAAAAGGAATACCGTGCTTATAGGGGTTCCAAACACCTTGGGATGAAATAAATTAGTTTTCAAAGCGACATAAGCAGTGAACATTACAGTCAGTGGATTAAAAGGAAGACTAAATGATTTGTTTCATTTAACTTGTAACATCCTCACCGAGCAGCTGCATAAAACGAAAGTTGAATTCTGCATAATTCTTGTTAATTAATCGTCCTTCTTCACAAGCCATATTTAATTTTCCGAGAAAATATTCACGTAATATACCACTTTATCACTCAGTTTTATAGATCGACCCACATATAAAAATGAATTCGCCAATACCGCAAATGTCTGTAGCTTTACGTGTTCAAAAATGACTTTCTTCTTGCGGATAGGCAAGTAGAAAGTAAAATACTTAGAAAGTAATTTTTCAGTCGCTAATAGATCCGTCATACACAATGTGTACAATGAATCACTCTCTGCCCAAATAGATTGTGCCAATTCGTTTTGGCTCTTCGATGCTAGTTCTGCTTCGATGTGAAGCACCAACAGATTTATCACGGTAGGATATTCGATCACAGATTATGATCCTGACAACTCTCAGCTCGACCCATTTCTGCCCGTCGGAGAATCGAAGATATGATTTTACTTTATGGTCTCATTAATTTTAAATGCGAAAGTTGAGGCAGATCGCAGGTTTCGCACGACGCCGCGCTCAATATGGATATCGGCACATGAGTTATTCAAATTAAAGTTGAGCCTGACTCGTAGGGTCGCTTCTTTCGCATAAAGCTAGGGCATACGTATCTGGGATTAAAATGAACACCACACGTATAAATTATTAAATTCATACTCATACTCAGCTCGTACATTGAAAAACGTAATTTGCAAGTATCGGATAGGTTCCCGATCAAAGCTATCCTCCAGAACGCCCCAAAAAAAGTACGTGAAGTTTGATACGTAGATATTAATAATTATGTTTTTCATAAACTTTTAAATTTGGCTTTTTTTCTATGTAATTCTTAATCCTGACCTAATGAATCGACAAACTTATCAACTCTTTATTCTATGCTATATTCATCAGTGATACGCAGGGTGCTATAAATAATTCATCAATTTACAGTAACTTTTACCTGTTTTGCATGGGTCTATAATTAAAGTTATTACTTCGAAGATATTCAGCGTTGGTTTCTCTACTCGCTTATCACTCTCCTACGCATAGACTGATCAAGAGTTCCTTTCAATACTTGTAATTAATTCAGATATTAGAAAATTATGTAGTAAAAACCGTGATTTCATAATATACAGCTTCTGTATAGCATAATAAAATTGGGATCAAAAATTGAACTCATAGATATCATAGATTGCCTAATGCTTTCTCATACCATCTACACAGGTCTCAATGTGATATTTTTACTCCTTTTTTTCACTTATTTACATAAAGTTTCAGTTCTTCAAATCTTTCAGAGGTGCGAGCTGGCCAGAGATGTCTTTGAGACTTTTCTGAATTGCCTCAGGGACTGGAGCAAAGATTGGCATGGCATTGCTTTGAGGTCAATATCCGTTCCGAAGACATTTCCATCGAATGCGTCAGCTAATAGAACTATGAGCAAGCTGTAGGAAAATGTGTAGAATAGTGTGGGAAAAGTTCCAGAGTGAGTGGGAAAGAATCACGCATTTATTTATTGATTCATCTTTTATTTCATGTATATATGTGCAACGCGAGTAGGGGTCGAAATTCGGAAAAATCGAAAATACAAAATGATGGATGTTTCGAATATTTAGAGATCAATAATTACTGAAATAATCATATAGTATCGGACGTTCGACCAGAGTCATTCAATTAGCACTGACTGAGATAATTGAAATATTACGTCGGCAGGTAATACAAAGGTTTTGCGATAATCGATTTGGCGCTGATCTTGTCTAAGACCTCTCGGCTTTTCATAAAATTAACCAACAAGCACACATATTATCCGATCGAATATATGCTATTGATTACAAACACTGGTGAACATTGACTAATAAATAAACTTTGTTTTTAGCGTTACATATTTCGAGTGACTCCTGATTTCATATCATGTTAAACTTATATGCCGTCATATTCATTTGCTTCTTATTTTTTCAGGTAAATAATTTTTTGAAGGTGCAGTATTAACGGTCTTCATGATTCATCCGCTGACTCTATTGAGGACAGCCATGTATGAGTAGCTTCTGCTGAGAATCTGCGAACAAGGGTAACCATATGATGTACGCGATATATCATTTTACTAAGAAAAGTACTGGTTTCTGTCAAGAATGACTTTCTCCAAATTCAATGAAGTTTCACATCGAAAAGCACGCAAAAAAGAAAAGTCTATGCCTAAAACTTTGGCGAAGGGCACTTACCACCATGAAAGTTTTCAAAGACAAGTCGCAAAAATTTCCAACCGTAAGAACTAGTGGTTTCTGAATTCTGGCCATGAAAATTCTTAAAATTTTGCAAAATTCAAGTTCCCCTTGATACCAGCTGCAAAGGTACGCTGAATGTCCAAGGGCTTCACTCTATTGAATCAAGCGACAAACGAAACGGTTATTCAGAATTCTGCACATGAATAATTAAGGCAACTGCATACTACTTCACCTGTACAATAATCTCGTTACCGTACCAGCAGAACAATAATAATTCAAAGAGAGTACACCAAAAGTACGCTATCATTGGTAGAAGACGACCATTACTGACAGACTAGAAAAATATGTGATTGAGTAAATTAATTAAATTGGTATGATTATCAATAAACATGTTTTCATAACATTCTGAAAATCTGAGATATGTTGGTACCACATTCACTTGAAAGCCCGCCAAGCCGATACTGACGAGACTTGTAGCAAGTTGGAGCAATATTACATTGCTGAACATACCCTCCAATTCGAATACCAGTCTGTAATATAATCGGTATTCGTCAATTCGTGAAAATCACAATTTTTTTTAGAAATTCAAGCTACCTTATAATTTCTTGATGATGGTCAATACATAATTTCAAATTTGTGGTTTATTCATTGTTCGCCCTTCGCCCGGGAACGACAATCGTAGATTTCAATGAAGTTTGATCGTAGCTGTGGACATCTTGATTTTTAATTTCATCTTTAAATTTCACTGCGTGGTCATTGGGGGTGTTATAGATGTTACAGATAGTTTCGACCTTACTCTTTGGGATAGTAATTTGGACAATCACGTGTATCATGAAGACGGCGACTAAAGTATCATGCGATATTATAATTAAGGATCTCCAAGTCATACTAACACCAATGAACGTGAAGGAAGTCCAGTAGGGGATAGACTCATTTGTGTTCATCGGAATGTAGAACCTAGTCGATTTTTTTATATGGGATTAACAAATCTGACACTAGTTCAAAATAATAGATCTTATTGTTACCTAGACATTGGTTTGACTTTCGTTTTGATTTTGAATTTATTGAAACAAAATTGGACTCACCTGTATGGGAATACCCATTGTTTGTAAGATTGGTTCCAAAGTGGAAATCCCATGGATAAACTTATAGCGAAACACGTGAGGGCCATGTAAACCTTCGTAATCATCTCACCCTGCCAAATCGCTCGATCAATTATTTTGTCCTGTGATCTGCATGCAACGATATTTCATATTTAAGTATGAAGTATTATATTAATGTGATGGTTCCCGATTTGCAAGTTATTTCTCGTAAAAATAAAGATTATTTGTTAATCAGAGGGTGCACACTTATTATACACTCAATTACCCAGCACTCCTTCGTTTTTCTGTGGAAGTACTCGTTGTGAAATATCAACGATGGTATAAATCTTCGCCGTCCTCGTTCACAAATTCAGTATTTCAACCGCGGCAATTATATGATGCAGAGTTAGGCCGATGTTCTCGGTAAACAGCGGTAAGTTATCCTTGACATGATAGCGTCTAATATTTCCAAAAAAGTAAAACCAATCACCATGAGCGTGAAAACGACGATCATATAGAATCGGTAGAGCCAAAAAGGTATACCGTGCGTATACGGGTTCCAAATACCTTGATTGAAATTGGGATGAAATTGATCAGTGTTCAAACATGATATCAGCAGTAAACATTTTACTTGGTGAGCGAAAAGTAAGGATCGATAATTCATTTCGTAATACGTTCTCACCCATCAGCTTCATTAGACGAAAGTTAAATTCTGCATAATTTCTGTTGATCGTTCGACATTCTCTGCAACTCATATTCAATTATTCGATAAATGTGACAAAATATTCACGAGTGATCTGCCGCCTTATCACTCACTCGTCTGACACCCTAAATTTTCGTAGCTTCACTTCGATTCCAAAGAATTGCATCATGCTAATAAATCCACCACACGTCACTATAAGTTATATAGACTATAGATGCAACGAAGCACGCTCTTCTCGAATTTATCATACCAATTGATTGTAGCTGTTTTGTGATTATTCTACTTCGATGTGAAGCGCAAAGAGATTCATTACGTTATCAAATTTCATCACAGATTGTGGTCCTGGCAATTCTGACCTTGATCTTCTTCGGCACTCCAGAGAGTCAGGGATATGATTTTACTTCATAACCCCATCGGTTATGAATACGAAAGTCATGGCAGATTGAAGGTATTGCAACAATACTGCACTCGATATCAGTCGCCATTGCTACTGAGTATTACTCACTTGGCACATGAATTATTCAACTTAAAGTCAAGCCTGACTCGCAGGGTCGTTTCTTTTGCATAAAGCTAGGGCATACGTATCTGGGATTCAAATGTTTACTATAAAAAATATTAAAACTCATTTTAAGTTTATGCAGCTAAATTTTTGACTATTTTACTAGTTGTCTGATCAAAAAATTATTCTCACATTAGATAAAGCTTCAAGATTGAATCAGTGTTGTTATCAAATGCAATCCCAATTCTTGTTATACTTATTACCACGGATACAAAAATGAAATTACAAATCATCAGTCGAAAATGTACAAACAGCTCACTTTATGATGGAGATGTTGCGCATATTTTTTGCCTGTATCAGTAAATTAATAAGATATTGAAGTACGGCGGATTATTTGCATATGAAATGCCTGCAATGATGATAAATCATCGACTCTTATACGTTGCGTAATAAAAATGAAGTAAATATTTTTTTTTATTTTAAAAATGTGATTATATAGTGGCTCTGGAGCATCAGCATCGCCGTATAGTTCACGTAATAACATTTGGATGCCGCCACTGTGAAGTGAATCGTGATTCTGGTTACAACACCGGCCAGCCAACCAATAATCAACTAATAATCATGCTTCGTCAAAGACCGAAGGCATATACACACTTATATTTAAAAAATACAAAAATAAGGAACCTGTACCTACAGCATCAGCAGAGACAACTCTTGCCATGGCGAAAGTCTTCAAGCACGAGTCGCGAAAATATTTATTGGTGATATTGACCAGTGGCTGTCGTGTTCTGGCCATGAAAATTATCTCAAAGTTTTGTCCTACTTAAATCATAGAACTCCTTGGTACCTACTCTAGGGTTTCACTCTATTGAATCAAACAACGAACCTAAAATCGAATGAAAAATTTATTCATAGGAATCGAAGCTGTGTTGCGGACTTCTTCATCTGAGTCTCAATTTTGTTAATGTACTAGCGATTCGATAACAGTTCTAAGAACGTACAATAAAAGTATCCTGTCATCGGTAGGATCTGTCCTCTACGAGCTAATTAATTAATTTCAGTAGTATGTGATGGCTATCGATGCTGACAAGACTTATAGCCAGCTTGCTGCAGCTATATAATATTGCTGAAGATACACTGCGACTTAAATGTTCGTTGGTAATTTATGGAATCCTAATTTCTTCAAACAAGCTTCAACAAGTGATTCCTTGGTAAAATTTAATACATGATTTCGAATTTCAACTCAGGATGCACGAAAATTAGAATTCCCATTTTTTTTAAACTGGTAACAATTACCGCAAAATATTTGGGAGTATCTCGCTCTGCCAAACTGCGTGCCTATAATTATTGTTTTTTTTTTTTTCGGCAACCTGCCCGAAGACAATATTTCATTATGATTGAGACATAATGATTCCTGCAGATTTATGAGTACTTAAACTTCATAAAGAAGATCATCCATCATGCAGAAAAACGCGTATATTCATAAACTCAATTAGCCATTACTCCGTCATATTCCTGTCGAAATACTCGCTCTAAAATATCAACAATGGCCTAAATCCTTGCATTTCTCAATCGCAAATTAATTATCTTAGCTATAACAGTTAATCGAGTGAAGGTCAGTCAGATGTTCCAAATGAAGAGTTCCAAGTCATCCTTGACAACGATGGGGCCTGAAATTTCAGAAAAAATACAAGCCACCAGGACGAACGCAATACGAATTACGATGATCACATAGAACAGCCAAAAACAAATACTGTAGTTATACGGGTCCCATATACCTTGGGATGAAATTATTCAGTAGTCAAACATGACATAAGCAGTAAACATTACAGTCAGTGGGCCAAAGAGAAGAGTAAATAATTCGTTTCATAATGTGTTCTCACGGAGAAGCTACATCATGCGAAAGTTGAATTTTATATATATATTTTTTTTTACTTGACGTTCCTCATCGTAACCATCTTCAATTTTCCGGGAAAGGTGACAAAGTCCTCACGTAACCTACCGTTTAATTATACTCATCTATAAATCTATCATGCTGTGCAAAAACTTACACCTGAGTCTATTAACACGGCAAATCTTGCCAGTTAATCTTCGTAATAGCTTTTTTCTCATTAATAGAGAAATGGCGAGGAGACTCAAGAAGTAATTTTTATGTTAACACTAAATCCACGGTACAGGTTGTGCCGGTACTACAAGCTATACTCTCTGTTCGAATAAATCATCCAATTATTTGCCATTGCTTCGGATTAATTCAGCTGTGATAAATATGTGAAGTACCAAAAGATTTATTATATTAGAATATCAAATCGAGTTACAGATTCTGATCTTGACGAGTCTCCGTCTCGATCTCTTTCTCGTGTTGGGGCGTCAGGGAAATGATTTTATTTCATGCGGTCATTAGTTACGAATGCGAAAGTGTCGGTGGACGCCAAGTTTCGTAACATGTCGGTTTAAATACAGACAACAGTTGTCATTACGTGGTATCCCTCGGTACATGAATTATTCAAGATGAAATTGACCCCATATCTCGAAGAGTCGTTTATTCTGGAAAAAAGTTGAAGCCCACGTATTCCGGCATTAAATGTTGACCACGACTTTAATAGGGTCACGATCGAAGCAGCCGTGTAGAACCCCTCCGATGTAGGTACATACGTGGCTTTCCGTGCATATAAGTTTATATTCATGAAGTGTAAACTCTTCTCGTTTATGCTATAAAATTCTTTGCCCGATTCAAAGAATTTAGTAACACGTTATAAATTCTTTACCACCTATTCATCAGATGAACTCTAATGTACTCTATACAATTTTTCAATTGAGGGTCCTATAATTTGACTTTTATTCAGGAGTGATTTACATCAATGATATTTAATTCATACAACGAAAATTCATATAATAAAAAATAGGTTTATTTCAAACGATACAAATACTGTGTACGATATTCTTGGGTGTAAAGATTGAGTAAAGTATAACAAGTACTACGTACTATTATCATATGCACGTGGAAGATACTCTTAGGTTTATTATTATCCTAGATTCCCTGAGGCTTGTGCCTTACCAATTTCCATTTCCCCATGGGTCAGAATATATTATATTTTGAGCCCGTTTCCACTTTCTCGAATATACCTTCAGTTCGTTTCTACGGCAGGAGGTGGAGGATGGGCGGCGATCCAGTCAAGACCCTTCTGGATATCGGCAGGGATTGGAGGAGATGTCGGTATGGCGTTACCTTGAGGCTGATATCCGTTTTCATCAGCGATGTAAGTAAGCTGGATGGAAGAACCATCAGGTGCAGGCCAGGCAACGGAGCCCTGAACAACTTGAGCGAATGTATTCTCATCAATCTGCTTTAGGGTTCCCTGTTGCTGAGACTGAATACCATTTCCGGTTTCAAAAGCACTGTTAAACGAGCCATCGGCGTTGGGTCCGTCTTGGGTTTGACTGATGATCGGGATCGGCTCATCGGACACTGGAGCAGCCGCACAGACAGCCGCTAAAGCGATGAGGACAACACACTAAAATCGGAGAAAAAAATTACAAAAATCAATTATTATTCTTGTCTTGAACTTTTGAATCCATTAAACGTCTGATTATGAGCCTGAGAATATCTCAGTTGGATTTAGTGCTGATTTTTCGAAAAATCCATCAGGTTTTACTGCAGCATACGGAACTACGGTCCGATGATGGGTTTATTTATAGAACTCAAGGGGTTAAGATGGACTAGAATATCATTCAGGAGAAACTCTGGTCCAAAGTCGTTCCTGAGAAGCTGGTGGGCGAGGAAAAAGGAGGAGATGAGAGATCAAGAAGAGGGAATACAGGGGTGAGGCGACCTTTCGCTGTCCATTACGTAAGCCTCGTGCTAGCTGACCTTTGCTCGACTGTCGACTCGCGGCATTTATGTACCCCGCGGACACCCGATTCCCTTCTTTCAATTTCATCGTCTAAGAGAAGATGAACCACTCTCTTAGTCACTCCCAGAATATCCCATGCGATACTGACTCCAGAGACAAATTGGTCAGTTGAAAAAATTAATGTTAAAGAATAAGTAAATTGAATAGCGTAATTCATTACAGGTAAAAAATATTCTATGACACCCGTTAACATTCCGGAATAACTATAAGCACTGGATAAAGCCCAAGTTCAAATTTCCGAAATATTTTTACGACGCTTTTTCGGATGGTGCAGCTGAAATTTCAACACAATTTTTGCAGCTGAATCACGTGCACCCGAAGTGTGAAGAGCGCAGCATGGAATAATCCACGTGAATTAAAACGTCACCAATTTTTTTTCTTTTCATCAATGATGGAGCAGGCTGCAAGTCTATCAAAATTTTGAAGCAATTGCATAAAGTATCAGATGGGAACTGGTAGAAGGTGCAACTATGCAGAAATATCGATAACACTCCTACGCGGAATGATATCCTCGTCTAATTAGCGCGGAGCACATTAACGCAAGCCGATGGAAGATTGATAATTACGAAGGTTGAAGATGCGTCACAAATCATAGAGATACGGAAGAATCGTTAACAGGTGAGAGGAGCCAATTTCAATGAAATCGCGAATCTGCATAACTGTGAATGTAGAAATTAATAGCTTATTTGTAATTAGTACTTATGTGGCAGTATATGTGGACAGATGTTATGCAAAATCATCTGATTTTTTAATATGTTAGTTTACCGAGAGCCTACGGTCATATGAGAAAAACTTTAAAGCTCTACCACATGCGTTGTTGCAAGCTATAATTTTATGCACAACTTTTATCCATAAATCGCCGGTGGAATATTTTATGATACGACTTCGCCAACAACTATCTCATCACTGGGTAATTTCGAAGTCTTCAACTATAATTTCAGTTGTGAAATTCAATACCTTTTACAAATCAACGTCTCGGATAAAACTACGGTCTCCTTTTATCGTAAATAAAATAACGTATGCATCTCATTAATACGGTGTGGATGAAACCTAAACTACAAATACTTGCTCACGCACAGGCTCGTCTCATGCAAACACACTTTCCCTACAGCATCCTTCGTTATGACTATAATTCATCGACCAAGTTTTCTACAGTGCGCTGCAAGGTGGTGCAGCATTAACCATATAGGTAGATCTGTGATCCTCAGACGGTTGTTACCGGTTAAGGAAGTATGCCTATACGTACTCGTACACACCTTGGAAATCGTTTTTATTTTTCAATCACTGATACGCTGTGAAGAAATATTCTATTGACTCAATTCTTTCACAGCTAATTACGAGTACCTATTTTGAGACATGATTCAAAATTATTAGAGATTTCATGGAATCCGGTTTACATTATACCATTGATTGCAGTGGGAAAAAGTGGTTATCGTATAAGGTCACATCGTTAATTCAAACTTCTTCAAATTTGGAGTGAACATTTTAGTTTCATGTAATTTCGAGGCATACCAATAGTATAGGAAAATTTTTGATTTCACTTTTTTTTTATTGAACGTTGAGAAATGAAGGGTATTGCAATAGAAGATGAACCTTAGTACCATATACTATAATTGATTTCCCCTGAAGTATAATCATTGTACAATATTTTGTACAAATTTCAAAAAGTTTGGACGAGCGACGCGCTCTATTCTCCATGACAACCAATTTTTCATCGGTAAACTCAATCTAGGTAACGCAAAGTCCATAAAATCTTGAATAATTTTGAAATATGTCTGAAAATCCAAGCAATCAAATGTGAAAATACTGAGTCAATAGAACATTTTTTGAAACCGTACCGGTGATTTAAAATGAATTATTTTTAAGGAGTACATACGAAATCTTCCTCTTCCTCATACCAGCCCTTATATTGGTGGAAATTTAAAATGACTCAAGTCGGTAGATTTCATTCAAATTTTTATCTATCTATCTTCAAGCGAAGCAAAAAAACGTCGTTCAAATAACTTGACTGTATCACGTGGCAAACGACTTTCCGTTTCGAAAAATATCTTGATCTGACTGCCGCGGGCTTGCCTGTTTAAAGTACGTTTCACTTTGATCACACAAGATGTGGCGATAGGCCGAAATAAGCGAGAGTTAGCTTGAAATAGACTTAGACTAAGCGGGCCGGATGTCCAGCCGGTACTCACCAAGGCGTTCATGATGTGAAGAGGATGGAAGTAGGTATTCGGTGATGATTATCTGTCGAATGAGATATGCTTCTCAGTGAACTGACAGCTAGAAGTTCCCTTATATAGTTGGGAAAGCTAAGGCGGGGGTCTTGACGTGCACGTAAATTTCTTACGCATATCTTATATGTACTTACATGAATATAGATAAGTATTGTACACATGCCAGTGCATCGTATTACTCTACCAGCCCAAACCGTTCGGAGCACTATCGAATCAAATCTTCTTGTTTCATTACACATAGGAATAACAATTGCCGCATCAATGGATTACTTCATTCCTCATCGTGTACCGTGGGCACGATTGTGCACCGAACTTTTCGATTATTCGTTATGCCGCATTTGTACCGATCGTCGTTTCAGAGGAAAACGCACAATCTTTAAGACTTTAAATTGAAGAAAGCTTGACATCGGTGTGCCAACCTATCGCAAGATTCATTAAGAGTTGAACAATGCATGACTATGGTGCGGCTGAATCTTTTCTATTATTTCAAAATTGACTGAATCTTGAGCATTCGGTGTGAAAGAAACTTCAGGTGGGAACGGTCTATTGGTAGGCATCGCACGAAGCCCAAAGACCTTCGGTGAAGAAGGAAGTTCACGGGTCTTATTCTTTAGTCGAATAAAGAACGTGTAAGGAAAATGTACTTACTCCAAAACTAACGCTAAATTTATTTTATTCGGAAAATATTATTGGCGCATTAATTACCGATGGCGAAACGATTTTTGATGAAATTCTGTTGCTTTTTTCAGAGTTTCTTTCTGCGGAAAGATACGAAAGTAAATCTGTTTCTTTTTTCTTTTACCTTTTGATTCACACCTTCGTAATCAATTTATGATATTTATTCAGCAGTAAAGTCTTCACATCGATATAGCAGCCATTCGAATTTATCAACAAAAAAAAAGGTGTGTAAACGATCGTTTAAATTCATCGACCTCATATGCTCCGTATAAATGCCGAAGTGGAAGTTACGCATGTCTCTTCGAGACACGCGATACGACTAACAAAAATTATAGTCAATTTAATAGGATGGGCCGGGACAGTAAAGAAATAAAAAGAAAAAAAAACGACATTTTTTTAGTGTATGAACCGCTAAGTCCAGACGGTATCAATCTAACGCGAAATTATTTATTTTGGCAGTTTTACAGCCGGGACGAGATAAATAACCGAAACTGATTTGTCTCAGCGATAGAATTTTTTCACGATTCCAAAATCGTGTCAAACGGATTACTCCGTGAATAATGAATCACTAGTCGCTGTCATCGTAGCAGTTTTGATTTCCTTTCGTTCTAGGAGATATTAAGCTGGGGACTTAGGTGAAATTTTAATAAAGGCGATTCTTTTGTTTTTTTTAAATTACTAAAGAAATCTAATCAAAATTCCCTGCGCTAAGATTTAGATTGTGGTAGTATGTGTTTTGAAAAAAATTGCTATCTTCCGGAATAAAAGTGCATGCACAAGGAGTTTTTCTAAAGGTTCCTTACGCCTACACTTTCGTCTGACAATTAGAAGATTGTGATTTATCCTCAATATACATACTACTATAATCTGAATATTGATGCAGGGAATTTCTGATTGGATTTTCTTAGTAATTTATAAAACAAAAAAAATCGTTCTTATCAAAATTTCACCAAAGCCCCCCCTCCATGCGAATCGACATTAGTATATTAGGTACAGACGAAGAAAACAATTATAATGTCTATAGTAAAGGTTGCATATTCCTAAGGCTAGCTTAGGTCATTGGTATTTCCTGACTTCAGTCGTTAAGGTTTCAAGGCCGTATATAAAACATATTTCATTCCGTAAATTAATGATACACCCGTAGGATCTTTGAATCCTTCAAATCCGGTAAAAACATGCCTAAACAACCCGCAGAGAATAAGACACTAATTTTTACCTTATACAATCGTCTTTGTGCGTTTTAACGCTGATGAAATAATTACAGATATGAACGATTGGTTTATTTCTGAGAAACTTCACCCTGCGAGGAAACAAGGTACTTGATTCTCGATTGCCGCAACACCCTCGCAGAATTTCATAAAAGATAACTCGTACCGTGAGTATAAGGCGATTGAAAAGTATAAAAAATAACGTAATAGTAATAAAAGTGAGAATATAGTAACCGACAAATTTCTGCCAAAGTATAAAGAAGTCACAGATAGAGAACAAAATCTCTCTAACTCTTACGAAACCCTCGATTTATATATTGTGAGACTTTGCGACCGAGTTCTTTCCATCTAACGAAATAATTACACGGTTCCTCCCTTCGTTTTCTACAATTTAGCTAAAAATTATCCAGATATCTTGCTGTAATCTGAAAAGCTGCATTTTTCATTAACGAAGATTAGAAATATTCTCAGATGGTACAACGATTAACGGTCAATGATTTTTCGATGATTTCAAGTGATCGTATTCCGAATATTTCAACAGTGCTTCAGGATTTGTGAAATCGATGAATACGGTGCTGCTCTTCAGATAGATTTTACAACGTCAATACTGAAATGAGCTGTAACTCGTTATTGTAATAAAACAGTAATTTAATTTCAGTCATCAATCAGATAAAGTATGTAATACACTGCGGATGAAATTTTTTTTGCACATGGTTGAGTAGTCACTAGAAAACTCGTCGATCCTATATTACTGGCATTGGCTGTTCGATAGAAAAGAAATCTTATTGAGAAAGTGAATTTTCACTAACTCTCATAGACACAGCGAGTAATTATGACACTTTGCACTAGACTAATGATAGCTACTTTTAAAAGGTGAAGATTTATTTGCAAAACTATTTAGGAAATGAGATTGCCAACTTGTCACATACCAATGGGAATTCAAGAGATATCAATTAGTACCGCAAAGATTGGCAACCTATTTTGATTGTCAGAAATGTGTGAACTATATGTGAAAGAGGCGTGTATCGAAGGCTTATCGTTGGAGAGAAACTGGACAACTGTGATTGAAATGAATGGAAAAGCAGAATAATATTATTATAACTATAAGTCATTCATTGGGACAGAAAGAGAATGCCTTGTCCTAACAACTTGAGTGCAGATATCTGAAATGAGAAGGTTGAGGCGAAGGTGTGCTCACAATAGCTGCAGTGGGCCGTCGCTGTGATCTATGGATCATGGGTGATCTAAGAGATCGCAATAGATCGCGATGCGACGATCGAAGGAACATGACTGATCGAATTGTCCCGTCAAATTTATAAGACAATACCAAATTCACCACGCCCAGGGCCCAATATCTTCCGGTGAATACAATCTCTCGTGCTTAAATCATGTCACCAACAACCACTGGCTGTAATCTCGATGAACTTTTTCATTCATTTGACATATTAATTCCTGCAAAATATAATGGGATCGTTGTGTAATACGCAATGGGTCTCTTCGGTATACGACGAAAATAGCTTATGAATGTGTTATTTAAATTAAGAACCTGCCGAGCTTATCGGTTTACTGCACGGTTCACCTTTTGCTAGAACGCGATGGCGTCAATATCCAACCGTAAAGAAGATCACGAAATTATTACAAATTTGTTATGACAAGAATAAGGCTAGAAAGAGTTAAAAAAATATAAAAGTACAACATCTGTTGTAACTGCAGCAGATCTCTGGATGTTAATTTAATCACATAATTATACCGTTTAATTTCAAAGTATTAAAACTGAACTATGAAGATTAATCATCTCGGACTGCCTACTCACTAATATGTTTACATCGCTGAGAACTTCAGAAGCTGAAACGTTGAATCTTAATAATTATTCGGTATCACCTGATTTTCATACCTACTTTATGTGAACTCTTGATTGCCAAACTGCCAATTTATTATATGCCTGAGGGAGATTGCATCTCAGGGTGTACCACACCTGTTACACTTCTGATACCAATTTATCAACATGGCCAAATGTCCCAGAAGTGTCGCAAACAATCAGCCGATTGACAGCTGTCAATGCTTTCCTAATGCGGTTCATCAAGAGACAAGTAGAGCAGAATCGAATAAATTGAAAGCGAATATTCTTGAGGATTAGACGGTAGATATGATGCAATGGCGAAATTCATGGAGTTCATACTAAGAAGAGGAGAATCTTCGTTATTGAAATTTCGAGATTTTCAGCAGCTGTACGTTTCATCCAACCATACGTTGACTTCTCGTTGAACGAAACGAAACAAATTGTTGAATTTCTGATCTTATTAAGGTGTCACGTACAATGCATCAGAAGGACAATCCTCGTTTTTGGAGCCCTGAGCGGCACCCGCAACGAGATGCACAAATGGACCTCGGAGGATACGAGCGCGTACATACAAAATGAGTATCTTGGAGTGCCACCCGAGTGAAAGTTCGGTAAACAGAGCCAAGGCCCACCTACGTCGAAGTTTATATTACACAAAAACTCCTAATTGCGTTTAACAGTACTCGTGACTGATTACTGATCGGGTGTATACATAGGGGAGACTTCGGATGGCTCGGACATTTTCGACATTTCGTTACTCATCTTCAAAATAAAACGCTTCTTTGGATAAGCATCATATTCTTGCAATGAATAATATTTCTATAATTTCCATATCAGAGACTCAAATCTATTGGCAATGATTGGACCAGTTTTGCAATTTCAAGATATTCCTATTTTTTTTCTTCATTCATTTTTTGCATAAGCGTTAAATAAGAAATGAAACCCACAACCCAACCGTAACTCATAAGTAAACAATAACTGATTTCGTCTTTCGTAGCTACATCTTATTTAGAGAAACTCGGTAGAATGGAATCGTCATTCGAAGCACGATTTTTGGAGACTTAATGTCGGCGTTTTCACACAGTTTGGGCAAATTATGAGAATCTCAAACCATGTTAAAGCGAAACTCTTTGCCTCGCTATGCAACGATCAACTTCCCGCAAAATGCAATTGGTAAGCCGTGAAACTTTCATCATAGGAAAATTTTCAGTAGCCATCAAGAAAATTACATGCATTGGCAGATTATGAAACACATGCTTCATCAACTTCGATTTCAGTATTTTTTATTTGCATTCCAATTTCCTTCGACCTGAACTTCAGGCTTGGTGATATTGCCGATATATAATTATATACATACAACCATTAGATCATCTCACAAGACAATTTTTATTTGTTATATTCCTTTTCTTCAATTAGAACTAAATAAATCTTGACCCACATTTCGGCAGCTACGGCTTGGCATATTTTCTAAAGCGTGCTAATTAGCACGACAAACGGCCGGTGGCGATCGTTGCATAAGTCGCATAACAAGCTTCAACAAATTACAAACAACGTAATAATTACTTGAAAGATCCAAATTTTGATACGTGCACAAATTCACTTCCACCAGCTTTGAGCGATCAATCAATGATTTTCAGAACTAATTACGCCACAACCTGGTCGGGATTCTGAAGAATAACGCTCAAGACCGAGGAAAACTTCCTGTCTTGTTTAAACACTTGTCTCATGAATTCAGCTAAAGGCGGATGTCTGAATCGATAAATATATTAAAAATCAGGAAGTCTGCAGGATTAACAATCCGTAAACAGAATATTTTATATTTTTTGGTATAAAATTTTATTAGCCTCAAAATTGAGGAATCAGTTAATATACATGGCAAAAAAAGAATTATTTTCACAAAAAATAGAAAACTTCCAAGCTCAAACGTTATCAAAGCAATTTAGAGAAAAATTTAAACAGGATTTTTTCTTAGGCGACTGGATTCAATGTGGTTGCAAGTTCAGGATGAGCAGCGGCGTAATCAAGAGCGCGCTGGATCGGCAGGGGAACAGCTGGGGGTGTTGGAAGGAAATCGGCCTGTGGCTGATATCCATTTTCATCAGCAATGTAGGTGAGTTTCCTGGGGGTACCATCGGCGTCTGTCCATGAAAAGCTCCCCTCTACGACCTGGATCTCCTCGTTATCAACCGTCTTGATCGAACCCTTGACCTGCTGCGAAATACCATTTGCAGTCTCAAACTGGGAGCTGAAGCTACCGTCTGGGCCCAAGTCCTGAGTTTGGCTCACAATGGCTATTGGAGTTGGTGGTACCTCTTCCCCAGCTGAGATGGATGCCATCAAGGCGAAAAGGGCAATGGCCTGAAGTAATGAAATTCAATAACATTAATTAACTTCACTCAAACAAGTTTATAAATTAACAGAATTATTTAGAATAACATTTTGGCAATATCAGTATTTAAATTTCCTTTCAGGCTCATAGTTCGGACACAGAATATCAATCGATGATTTTCACTGACATAGAATTCGTAACTTGTTACCATAGAACATCGGATATGGTATCAAACAGTAATTTCACGCCACACTCAAACGTTGTATGAAAGAACATTTCTTCTTTACTATGAAATGAATGATTTTCGAATTTCTTTACTCACGATGGGATTCATGCTGCTGTGGTTCACTTGTTGAGTCTCTCGGACAGTTGGGTATTGACGGATTGCTGATACTACCACGCCTGGTCATAATATAAGGCAACCCCCACCAAAAAGTATGACTCCCTAATTTGTCTAATGCTTGTGATAATTAGCATTGCCCCATTCCCGGGCGTCGCAATACCCTAACACCGATGCATTTACTTGGGATGAGAACCTTGCTCTCGAGGATGTCTCGGCGGAAGGCTGAGGCGCGACAATTTTTCAAAGTACACAACAGTGGAATGAGAAAGGACATTGAACAGGTTGAAATCAGCTAATATAATATTGTTAACACTTGAGACTAACTTTGCCGTGCAAAATGCCTTGGTTCATGGTGTTTTCGATTTCGCTGATAATCAGTAGGTTTGAAGAATCACAGTTGAACAATTTAGAGCAAAGGTATTAGCTGGCATATTAGCAGACATTTTTATTCCCGTACAATTTATTTAAATTATTTGACGCAAGACTAAACATTGAAGTATCTCATTACAGCCATAGTATTATGTCACCTAAGTTGCACAGAACTCAGTACAACCGGAAAAAGCAAATAAGCGTAGAGAAATTCCTTTAGAATTGAAAGTGACGGTGTTGGAAAGTCTTGCATACTAAGAATTGCAATATCACTGCAATTTTTTTCATTCGATTCTTATCTTAATTGAATCTTCCATACATTCGACAGCTGCTCAATCCAACAGCTCATTAATATTATTCGCTTGGTTTTTCTGGATCCAAAATTAAATCTCTGCCTTATCAATTATGTTGGAAGTACCTGTAGCTCTTTCTTCCGAAGCGCTACTGATATCTGGGAGCAAATAAATATGTCACGTGAGTTATTTGAAAAAGCTCAAAAGATGGAGATATGCTTCTGGCACAGAATCGCCACTGAAGCAGAAGCAAGAAGGAGGAAACTGAACAATTAATTTTTATGGCTCAATAGAAGCAGCATCCTTTACGCTTTCAAATGTAACGACTTTGAGAGAACATAATCCAGGAATAGTTGCGCGAATTTCATATGTAATTAGACTCGGCTTTTGCACCGTAATTACCACACGTCAGGTTATCATGTGCAATATTTATTACTCCTTCGATTTATGACGACCGCAAAATTTCTAAAGTGCCATCGCTGCTGCAAATGAAAAATATCCCTGGATCCTCCAATATCTTAATAATTCAGTTTCAACCTCGACACGAGTCGCTGTCTGGAGTACGAAATTCATTCACGTTACCATCCTTGCATGTACTATCTATGGTCCCATCTTACACCGGTATTGCTGGCAATTGATATTACATTTATTCGGGCCTGCAGGCATGCCTGGCCGTGAGCTGCAGTAATGAATATCTTCAAGGACTAGTTATTTGCATATTTTGCAAAATACGTCTTCCATATGTAATGGTAATGATTCGTCCTCACGTCGAAACAGAATATCACGTTTGCCGACAATTTGCGACGTACTTATTGCTTCATGGCGTCAATAAGAGTGTACATTAGAGTGGTCCTTAATTTCATCATTTTCGGAAATTTCAATGCTCCCATGGATCAGAACGTTTATATATGATTAATAGAACACGATGCATATCTTTCAATTCATGATTCAAAAGAGTGATATTCCTTGGAACTTACGTCAGAAACTATACGCGCAATAAATCAAATTGAACAATAATATCTGTGAAATGAATAGATCAATAATATGGGACGCTGCTTCGCACTGCGGTAACGAAATTGTCAAAAACCATCCACGGTTGAGCTAGGCGTGAACGTTAACCACCAAGCGTTTAATTTTCTCTCTTTCGAATTGAGAAAACCCTAATAATGCATACAGGTATTGTACGTCCGACACTAAAAATAATTTACAACCTGATGTCCAGGCTGGTGAAAAAAAGTAGATATGCCAATTCCGCCAAGATAATCTTATTCCGCTATGAGGGTACCACCCAGCTATAGCAGTCTGTATTCAACAGTTTCAAAAAGAGCGGAAGCGAAAATACAAATGGCGGTAATAACAATGGCTCTATGATAGACGGCTAAATTATTATTCATCTTGACTCGATTCTCTTTCATCCTCACTGTACCTACGTGGTGCACTGTTTATCCTGCCTGGAGTCAAGCCTGAAGCAAGATGCGATAATAGGTCAGCACTTTTTCTTTGCACAATCCAAATGCTTGACCGGTATACTGCTGCAACTTCCGATCCCCGAACAATAAGAAATTTACATTCATAAATCTGAAAAAAATTCACGCTCAATCTGTAGATAATGGGCTACCTGCAACCAGACGATTGGACGATGATTCAAGGTTCAAGTCTAAACTCCCACGATATCATCTGTTACCCAGAAGTTCAATCCATGGATCAATTAAGCAAGCAACTAATTAAGTAATCACAGGATGGATTTACTGTACAATTATTTTATTGATAATGGAAAATTCGTTAGCTGCATAATCAATTATCCGTAACCCAATACTTCTCTGAAAGATTGAAAAGTATATGGAATCACTCAGTTCGACAGGTAAACGAAACAATCATTTTAATCGAAAACGCCCCACCGGCTGACCAATGGCGCGTATAACTTTATTGCAATAAAAAGAAAGATCATTGTGATACAAATGTGGCTTCGCAGAAGCCGGATTGTCAGAGTTTCCAAAGTTTTGATGCGGGTCGACTATGGGTGTGAACTTATAACGCCTTTGCTTCTACCTTCTCCACGTACGGATGGGCTGCGTTCCATTCTAGAGATTTGACGATGTATGCAGGAGTCTCTGGAATGTCATCACCTGTAGCTACGTAACCTTCTGGGCCGGCGACATATCTGACTTCTTTGAGAGTTCCATCTGGGGCAGTATAAGAATAGGACCCCTCCACGTAAGGGCTAGCGTCTTTGCCTTCACCTACGATTTTTCCTTGCATATACTGTTTGATTCCGTTGCCGGTCTCAAAATCGGACACAAAGCTGCCGTCGGGGAAAGAATCAGATACTTGTTTCACGATGGGGATCGGCTCTACGGGAGTACCTGGAGGAGCAGCTGCCACGACGGCGAGGACGGCGAAGAAGGCAATTATCTGAGGAATAGAGTATGTAATTACTTTCCGAGCGAACTGTAAATGAACTTAATGATGGATTTTAGAAGATTTAGAAATTAAAAGACCTATGAAATTGTAGGGAGGTCAATATTTTATCAACTTATTGAGAATGGTGAATCGGCAACAAGTGATGATGTACTTACCAAAGTGTTCATGGTTGATTGCTGTCAGGACAATTCTGGCTTAGAACTACTCCTTCCGAGTATTTATAGTAGAATTTCGGCACCCCACCTATGCGGCTCAAATCCAGAATCCGGTATTTCATTACCGGATTGCCACTTGTTCTATGCAAGTAGTATCTGAACCCGGACCGAACCCGGACCGAACCCGGAAAGTTTATTTTCGAAACGAACTTATATGGTGGTCATATTACTCCAGCAAAAAAAGGGCTTGCATAACTTTTGCATTGTGATAATTCATGCGAAACATATTAATAATTTTTACGTACTCCGAGCTGATAATAAAACTCGTCGACGTCAATGATCATTAGTATTCCAGTTGCTTATGCATGCCACAGTCTTTCAGAGTACCTTGAGCATGGCCTCCAGGCAAAAATTCGGCCACAGAGGAGCCAAAAGTTTGACAACGGTGCCAGCCATTGAAAATAAACTAAAATTGCATTTGATTCCAATGATTTGGGTGTCAGCTAGAAATGCCATAGATCCCAGAAGTATAATTTTGCGATTTTGCTACTACAGATGTATTTTCATGATTTTGCCTTATGCAGAGTCGTTTTCCTGATCAAGACTTCCGATCGGAATACCAAACGCCTCGTTATTTGAATGATGCTAGAATCGTGAGCTTTTTTTTGGCCTGTATATCGGTGCAGTGATCTTCTATGGAGCTTCAATCCGATGCGAACCCGTGCTATTCATAGTTCAGGAAGAGCAGAGACTCCAGAACCACTCTTACCGATGAAAATGATCAATCAATTATCAATGGCATTAACTCCAGCCTAAATTTAACACCTGAGAAGGTACCGTCCTGCTTAGAAAAATTAACGACTGGTACGTAAAGTGCGAGTATTGAGCGAGTTTATTATTTTTTGATAGATCTTCAATATTAATAATCCGATAATAAGACAATATGCGCGTCAGTCACACATTCGATGATCTAATCCTTTGCATACGGCGAATTATGCAAATACACCACAAACGCAATGGATAGAAAAAAAAATGTCATATACCTGCTAAACCTGCTGAAATATACTGAAAGGTTAACGAGAAAATGTTTCGTCGAGAAATTCCGCTACAAGTGGTAAGATTTCTAGCACTTTTTTCAACTCGACATCTCTTCTATTTTTGCAAAAACTTCTTAAGTGTCTTTTTTATTTGGTCCAAAAAATGGAAGTGTCTTCTGCCATTTCACCTCAGGCCAATATTCTCAAAGTAATAAGATATGTCTATAGACATCTCTGATATATTGTTTTAATGACTTTTGATCTATACATATTTCAGATAAATGAATATGTAAATGGGTTATCCCAGAGCTAATCAACTGCTTCAACAGTTCGTATGTGGTGAGAACAATTTTTATTAACAACCCCACGACTTAATAGCACGATAAAAAAAAAAAACATTATCACCGTAACCCTTGATCGACTCTTCACTTCTATTTTCTATTATTCATCATCTCGGTGATATAATCTGGCAGGAATTTTAATTGCTACGATTTTCCACCAAGTTTTAGGGGAATTGGAACATTTCATAATTATCTATAAAAAATTGTAAATTTCCGTAGTTATTAGACAAAACTACAAATACTTATGAGAAACTATAACAAGTTTCAAGTTTCTTGAAAATTCGTAGGAATTCCAAGAATCATTTTCACCAGGGTGAGAAAAGCCTCGGTTTTGATCAAAAAATAACTTTCACTGATTTCAACGAATCTTCAAGTTCTCGAGCCTCCAGTACTCGAAGAACAGGTTTGTAGATAGATGTTAGTCTGTCGGTCTGTTCATCTAGTGCACTATTGGTCTATCCGACAAACTGACAGAATGATCTTAGAAACGGCACGATGAAAAAAAATTGACTTTTCATTTTCGAATGTCAACCCACATTCTAATCATCTTTGATGGTGATTCTATAAACCACATGGAATTGTGGGGCTCGTGAGGCGATGGAAAGTGCCGTGAGAAACCGCCTCTTTCGCCTTGTTTATCGTCAATTCTCACGCAAAAGTAAAACCTTCAATTGCCAAAACTCATTCCAAATCGTTCGAAATCGTGTTTTCAATTATATTCACAAGGCGTGCTGTCGAAAAGTGTAAAAGACATCAAATATCTAGGGAATATAACTTCTAATGGTCCTATACTTGCCTAAAAGGTTCAACTTGACATATCATCAAAAATCTGATGAAATACAAAGACTAGGTGATGTACTCCGCACTAAAATCGTCGATAATTAATTTCATGAATTCGTCCTACAGCTGAAGTCTAGTGAATTTGTATTTTCGAGCCATCTCAGATCGAATCAAATGTCCTTGAAACTAAAATGTCTGATAACTTGACTCGAATAACGTCATCTTCGCGGGGCAGAATACGCGGCCAAGATCACGCGAAAAAAATGGAGAAATGTAAACAAAGGAGAAGGAGATAACGTATGTAGAGAACGTTCGTAAGCTAGGTACACTCAAGCAGTCAGAGTGTTCCTGAATAAATAATGAAAGAAACGGTCCGGCACAATCGAAGCATACTAAATCTATTTCTTTTTCATTCAGAAGTTAGCCCGACAGATTTTCAGCCGATGATAAATATTTAACGGATCATTCTGATTCTCAAAGGCTAGAAACCCTCTTACGTTTCGTATACGAAAATCGTCCTGATAATTTAAAGGAAGTATCAATATTTATATATTTTCCAGTATATCTTTTCTTCGGTGAATTTAACATGATAAAAACACCACGAGACTGTTGATAGTTTAGCATATAATATCATCACGTTTGAGATTTCACCGAGGATCTATACATCCTGACATTAACAACTGGCCCACGCATTAATCAGGCAAATATTTAATAAATCAACTCGAATCCTATGCTCATCTCTAATGTAGTATTTCCCAATTATTTGTCCCTCAGTCACGTGTGTGACGAAATTGTTTAGCACGATTTGGACTAAGCTATAGTATGCCGATTGGTTGCGATATTGCAATCAGTACTAAAAACTACAGTACCGGTACCGAATAGTAGGTGTACGAAAATCTGGCTCTCGACGATGCCATCGGCAGTGAATGATTTACCTTTTTTGTAATGCCATCTTTTTTGACGACCTTGTGCCCCAGGCAGTTCGTTAAACGGGTCACTTAATAACTCATAAATGGCATTGCCGAATCATTGAGCGAACAGTCAATTAGCTATTTGGAAATAACGAATTTTTTACAATAACTCCAAATGGATTTATGCGAGCCAATGACGGGTCTGACGTTTTTAAGTGCATTGTCAACAACCCGGTAAAGTCGGCTTAGAATTATGCGTAGATCAGTGTCAATGGACCTTCGAATAAGTCAAACAAGTCTTATCGTTAGTTAGTCGGATGTGATCACTCTTTTGCAAATTCCGGAATATGTACTAGCAAAGAAGACATGTTCGTTAAAATACTGAACGCTTCTTGAATCGACAGGCAGCAAGGAAATACGCAGATCATTGAAAAGCGGGATTATAAGGCTCGTAGCAATCAGGATGGCAATAAAATGTCCGTGAGATCTAGATCAATGTTAAACAGTAGTTCACCTAGTCCTGCAGCAAGATGAAAGCGAACTGTCTCAAGGTCTTAGCTACGCTAGTTCCAGACACGATTGCAAGTAGTACACTTATACTATAATGAATCCCTGTTCACATACGTATATTGTGTATAGGCATGGGCAGTACTGCTAATACCAACGAGGAAAGGCAACGGCCGATAGACAACGTGGCGAGGTGAATGTACTCCGTTGCGCAACTGAGGCAACCGCGTGGCGGTGAACTAGACCAGTCTACCTTTGGAGAGGAGACTTCTTCGTCTTCGGAATCAGTTCTGGAAGGCGTAACTTTATGTATATGTTGCAATACATTAAAATTTTTACTTTCTTCACAGTTGGAATTTCATTTCAAGGTTTAACTATATCACAACTATCCGAGAGAGGCGTATGCAGGTGATTTGACCAAAATCACAGAATGATTTGTACTATGAGAATAAAGCCTCCGAATTAAAAAAAAAAAAAGCTACCTCAATCTCGCAATTTCTTCAAAATCACATCTACAAATGAGCCCGAAGAGTTTGAATCGGGAGACTCAATATCTCTGACGCAAGGAGCATTTTCATTAGATTTTGAATACTGAAGTTTCGAAAAGTTTCATTGCGTCATAAGTTCTGTGTTTAGTTTGGACTTTTTAGCTCATTTGAAGATATAATTTGAACTGCCTTTATCGAAATTAATCGATGCTCTCTCACAGTACGAATTCGTTCACAGTATTGGTATAAGTCATATCTACGGACCTCCTTGAATTGATAAAATATAAAAAATTTCAATCAGACGTTTTACTGAATTATTAGAAGCCTTTGCTATTTTAAATTCCACTACTTATATTCGAATTTGATTAACATATCTTTACGCTTGACCAGTGATGACTGATACTCTCCACGTGTTACGTAACTAAATCCAATCAATCGATGATACTGCAGAGAATGTGCACATCCTAGCTAAGGTAGGAGATAAAATGGTTGAATAGAAATTCTGGGTCAAAGTAACGAGGCATGTCCGTCCTAGACGATATAATTGCTCTAATGCCTTCTGGTTTTACCTAGAACGTGTTGTTAAGATCGATGTGACAGAAAGATGGAGATAAATGGAGATAGAATAACAGGCTATAGAAATGCGGAGAAAAGGAAAGAAGACGAGAACAATGAGTGGCTGACGTTTGTATGGGAAGACGGTGGCATTTGTTTTACCCCGTGTATACACAATCCGTTGACTCACCTTTCACGAACATCTTTGACGCGATACAATATTATCTGCTAATCGAATTTGCCAAACTTTTAACACCTTCCTGTGAAAATAGTTCAAATACCTCTTCTTCAATTGTAATCATCTTATGCACGGAGCGGCGAAAGGGTAAAAATATCTTCAGAAGCGGTACTTTCTACCACGAAACGCAGGAAGTATGGGGAATTCACTTTTCAAAGTGCAGGATATACTTCATTTAAATAAGAACTCGATTTTGGAACCGCGTAATCTACCTCAGCGTAGAACGCAGAATTCGTATATACTTTCCGCAGAATCGCTCTGTATATTCCGATTCTAGTTTCACATATAGGTATATGCATGTTATACATTCACGACAGAAGATCAGCAACGTGCAAAGAATTGGGACATAACATTGCAAATTCGACCGAGAAGTCCCCATTGCATCATATAATATGTCCAAAATCGGAATACGTAATGAAATGGTCATTTTGTGAATTTCAATGCGGAAAGGGTGAGCTAACGACCATGCGGCTAATTCTTGACCTTTTCAACGAAGGGTCTGGGTTAGCATTGAGTCAAGAAATTCAATTTCTTTTCTTCGACTTAGGGAAAACCGGATAAATGTTTGAACAGAATCATTATTTTCCAGAACTTTCACAAACGGAATTCCAGCTGGACCGCAGCATAATTTACATAATGAAGCAAGTTATAGCAGACTGGTTGAAAAAAGTGAACAAATGGCCTTCAGGAAATCCAAGATACCTACATACCCATCGTTAAACCAACACGGATTACACTTTGATCGAGAATTTTATCAAACAAAATTTTATATTTTTGTATTCTAGTTTGTAGAGTCGACAGGAAACTTCAGGACATCATTTTCGAATTCGATAACTGAACATCGTGGAACGGGTTACTATTCTTATAATGAATGATTGCCTGATCCTAATCACTAATACGACTAAAACATATCACTCTATCGTCCAACTTTCGCAAAATAGGATCTTAAAATTCTCGGCAAATTATCCTTGATGTGTGTATAAAAATTACACAAGAGTTACTCTACCGTTTGGTTGAGGTATATCATTCAATGTGTGTTCTTTGGGGCTTCGTTTTACGTTTGTGTATGATGAGCTGCGTATGTTGCAAAACATCAAGGACCTGTTACGCGCAATTTAATTTTCAAACATCGATAGTATTTAAAAAAAAATTGTCAATCGATGCTAATTACTAAGGCCTTGATTATCAGAGTTTCGGATTATCACACCTAGGTGTAAGAATTCGCAAGGTAAGCTGCCTGATTCTAGATCTATGGGTCTTAATCGATAAAGTATTTTGTTCTTGCGTTGCGTGAAAACGCCTTGAGCATCCATTAATAACGATGATTTTTTTCCCGGTAAAACGGATGATGCACTGATTCAACAACTGCATCTGCCATTTACCTCTCGTAGTATTCTGCGCATAAATTGACTCAACTACTTCAATTTTTCATTTAAAATTACTGAAGATTTTTCCATTACAGCATACAACCTTATACAGCCGTAAGTAACGTATCATATTTCATACGAGTATTACGAACATATTACACGTGTATTAAGTACAGACCTTAACAAAATTTTATTTCAATTTGGTAGCGATAGAATATTTTTTCATCGCAAATTAATCCGCTTTCCAATCAGTGACTCTTACAATACTTAGACACAGGTAAACATGCCAAATTAGCATATGTACATTAGTAAATCACACACAACTTGTATAATATATTAGATGAATGTACGAAGCCTTACTTCATAAAATCTAAAAAAATCATATTCAAACAAATTCTGATTGGGTTTTCAAGGATTGGCCTTATGCCGTGAAAGACTACAGTAATCCTAATTTATATTTTAACGAATGAATTCATCATTTTGTCAGCTTCCGGATAAATGGAATGCAAGGTCCTCTCGTTATGAGTATTTAATAACCAACCACGTAGGTTTTTTTGTTTAACCATACCTATAAAGCGTCTAATGTTTACTTGGAACGTTAGAAAAAAAGAAGGAAAAAAAAAATTCGTTGAAAATTTACGCCAATATTCATGACGGCGCGGTATTCTTTGTCACGGATTACCGTGACTTTAAACATTTCAGGATAAGGGGAAGAGAAAGAAGACTGATGACTGTTAGCAAGAAGATGAGTCTGGATGGATTGTTTTCTAGGCGTGCCAGCATGACATAGACAAGCTCCAGGAAGGGGTAAAGGTTACTTATTAGCACCGAGCGTTGCGTAATAAACATTTTATTTCATCTTCGTACAGGAGATATTGTCAGGACTCATTCCTATATTAATTCTAACTAAGTGACGTACGCCATCCCACGTCACTACCTTACGCGTGATTTTCAAAGAGATTTTTCATCGCCTTCTCTATATGGACTAGAATCAAATGGATTTGAACCGAACATCAATATATTCTGCGAATGATTACGTCAGGAATTTCTATGGGATTCCCGAACTCTTTGGATGATTATGTCATACCTTTCTTATCCACTTTGGCAACATCAAAATTCATCTGCTTATAAAACTCCGGTATAATATGGTGGAAGAAATAAATAATATATGAATTGGAATGGAAATTCTTACAGGAGATTCTTACTTGTGTGTCTATAAACCAGCTCTAGCGAACTAAGACAGGCATTTACTGCGCTTCAGTGTAGTTATTAAATATGATTATGCAACTCAGCATGCAACTCTAAAGGACGAATACGCGATGGTGAAGTCGTCCGCCCGTCGCTCTTCACTGCAGCTGTAAAGAAAACGACGCCAAGCGTCGTTTTGCAAAGTCCTACCTCTCATACTACTAGCTACTCTACTCTTAGTGTAGCTTAGTGGCAATATGATTCGTTCATAATGGCAGTACAGTCAGTTGCAAAAACGCTTGCATGATAATGGACCAGCGATCATTCAGATGTAAATCTTACCGACCAAAGGCATTGCCATAAAAAAGCCATGTACCGAGTGTCACCTTCGCCACAGATACTCACTTGCGAAATGAACCAGAGTTTACAGTGGAATTCGCGTATCGTGATACTCCTATAAGATCACCTCATTATTTGCATAACTAATTTCAAAGACTTAGTACAACAGGTCGGGTTAATTGTAAGAGAAGTAACTACATTCAATACCTACAACCACTCTATCTGATCCTCTAATCTCGTGGAAGTCTATGCGTATTGTTCAATCCTGAAACCTAAGATCCTGTGGTAAAGGGGATTATATCAGAACATCTACTAGCGTAAAGCAATCGCTGGATGAAGGACAAAGGATCAAGGCCAGTTGCATCCAACTGCTGTAAGAGGAACTACATTATTTGGAGTAATAAGTGAACTTAGAAGTGCGACCTAGACATCGCCTCTTCACTAATATTATCATTAGTATTTTCTTAATTCCAACATTTTGAAACCAAATTTGCTGGTGATGAGTATCTCTTGTCATATTGGTAGGGGTCTTTGCTGCCGCACGAAGACTGATCATTCGTTTTGGCACCGGGACCACAAAGCAGTCCAACTCGTTGTTCATTTGCATTTGATGATGGGATCGAGTTATTCCAAGCGAATGACTTTAGGGTTTAAAGTGCATCAGTTCGATGATGCGACGGTCAGAAGAAGTGCATTGTGCAGGGGCAGGGATGACCCCTTTCACTGCACCACGTTGCAAAGCTAGCGTATATAAGAGCCTTCGCTGCGAACAAGAATCATAAGTACAAACCCAACTGCATCTCAAGTCCTTTCCGCAAAGATCTCGTGGGATTATGTATACTGTTAAGGTAAGTCCTTCGAAAGCCATTACGGCTGAAGTAACCACTCGTTCGTGGCTGTCGTGATCTAGAAGCGAATATCGATTGCTGTAGAACCAAAAAATTCCATCGGCATCCGTGTTAAACATAGATTCTGAAAATTAAAATCAGAGTTCATATTTTTTTATCATCACATTTCGATGGACTATTTGGTGCTTTTTATTCTTCGCGTTCTGTCTGCCCAAGCGATTCTTTATGTATCTACTCGCTGCATCTCGCTCTCTCTCTATATAATAAAAATATATGATTACGACGCAATTAATTTCAAACTATCCCTGGCTTATTGCCCGCTACTTAAATCGAGACTCATCGCCACTGGCGGAATTCGCTTTGACTTTTAGGCGCGAACTCAAATGTCACTTCAAATTAGTTAACGAGATGCGTAGGTTCAAATGCTCTTACGAGTGAACACACGACATGTGACTAGATGTACATGACTATTGTCAAAATCATTCTCCGGATTGACAAATCAAACGCAGGACCAGTCTCAACAAAATTCATATATAGAATATGTAATAGGGCCTAATACTTGGTTCACCTATAAATTTTGTTAGACTCTAGAAGATGAAATGAAATCCACTCCGGCTTAAAATGGCCATTGCAAGTGGTTACAGTGTCGCGGAAAACAACCTGAGTCATTACAGCTGCGTTAATATACATACCCATCAACTGCGTTGCACAATCTCATTTCGTCTGACGTAATCTTGTTGAGCCGTACGTCGGAAATGGTGAAAACCAGAACAAAATCTCTTCGAAATAGGTCAATTGCTGAAGTTCGCCGAGTATAGGCCACCGTCTTAATCTTTTTTCACCATCTTACAATAATCATGTAAAATCAAGAATAGATAGATGATAACAGAAAAAACTCAAATTGACTTCAAGGTGCTGGTGGTAGTCGCACTTTGTGCGACGCGGACTCTTGGGGCACCTCAACGTCCAACGGGTGGTGCCGATAAAGACGCAGTAATTACCGCTCAACAACTAGAAGTAAATTTTGATGGAGGCTACGTCAATAAGTAAGTGGAACTAACAGTTGTGTCTTAAATTTTTTCAAATATTTATAGACTTCTGGAAATCAGGATCTACCTAATGAAACAATTAATTCTGAGAGGCACCTTACTTTACAGCTTTGAAACCAGCAATGGTATAAGCCACCAGGAAGCGGGTCAACCGAAACAAGTCGATGGTGAGACTGCAGTGGTTATCCAGGGTGCCGATTCGTACACGGCACCAGATGGACAACAAGTCAGCATCACGTACGTTGCCGATGAAAACGGCTATCAACCACAGGGCTCGCATATTCCTACATCACCACCAATTCCTCCAGAAATTCTGAGAGCTCTGGAGTGGAACGCGGCTCACCCTGAAGAGGATGATTATGGTCAGGGTGCACCACGTGCACCCCAAAGAGGTAATAATTTGATTGGTTCTTTACGCTCGTTCAATTTCCGACGTAATATAGAAAATCGAAAATTCAAAACTTGATATCCGGTCTTGTCCCATGAAAGATTCATAATGCGAGAATTCGTACTCTGTCTAGTTTTTCATTTGTGAAATAGATTATTTGCTCACATGAATTCTCCCTTGGCATTTGACCTCCTGACTCGGTGGATGCTTTTAGTTTCGTTGGTTTTAGGTTGGTCAGCTGAAACGCGTGTTTAAAGTGGAAGGCTAACTGGTTTGACTAGTTATTTCAGTTTTAATCCTTAGATTTAACGTTTTATGTCATGGAATTTATTCTCGTAGATTCAATAATCTTCGGACTAATGAACGGCGCTACGATTACGTCGACGAATATTTTCAGCCAATCCATGACAAGTTTCGATTTCCTTTGGTGCCAAAACCGGTAGATAAATGTTTAAGAATGAGAAATGGGAATCGAGATACCAAAAACGAGTTTTTCAAGCGTCCTTTTTTTCAACATTTTTTTCTATCTTCTTTTAATTATTCTGGGATTCTCCCTCTCTCCGATACATTCAATAGCAAGTATGGTGTGATACAATTTACGACTTTATACCGCGATAGCCAGTCCCATTAAATTAAATACAGATTCTTTTGGTTGATATTGCGAAAATATTCCAATATTATAAGATTATAGTTGAATCACATATTTCATCCACCCTGTCAAGTAAATTCCAATCGTTCAACGACTCATCTACGCTGCATTAATGACTATGGAATGTTTTCGATTTATTTAGGATAACTTGATTGGTTTCATCGATCATTATCTCAACTAAACAAACGCCAGCTATCCCGGAAACAACCGATCCAAGCCCTGGACGCACCCACAGGAATGAATCTAGGCTTCATATTTACCATATAGAATACACATAACAAAACAGCCTAGCTACAAACATGTAATTACCATATGATAACGATATTTTTGTAAAAAAAAAAAAAAAAGAAGCGACTAAAAGCTTATGTAATAATAAAATCCGTGCCAAGATAAACGCAGCCGCAAATATGAAATGAACGAAGCTCGAGCCCAGGTCTTGCTATATGCATGCAGGTATTGGCTCATGTATATGGTGCACCGATGCACTGTGTATATTGATTATTATATGTGATTTTTATATGTAAATAAAGAATTTTATTGAAATTTTTCACTTTATATTTCCAAGGTATTCATCCATTTCACAATTATTGTTCCAATACTGAAACGTATAATTAATAGAAGTTGAGAGAAAAATTAAAAGTGTTTTTTATAGCTTGAAAAAGTGCAACTGTGGAGTATTTGTTGAATACCACAGGGGGCCTCAATGGAAATCCTCTAACCTTTTCGAAAATGTGGATTGCCTTCAGTAATCCGCAACATTTAACTCAAGACTTAGCTTTCGGTTCTCTGGGAAGAAGAGGAATTTTTATTAACAGTGACGTATTGAAGCTAAAGACAACTGGACAGGGATATATATATCAAAATTTTTTTTTACCTCAATCGAAAATCATCAATTAATGTCTTCTGGCCGTACGCACTCGGTGAGACTGTGGTAGACTGGACACGAAGGCTAAACTACTGACAGTGTGAGCTCGGTATAAATATAGAAGAGAAAGTTACATAAGTTTTAGACTTAGATCTGATAGGTTACTGCATTTTATCAAATTTCTATAGTTTCGACTATGGTGATTAGAGATTGACAGCCACTAGGATTCACCTAGAAGATAATAGACCGTGTGAGCACGACCACCGAGATTCGCATTGTTCAAATGACGATGACGTCACTCTAATTTTTATTTCAAGAAGCTCTTGAAACCCAAATGAGAAGAAGCGAAGGTTAAGAATGAAAATAATGTTCAAGTGATGTCTTTCAAGGACTATCTGTCTTTTTGTTTCACTCTGAAAAAATAGTAATAATATCCTTGTAAAAAAAGATCCCTTTTTTTTCCCGATCACAAAAAGTGCTATCCACAGTAATACTAATGATTTGCGCACTATCTATAGTTCGTCTGCAAGGACGAATAATCATGATGAACTTCAAGAACAAGTTCTATTAATCGATACAAGCTGTCAAGATTCGATTTTTATTGTAAAGATAAAATTGTTTATATGTCCAAATACAAGAAACATTTATTGGTCCTTCGACATATCGAGTACAAATCTTCTTTGCGATTCGGTAAAACTTTTTAGACTACAATCCAAAGCCTGCGATGGTACCAGGAAGCGATAGTTGCTATCGGTTTGTACGCAGATTGATATTGGAATAAGATTTTCAGAAAAAAAAATCGAGATGCGAAATAATAATAGATCGAAAGATGGACATATCTGAAACCGGTTGGTCATCGATCGCATGTACAAGTTTGATTTGCAAAAAGCCTTGAAGTCTTCCGTAACATGAAGACAAACTTATGAAATGTAAAAAAATATTGAACCATAAGTGAATCTTGTCAGCCCTCAAGGCTTCTATCTATCCTCAAGTCAAAGTTCATATTAAAGCGATTGAAAAAAAATATACGCTTTTTTTCTGCAGCGATTGATCAACTGCCCAGCTATTACGGAAATCCAATATCTTCGAACCGCAGAGTATAAGTTAGGGTAGAAATAATATCTTCGGTATCTATATACGCGACCGGGTATCAGGTATCTTCGAAATTTTATCACGGTTTTATTTGACAAGAAAAACGAGGGGCTATAAAGAAAGCAATTACAAGAACGCGTTATATGTAATTACCTATGTAACTCGTGTACTCGTTACCTTCACGTTGTGACGTTTCTTGTGCAACGATGAATGATTGAAGTATGCTGTACTTACGCGACCACACCTACCTTGGTCGTGGTCTTGATCTTGATCTTGTGCTCTCCTTCCAGTACTGTTCATTCATGCTCAGAGATCCGGGCACGCCCTCAACCGCAGAGAGTAAAAGGCTCGAAAATTCGATCGTTAAGGTTTCATGTAACACACCGAGGCTTCACCCTGACTATATGAAACACCGTAAAGTTGAGCCGCGAATAAACTCGCTTATTACGTAGGCATTAGTATAGAAAATAGCTCACCATCTTAGAGATGGCTATGTAAATACTTGCTCATTTGCTATTTTAAAATGCTTAACCAGCGACATTCCGAAATGTTGTAAATTATTCCGGCATAACCTTATCCTTAGTAAAAATCAGAATTCAGCCCAGGATTATACGCTGGAATTCATTCGTTAACGAGTGCCGAACTAAAGTCAATTATTGGTATATCTTAAGTGCCTTCGAACCGGTTTACCAATCACTTTCGATTGACATTAAAAATACCTTGGACGAAATTGAAGAAAATTCTTCTTCTTCTTCTTCTTCTTCTAATCCTTGGGCTTGTACCCTTTCGGGAAGTAGCCACAAGAAAATTCCAAGTACATCGATATATCTTCATCGGACAAGGAAAAAAAATGATAAATGCTTAGTAGAGCGGAAGGGACCAGAGTCTTGTTAATGAAACTTACAACAGCCATATCGGGTACGATGGTTCTACTTTCGACTGATGTTGGACAGCATTCTTCAGCTTCAGGATAGCTAGACCCTTGATGCTATTGGATAGTCTTATGAAATACTTGGCCAGGTGCTGCTAGGAGTCGACGATGTTCAATTGGTTAGCATGTTAATGAGGTATAGAGAGAGTGGGGCATTGCTCTAACTTGTGGCCCCGCCGAACGAAATATTCGATGACATTTACGGATTTGACCGTGTAGTCATAGTTTATCGTTCAGACTCTGGGTATAAAAGCCGAGCACTTCGCCATGGAGGATATCAGTCGTTGACAGTGTTAACTACAGTTTGCTTCACCAAAATGAACACATTTGTCATTGCTCTCTTCGCCCTGATCGCAGGAGCTTCGGCTGCTGCCATCCAGGAACCAGTAATCCCAATCTTGAGCCAGACCCAGGACGCCGGTCCTGATGGAAGCTTCAGCTCATCATACGAGACTGGAAACGGAATCTACCGCTCAGAATCAGGAGGTTTGATAAACGCTGGCCAAAAAGATGAAGCCGAGGTTATCGAAGGAATCGCTAAATGGACTAGTCCCGAAGGCACCCCCATTGAATTGAGATGGCATGCTGGCCCCAACGGTGTTATCTTCGAGGGTGCTCATCTTCCAGTCGCACCTCCCACCCCAGAAATCCCAGCCGCAATCCTGCGTAGTCTGGAGTACAATGCAGCTCACCCCTACAAAGAGCCCGCACAATAGAAGAAGTACCAAGATTATCGACGTTGACCGAAAATTGATTTTCCGAAGACAACCAGAAAAATTCTCAACCAATTACCACTCCGTGAATATTTGTTAACGTTACACATGCTATACATAGGTATATCGTATGTTAATTTCTTGTGAATAAATCTCTTGTAACATAAAGCGAAAAATTAAAATTTACTTTCACTCCACGATGCATCTAAACCTCTAAAAATTCTCGACAAGTCTCCTTATCCATTCAAATATAGTCAACCATTTTTTTATATGTCTCGATGTATCTGTACAATTTCCTCATTCCTTTACCTCTCGTATATAACATCATATCACTCGCAAGTACCAAAGTTTAACAATACGATTCTTACAGAGTTCAATACCTTGAATGACAATTCAATTGTTCTTGCGATTTCAATTGTCTGTTTCAAACGAGTAATTAGCCTAATTGCTATTATGGGTATAAAAAGTAGTGGCGTTCTAAAGGGAATGCGGTACTGCCGAAATCAACATTTCACTGTGTTGATACCAAATCAAATAATTTAAGCAGTTAAGGTCCTGCCCACTAAAGAATTCCAAAAACCATCATGTCAGATGGCTGTTCGGTATTCAGTTTCACTTTTCATAAAATGCGAGAGATTTTTGAACGACCAAATGTCTAGCTAGTTCTGCCCATACCAATTATTACGTAATCTCGAAAAACTAGTTTCACTAATGTCAATTGATATAAGCAGTCGCTGCTTACGATTAGATGAATACCCGAACTGATCTTAGACGGAGTAAACGAGTCAATTGCCTTTAGACTCGGCTAGGCTAGACCGGAATTACTAAACACTTATCTTTTCTTCTCGTCTTATAGATTATACTGTAAATCAATTTAATCCTGAAAATTATTCCGACTCAAACCTGATTACATATCCAAGAGTATATTCATAGTTCCGATGACTCTAATTTCTAAATTCCATATTTCTAATCCTCTCGTATACTTCTGGTAAACATGCCCATAATAACTAGGTGCGAAGACCTTATAGACAACAAAAAAATGATGTAGACTCAATAACACACGCGAACTGATGATTAACTCTGGAACGAGATACCGAATCCGCTTTGCTGTAATCCTATAATAGATATTGTTAAATGTTACATACTTTTCTATCGATATACATTACGATATCTTTAGTTATAGCTTTAATGTGGATTGATTTCAATTGAAATTTGAGAATTCGTGGCACGGTATTACGTAAACCCATGCCAATATTGTGCAACGTTTCATATAATGCTCAAAATATAGAAGAAAGTACAATTATACTAAACTATAGATGTCGTACTCATCTTACACAACTCTGCGTGACGAGACGAACTCGTATTGATTTCAGTACCTTTTGGACTTTTCGTATTCGGCAATGAAATTTCGGGAAACAAATTGACCTTTGCATTATTAGATCAATCAATGAATTGAATTATTCCCAGGGAATAAACTGTTTGGACTACGTATTAAATTTCGATTCTATTCGGCTTCGGTTGACCCATAAATATCACGCATAATTGACCACCCGTCGATTTCAAGCCCCAATTTCAGTGAGGAGCGATTTAATCTGGTTAACTTTTTCCAGAAAATAGAAAACTGCAACGTTATGCATTCGAACGCCTTGATGTCTTGAAGGAACCTCACGTCAACCGATTTTGCGACATTTAATAACATCGCTAAGTGATGTAATTTACTACATAGGCTGCTTTCGCTATCTAACCGAATTCAGTCAATGGATTTGAAAAGCTTAATAACGGTCTCATAATCAGCTTTTCTCATTATATATGAATGGAATATCATTTCTAGCAAGAGTATAAATTTGTATATTTCATGCACGTAAGAAGCTCTACCCACAGCAGCATGGGGCCATACTTAATTAGCATAAACTGCATGAACATTGAACCCGTATTACGCCGTATGTTGGATGACATTTTGTGCAACATATCAGGCCTGTGACAAGCCGTTAACTCGGTTATGAAAGGTAAGTTTAATCGGCACATGATCCCCATTCCATCCTTGTGGCTTTTGAGGTTTGGAGTGGCACGGATGAGCTACATCTACAGTTGAAATCGCTGGCACGATGAACAATCATTCTTACCTCCCCGTTAATTTCATAATTGTATTTTACAAATAAAACAGAAATTAGAGAAGAAAAGGATGGAGCGAATTCCTGTTCAAGAACTGACCGTAGTTAGCATCCACTGCGAGTCCAAATTACGTCATACCGATCGTCAAGGAAGAGCAAGACCTGACCACAGTTTTAGTTCAAACTGTGGGACCGCCGATGGTATATCTGTCCGAAAACTAGGATCCCTGAAAAACGTTGGGTTGAAAGGGAAGGCTGAGGTCGCTGAAGGGTCAGCTATCTGGACTGCGCCAGACGACACCAAGTTTGACCTGCGCGGTGGATTACTGACCAAAACGGAGAAAGATTTTCGGGTGCTCTGCTGCCGACATTACCACCTCCCTTAGAGATCCCAAGAGCCGTTCACAGAGCCCTCGACTAGATCGCCACTCACCCCTGCGAAAGGAAGTACGATAGTAAAGTGTGAGTTGAAGATCCTGTGTATAATGAAGAATGTGGTACTATGCCTATGACGCAAGCAGGTCATTAAATAGAGAAAATATTGGTAACAATTATCGTAACAGCCTATTAAAAATATTTGACATTGTTCTTTGAACTTTGATTGATATATATATATGTGAATAAGGGATGACGATTTAATCCGAAAATAATAACCAGGTGTGCTCCACTTTTTTGCAAGCAAATGCTATGACCAGAGATCGAATGAATGAAGAAGGCTTGTAATCTCAATCATGAATAATTTTGTGATATGTTATTGAAAGTTTTTTTGAAGTTCAGAAATCCCTGTACCCTGCCCAAGATGCAAGCAATCAGGGTTAATTTTGAAAAATAGTGACACGTGTACTTACCTAAGGCGTTATAATAATATAAAATTGAGGTCGAAGATCACTTTTGCTCTTCTCCAAAGAGGATTTCGCAATGCGAAAGTTTCGCTAATAGCTTACGCTAGAAGGGTGTACACTGTACATAGGTTATGCATGAAAGTATAAGCTGGTGTTCGCTAGAAATTCTCCAGCATACGCGTGCTAGTGGATAATCATATACACGTGGCTGTAACAGTTACTCTTCACACTTATCCGAACCCGCAACTAGCCAGCGGTGAATTGTCATCAATTAGACAACACACGACCTCCTTATGAGATCCACGAAACAGACCTGCGATAGCCATTCATTAACTTAATTGTATACGAAATATTATACTTGGACAATATCCAACTACACGAAATTCTCGACGGAGGGAACAAAAGGATATTTTTCAACTTGTTTGAAAAGCGAACCATAACTTTTGGTCGAATGAAGTCTCTCTCTCTCTCTCTCCAGTGTCATGATCATGATTTATAGACCTTTGACATCATTTTCTTTGATTGAGTCAGTATACGAACACCAATACGGATTTTCGTGTACGATTTAACTTAGAAACAATTTTTCTAACTTCCGACACAGACCTTGTCCTTAATTCGAGTCACGCTTACAACAAGTAGCGGTATATCATTCTTGAGACAATATAGATTCACCATAGTTCAAAATCGTGCAATATTCTCGTGATTCTACGCGATAGCAAATGGTATAAATAATTCTAGGTCAATATAAATGGGAGCCGGTATTATCACGTGAACTTGATATAGGTTTTTGAAAAATTTGCATAAAAAAAAAACATACTTCTAAAAAACCAATGGGTTCAAAGTGAATCAGTTGCACGTTTTTCCGAGCATTGCTACTTTTCTCGAGGAGTGAGTTGCAGCTTCATTAGGGTGGCCCTTGATTAGGCATGTTCGAATTTATATTCGGATTATATAAAAAATGTAATTCAAACCACAGGTTCCTATCTCAATTCTAAGTACTGCCCCGAAGCCTTCGAACTTTTCCTTTCAAATAACACACGATTTTTATTACTTCGGGGTTACTTTTGCACTTCCTATTGCATTATCGCTTCGAATAATCTGAAACTCTGCAAACTTCCTACCTATAGTGGTAGGTATCCGAGAAAAATGTACGGATTATTAATGACAAAATTTTATTTATCACAATTTGGATAAAAGAAATTTTTTTGTGGTACGCTGTAGCTTCGGAAATTGGATCGTTGAAAATCGGTCGACTTTTCATGAAATACCTACTGCTACGGGTAAGGAGTGCACCAAGTTTGAGGATTTTTCGTAGCCATACTGCAATAAGAAGAAAAAAAATCGGCCGCGAAATGTCACAAATCCTATTTCATTAAAATGGGAAAATTCTAAGGCTTTGGGGAGGTACCTAGAATTGAGATAACAACCTCCGGTTAGTTAATTAATCAATTATTTAATTAGGGACCACCCTTAATGTCATATATATATCTGGCATTGCATAAGTCAACCGGTATGCTGTTAGTATACGAATGACATCGTTTAAGAAGAATTTCATAGATGGGGTTCGAGGGACGATAACGAATGGGGTAAACAAGAGACTAGGGCATGATTATTTTGGCCCACCACGTCACTAAACCTTGTCCTGACGTTGACCTTAGATTATTTACGGATAACCAATTTGCCATCGTAAAATGACGATAAAATCTTTCAGAGCTACCGTAGAGTGACATGATGAATAGAAGACCTCGACAACCAGTTTGTGTTAGAGAAAAAACCGACTGAGACTACCAGCTGTTTCACCATAACGGAGGAGGAAGACGTAGTTATTAATTACCAAGCCAAAATTAATTTCATACCCAGCACCGGTTAAGCTAGACGGCTTTGCCAGACCTCCTTTTGCGGATACGGAAATTATACAAACTGACAACAGTAGACCCGTAAAAGTAGACAAGTTAAGCTTTCCGTAATCGCTTATTCACCCTCGAACTCACCTTCAGAATAGATTTTGCCTCTAACTTTGCTCTTCATGTAAAACCTTGCCAAGTCTCACGTGGTGACGTTCGATTAATGGGCATCGATCAACCTGTCCATGGGGCCAATCGCCTTAACGGATCTCGACTAACGGTTTTCATAGTATTTTATTGCTCGTTCAATGTAGCTTCGAAACGTAGTTTGCCATGAACAGGATAATACTTGAATATCTCTTTCCAGCAGCCATCAATAGGTCTTCTTAGTATGATGACAGTGGAACAGGACGTCTTTTACCTGAGATTGATTGTGTTAAAAGCTCCATTCGCATCTGGGTACATACGATAATAAGATACTCGATTATTTCTTATTTTTGGATTTTTTTCTCTTTATTATACAGACAATTTGCCTGCAGCTTGATTCGTTTATATCTTCGTGTATAATGTCATAAAATAATAAATATGTACAACGTTTCAATCATAGTTAGTATATATATTATAAGCGCTGGGGGTCGCTGTGGCTGGACATGGACTTGCTGGGTCAGATCGAGGAAGGAAATCTACATTTCGTGGTCGAAGCCTAATGCTGATTCTATGTTTTAATACGATTCTCTTCTCCGACGTAGGGGTGTGCCTCCATCCACTCAAGAGCTCGCTGAATAGCTTCAGGAATAGGCGGTGGAGTTGGCAAATGAGCTCCTTCCGGTTGGAAGCCATCACCATCGGCCTTATAAGTCAGAGAAATGGCAACTCCATCATCACCAGTGTAACTGTAGCCACCTTGGGCGGATATTGCTTCATTTTCAGCGCCAGCGTTGACCAAGGCGCCTTCTTCTTCAGCCTTGATTCCGTTGCCGGTTTCAAAGCTCCATTTATAAGATCCATCGGGATTTGGCCCGTCTTGAGATTGGCTGACGATTGGGATCGGCTCCTCGGCAGGTCGCGCCAACGCGCAGCTCGTCAAGGCAACCAACGCTATCTGGAAGTCGAGAAGAAAAAAAGGGTTATTTTTCACAATGTTTCATCTTCTTCATGAAGGCCTATTCCTACTGCGGTTTAACCGACGCGATTATCAGAGATTGCATAAGATGGCACGGTAGTTTACTTGGTTCAAGAGTAAATGGCGAAATCACAAATCACCGTCGAATGAATAGTCAAGATTAATTCTGGATTCTGGTACAAAGGTCACGTCTTTCTACCTTTATTATTTCCACCGTAAGTCAACACCAAAGATAGGCTTTGGAAGACCTGGCGCACGCTCTCAACGATTTATTGATTGTGATTACATGATCTATTGACGTAATTCTCGACTAAGAAAGTGAACACGGTGAAATTTATGGCACGACTGGATTAGACACTAATTTTAAAACCAATTTCAAACAGAAATTTGCTAATAAGCAGATACTCTTTCGGTCCACACAATAGACAAACATTCGTGGAAAGTGATGAAGTGATCATCGGTAAAACGTCTGCTACACTCGTTTACATCACAAGTAAAACTCCAATCTGATTTTATCAGCGAATTTATTTGGGATTCCTTGATAGCCGATAGAGACGTTGGTACAAAATTAATAATCCACTATTGCACTGGTTTAAGCCACGGTCCGTATACGACTAGCACTTCGAAATGACTACGAGGGATTCTCGAAGCAGTGGATATTGTCCTGGAGGTTTTGTCTTCGCTTACCAATGCTGTGTACATGATGCAGTCGTATTCGCTAACAGCAAGTGTTTGTCAAGCTAGTCGGCCGCCGGCATATTTATACCCCCGAAGGCATCACCAATACCGTCGTCCCGACGCTACCGACGTCGGCTAACACCATAGCTCCACTTGGTCATACGCATGAATAAATCCATCCTTACATGCATACATGAATGCATACATAGATTGGCCGATGTTGGTATCGACAAGGGCACACTGAGACTTGTATAAGTGTCGAAAGTGTGCGAAGACACGAGGAGATGACAGATGTGTAGGTATCATAAGTAGGTATGCACCTTTGTATACAACCAAACAAACACCACACATGGCTATAAAACCGAGACCTGGAAGCTGCGATGAGGGGATGCGGAGATACGGAGGTACAAACCTCCAGAGAACTTCTATACGTTAGTATACGTAGTTAAATGTCATCGGGTCTCGAATAGGGAAGGCTTACTCAATTGTCATATAAATACTTTTCTATCAATATTTATTTTATTTTCTATCTACCGCATCTATAGAATTTTTCCGCCATTTATGTATCTTCGGACTAATACTAGGCGGTGGATTCTGAGATGAAAATACTTCCGGGTCCCGTTGATAGATCTTCAGAGGATACATTATTTCGTACATAATTAATTTCATTCTGCTTTGTCTGGGTATTCAGTTTAATTAATGGGAAAGCTTGAACCCAACTCAAGCTCAGAAACAATGCAGCAAGCACAGGCAATCTCAATGAGAACAGATTCATCTTCAAAGCCACATGCTTTGCAGTACCATTGTAGTCGATATCTACATCCAGCTTCCACTACGGCTACACCGTGTCGTTTGTGAGTCTCCAATCCAATTTCAACTTCAATATAGGTACTATCGCGGAAATTAATACGATGAAATCTTTCCACAGAATTTATCCAAGGCATTGATGGTTCTCAAAATTTTTCTCATTCCGCATTGAACTTTTGCTGAAGGTACCACGAGCTTCGCCAAAGTGACTATATATATTACAAAGTAATGATGCACCGAGAATCTTTTGAGGGAAAAAAATCAGCAAACGTTTAACAGACATCTAAATGAATGATTGTGATTGATGAGTTATTTTTCCTAGAGTATACTTTTTAATCATCTCTCTCTCTCTCTCTCTCCGTGATTATAATTTACAATTAGATGAGTATTATAATTTTCTATAAGCGCAGTTAGAACTTAGAAGCAGCGGTCGCAGAGATAATTAGTTTCAGCAATAACAAGTTACGTGATCGCTGACAGCGTGAATAATAAAGTCAAATCTATTTTGACACATTGCCTGCACGTCTAACGTATTTATAATCGATGAAACTACGCAATTAGGTTACAGCTGATATTGGATTACGTATTTCTTTGGACCTCCGTTATACCCAGTCCCAGTAATATCGTTAGACCAAAGCGTACAATGATCAATTGTCTATAAATCACCGGAGGCGCTTTAATGATCGGAGATAAAATGGAGAAGGATTCCCAAAGTCGGCAGACTAATCATCAAGTTTTGCCGGATTGTGGTCCAGCACATAAGTTAGGTACATGAGAAAGACGTGGGTATAATATGTACTACGTGCGGCTTGCTAGTGTCTCTATTTTGTTTTACTTTCATTTGGCCATAGTCTCATCGGATGAACTTCGACGTCGGTGTCAGCGACGGCATGGAATCGGGAAGCAAGGAATATAAAATGCGTGAAGATACACCGCTGCAGTAGGTATCGATACGACACCAGCATTCTCTGATGCAATCGTTTGTATGTTAATCGCAGCATCTTTTACGGGGCGCGCAGTGTAGTAACGAATGATCAAATATCGTTGCATCATCGCCGCACCGTTTCCCCGGTCGCTCAGAAGGTTGTCGACAATTTTTCCTCGACGATAAGTGATTTGGCCAAATATTGGCCACTCCGCTCTTGCCATTTTCCATTAAGTACTATGCGATCGATCAGTGAGACGAACGACAAAAAAGAATTGGAAAAAATCGAGATGGAATTGTAGGAAGATCTTGAGCCATAAATCTCAAGATTGATTTCACAATATTGAATTGAAATCAGTGAGGTTATGCTTTTTTTTTTTTGCAAAAAGTTGCCTCATGAATAGAAATTCCTTGATACAACGTGGCGTCTAACGGTTAGGGTAGATGATCAAACAAGGCCGACAGGTAATCGTAAGATTTGCACTTCCAGTTCTACGGCTTGTCGGAACGCATATTTTCACTGTCGGTAATTTCTTGCAGCATTTGCAGAATTTTTTGTGACATTATACGCAGGTTCAATTTTTTCGCCGAACGTCAAGTTCTATCTGCAAAAGTTTCACTCGATGAAGATCCGCCAAGGTCGTGGCCCAGGAAGGTAACTTGTAGATTAATAGTCCTTAGCTCATTCCTTCGATCAGCAGTATCAGTATATAAGCGCAGTATCTGATCGGAATGACGGTATTCCCATTCGTAACACTGCAGCTGAAAAGACGTACATTTCGCAGAATTTATCGAACAGCGGTTTTGCTAAAACACTTGGAAATTCAACGAAAGAGCATCACCTATCATCGACGACATTTCCTATGCGATCGACTGTCCTTTCGATATTACTTTTTAATTGCTATTCCGGTTGATAAAATCCCGTACATACTCGTGACGAAATTGAATCCCGAACGATAAATTGGAGTAGCTCAATGCCACGGCCTCAGATAATCACTGATTCGACCTGACCTACTCGATTGTCCCGTTTCGACGCACACGCAATATACTGAAATTTTTCTGCAGTGCTCGTTGATTTTTGGTCCGGAAAGTTGAAAATTTGGCAGTCAAAAATTGATTACTCGAGTCACGTTCACAATATCAAAAAGTCATCTGTTCATCGGGCAGAGCTTTATTTTCAGAACAATTAGAGATCCGAGTCCTTGCATCAAGTCCTTGTATACTTATGCTGCATCTGGCTCTGATACCCGATGAGTCACAACTCTTGGCCTTTCCTTGACTATACTTTAAAAAAATTACCAAACTACTGCAGTAATGAAACTGGTGGATCGAAAAACGATTTGGACACATGCCAGTCCTCAAAAAAGACCCGTATTTACAGTGTGCCAGGTGTGTCATTTCTCAAAAATCAGAAGACGAGCGTTGTTAAGTTTGGTTGAATTGAGTTGGATCGCCCTAATGTATACATAATCGCAAATATTCAGCTATAAATCGGACGATGAATTCTAGGGCTGATAATTCTCGAGCGTAAGTCCATCAGATGATAAAATTATTCAGTTCACTAAATTCTTTAGACATGAACGCAGTACGTGAAAATAATACTACTTTGACTTGACATGGTGTTGATTAATTGCATTAGAAAACGAAATTATGGGTATTAGGAAAACTATTGGTTTGAGAAAACATTTAATTATTAATCAGCATATATATTTCCCAGCCAAGGAGGCTGCATCACAGAAGAGGTTACATTGTGGTTGAGCTTGTGCGAGTTAAATCAAATACAAAACATTTGATTATTGTAAAATTGATTGATTTTCTTCTTCTTGTTTTTCAGCGTGTAGCCTAAAACTTGTTGTCGCGAGTTCATGGCGTGCTAAATAATCGATACGTTAGTTATAAATTTTTTTAAGCTCAGCTTCCTCATTGTAGGGATGAGTCTTAGCCCACTCCAGAGACCTGGCGATGTATTCGGGGACCGGCTCGGGTGCGGGTGCGACCGGTAAGTGGGCACCCACGGCTCTATAGCCATTCTCGTCGGCGGTATAGATGGTCTTGACGTGGGTACCATCGGGGGCGTCGTACTCCACTACTCCTTCGATAACCTGAGCAGGCTCTTTGGCGCCTACGCTCTTCAAAGAGCCAACTTCTTGGACAGAAATACCGTTGCCGTTCCAAGCATTTCGGAATGCACCCTCGAGACCGACTTCCATCAGTTGGCTTTCGATCGGTGCGTCCTTATCAACACCCGCCGCGTAAACGGCTCCGAATAGCATCGTGATAAAAATCTGTGGATATAATATATTGTCAATTGTGACGTTCCGGCATAGTATCCATTTCTTACCTTGTAGACTATTCTCATACAGTTCTTTATCAATCGCATACCAGACGCTATCGTACATCTTACCTCCTTAGCCAACTCTTCTCCTCACAATCACACCATGCTTACATCCGCACTTCTGCGTCTCCATCTTGGCTAGACACCCGAGTTATTCTCATTACTCTATACTAATTGTTAGGACACTCTTCAGTCAACCTTCCTCTTCTACATTCTCCTCAACATTCACATTCAAGTTTTATTCCTTTCCGATGAAATTTCTAATCTCAATTTGAATGACGTTATCAATAAATATACGAACGTTAATGAAACTTATCAACAATCATTTCATATACTGCACATTCCAATTTGCCTGTATTATCTTAGTTACTCTCAGGTGTAAAACGAGTCGAACCTTTGACATGAATTCGTGTATAGACTTCGAAGACCAAAAACAACCCTAACATTCGTAACACAATACAATATGTTACTCAATTAAGAGACCGTACATTCAGATTCATTGGATGCTACCCCAAGTCGAGATAGGAGTGTTATAGTACCCGAATATTCACCGATATTTACTCACCAAGGAATTCATGATGATAGTTCAACACTTTGATCCTGTATGCTACATTGGGTGTTGCGAAGACTTTTATAGTGGTCATGGCCTGTTTTACAGTAGAGGGGCAAATGTCAAACAACTCTCATAAACTTGAAAAATGCCAAAGTCAAGTGCTCGAAAACTTCGGCACGAAGTCAATTGACAAATGTTATTAGTTACTCCCATTCGAAACGTCCCTCTGAGCACAATAGCAATAGCTGAGCTTTCAACCCTTATGCTACTTAAGGAACGTGCATATCTTAAACCCATTCCCATGCCCGTCTATACTTCTGTGAAATCACGCGAGGGTTGAAAGCTGTGAGTCAAGGTAGTCGAAGAGGGCCATATCCGAATGAACTAGCGAACGTGAATATGCAAAGATGTACGAGTACCTTTGCAACAAAGGTTATTAACAGTATGAATTCAAATATATTCTATTTTTAAAGAGACTGTTTGACATTTGCGTATCCAGTCTGGTAAGCTATGCGAGAATGGCTATAAGAAAAAAAAACATCCAAAAAAAGTGGTTTAGCAGTCGGATTCCACAGAAAAAAATATATCCTTACTCCTAATCAATATGTTATAGTCTATATGAGCAACAGTTTGCATGATTCTTAATACTCGAGATTTCATCATCCTATGGAAATAATTACCTATGGAAATAATTACCTCCAATCAAGGCTAACTCTTATTCTTTTATTCTTATCTATCACATGGTAAGGAACACTGCGCATGAGTCAAAAAATTGGTTAATTCTTGCCATATCCATCATCTGTGAATCTGAGTGCTTATACGATTTCGTTCAATATTTTAGGCGTGCCATGTACTCCGTAACTAAAGAAAAAAAAAAAAATTCAGGCACGTTGGAAGGGACATGCATGTGGGAATTTCTTCCTTGTCTGAGCGAAAAAGGATGAGTTTCAATAAAATACATAAGTGATAAACTGTCGAACAGGCGTACTGCGTTCACCCGTGCATATGTATACCTATAGACGCTCTGTCCGAATACGCTGGTGACGATATATCGAGATATTTCGATGCATAGACCAAAGTCATTCTTAAATATAGTCTCCGAACATGAACAAAAAATTTGCGAATGCAAAAAAAAAAGTATTAATTTATGCTAATATCTATCTTTTCAATTCTGGAAATATCATTGATCTAGAAATTGAGATCGGAGCATCGTCGGCGAGGGCTTCAGACTTTTTTTCGGCGTGACAAGTTCATCGCCGTCAACTTCCGCAATCTTCAGAAAGATTTGAGTCCTCAAAAATTTACATATCTTGTGAATTTCAAACTGAATGACCTCACTTTATAGAAATCTCATCTTTAATGTAACACTTCATTGCACTTTGTTTTGCGAACAATTTAAAACGTGATCGTCGAGGTCCGGTCACGAGAATACGCCATTAAAATTTACGCAGAAACCATTTTTAACTAAATCGAATTAGATGGCCTCAAGTGAAGTAACTACAAATGGTGTATTCCATGTCAACTCAGTAAACGATTGGCCATGACATTTTTTTATTCTACTCATAATTTTTCCTGTGGTAGTAAGACCCCGATTCTTATCATGATCGTTTACTGGTGTAAGTTTGACGTGGAATACCCAAAAAATTTTGCTATCAATTGACGTCTGAATTCTTCGATTAAGAATTTTAAAGCATACATCTACGAGCTCAAAATAGCTCAGCTCTTAAGACATGAATGAAATACTTGACGGCAACACTCCATCTTGAGTGGCGATGATTACTTGCATTAGAAATATAAATTTTTTTTGTGGAATTACGTAAGCCACTAGTTGAAGAACATGTAATCATCCATCAGGATCTATTCCCTAGCCAAGCAGGTTGGGTCACAGAACAAGTTACATTGCAGTTGAGGTTTAGGAAATGAATGACAGCAAAACATTTGGTTACTATAAAAAATCTTGTCTTTTTATTGAACATGTGGCTTGATGTTCTTCATCGCGAGTTCGTGGCGTGCTAAATAATCAATAGGTTATTCATAAGTCTTCTTAAGCTCAGCTTCCTCATTGTAGGGATGAGTCTTAGCCCACTCCAGAGCCCTGACGATGTATTCGGGTATCGGCTGAGGTTCGGGTGCGACTGGTAAGTGGGCACCCTCGACTCTGGAACCATTCTCGTCGGAGATGTAGAGAGTCTTGATGTGGGTGCCATCGGGTGCGGTGTACTCAACTGAGCCTTGGATGATCTGAGCAACTTCCTTGTCTAATTGCTTAGTTGAACCTTGTTCTTGGATGGAAATACCGTTGCCGGACCAACTGTTTTGGAAATTACCGTCTGGACCGATGTCCTGGACTTGGCTTTCGATGGGTGCATCCTTGTCAAGGCCTGCGGCGCAAGCTGCTCCGAGGAATACGGTAACGAGGATCTGTAAATGTGTAAAATAATGTCAAGATTTTATTAGATTGATACTAGATAAACTACGGAATTTTAATTGGCGGATGATGACCCATGTCGGAAAGTACAATGCCACAGCCCTTGATTAACTTACCAGTGAATTCATGTTGGTAGTTCGACAGTTTGATCTTCTATGCGAGTTTAGATTTCACGAGGACTTTTATACCGATCTTCGCCTGGTTGGCAGTGGAGGGGTAAATGTCAGACATCCTCTCGAAAACATGAAAAAATGTCACAACGTCGGGTGCTTAAAATCATTGATATAAAGTCAGTGAACAAATATTCATGAGTGCTGCAAAACCCAGGAATAACGTTCACATGTATACAAGAATAAAGTTCACATGAACAAATATACAAACCCAGTTCATCCAAACTTGCCCTTACCGGCATCATAGCTCTGAGTTTTTCACCATTACAATACTTACTTCGAAACGTTATCCACACATGTTGATGGTTTGATTTAGGACTTAAGTGCCATATCATCATTCCCCAAATGCAATTCCATGCTCTATTTAGTAATGATCTGTTTACGTTTCGGTATTGTGTTACAGATCCTTGTTATATGATACTCTACGGTGCCGCCTGCCCCGCAGGTCCTGGCAAGGACGTACTCATCGACGGCCAAGTCGTGGATATCGGTGTCCAGGGTAACTTCCAAAACGGTCCGGAAACGGTGTCTCTGTGTGGAAAGTCAGCATCTTCAAAATAACGGGCAAGAAGAAACCCGTCCAGATTATCTAGGGAGTAGTTGAGTTCACCACCCGCGATGGAACGCTAATCAAAATCTCCTACATCGCTGACGAGAATGGTACCAGGGTCGAGAAGTCCGACTTACCAATCCCACCCCCGAGACAAGGAATATCCCAAAACATCGTCAAAGCTCTCGAACCCTGATGCCGAAGCAGTTAACTTATTTATCGATTGATTTGAGGTTCTTGGTTAATAAAAACGGCCATTCAGTTTATACCAAGCAATTGATATGTTCTTCTTTCCTCAGTGTCTTCTTACAGAATGAAGCCTGGAGGATAATATATAGTAAAAAATTTTGAAAAAAAAATCCTGACTATAAATTATTGAATATTGTCGTTTGTAAGCAACAGCTTGCTCAATTCTACTAGAGATTTCATAGTTCGAAAAAAATAATTACCACCAATCAAGTTGCACTGATGTTTATTACTTTTCAAACGGTGAGGAAAACCTCGCATCAATGTACTGCGAGGTATATGTAATCGCGTGGTGGACCGTCACTTGATTCTTGCTATAACGTAATACCTATAATCTTTGAATCTGAGTCATTAAGAGATTTCATTTGATATTCGAGGCCAGAATTCTAAGACATTGATTGTTTGCCCAGTGCTTATTGACTTTCTGCCTATGGCGATATTTCGTCTATCAAAGAGGACATTCTTAAAAATGGTCTCCGTACGTGAAGAACAAACTTGTGAAAGTCAGACCCTCTTTTATCTACCTCTAGCATTGTTGGTCAAGGACTCTTCTCAATCTCTCAAGCAATACTTAGGTGTACAGAATTATTTTATCGATCAATTATTAATTAGCCTATTCAAACGGACCATGAAAATTCCACCAAGCTACACTCCACCGTTAATAGAGTAGATCGAATTTACGACCTTCTTTTGCTAGTCTTCTACTTCAATTTCCAGCCTATCTATACGAGTGTTTTCAGCTCATTCTACTCATACAGATACAAAAACCTAGAAAAAAATCACCACTACGTCGTCGGATGTGATATCATGCAAATAACGGAATTAGCATTCATTCGTTTTCCTATTTTATCAAAATTATTAATAATTCAGCAAAAAAGACGTTTTCTGATCGTGAAACGGGAGCTGCATCGCTGTTCATGGATCTTGTTGCCAACTCATACAAACTGCCGTCTGTAGTAGCTATTGTAAATGAAAGTAAAATTGAATTCGGCGTCAGTTGCAACGCGACGCCTCCGGCAAGCGGCTTCTTCGCGCTCGCTAGAACCGTTTACTTTTATATGTCAAGGTCGTCTTCTGCGGTTTCTGTCTCCCACTTATAATCAAGACAATCTCATCTTCACGCTAGTCTCGTCGTCAGGCTACCCTCAGGCTTAAGGCGTAAGAAATTGCCGTTCAACACAAGTCGCTGGTCCATCGCACAGTCCAGCACCTAACTCCGTGATTAGAAACAGCCTTCCTTCTGCGGGTCGGGTTTTATACCTATCTGACATTTACTCACGCCGAGATCACTTCGTGACCTCGTGGGCTCTTCGTTTACGCGAACGAAACTGTTTGATCATTGCCTCGTACGTTTGTCGAGTACAGATCTCGATGGCGCTTTGATTTCTTAATTTTTGGTTATAACGATGTTTCAATGCGATAGAAAATTGATGGATCGTTTTGTTTTGCGTGAAAAAACTGACTACTCAATTTGTTTAATGCTAGAAATCTCCAAGAAGCTTGGGCTCCAATCTCGCTAGATATTACCTCGTAATCATCGGACGTTCCACTAATAGAATAGCACCTTACAGATCATCTTTGTGATAATGTAGTTATTGCTACTTAATATAGGTATAATAGGATAAGTGCAGCATTTACCTTTGTCGATGGGCAATTAGTTATCCTGCCTAACTATGTGCACCGATTACATGTTTCAGATCTTGACGAAAAGTATATTATATTACCATGAAATGAAATTGACTCGCATATATGAGTGCTTCACGAGAAAAATTTGCTGCAGGAGTAATCGCCGTTTTACACATGTCTCAGAAATCAAACCGAGTTTCAGTATGTTCACTTGGCAAACTTCTAAGGATCATAGAAAAAATATTTTAAGGATGTATCTACCTACATTGATTTTTACATACGGAAACTATGAATATCTGAATCTCTTTTCGAACCCAGCTGCATATGTACGAAACTTCAAATCCGAAGAGACATCTGAAGTTAAGAAACCCTGATCGAAATTTTTTGTACGAAATATCTGAATCAATTATATCATATATTGATTGAAGTGATTATTGCTCAGCTCTTTGAGGCTAAAAATATTCTTTTCAATATAGCAACTCTAAAACTCAGTCACTTAAGAGTTTAGCTCATCGAGGCATGAGCCGCATATCGTCGTGGGCATAGACTTTCTCTCAATCACATCATAGCAAAGAATGAAAAAAAAATTCTGGGGGCATCAATTCTCCTTAAAAGTAGCAGCCAGCTACACCGATAAGAAGATCTGGTAGCTTCTTCTAGGAGTTAATTAATTCACATCGATAGTTACAACACCGTTGATTGACTGTATGCGATACTGAATCGCAATAAAATCTTATTCTCAAGATAGGTATTCGCACAATTAGGATTTTATGTACAAAGTGAATGACTTCGTATCCAAAATTTCCGGAGACGTGAGCTCCACTGGTCATTGAATAACTCGCCAATTATCGATTATCGATTACCCAAAATTATTACTACTTTGGTCTCATAATGTTCACAAAAAATATGAAAAGTTTCTGCCGCGTCTTGGATGAAATTTTTCTTTATTTTGTAAATTGTTAAAGCCTTTCGTCTGATAGCATTACCTTATGGTACTATAATTATAAATCTGCGCGATTAATTTCGCAATTTTAAAAAACTATTGGCGGGCTTGTCGAAGCATATTAAAACTTCCTCGAACCAGGCGTTTTATCTTCAGAAAATGATATTTAGAATAGGATTAGGATCAAGTAGCGTTTATTTTTGGCATTAATAAGAATCTGCATATGTTGTCTCCGCTGATAAATACGATGATAGAAAACATGGAAGACAAACCTGTAACTCTTACTCATAGTTAATAAATTCCAAGAACAGTGATCGAAAGATTCATTTCTTCGCTGTACTCAAAGTTGTATATTAAAAGGTGAGAACATGGATGTAAAAAATTGGCTATAGTTGTTCAGCAAGTCTTTAAACTGTAGATATGTGTATTTAGCGGCTACAGTCGAGTCATTCATTCACTTTTCATGGCCTCAGACATACTGCATAACGATTAATTTTTAGTAAGAGACCATTGCTTTCAAGAGAAAATATTTTGTTGAGATAAGAAATTCTGTTCCCACATACCCTGGATTACAACAGACTTGCCTGAGGCTATTAAGGCGGTATAAACCGAGTGCCTAAAACAGGAATAACGCGACAACGCTACCGGCCAGTATTACGACAGAGTGCATCTTCCGTACGTCAAAAATAAATAGATGCTCCGTATTCATTACCAACCAAGTCAAACCAGTTTGGTGAGCTAGGGTCTAGTACATGAAATTTTACAACTGAACACACACAGATACATGTTTCAAATTTGTGGAAGGCTTTGTCCGAGGGGGCGACCAGTTGACTATATAAGCTCGAGGGGAAGCTGTTGCAGTCAGATCAGGTTCATCCTCTGTCCTATCATGAACACTTTACTGGTAAGCCTTCCGCTTGGATAGTGATCAATATATCGTCAATAATTTCAAACAGTTATATACGTGTTCTACAATGGAAACAATTCTTTCAAATACTATATTGAAATATTGGAATCGATCGATTATTTCAATTCGAAAAAGTTCACCGGCTGATCGATCATTTTAATCATATAATTCACTGTTCATAAGTGACACTCGATACCGCGAATGTCAGGTCGATCTTAGATCAAGGCTGGTGTACGCCTTACGCAATTTCAGATACGGTCGTGATCTTGTACAGAAAGTTTTACTCGATTGAAGAATAACGATAGACAGAATTAATTTCATTTTCCTTCAGTCCCCAAGGAATTTTATATCGGAGCGAAATAATTAGATGCATATTTGTGTGAAATTAATTTAAGCAAGACAAACGAATTTCAACCCTAAAATTTGACTGATTTTTTCATAGATATTCACCGTCTTCTTCACCGCCGCCTGCATGGCCGACGTGTCCCACCTAGTGGGCAAGCCTCAGATTGAGATCTTGAAGAGCACCCAAGACATTCACCCTGATGGCAGTTTCCATTATGCATTCGAAACTCAGAATGGTATCCTCACCGAAGCCCAGGGAAGTCCTGAGGGAGAAACTCAGCACGGAAGGTACCGTTATACTGCTCCAGATGGTCAACCGGTCGAAATAGTCTGGTCTGCAGGACCTCTAGGTTTCGTTGCAGAAGGAGCAGCGATCCCACCCACCCCACAATCCGTGCTTCGCACCTTGGAATACAACGCAGCTCATCCCGAGAAGGACTCCATCCATAATTAGACAATTCTAGCAAGCATAAATTTTTCGTTTTGTCAATTATAGCTAAGCAATGAAAGATGCCATGACTATATGTGACCTACACCATAAATTTATGAATAAATATCAAACACCAATATAATTTTGTATTTGTTATTCGCAACCTGGTTCATATCTAGGCCAATGTATTACACAACTAAAAAGACTATAAATTTCGGGATTAAGATTGATCAACGCGTACCGGTGAAAGAAGGAATTTTGGATATCCAACCAGGTAGAGATACTCACAAATATTAAATAACGTAATTCTAGTATAATTCGCTTGGGATTTTATCCGCGTTTGAAAATTATTGGTGTTCATTTTTTTTTCAAACAGGCGTAAGGGATTCGGCCTCAATTCTCGCCCCAATCTGCCTTTTCGTAATCTGTGGAATACTGACTGATCAGAAATTTTGAATCGCCAGCTCTAATCTGTCCGCAAATTTGCTAGAGCAACAGGTGGTTCTTTATACTCCGAAATCCATGTATTTTTAGGCTTAGTTACCGACCTTAGTTTTCTACAGTTAAGAGTGAAGATATCGACACCGATACTCCGTCGACAAGTTGAATTTCTTAACGTGAAGCTAGCGAAATGACCAGACGTTAGTAGTTCCCTGTAGAAAACTATACAAGTCGATAAGAAAAAGAAAAAAATAAAAAAAACTTGTACCCCATACAAAATTATTGCATAAAGTCACGTTCTCGTAAACCGATCATAAATTTATAGGCATAAAATTATGACGCAAGGCAAATCAACCAGTATATTGACATTACCGTGAGAAATCGAGCCTTGCAGGTCGTCGGCGGTGTGACAAAAGAAAGTCGAGTTCATCAACCCTCAATGATGATCGTTATTAAACTCGCATGGAGATGAGCTTATGTCAGTTAAATGCATCCACGCTTTATTCCTTTAATAAATTGTACCACTGGGAAATCATGTCTCGGATGCTCCTTCAAGATCAACGATAAGTAATGCATTAACTTTTAATTGCAATATATTGAGGCCTGACCGTTGGTTATTTTACACGAGAGATATGCGCTTTCGAAATGCAGTGATTTATTATAGTAGCATCTCTAGATCTCGCTACCATGTATCTCGATTCATAAATAAAATAATATATTTATACGTTTATCATTGGCAGTAAAAAGATTTAGGACAAATTTTATTACCAATAGTATATTTTTTTTTTCTTCACTTTTTCTTCTACTATCAATATTCTTTCTGCGGAATAGAAGCTGCAACGAGCATCGATGACATTTGATCCCAATTGCCTAGACACCTGGTTATAGCGACAACCGCAACTAACATGACCTATGCTAGTTATTGATCAATTACCTCTCGCAAGATTGCTTCGAGGACCTTGTCGGTGGAAAAATGTCTGATTTTAGTATTCAAATTTTTGACTATGACTTAAAATAGATCAGGGTAGTCTGTGGAAATTATAAATTACTCCAGTCTTCGTTCTCATCAATTACACACGGACCAATCTCCAGATGTCGTGACAAGGAAGCCTGCTCATTCAGCATGGGGCGCAGGATCAGGAAACTGAACTTTCTCTCTCTCCCTTGCTCGGCAAATCTCAGCCTGGGATTAAAAACATAAGAAAAATCTGCCCCGCCTCTTTCTAGTAATTAGATGCTCTGGCAGCTCCGATTGCCCTCGATAGCCTAATTGTGGTTGTGAATCTTCTCTCGCGGTTGTGTAACCAAAGTCACCGGCCGAATGACCTTTGTGCCTGCAAAGTTCGAGAAGGAAAAGAAAGGACTCGCGGATAACTCGTTTCTTAACATATTTCTGAATCAGCTTCTTATTATTTTTGATTACGGTAATGTCTGTCTAATATTCCCATATTACGTAAGCTGCCAATGCCGATTTCTTTCACTGACCTTTAGATCTTTTTTATTCTGATAATCATTTTTTATTTTTTTCATTTTTTTATTCTTTGCTGTACAACTTTTCTCAAATACAATATATTTCTCCATATATCTACGTGCCAGAAATTTGCCACAGACTTGAAATAAGTCGTTCTAAAGAAAAATGTTAATTTGCTGTTGAAACATTTGAGAAATCAACCGTCGCGTTACGTAAAAGCTGTTAGATGCCGAAGCGCTGGGTCGATGAATGACTTTTCAAGATTGATTTGTCTTAGCTTGTGGGTAGATACACCTATGACAACCAACGTTGACACTCCTGCATGATTCGATAACTTCAGGTTAAAGAAGAGCTATAAGTGGGAATATATTCTACCATCATCTTGCCATAAACGGTGTACCGTGTCTTTTCGCGAACAGACATCAAGTCCACGTGATATTAACTAAACTCTCAGGATTCTAAAATAACCGTTGTACTTTCATTGAAGAATCGAAAAGCCCAAATTGAAGCGTTATGCAAAGAATTAAAGTTGCCAGTCCTCGGCCGTATGAGATCTTCGACCCCGAAGTCCCATGGTCATCTGACAAGCCGTCATGATCGACAGATGAACACTAACGAAATTAAAGATTGACACATAAACGAAAGTGAAAAGGAATTACCTCCTCATTACCGAAAGGTTATAGACGTGGTGCCTAACGGTAATTCAGTTACGTACGGATTACCGATTAATAATGTGCACACAGGTATTAAAACCGCAAACTAATCATAAGATTGCGCGTATCCTTTGAGTGTTCATTGATTGGTTCCGATTCTTACTGTACGGCAATTAAAGAGTATGTCGTGAAAGTAAAAGCTCTCATAATCTTCCAGAGGCTCCAGTAAGACGTAAAGAGACGAGTTCACAGTTGGCGTACATAGGTTTGAAGAGGGACATTTTTTACGTAAAATCACCCAAGTCACATGTCTTCTGTCGATGTGAATTGAGGTAATATTCAGAATCAGTCTTCATCGGAAGTATTTATATCGATGCCAAAAATATAATGAAATATCAGCCGAAAGAGATTAGCTTGTAGACGCTGGAATGTAGGATTCAGATTTGGTTTCTTATTTCTGCACGCGATACTGTATTCAAAAGTCGTCTATGAATATTTTTCCGCACGAGCATTGAATAAATTATAATAAAAATTCCTATTATTTTCGAATAGTCGAATAATATCGGGAATAAATATCCGACAATGTCCATGGACATTGAGACTCAATTAAGCGGTCAGCCAGGAGATGAGGAGTGTAATCAGATTTTTTGCAGCTAATTGGTGAGTACGAACAAACTACAATAAAGTAATTAAGTGATCATCCGAGGCTCATTCCGAAAAACATGAATCAATCAAAAATTGATTCAAAGGTCAATAATTTGAAGTTTTGACTAAACGAAGGTAATATTTTTTTCTTATATAACCCGTAACCACGACTTATGCTAATGAATTTAAATTCGGTCAACAACAGCTCTTGAGTTCAGGTTTGGTTAGCACAGTTTGATTGCGAGAAACAAGTCAGGATGACATAAGTTCGAAACGGGCGTTCACCGTGCGTTCGCCATGCTAAAAGTGAAGAATCCTTACGTTTATGAATGTATACTATACACAGGTTCACACCAAGGGGCTCTGCAAATGAACGTGTAAAAGGTAAAAATGAATCCCACCATTAACGTGAAGCCGTTCTTTTATTTACAAAATTACTTAAAAAATACAAATTTCTTGTTAGGTATACCCATGTTATACACAATTGTTGATACTAGCAGGTACTTTAGCTTATTACATCACGTCCAAAGCCAGAAGTTTTCAAGCCTTGGAATGTCGGGGTGTCATAACAAGATGGAATAATCCTTGGGTGAACAAAGTATGCGGAGATCATTCAGGATGCATAAGATGAGAAATATCTTGCTTAGAAACTTAGAATTCGCATAGTCACTTTAAACTGATAAAACTGATGGCCTCTGGAGACTACAGACGATGTATCGTATAATCGAACATTGAACTCGACGGGGAGTATAACAATCAACCGGCTTTACTTGCTTGGGCATATATGTGCGATGATGAACCTCTCTTACTTCTACAAATTATCTTCTTCGGGATGAGCAGCGATCCACTCCAAAGCCTTCAGGATTTCTGGAGGAATGGCAGGTGGCTGAGGGAGATGTGCACCCTGGGGTATAAATCCGTCTTTACCGGCGACATATTGCAGAGAAATGACATTTCCATCTTCCGCAGTATAGCTGTAACCACCCTGGACAGAGTTTTCTTCATCAGGAGTACCCGCGTTCTTGAGTACTCCCTGTTCCTGGGCCTTGATACCGTTGGCTGCTTCGAAACCCCAAGCGTATGAACCGTCAGGATTGGGCCCATCCAAAGACTGACTGACAATTGGTACCGGGGGTTGCGACTCCAGGGGAGCGGCGGTGATTGCCGCCACCAGGGCGAGGATAGTAAAGATCTAAAATATTTTGAAAAAGTAAACTTTTGCCTAATAATTTGGCTTGATATATTATTAGAAACAGGTTTGGTATCGATTCGAATGATTCTGCCTGATGATTTAGACTCTGATGTGGCGAACCCAAAATTAACGAGTAACGATTACATTAGAGATAAAAATCTCCGGCGGAAATAAAAAAAGCCATCCACTGACAGATATTACAGAGTAAATTGCAAATATCTACGGCGCACGCGATAGATATCAATCAGAAATGCCTACTCATCGTCTAGACTCACGAATAAATTTTTATACATAATTCATTTCCCCTATAATAAAACCGCAAAGCATTTCACAACACCTGCTGCCCCATGATAATTTCACATGTTACTCCGAACGAAGGATAGACCGTTTCACTGAGTCCGAAAAGTTTTTACTGAAATACGATCTCCAGCACAGGCGGTCGCTTAGCTGTCGAATGACCACCGGTCATTCGCGTCTTGTTCTAGCCGAAAATGTGACACGAACCAAGTTGTACTAGGCGCGATAACGTAACCCGTTGTTTGCGAATAGTCTTCACACTGTCCACTCACCAAAGTGTTCATTGCTGTCTGCGTACCTCGTCTCGTTGACATCTTCTACAGAGGTCTCGCCTTTATAGGGACACCGAAACCTCCGGTCGTAGATCTCCCCACCCCCTCCCACCCCAACAGGTGGGGATGTTTGAAGAAGAGTTTTGACTTTTTCGAAACTGATCAACGCCATGTAAATACAACCATATTGCGAAATGATCAACGCGAAGACGCTGTCGTTGTATAGTCGAAATGTCTCATTGCATGTATGTTACCTGCATATATCTACATATTGCATATACTGTATATTGACATCGGTGTCGTTCACTCAGTTGTTGGCACTCCTTTGTCTTTCAACTTTGGTAACTTATGCCCTGCAGTTGTAGCATGTGTGTATGCATAGGTATATGTACATTCCCATTGGACATGGAGAAGATTAAACGGGTATCATATTCACCATAGAAGAGATTTGGATATAGGTACCAATAAGTAGTACCCACTCATGCGAGTGTTATGCAACGGGTAATTCGTCATCATTTATGGCGTATTGGTGCCATTATGAAACCGCGACTTTGCATAAAGATGACAGCTTATGGCGTTCGTAGGTCACGCGATTACGATTACCTGCGTTTACGTATACGTTTACGTTTATTACTTGCGCTGTGCCGCCAGCGTGTAAGCCGAGGTTATACTTGGGGTCAGAAACAACCGGGCAGCTAAGATGTAATCGTAGTGATCAACGCTGTGAACCACACATTTATTATCGACAATGCTCAACGGTAATTGCTTTTCCCATTTCGTCACCAGGGCCCAAAATTTTTGTTCAATTATTTTTACCTAATATCCGGAACAGTTTGGTGTCTAATATTTTACAATCACAGCTACGAACAAGGAAGTTGGAATATTCGTGAAAGTACTATTGGTAAAGTGAACGTAAATAATTATCCGACAATAAGCAGCTTAGGATTCGAAATTATTTTTGATCACATAGTAACGTATAAAATTGGCATTTCGCCGCACTGCGGCACCACTAAGACTATAGATAATAGATTTTTCCACTACAAAAACAATATTTTCGCCCCTAAAAAACCCGTCGCGATTAAGAGAAATCGGAGAATGACTGGGTATTAAGGGAATGGAAAGAAAAAAGCGCAACGATCATGCTTGCACAAGTTTTTCTGACAGATCATTTTTTATTCTGACCAATAGCTATTCACACTATCGCATCGTCTGTTTATTAAATTGTCCAACGGGAGCTGACCCAAGTCATATACCCCTGTAAGGGTTCTTTCTCAATTTGAATTCCCGCAGTGATGCGATTAATCAAAAAAAATTTCCTTGACACCTACGCCTGTGCCATAAACTCGCATGTGTCACGACAACGAGAATTCAATTCTCCGAGTCTAACGAAGAGGTCAACACCTTTGCGATTACATCCAACGAATTATTAACTAATATATCTTATTTACTAAACTGAGATTAAGTGTGAAGGACATATTCAACAGAAGCCCAACGGCGATTACTTTAATTATGAGAAGAAAAACATCATGGAGTTTCCTAGTTTCCGAGTTTTGAACACGAAGCTTATGCTGACCTTTCACCTCGTTTAAATATTGACGTCATAAACGTAAGTGTGTGTTTTAGACAAACTTTAAACAGAGCGCGTGGCAGGTACTCGTTATTCAACTGTTAAGTACAATGCATGTGAAGCGTATTCACCACGCCAAACGTACAATGATGATACTGCAGGGTATTATGGTGACGGTCATTCTTCATTCATTTGGAACTAACAAAGATCCATTAGTTAAATTATTGGGACTTCCTTACGAGCTTCCTTGCCGATTTATATACACAAGCCCATGTAGATTGCGCGAATACCGATTTTCGAGTGAATAATTTACGAGCATAAATGAAAACGCGTTTACGACATATTGTCAAGAAGTTGCGATTCGTCAGAAATGTGAATTCCTGCCTTCCGCCAAGGCAAACCAGTAGCATCTATTTTCACGTCACGTTCAAACATCGATATTTACACGGAAAAAAGTTATCGTTCGAAGAATTGGTAATTAAATGTGGTTTTAAACTAATAGAGAGGACTATAGATGTATGTGAGCAACCGGGATGTCAAGTAATCGAAATATTTTTGGCTGGTGACCAAGAGAAGTAGAATCTATTTCTCACACGGTGATCTCAGGCGTTTAAAAACTCCTAAAATTAAACGGATATCGTTGTCTTTCAACGCAGCTGATTTTTTTACTCAAATCGATAGAATCGTTACTAGAATCTCTAATGACATGTGACATTATGCGTTTGGCGTTTCATTGACCCAGCTCCTCGACCCGATCTCGTTGCCATTCCCAATAGTTTGCAGTCATAAGTCTTTTCTTATTTTTATCTTCTTCTTCATTTTTTTTTTTTTTTTTTTTTTTGTCAGAACTAACGATCTTAACGATTCAGCCATGTACCAAATTTGTGGAACCTTGACGACTGTACGCGATCTGAATTTCCGCGGGCCAACAATCGGTGTGGAACCTCTACTCATCCATCCGACTTGGATTTATGCGAAACGCACAACGCGATGCGAGGCTCGACCACCAATTCGGTAACACGTGTTTCGTCCTGTACGCAAATATATATTTTATTTTAATAGTCACGCTTCTAACAGCGAATTTCCTCCTCGTTTGCTTCCCGTTACCGTGAATATTGACAAATAAATAAAATTGCGTTATTCCCTGGCTAAGAATAGAAGAAATATTGCCGAGGAAATAGCTGCTGCTTTTGAACGCGCGCAGTGGACGTATGTAATTTATTAAAACCGAACACGGCCCGTTTTTACAAAATATTTGAAAGACATTCAACTTCGAAAAAACTATGAGTCTAAATATTCGGTAGTTCAAAACTTTCGACCAATAAATGTCGTAGGTTATTCGCTAATATCTGATGCAACCGAAAGGAGAGTATTACTTCAATTATGATGCCAATTGGGTATCGACAATGAAATTAGCATTTTTTTCAATTTTTCACGTGGTCGAAGCGTCTGTCGGAAAATATCCAGGAAATATAAATTTTTAGCAAATTGAAAAAGAATTTAAGATTAATCATACATCGTAAAAATAAGTATGCGTTGTATTCGTACGTGATTCAATCTCAAGCAAAGTTAAAGTAGGATGGAACTATATTATCGTGTATAATGAGCGGATTGTATAAACGAAATTTCATAATTCACCTATGACACGTAAAACCACGAAGAAAAAAAAAAAATTCAGTGAAATATATGAAGAAGAAGAAAAAACTCGGTGTGTGGTTTTAGCCTACGGTTTTCGAGAAAAAAAAAATGTTAACTTTATTATTATACTTCTTCGAATAACGATCTACGCCATCACGAGCATCGAAGTCACGAAGATATGGATCTTTATAATGAAATTTGAATATTCACGTGCAAATTTATATCGTATGTCCACTCGATTAGTTCTGATAAAAACGGTAAATACGGGTGTTCCAGAAATAAGTGCAAAAACTGAAGAGGAATTGACCTATAGAACATGTGGTCTCCGAAGTACCGATCGCAAGGTACGGCCGCTTAAAAAATCGCGCTAGGCGCCGGCATGTAGGCAATCGACTACACAGCTGGCATCGGTCAGCGCTTCATTCATAACGCTTCAGAAGTCAAGAATCTCGAATGAAAACACTTTCGAGATTGAATTCTCGCCAAACACAGCAAGATTACTTGTTTCCATGACAAAATTTGATTCCAAAAGTAGTTTTGTTTGAAATTTTCGAATTCAAAAGTGTTATGACTCGCATCAACAGTCGACACGCGCTTATCAATTAGAAGGCTGAAGGATATCTGTGGTTGCCCACATGCTAGCGCCTAGCGCGATTTTTTAAGCGGCCGTATCTCGTGACCGGTACTTCGAAGACCATAATATGTTCTATAAGTCAATTTACTCAGCTTGACCCCTTTATCACCCTCTTCATTTTCTGCATTTAGTTCTGGGCCACCATGTAGAATCGCGGAATTATACAGATGTATGGAAATTGGGCAGATGACGTTAAAGTACACGGAAGCCAAACGTTATTATAATAATTATAGGAACATTCAATTTCAATCAGTAGTCAAAGTCACGCGAAATTGTTATTGTCGATAGTTGGTAATATCAGCTAACAAAAAAGGAACTGGCTATAGACAACGAACGAACGTGTTGGATCAGCCGAAAACATCTGATGCGCAAAAGATGATAGTCATGGTCACGTATTTTGAAACAGAGGTGAATTCCGATGTACAAATCGCATCTGAACTTCTCTTGGCGTTCCATAGACCGAAACACTTGACTTAACGAATTTGCGTTTTGCTACAAAACCTTAACGAAGTACATACACAACGAATTACCAATACGAGCATATCAGTTACCAATTGCGTGCTATAGGTATTATCAATAGTCACCATTAGCTAGTTTTAATGACTCAGTCTACTCAAGTATGACGTCAACTAGCAAGGATTGAGGAACGATAAAGCAAGATCCGCAAGCCATTTCATCTTTGCCATCATCATCCGAAGATCTCCTTGTTCGTAAGAGGAAAAAAAAGCAAACTAAGAGAACAACAACGGTAGGAATTCCGCCTGTAGACCAATAAAATTTCATCGATAGCCGGTATTATTCTTGATCGTTTAAAACTACTGACAGTCCCTGTAATCGATCTTGACTCACTTATGGTTACACGGTGAAGTAAAAGTGTGCATACTCGCAAAAGACGTACGGACTGGTTTCAAGACCTCCACGTCTGTCCTCCGATAATCTTCTTCGAGATAAAATTTACGAATTTACCCGGCGAAACTGAGGCCTTAAAGTTGTCACGAAGAAAAAGATTTCGCGCTACATTAATACCCGCGAGACGAAAAGAAAGAAAAAAATAAATAATAAAAGTCGGATAACAAATTATACGGCGAGATTCGGACGCACAAATTTATATGCACGAAAATATTTGCGTGTGTGAAATTTCTTTGTGGTATAGTTATTGCCGGGTTGAAATCAGGATGTATTTCGGCGGTGTATCGAAAAGGATCCTCTTGCAATCTTGTTCATCTTGTTCGCTTTTGCAACGTATAGCTTGTGTACTTGTGTCTTTTCGCGAGTAAGGCGACAGAGAAACTTACGACTGCAATATCGTCGGATCGGCCGTAACGGGTTCCTTTTCAATCCTTAGCAGCATTCGATCTTTGCACGATGTAAGATCTTGAAAAAAGAGAAAGAAACAAAGAAATGTAGCTCGATATGTGTGATCGTGGAATTTCCATCGGCGTACAAACGGCTGAGAATAATTGAATCCCACGCGTCTTGTCACTGCCATTTTCCTTACCGGTCGAAGGTTACGGATATCGATTTGTCTGCTTCTGTTACTCTTCTCCGACAATTATATACCCGTACCAAAATTACAGGGATCATTGGCGACCTTGGGTCGAATAGAGAACGTAACAAGCAATTATATAGTTTTAATACAGGACCGAGTCGAAGTTTAAAAAGAAGGTCGGGAACCACCCGGAGCTAGTTTATATATATTCCCAAGCTTGAGAGTTGAAAAAAAGTATTTCATCTTCCATTTGCATTTTTGATCATCGTTTAATCTCCATGCTTTCGTTAAAAGAAACAAATTTTTGACCGTTGAATTTTTTTTTCTTCTTTTTAAACAACGAAGTAAAATAGTACAGCATATTATTAACCCAAATTGAACATATTTTGACGCTTTCGGAAATATTAATTTACATAAAATTATGAAATTTATCATTAGCTAGTCCGTCCAAAACCGCCTTATAATATCATCTTCGACTAGGATGCTCATATTGCATCGATTAACAATAAATAACTTCCAACCATGACATGATGCAATACTTAGTCAATGCGTTATTACTAGTCAACAGATAATACCTATACCATGCGTAAAACGGCATGGCAGACGCAACAGGTGCTCATATATACCGAACGTACTTACATGGCCGGTTTCTTATTAAACAGCATTTACGCTTTTATCGATGACACAAGTGTAACCAACGTCATAATTCCGCGCATTAAATTGAATACTTCTCAGTCTCGTAAACGATCTGCACCTTCTTTTCAATTTCGTAACAATCGGTATTTCAATTTACCGATACATCGGATTGACTCTGTTCGATCAGAGTTTAGGAGGAAGTAAGTTCGTCGGATTATTACCAGACCAGAAGGATAACCATCTTATAGATTATAGACATGTACGTCTAACAGACGTATTCTCTAAGTAAGAATGATTCATCTTCTTCAGTTATAAAAGCCCCGCAATGGTCAGTCCGGAATGACTACACGTAGAAACAACTCCTGAAGACCCTTTACAGCGATATGTAGTAAGATATGGACTCTTTACTAGCGATGTCTACCATCGAGAGACAAGATTACGTCACTAGTATCAAGCGTGGGTGTCTTACGTAGCTGCCCTTTCCTACGATCGTTATATTCCCCCATAGTATAATAAAAGGCAAGTGTGGAGATGACTACGGAGTTAAGGATAGGTTGAAAATCGGCAAATGCACTGATGGTTCCTTTGTATATGAAAGGGAAATTGTAGTTCCCAAAACCTGAATAGGCGATGGGTATGTATGTGCCATTTATCGGAAGATGTATTTGACCCTGGACCGTTTTTAGCTTAAGATTTAAAAATCGTTAAGCAATATTCTTTGAGGTCTTGACAAATAGGTAGTCACCTATCTGACGAGCGAGGTGAGATTTAAACGGTGACTTATTAGCTAGTATCGTTTTCGAACCAAGTTTCACCTTCACTTTTAAGCTGTACCCACACTTCGTAGAATATATTGTTTGAAAAAAGAAGTTAATCAACGCCTATGATGTATTGGAATTATAAAATTTTGTTCGTGTCGCGTAAAACTGTAAAAATTCAGCCAAATCTACACGTTTAATAATGAATCTTTCCGGAGTCAAGGATATTATCGAGGATTAGTTGTCGTTCCTTCGTCTTTTCTGCACGTCCATGACCCGAAAGACCATGACATCAGATTAACAGAATGAATCTAACTATCGTAGTTGCAATTTTCAAGACTATTAATCGATGACAATGTTAACTGAATAAGGAAGGACCATCTCGTTGTTAGATATTTTCATTATTCAATATTGACATTTTGTTCATTGGTATAACGTGGCTAACTAGTTTATTTGCCGTTTATCTAATGGATCGGAAATTTAGCCAGGTATAATAATTGCATAATTACATAATCTCCTGGTTAACAGGTAGCCGTTTCGCGAAGTATACGATTATTCAGTAAGTAAACTTACGCGGTGGGAGGCTGAGGAACGTTGAAACGATATTTTGACTTTGAAGTGAAAACTTTCACCACATTCTCTGAATTGCACGCTAAATAGCGTTTATAGTTTTTAAAAGCAACATGAGCCTGCATGCCTACTACTTATTACATCAAGATATTTTAGGCTACTTTCCAATTCTGGCCATTTAACAGCCGACAGGTGTGTAGGGTTCGTTGTTCGCCGAACTAGAGCGACGGTTGAATATTAATTGATTCTACATTCCGGTATAATCGTGTAGGCAGTTACTGCGGCGTTGACCATGACCTGAGAACAGTTCGGACTCCGTGATAAAAATCTATACTAACATGTTTGAAAAAAAATTCATGAAAAAGAAAGCATATGCCATTTACTTGCGTGAATTTATTTCATTAACGAAATACAAACGAATTATTACACGTTACATAATGCTACCTAATCTACGAAATAACGATAGCTCGGGCACTAAACATCTATTCCAGACGTACTGCCGTCAAATTGTTTACATACATAAATTAATCTGGATCGTTAAGTGACAAAGAGATAGTTAAGAGGAATGGAACAACAACGTGAGACATCGTTAACAAATTAATTACAATTTCGTAATCGACTGGATTTAAGTTGATCTCTGCAACGACGAAACTGGCTGTCGGCTTGCCCTCACGGGATATTTTCACTTATACGCAACGGAGTATACTACTTACACGGGTATTACGTCGGTATATTACACGGCTCTTCAATTCGGTTGAATTTAAACCTATCACGTAATTAAAGTATAAAATTAATTGCGATAACGTCACATATTCGCATCTCTTAATCCGTATATATATATACTTACCTAATTACAAAGGTAGCTGAACTTCCTCGGCCTGGCTCTTTGTTATAGTTAATTTATTCCTGCTTACAGGAGTCTGTAATACTATAATTATGCAGTATCTATTCTTGAGTATATATCCTTTAATCTAATCTATCTGCACTTGACTGCTTCGCAATAAAAATGCACGGGCTGAGGTAGTGGGGGATAATTTATTAGGGAATAGAACATGAAGAGTTTCTCAAACATGAAACAAATTGAAATCCAGATATTGTGTAGTTTACTCTGCATATCAGACCCAAAACGACAACTTCCGACTATTTTAGTAAATTTATTAACATTTTTTTTAAATTACCCTTTTTGGCTATTCTAATGATACGGTATACGCGTTTCATACTTTCCGAGCTTACTTCATTAGTGCTAATGTATGCTGACAAGATCTTTATCAGAATGAATTCTAGAGATATTGCGTCGTTGACGCACCACGGTGGTCTGTTATATTTTTTCTTGTTTGACATCTGAAAGAATTTTAGGCAAACTTTCACGTTGCGTTCGTTTCAATTATTACGTCTTATAGGCGTATTAAAAATTAGAAACAGTACAGTTTGGTATCACGATTTCATTCCGCAATTCGGTATATGAGCATTTTTTTTCTTTTTTTTTTTTTTGATACACCGGTTTTAAAACAAACTCATTTATATTTTATCTCACAAATTACACGATGCAGGTATCACTTTATGCTTATCAGTTACGACAATCGCCGTTTCGCAAGAAGGAGCGATTCATTACTTTCAACAGATACACGATTACCTACGACTCTGCAGATGTACAATGAACATAATCTCGGATTTTTCCTCAAAAATTTTATAACCATTGTATTTTCGTCGAAAATATACCCGCTGGTATCTCTAGTCAAAAAAGTAATTCCTTCTATTGATAAACTACATATTTATTCTATCCGTTATCCGTGAGAATCGTAGATATAGGCACACATATATCTATAAATTGCCCCTCGATGTTCGACCTGAATTTTTATGGGACAATTTCAGACTGGACAATCAATTACTCCTTCAAGTTCGAAAACCGCCAAAATTTTATACCAAATCTTGTTAGTTTATATTCAACGTCCGATTCTGTGAAATACTGCAGAAATAAGAGGATAGTCATATGGCATAAGAAGTTACATAGCCGAAGGTATCTTGGGCTAGAAGAAGCATTTCACTGGCAGCAAATATATTTCTGTTTTTTTTTTTTTTATTTTTCATTTTTTAAAACGATAATGATTGCCCCCATAAAACACTGATATGTCTTGATAAAACCTACAACAGTGTAGAAGACACTCCTTTTGCCCTCCAGATTCAAGTTGGCATCATCTTTTGTCTTGCGATACTTGTAGAAGGTAGATACAGCATTAGTAGTGGGAGCAGACAGAAAATGCGTACAAGGCAATTTGTCAAACGGCGGCATCCGTCCGACAGGACTTCCCTCAGTTTTGCCGATTTTTTCACGGACTACCTCAATGATATCATTTCAGGTAGTAAAGGTACGCTCACAACGAAACTATCGATAAAATGTCACCGTCGACATACATCAGCAGGTTAAACACAAGATTTCTGGAAACGTCGAAGATCTGGCAAATTGATTGAGGCATTCTTTTGCTTATTCATCGAGACCTTCAAGCATTCAAAAAATGTGAGATCATGTTCAATTTGTGATTTTTTCTTGTTTTTTTTTTTTTTTTGGACTTATATCAATCCTGATAAAGGTAAGACGATTCGATTATGTGAAAGTAGCCCATGGTGTCAGGCATAATGTCGCAGACTTATAGAGCCGATAAAGGCCAAACTGAAGAAGCATGCAGATTCGGGCTACGCAACTCGTTCTTTCGCATTTCTGGCGTTTGAGCAACTCTTAGGAGGGTCATGAGAAGAGTGGCAAGAAAAGTTCACAGCTGGTGGCTACAACCTCGATTTCAACTAACAGGAGGTGGCGCTCGAGACACAAGTCGCACACACACGCATTTAGGTACCTACCATAGCATATAGTATACAGACACATAAATTTGCCAAATCATCTAACCCAGATCAAACGATTGCAGGATCGAAAGTATTTTTTTATTTTTTTGTTCCATGGAGTTTCGATTACGTCAAAGTATCAACTCGCATGAATAATTGCTACCTGCAAACTTCGCATTCTGCAGACAGAAAGAACTAATCCATAATGGCTGTGCCTACGCAAGCCTATAATATACTCAATTCTAGAACGTTTGTATAGGGTCTGATGCATTCACAAATGAATTGCTTTTACGGGTACGTAAACAATGGACTATGGAGCATCGTATCAGGCCTTGACTTAATTATCACGCGCGAAAACACACCGCACGGCAATTCCTACATCGCTATTTCCTCCGTCGTTCTTTCACCACGGTACCGGTGCTTCTTTTCATGAATCAAACGTATGGATTTTAATGAATTTTTACAGTCATGTGAGGACCTTAATCATTTCGATATCACCCAAGCAGAGAACCCGGAAGTATGCCCGTTCTATTTATCAATTTCTTTGTCGATTCAAGAATTATCGAGCTTTTCCACTTCCGGTCATTATCTCCGTACCCAAATGACGGCGAAATATAACCGAGCAACGCAGGAAGCCAGATTAAACAGAAATGTGTTTTGTAACAAAGCGTGAAACGAGCATAACACAGCCTGCAATTACGATAGCTGGTTGAGAATGAACAAGCTGTCGTTACTATCGATAGAAAAGATCTTAGTTAGGCGTTAACGATTTCGTTAGATGAACTAAAACTGTAAATATCTAAATCTCATTGAGTATCTTGGCAGTAACCTACATATAGACTAATATAGAGTATAAGGAAAACTTGAAATGTCTGAACGCTATGTTCAACAGACTAGTTTTTAATACGAAGTACCAATACTAGTTTTTATCCTCCAGACTTTGGGAATCTTCGGTAGCGATACTGGAGGGGGAAATAGAAGGATAAATCAAGAGAATGAGGTACTAGCTGGAGGATGAGATACCGACCTTTGGTTGAATCAAGCTTGACCTCAGTTTTTAGGCCCCGTCCTGGGACACCAGAATGAAGTGGTAGTGGGCCTGATACATCGCGCTGACCCACCACAGCCCGTGGAAGGGTGGGGGTTGTCTCGATGTGTGTGTTGGGCACCACCTCACTTCGTAAGATCCGTGAATCTAGCGGTGCGGATATATAAAGCGCAGGGCGCACCATGATTCTCAAGTCAGTGCAGTCTCCGGCTCCTACAAGACAAACTGAAATATCTCAACATGAACCAACTGGTAAGTCAAGTGCTGAAAGATACTACGACCGATACTACGGGCGCATCATTTTGGTACCGAAGAAGTGGACCTCCACTAGACGAGCTTAAATGACGCGTCCAACTTTCTTGGATTATAAATTTTATACGGGAAAATTTCTTTTTTGCACTAACGAGTCGTTTTATGAAAGCGAGTGAATATATACGACATGTATATTTATGATATACAAACTCCTTCATATTTTGAAACGGCACTTCATCGCACATCTAATTTATAAATCGGGAGTATATCACGTACGAAAATTGGGGGTGGGGGGAAGTAATATATCATCGAAGAGAAAGTTCTATCTTCTTTTATCATTTATTATTTTCACATTGCAATTTTTTTTTTTTTTTTCTTTTCTTTTAACGTCACCTACCTCATTGTGTTGCAAATAGTCACCAGAGGCTCGTGTTAAAATCCGCTAAATAATCGTCCTCAGTTTTCGCAGTTACGAAACGGCTAACGGGCCAGCACACAAATGTATATACAGCTATCACTAATTAGGAAGAAAGAGTCTTGCAATATGCTGTTTCGTAACGCGCGCATCAAACAGGAAGCCAAATTCGTGACTATCGCGACAGAGGAACGTCCTCAAAGATCGCGTCATTCTCACGGATAATCGCGAGCGTATAACCGCGTCAACCCCCACCTACTGGACACACATGTCGACGGGGAATGCCAATCAAGTGAAATTTTACCCGTCGAGTTGGAAGCTGACGATGATTAAAAGTGTCATCATATTATCGAAATTTCTTCTTTGACACATAATGAAAGAACTTTGAAACCTCAACTGGACCAAAGCATCCGCCACGTGTACGTTGATCATCGTTTCATAAAAGACGTAAGCGGACCGAAAACTTTATGCGAACTCTTGAGGAAGATTTTTTGATCAAAGATTTCGCCGAAAGTGGGACGCGGATTCTATAGAATGTTAGATGGGCCAACGCGGGTCCCACGCTTTCCACATTGTTAATATAATGTGTATTGCCCAATAACTGCAACCACGAATAAGTCGGCTTGGTGAACAAAAAAAAGACATCCCCTCACATGCCCAAAAATTATTCACCATCATTGCCTTATTTATTTATTCATTTATTTATTTCTTAATTTTCAGATCCTCGCTCTCTTCGCCTTGGCGACTGTTGCCCTGGGTGCTCCCTTGGACCACACTTCACCAATCCCAATTCTTCGACAAGTTCAAGATGGTCCGAATCCCGATGGATCTTACAACTGGAGTTACGAGACCGGCAACGGTATCCAGGCTCAGGAACAAGGCTACCTAGAGAATGCCGGCACCGATGCTGAGGCTAACGTAGTCCAGGGTGCTTACAGCTACACCGGAGAGGATGGTATCCCAATCCAAGTGACGTACACCGCTGGCAAAGACGGATTCCAACCTCAGGGAGCTCATCTACCAACTCCACCACCAATCCCAGAAGAAATCCTCCAGGGTCTTGCGTACATCGCAGCTCATCCAGAGGAAAATGATATCGACGCCCCGAAACAGCCGTACTAAGCAATCAGAGCTTAAAAATATCCCTGACCTCCGCATTGCGACTCTTAATATAATTTTATATCCTATAACTTCGCTCAGAGAAGGGCCTGGTGCCCGATAAGGAAGCCATTAGACACATGGTTTTATAGCCCAGAGTATATTTTTTCTCGAGTCAAAGGTCGGCTTTGATCCCAGGAAAATAATGCCCGGTGTCTGATGGGTTGCCAATCCTGTCCACAATACTCGCTGTAATTATTATATGATAATAATAATATGTATATTGTAATATTTTATACGCAAGAACAACACCAATAAAAAAACAACGTGTAAATAAATTTTTATGAAAAAAAAAAACAAATATACCAGACTTGTGTATCAATATACCTTTCGACCGGAAACCCCGACTTTAGCGTGAAACTTAAGTTTTTCAGTTGCTACTTCGTCGCTGCGTAAATATTTTCAAGTTATTCATAATTATTACCCAATTATCAGACTCGTTTCACCGCTAATTGCAGTCTGTTGTCTTATTATCATTAATTCGCAGTTGAGTTTCTCATACGGTTATGTATATTATGTATATACGATAATCATACATGCCTACCTACTATACGTGTTTAATGGTACAATTTTACGGCCAGACCCAAAGATGTTCAACTAAATGTCAAAAATGTAGAAAGAAGCATATTCGAGAAAGTTGTGAGACTAATTGCCTCGAATAGGAAATAAGAACAGCAAAAAAAGTCGCAACTTCGAGAGGTGGGTATACCTAAAGATCTAACGCAAGGCAACCGGCTTACAGCTTGTTCTCTTCGTAAAACTTGGTGTTTGTTAGAAGAACCACTTTTAACTAACTTTCAAGAAAGTTAATAAAACTAAAATATGTGAAATCAAAATGAGGAAAAAAACGTACGTGCTTGATAGGTCCAGGTTCGTCTATACCCATGATTCTGCATGAGCAAGGACAGACAGTCATGAATATTTATGAATTCATCGAAGCGTCTATGCCTAATCCACAACCGATCAGATCAGCTACAAGCGATTAATGTTTCTGATAGGAGAATGACATATCTTAATTTCATAACGCGAATCAACAATCCAGCAATATTTATTAGATATTGAGAATCGGCTGTATAAAATTCGTGACTTAATCTCTCGGCCCTAATCCTCTCGAACTAAATTCTAGTAAGTATTATGCAGTCAATCTGGGCTTTAGCCCTACTCCACAGCCAGTCCTACGTGACCACTGATCATTAGGTTATTCGATTTCCTAAAATTTATCAAGGGAAAGGCTCTGATGTTGGAAGATCAAAGTGGCAGTGAAATAATCTCATAACCGTATTAATCTGGTCGTATTAATGAGTTTCCTGTATATATCGAAGGTTCGTCGACCTGTATCGGGCTTGAAAAAGACTTCCAGACCGCATAACGACGTTACAACATTTCTCCACTTTTCTCGAGGAAAACGATGGCCCAGAAACTCTGAAAAGTCCCATGGTACCAATTACAAACTAATAAATGTTAGAAACGTACGCAGTCGTTCAACTTATTCCTTTTTTTTTCTCCACTTTATTGCCGAAGACGCAAAACTGAATTACTAGAAATTACTCGACCGCTTGAACCGTACGTATGGATTAGTAATCTCCCTTTTGCCATAACGGTATACAGATTGTTTCTAAATTCAATTTGCGAAGGTTATTATTTATAATATACACCTTCTGGTACTAACAATAAATGAATGTATCATAACTGCGGTGGTTTAATCTAATGTAATCTAAAAAGCCGCAGACGAAGGCTATACGACCACCTACGCACTTCAATGCTTACGCAATTTCACCGTCTCTGGTTAGGTATAGCAAACGCATTTGGCTAATCTGCATATCTCAAACGGCTCATGTTTCAAATTATCTATTGATTTCGAAGATGCGATGAATAGCAATGAATTCTTGCTAAAACCGCAAAGCTGTTTCACATTTTTTAGTTCTTTTCTTTTTTTTTTCTAACAATTTACGATCCTTTCTGCAAAACTTAAGAATTTTTCAATGGTGCAAGACTTCTGGAGAATTACAGCTTTGATTTGAGAGAGAGAAAACGGCCGCCTTTTCGTGAATGGAACAATTCGATGCGGTCGCACGTGCCTTCAGCTACACCGTTCCATTCATCTTTTCTTTCACTGAAATTCCCGCTTCCTTCGCTCGTGTAGGCGAAATTATATTACTCCGAATTATCCAGGTAAACGGGATGACATCATCGGAATATTTTTTCAAAACTTGGAATCTAGCTATTGGATGAGCACATTGTTCATCTATGGAATTCACACATCTATCATCGTACTTTTTTACCCAAATTTTTTTTCTGTTTCTATCGTCATTATTTGTGGAATGACGTCAGATGTCCTCGGTAAGATTCTTACGCGCAAAGCTTGCCAATATACTACGATCAGGTGCCTCAAACGAAATAATTTTGAACCCAGTCACGCGCCTGTGAGTTTGGTATTGAGTTTTACCCAGTTGTGAATCCCAGTAATTTACAACTTGAATGATAAAAGATTTGGCATCTTGGAAGTTTCATCAATTTGGGAAGATCCGCGCGTGTTCATATACCTAGTGACCCATGTTACGCGGTGTCACGATTTTCCGGGGTTGTTATTGGACAAGGGAAAGTTTGTGGGGAACCGCCATGAGATCTTTAATTTATTTCCTCACCGCGGTAACCCTCAAGGATTACTGGATCTACGAACTGATTTATCCTGCGGCCTTAAGACACTAGTCAGGTGGGTCGGGTGGGTCTGAAACATCCGGAAATAGGTTCGGTATATTTGATAAATTTATAGACTAACGTAACGTCGAGATTCTTCCTCCACCTTCGTCTACCTCTCATCTGAAAATACGATTTGGTCTAAAATAGTGTCTATACAAGCGAGAAGACTCAACTATACTTCTCAGGAAATCACTTGGTGACAATCTGACGTCATTTTCAGGATTATAATATATAAATTATTCCGTCTATACGAGCGAATATAAAAATCCTAATTCCACTTCCGGAAATAGGAACTTTCCCTTCATACGTATTACGTGAAGATGTATTCCGTGGTATATAAAACTTCGATTGATCCACCCACGACAAGACATACCCATACTAACTTTCAGGAAACCATCAAGCATGAGAAGCATCAACGGTTTGGTGAGTGGAAAAATGCAATTCCGATGAAATCTCAAAAATATCCCATAAGTATTTAAAATCTTGGAAATTTTTTTATCATATATACAGATTAACATAATTATTCAGAAGGTTTCACTTTCCTTGGCAAGTACCGTTGGGACGTTCAGTAATTTGCATATATGGATATACCGCTTCTATAGGTACGATGAAGATGAAAATTATTTATTCCATTACTTTCACAGAAACCCGGCGCAATCGGTCTTGCGAATCAAATCTTCAAATTATACAATTAACGAAGATTCAGATATTAGTTTTTGTCAAAATAGTAATTAATTGTTCATCACTGTTTCCTTATACTTCAGTTACTCGTTTCTTTAGCCTTCTCGGCTTTCTTAACGTCCCTCAGTCTCTGGGACAGACACCGATCTCGATTCTCAGCTAGTCGATTAATCAGAGATAATACGCAGTAGGTACAACTTCCAATACTAAATCGTGAATGGCATTACCGCACAGAAAGTCGAAAGCTGCGAATAGTCCAGGACAGTTCCACTTATACGTCTCTCGATTGGACCCCTATCGCCACAAGCTACACCGCTGACGATGATGGATTCGAAGTAGCAGGATCTCATCTCTCTGTTGGACCACCAATTCCACCCTTAATCCAACGCGCTCTTGAATTGATAGCCGTGAACCCTCAACCCCAGAAAGAGAAACCAACATTTTTATCGAACTCATTCATGGAGAAATCATCGAGTAACCAATCTGATGAATTTTGATCAGCACGTTGTATCGAGAATAGCTACTTGTTCCTGTACGTAGGTTTACATCCCTTAGATGTCGTGGGAATAAGAATAAAGGGACAGCTACACAAGGTTCAATGAATTTTAAGAGACTATTCCGACTCTTTACGGGCTGGCAATTGATTATTTTTTTGGATCGGGTGTGTTTCATCATTATACAAAGCATCTCCATTAAAAACTGCTGAAAGGCCAAGTGCAGATACTTGAACTTGGAATCGAACATACCTGCGGTCTACCATCAACAGGTAACACGATTCCAGACGTATGCAGTCGGGCAATACTCGCCCACTAAAATTTTTGCGAAATCAAGATGATTTCCTTACAAATGAAGACTTCTTCACACTCTCCCGAGTCACAATCTGGTAAGGCACAACTATATGAATTTTAAACAGGATTTGGCAGGATAGAAGATGAGCCCATTGTTTATAAAAACATTTGTTTATTAATAAATATTTTCAGTACTTTTTAGTCTGCTGTGTTTTTATTTGTTGATTAAGAAACTTCGTTTCCGGTCTGAGCTTTGGGGGTGGCTTAGGGGCCTCTTCCTCCGTGGGAGGCTCCGGCGTCGACGGCTGCTTAGAGATCCATTCAAGTGCTCTTTGGATGGCCACAGGTATCGGAGGAGGTGTGGGAAGATGAGCTCCTGCGACTTGGGTGCCGAATTCGTCGGCAGTCCAGCTCAGAGAGATCGGGGTACCATCTGGTGCATTGTATTGAACGGAGCCCTGGATTAACTGAGTCTCGTCTGGAGTACCAGCATACTTCCTACTGCCAACTTCTTTCTGCAATATTCCTCCCTCGGTTTCATAGGTGAATGAATAGTGTCCTTTATTGTCTCCAAGATCGTGTGTTTCAGAAATAACCTTTTCAGGCTCTCGAAAGTATTCTTGACTGCGAGCCAGACTGGCAATCGTTGCCAATAACTGGAATATATTTTAATCGCATATTTCTACATCATATGTCAGCAAGAAAACACAAGCTAGATGATAAATGGGTGTTGAATGTGGTTTTTAAGTATTTCAACGTTTTTTTCTTCTACAAGAAAAGACCTACGGTAGGTGAACGGGTATTCAAATTCTATAACGTGAAGGTAAGAAGACGGGTCTACTGCAGTTTTGAATATCGCCTAGTGTTCATCGTCATTACTACAAGGTCTTCTACAAGGAAATCAACAAAAGGTTCATACTAACAAAAAATAAGATATGCTATTATCCAATAATTCGTAGACCGTCAACATTTCCTCAGGCCAAACAGTGACACAGATTTTATTCGCGTTAGATTTGTCGGTGCTAGGCCTGGGGCCAAAATCTTTATTCATGTTCATGATAATCCGGAACGACTGTTTGATTAATGTATCCTTTATTCAATCAGCATAAAGGATCCCTACCGATTCCTAGAGGTGTCGCGGGAATTGTTAATCGTTGCACACATGCGTCGAGGCCACGAGATAACAGATTGTAAAAATTTCAATTTTAATGCAATCAACACGAGCCCAAAAATGATCAATCAGACAACACAGTCTTCACACCCAAATTCACGCCTTATACGACTTTAACCATTATTCCAACGTATCAGATGCCGAATGACCTTAAGACCAATGTGAGATTATTTCTCACCGACTCCATTGAAACAACAAATTTCAAAATCCTCAAAACGGGACACTTTTACTTCCTTTTTTTTTTTTGTAAGAACTAGATCCTCATAATGTCGAAAGGCTGTACCGAAAACGGCGCAGACGTTTAGCTGTTGTTCAAATTTTAAAAACAAAAGGTGTATGCTCAGAGAAGGAGGAGATCAAAAACCACTCGGTGATCATAAGCCAAGAAATGGCAGGATATGGTGTGGGAAAGAAAAGGATAGGATAGGACAGACTGGATCATCCTTGACCAACGAAACTTGCTCCGATCGGCCTTGCACTCACCAGGAGGATGCGCATGGTGTATCTAGTCGAATGCAACGTAGTAAAAGTCAGCTCAGGGTATTAAATCGATGTGTACGATGTACGGAACCGTAGGATACCCGGGGATCAGTCCGATGGTCTCTGCAGTGATGTTGACGAGTAACTCTTCGCCGGTTGGGGGCCGAGTCTGCCTTTATATCCAACGACAATCACCGCGCTTTACATAATCTGAGAAAGTGTACTTCGAGCAGTAACTCATGCTAGGGCCTTCGGTCTTAGCACCCTGCAGTCTATTTTCTAGCCCCTACAGACGCTCTGCACCGCTGTTTTTATTCCGCACTCTTCAAAGGCCGAAGAAAGAAGACTCAGCTGAACTTTTCCAACTGGCGAACGCACCGATATCTTTCCTCCAGGTCTTATGTAACCTATCCATAGACGTTCGAACACCTTGACGGGGTTGGTAGGAGCCCATCGATGACTTCGCCTGAACTTAACGTAATAACTCCACATTTCAATTCTTGCATGACGAAAGCTCACTACGATGTTGTACGGATTTGAATTTCGAGTAACCCCTGAGATCTATCCAGTAGCAAAAATGATATTCCGTAAAAAAAATCACTCAAGATCGAAAAAGAGATCAGCGTGAGAGACCACTCCAAACCTGTTGCTCCCTAAATATTTCGAAAAAATTCGTGAGTTGTTTTGAGGCAGAAAAAAAATCCCTTCCGAATTGTCGAAGTCTCGGTCTGATCGTTCATGATCATTATTAAAGTTTGGAAGACGATTTGATCGTGGCTGGAGGCTACGAAGATTAAGTATAAGGGTCAAATTGGTCAACGATGTAAAAGGTCATGTGATCGAAAAAATTCGAGGACACCTGTCGCTTGGTAACTCGAAAATCTTGAATTAAGAACCAAGGGGTCTCTCACCACTCTGACAGTAATGTTATTCATAGCCAGCGTGAAACATTGGTTGACGCTCGGTCGAAGGATCTTTGAGTTTTATTTTTCGCGCTATTTTGTCCTATTTTTCCTTCTTACTCAAACGTGAGCAATACCGATGCGTAAGCACACCTCCGTGTCTCGTATAATTGCGTGCGAGGCAGTAGGCTTATGATATCAGTATCCCAATAATTGTTTCTCCAAGAATTTTCACACGCGCAATGGTATATGCGTTATATGCCATGATGCATCTCAGGTAAATTCCATATGTGCTAAAACGCACGCGATCAGTGATCACTTTCTTATACTATTAGAACGACCTTTAGTGCACGAGTGAATAATTAAAGCCGAACACGTTGCCCCCCGGTAATGCTTCCACTATGCGTTGAGCTTAGATGATATTCCTCTCACTTTTTTAAGCGGATAGAAAATCAAAATGACATTCAATTTTTTTTTTCTAATTGATGCACTAGCATACGATAGAGCAATGCAATAATGTTGATACGGAATTCGACACTAACGGTGCGATTATTTCACCCGTGGAATTAATTATACCTACTAATGAAACTTTGATCCCAGTCGAGAGTTTTCTGTTCTATCGTAGCTAATGGCCTCCGTCAAATTACGTAAAAAAAAAAAAAAGACAACTGACATCCCATGATGAATTAACCGCCAATTAAATTGCATGTATGTATTTTTCTGATGATCAATACTGATTTAAGAAATACTCGATGATTTATGACATTAATTTCGTGGATCATTATAAAAGTTAACCAATTTATTAAATGAATGAGATGCGCTGCTGATGCAACAGATTATTTAACGTGACAAGAGCAAAAAGATCGATACACCATATATGAAATTGAATAAAGACAAACAGAAAGTTGAGGCTGCTTAAGGTTCGAGAAGAATAATGACGAGGAGGCTTAAAGTTACGTGCAACAACCTGCAGGATTGGATGCTGTGAAATCAGGGGACATTTAAGCGTAGTCAGATTTATGGCGATTGCACGTGCAACGGAACGTCATAAGCTGCAATTTCTCCAATTTCATATGCATCGAAATGAGAATGAATATTGTTTCAAACTCGGTTTACGATTATTCTATTAACAGCCCCCATGAAAGACAGACCTGTAATGGTGCAAAGCTAAACATGAGTAGAAGAATAGCACACATCATGTAACATCTAGACACACATAGTAATAGCGCCCGTTCCAGTGGGATTGCGAATATCTTTAACTCATCGTTTGATGCACCTTGAACTTTAGTAAATACTTAACGACCCGCTATCCTCTTCGTCACGAATTGCACTAAGGATATTGCGTATACAATGCATCACTGATCAATCGTGAGAATCTTATAACATGGTCAAACATAAATCAGTGATGTAAAAGTATATATGCAAGCAGGATCAATAGTCCAATCATCACTTCATCAAATACGTTCTTTCATCTTCAACTTATCATCCAATTTTCGAATTTTTCTTACCCCCTCATTGTTATTCATCAATAAAATCCAGAGAATTAATTAAATTCTGTTAATGACCCCAGCAAACGGTTGGACATCTTGTTTTAGAGCCACACGAACGAGATATTGGATGATCGAGCTAACCATTACCATATTCACAGGTGAACGTTACGACTGACGTGAGATAAGATACCATACAGTCTGTGCGTCCTAGAGACAGCGTTTGGTGATCGAAAACTTCTTTGAATAATTCCTGATGCGCTAGGAAGCTGCAGCTTAAGTATTACGTACAGGTAAACATATATCACCGTTGTCGTACGCCCATTAGCAAAGATTTTCTATAATCCTTTCTACCTGTCGTAGATAAACAAATATGCGGGTATATTCGCAGGTAAATATTATTCAATACAATTGAAAGTGAAAAATATTACAAGACTTACCGGGAATTCAAATTTATCGATGATTCGATCCCTGGAGGAGACTGCGATTTCTATACCTGTACCAATTTCGCACGAAATTTTCTGCCATTGAATTATCAAAGCTGTCTTTTTCTCAAGCAAAGCTTATATATTCAGGCATTTTTAAACGAATTACGAATTATTTGACCTCGCGTAATCAACCTTTAATAAAACAGTTGCAATAACGAGGGTTCAACAATTATTTTTTAATGTACATCTAATCATACGCCATACCTCGTCAGAATCGGTTGAGCACTTGAATGATTATGTAAACAGGAAGAGGTTATTATTTGTACCTTAGCAATGATTTACCATCAGTTTTTGTCCGATTATCTTGTGACAGGCTGACGTATCGCCGATTTATTGAAAATCGAGAGGTACCTTTATTCGCGGATACAAATATTGTAACTAATCCTGTTCGAAGGATAAAAAGAAACCTCAGCTACGATAATAGGATGAAAAGTAATCGTTAACCCAAACGTGGAGACCGTCGCTGGAGAATGATACATCCGTTACAAGGACGAACTCGTACATCAACCATAAAGACTTGTGAAATTGAATGCGATGTCGTTGCTGTACATACGATCAGTGGTGGGATTAGAAATTCAATAATCTGTAATCTCGAGGAGGTATATAATACCTACCGTTTGTCGTCATACATTTGGAAGTATGATGATCAGCATCGTATAACTTGCCGACTATACGCTAACTCAAATGTAATCTGTTAGAAATTTTCGAGCTACATTAAGCAACGCGTTGATTCTTGACCTGGAATACATTTTCGCACTATATGTGTGTCAGACCAGCAATGTGTTCCATGGAATTCAAAAATCTGCTAATAAAAGCAAAAGTAATGCCTGGGTCCGGGTCAATCAATCGTGCGGTTAAATGACGATGAGTAATAAGTTTTGGTTTACATCACGCGACCCGATTAGTAGTACGTCGTCGTATTTCAATCTCGCAACAATTTATTCACGTATAAATTAACCAGCCATTAATTACAGCATATAATAAAAAAAAAATCATTACGTGAGATGAGATGATGGAAATAAGAGGTAAAAAAAAAAAAAATGAAAAATCTCCGGAAACTCCACCTTGCTGCACATACTTTCAGTGGTTTTCATCCGAATTTAATATCTCTTGATGATTTTGAATGACCTAAAAATGATCACTACTGCATCAGGATTCCTCTGGGCGATATTCGGTCCCGGATCGTATAACGATGGGAATCTTTGGCCTACGGCAAAACTCACACTGGGACTCGGACCACGGGTTTGTCTTGTCTTCCAAAGTGAAAGTCCTCTCCATCGTTCTTTAAAGGTCGACTCATCTTCACGAGTGGCCTCCGCAACAGCAGCAACTAAAAACCCAGTACTGTGGGAAGACAAACATGAAACACTGCATTGATCTCTGTCACATATGGCCTATGGAATCCCGAAGGATAAACTAAGAAGAGTAAATTATGGGGTCGAATTGGCAATATTTGAGTATAATTTAAGATTATTCATTGAACTACAGAATTAACAGATTTGTTTTAAAATTGGATACAATACTGTGATTGACGATAGCCACACATGGAATTAGAGCAGTTCATGAGTAGATATAAAATCCGATGTTGGTGTAACAGAAAAATAATGAAAGTTATACTCATCAAGATTTTTATTATTTTATGCTAAATTTTGACCGTGATTAAATTTTTTACAACCGCGAAAAATACCACCTATAAAAACGGAGTAGGAAGTGAAATTACGTTACACTGTATACCTTATATCCACAGCGACGTTCCATATAGATGTAGAAATAATCGCGCCATTGAACTAGGCAAAAACATCATTCCATCATTCAATTTGTCGCTATGTAACTACGCATTTTTTTATTGCGTCAGACGGATTTTGTAATGAATTCCTAGTCGTTGTTAAAAGAGTTCAATCGCTAGGACGGAAACAATGTAAAAATTTTCTTAACACTTCGATCGCCTAATTTTAATAATTGATTAATAAAAAGCTCGTTCGCATTCATGGCAGATTCAAAACTTGATGTTATGCAGTGAGAAGAGGTTTTCTACCATAATTAATATAATATGTATGCAGTCGTTCAAATCTCTCATAACTTCTCAAATAGCTTCCTGAATTTCTCGACATTTTCACAGTAATATCTACTCGATGGAAATTTTTTAATTTTTTAATTTTTTTTATAGCGATTCTGACGCAATTAAATTGGAGTTTTCTTTCCAATCTATCGAATTATGGAAACACATATAATTCTGAGACGGACCGTATAACCGTTGAATCTTTATAATCGAACGAATATCTTCGCGAAATTTATAGATATCGTGAATTTATACGATGGGTAGAGATGGGCAGGAAAAAATGAAAATATATGATACAATTTCGGGCTCAATCTCTTAGACCGACGCTACGAAAATACTGATGGCGTTAATTCTGTCTTTATTATAAGAACGCAGGGTAGAGCATAAGCGAGGTAAGAAAGTGAAATAAAACGAAGAGGAAGAGGTAGAATGGACGTCAGGGACCTTTAAATTTCCAAGACAAGACTTTCTCCGCGGCCCACGCCGTCCGACAATCGACAAATCTTCTGGTCCATTCTACAAGAGATGAGCATAGCTCGTGGTCGTTACTTGACCAAGAAAGGATATCGAGAATTTTCTGTGACGGAGATGATCCCGAATCGAAATTATGCAACCGCGGGTTATTCGCGGGACTCGATCTTCCGAGTCACGGGGAAAGCTCGATTCACAACCCATTGTCAATGTATCAAATTATACGAGAATAAAATTACGGCTATGTATTCAATACACATTTTTGACTGTCCACTTTTTCATCTAAGTATTTCTTACTCAAATAATCGCATTCATGCGCGATATCCCTTTTCGCCCACGCGTCCCACGTACGAGTACGCACCGGTATTCTACGGTCAGATTTAAGCCTCAACCGAGATCCACTTTTAGACCCGATTCGGGTATACCACTTCTGAGCCAAATCCCCTTTTCAGTGATTTATCGTACGCCAACACGCACTGCATTTGCGTGACCAAACTCGAATGAAAGTGATTCAAATTGAATTACGAAATATCGGAAATTGACGTAACGATATATTTTCTCTGGTTAAACAGACTTCCGATATCTGATCAATTCATTAATTCATATGAGTTATCAACGATCTTAAGAGTTATGATCCAGCCTGCCCTGCAAAATATCGATATAATTAATACCCGCACTACATCCATACTTGAGTAAATTGAAAAAAAAAAAAAAAGTACAATCTTGTTAAGTGAGAGCTGGCTTCATGTGACAATTAAATATTATTAATAGGCTCTGTCCGATGAAACTGGTCTTACATCATACATGTATCATACATTTTTGGCGCGCTGAAAGCAGCGAAAATATTCTTTAGACTGCGATCGTAAGAGTTCAGAATCTTTACTGGGAATAAAGAAACTAGCGAATACAAAAATCGCCTTTCTTTGCGAACAGAATTATTTAGAATTGATTTTGTAGTTTTTAAATTTGAAAAATTCAGACGGAGAATCTTCGAACTACTACGGTACGGCTGGTGGTATTGACTTTCAATGATATTACAGGCATTTCAGTTAACTACCAGCAGTCCTAAGGTCGTGCTGCCATCTGGGAACTTATCTGGAAATCAGAAAGAGCGCATGAGTCCAGGCCTTGTGTCTGACCACACGGTATAATTACTACTTTAAACTTGATAGATATTCTAACTTTTGTCTCATCGATCAACCACACGATATGAAAAAATAGTTTCAGGATATTTCAGCCCGTCTAATATTGTCCCCGAACATTACTTACAACAGATTCATGTTCAATTTGTTTAAAGTAATTCGGTTCCTGTCCAGGATCTGAGTCATTGCGCCCACATGCAGGTTTGAAAAAAAAAAATCTGTAGTAATTGAAAATCGAAAAAAAGTTGTAAAAATCAATTACTGAAATGTTGGAGGTGTTCTGTGGGATCGTTCAGAAAATTCGGTTATGAAAAATAGAACGAATTATGTCTGTGCTTCGTTGTCTCAATGATTGACTGATAGAATGGCAAAAATCACTATCGAAGATTTCGTACGTCTAAACATGGCATCCAGCCAATATTCAAGAGGATCAGACGCCGAAACTAATGGACCTAGAACTAATTCTGCTTCAGAATAATATCCAACTGCAGATGGGTGATAGAAAATATAATATCTATATTACATATGTTCAGGAGGAAGTCGATAAAACTAAACGCAATTTGGGTGCAATTTTCCAATCGAAATACGACGTTTGCATACCCACATCGGAATCCGCAAGATTGTATTCAATTATTCATTTGACGACCCTGCCTTAAAATAGCCTTAAAATATGCCTTAAAATAAAGATTAGGTACTCCGAGTTAATTGATGACCGAAAGCAGGATACGTAAGATACTTTTTGATGAAAATCGAGCAGCAAAATGCAGTCTGGACATATAGAATCGTCATAACTATTATAAACTTGTTATAAAACAATATTATACAATACCGGTTACTGTAGAAAGATTTATCACTGGTTTTATTTATTTTTATTGAAAATGTTTAAAAAGTTTTCCGTAACAAAATTTATTTCCTCGAGTACTCGATAGGTATGATGTTTATTTGGATAGATCATTCTCTATTTGACATAAAAAAACAAATCCATTGAACTCAACCATATGACGAGCGAAATTCCACTCAGAATTCCATCCATACGGGTGATGAATATGCGCTAAGGTGCGTACGGGCTAGTATTAGTATATTTGAAGACTGTGATTTTACTGTCACTGTCGTATATTCAATACGTGACAAAACTACTAACAATAAGAACCCCGAGCCGATTTTGATACGTTGGTTTAGTTTAGGTCTGAGAATATCTTAACGAGGAGTTCAAGGGACTTTAACTAATACTCGAAGAAGTCGTTGTACTGACAAATTTCAGAATTGGAAGTACTTGACCCCGCGCAGTGATAGGAACAAAATCTGTTTCACATTTTATGACGTAGGAACCGTCGCGTCGTAATATATCAATTTATCTTCTTAGCATCTCATAAAACTTTCTATCGCAGCCCACAAGCACGAAAATGTTTATTTGTCCGCAGAAATTTTCAACCGCAAACGCGGTCACTGGACACAGAACGATTCCCTATGGCTCACGCAAACTTGAATAGGTACATGCATCAAATCAATTAATATTACAGGTCATTAATAAACGTGACAATGTTATCCTAGCTAAAAATTAAATTTTCAATCAATAGTCGTATTCGAAATGATTGGAAAACTTTTATACTCGAAAGTTCGAAACTACGCCTAGATTTGAGTTAAACCAGACGATTTTTGCGATACACCAGCCGCAACAACAGGTAGAATTCATTGAGGCTCAAAACTTTGCGATAACACAACACCGCAGACCACTTAATACTGCGGACTGGTCCCCCGCTCAAATAGATTTACGATAAGATTCCACTTTTGGGTACTTCAACAGCGAGAAATAAAAAAAGCACAAAATAGTCTGGGGCAGTTTGTTATTTCTAACGGCGAGTCAATGTGATGAGAATTTTTCAATTTCTGTTTTATCTATACATTTAAACGTTCAACATTTTTTCAAAATTCTATTATTTATGTTGAAACTTTATAGATCTGGTTGAAATTTATTGATATAAGTTTTCCGCCAAATCTGGTCGCCGTGAATTGAACAGGATCCAGCAACTTCATTCATTACTCCATCCATACGGAGTTGAGTGCTTCTCTGTGATATTCTATTATACATAAGGAACCCTAGCAATAACACTTGCCACCAAACGGTCATGAAGTTTACTCAATATATCAAATCCAATCAATTTTAATGGTCAAAAATGTGTAAAAGAAATAATTGTATAAATATTGACTGAATTTCGAACGATCGTAATTCTAGTGATCTTTCGGTCATGACCCATATTCTTATGACAAATACATTGACGAATCCATGAATATAACTGGCGCTAAAAAATCTCCCATCCCCGATCTATTTTTAACTTATACTGGTGATATTCGCGTATTGGCCCATTTATTATTCGCTATTTGCCTAGGAGACGAAAATAACTATATACGTATAGAAACGTATATTATTTCTATATTATATACAATGATATAAATCCCATTCATGGTTTCGAAGCTAGGGCGGTAATATCAGCCGGTAAATTTATAATTACCATGCTCATAGACGCAGACATTGAAATCAAGGTATGCACATCCGCAAATGAAATTACATAACCCTGCAGGCAGGTGGGAACAACTGAACCTGAAATCAATTTATACCCCTGATAGTATCGGTAACGTGATTGAAAGCAACGAGATACAAGAAGGCTTTGAAGCTTTTAATGCTATAAATCTGATTTCACCCTTAAGCTCGAAGAGGCGATGAAGGAGCTATTACGTTTCGGAGTTACGAGACACGAAGAGGAGCGGAGTATTTCGGTAGAATTAATTGAACCGCAAAATTCAAGCTTGAAGGAAATCTTGAAACAGAATTCAAAGAATATCCTTTTTTTTTAATCGAGGGCAGAAGAAAGAAAAAACTGAACAATTTCTTCGAAAGTTCCCCCTTCAGTCACTGCGAATCAGACGCAAACTGAGATCATTGTGTTATTGTTAGCCTGGACTAAATAATCGGCAATATTCTGCGTAAAGAACCACTGAATGTCGCATAGGAGTGAATATCGAGCAGTATTTTTATTGTTCAAGTATTCTTTGCACGGGATTGATTTCCGGCTCGCTTTGCCCTCACTCAAGATATTACCAAGGCCAGTATTTCCGGTGGATAATTTCTTCTCACTTGATTACGACTTCCTTTAACGTGTCCCTACCGGATACCCTTGCGAAGCAGTATACACAATGAGAAATAAAGCGTGAAATTCGCCCGCCTACATCCGCATTTACATCTTATACGATACGATTTTTATTAATTGGAGGAATGCTTCGTTTTACTTATTCTATTTTAAACACAGAACGTTGCGGTGTTTGATTGATGAGTAGTCAGTGTGATAGAGAGATATTTAACTTATGGTAATCGAAAGCCATTCATTTTATTTTTTAAACTCACGCATGAGCATGTTACAATAAATAAACGGTTCTATCATTTATCCAAGAAACGTTGTGTACTATCGCCAATCGATTTCACGGCGTAGGGATCAGGTGGGCGTCCAGAGGACTGATTTGAATAACGTAACCATCTGCGCTTCCGCGGAAGGATACACAGTCTGATAGCAACTTTGACTGGACGTATGGCAATGGGATTTATCGCGTTGTTTAGGAAATTGGGTTGAAAGTTTTATTAAAAAAAGGAGAAAGGAAAAAAGTGAAGAAAATTTCACTCTCCGTGGGATAAAGTAGCGAGAAACTGGTAAAAACGAAAAAAGGGAAATAAAGAATAAATAAAAAAGGCAAAAATGATGTACGTACGTCACAAAATGTAATTCTTCAGAAAGTTTACAGTGAACTGGAGCTATTCTGGTAAAGCATATACACCTATCGATCGAAAGTAGGAAGAAAAAATAAGTAATAATTGAGAATTCAAGTTCTGACCTATTCTGATCCGAGATTGATGAGGTGGTTAAAATTCGCGAGGACCTAGTTGAGATCAAAAGAAACAATTTGAGGAAATTTTCTCTATTCATAAGCCAAATACACGTGAAATTTGACTTTTCATTTAATTACGAGAATACAATCGTGTCACGGAGCAAAATAACCGTTGCACTAATCAGATTATATTTCTATTTCCCAATTTCTCTCCTTTCAGAATTGACAGCCTCCGAGCGTCAACTCCAAGGGTAAGATACTCCATTAGGCTATTTACTTATGCGAAAGCCCTCGTGCGACCTTTCGAAAATATTTGTTCGTAGCTCGCAGCTCAGGAATGGTAGCTAATGTAAATCTTGGGATAGACCTGCCTCAGAGGTTGGTAATGGCAAGGATTTGAAAATCGCGGGATATATGTCATCGATGCCGTATTCGCGTACGATCTCACTTCCCAGGAAGTAGAGTTTCTCTAGAAATTTTAGCCGTCGAAATAGAACTTATAAAAATCCCAAGAAAAAATTCGACAGTATTGATTTAGTCATTCCCAGCAATGGATTTAGACCGATCTTTTTTTTCTGCAGTATTTTAAATTCCAAATAAATTTGTATATTTCTTAACATTCTGCAAATTTCTGTACATCATGCACCTGCTGATCAACATATACGTAGAACCCCTAGACAAACAATTTTTCATCATTGGTAAACTAAACCTTCCGCGAATCGCTGCTGGGATATACAGTCTGTTTTTTCAGCCGTTCCAATCCCAAAGATTTACTGTTTCGTCTTGTTTCTTTTTTACAAGTTTCTAAAAATTTTATGCTATTAGGTAGATATCTATACTGATCCATTAATAAGTCAGAAATTCTGTTCGTTATTCGCACGCGATACATCCCATCAATAAGGTTCGAAACGATTTGACAAGTTTCCTCATCTGAACTTTTTTGATCTTAGAAGTTCACCTACATCTTTTCACTACCCTCAACCAGTCCGTACTATTTTCCGGGATACTCATGGGTTTCGGCGTAATACAAATGTACAGATTTTTATTTATTTATCATTCCATCATACTGCCTGCACCGAGCTCAACACATTCTGCATCCAAGACTTTGCAGATTGCTTGAAACAGCTAATACGAGACATCTTAATTGTGGTTGAGATTTACCAGAGCGATATGGGTTCTCTGTTACTAATTTTCTCCTATATATTCTAGTTACGTCAGTGATGGGATGAAATCAGAGATGAAATAAGTGGGAAATATATAGAAAGACGAAGAAGGGGAAAATTCTTGAGTCTCTGATCAGAACGAAAATTGATATCGAGTGAACGAACTTAAAACGAATAAAAAACTCGGTATTCATATTTCTGCTAACAAGAGACGAAAGAAGACCCATCTGTTCTGATTCTAATTGAATTACCTTTTTCTCTTACGGTATAAATTACAGGTAAAATAACAATAGTCGATATATGGCGCGCTTTGTTCCATCAATATTTTATTATTCCCTTCAATTTCTCGTCGCAATTTTATTCCGATCATATATATTAGTGAACAAAAGCCTCTTTGATAGTGACTCTCGCCTTATCATTAATTATTGGCAAATAATTATTACATAACGAAACCGAAACAGTAGTAATTACAATTAGTCATTCCGTGACTGCAGGTAATGAAACGTGAATAATTTATCACGAAAGCAACAGGAAAAATTGTCTACGTTTAATATCTACAGAGGAACAAGCCTCGATTCAGGTGACACGTAAAACCTTGCATTACATTAATTAGCTTCAAAACGTGTACATACATATTACCTCAATGATGCCTGTCACTTTCACATGTCTAGTCTCGAGACTCACGCCCAGCAAATTATATTCACAAATTTTTCGAACCCAACTACAAGCCAGACCTTGACCGACTAAGGACTGAGTTCAGTGACGCGGAACAGTAGTAGATAAAAAAAATCGTGTCAAACTCTCCGGCTACTTGGAAATCAACGGTCGGCGGTTTTTCCGGTCGGAGATATAACGCGAAATACAGATTTATAAACGATTTTATTTCTAAGTAATAAAATTCCTGAAATACGTACTCGTCGATGTATATTTCAGACTAAATTAGATCTGACTTAGTAATCAGCAAGAAAGAAATAACCGTACTCAAAATCAGATGGGTCTCATTATTATAAGAAATAAAAAATACGCACAAAATCGAGCTAAATTTATACAATTATGATTCAAGCATATGAATCGTTTAACATTATCGTTTCACTATGTATGTACATAGACAATATAAATTCAAAACACGCCTCATTCCGTCAGTAATTTTGTTACTTCACCTGATTGAATATCAGTGCCTCTTACTGCGGGTAAAAACCAACTGAAAAGTATAAACTCTTTCTCGTTTACTCAGTGAAATTAAGTTACGTTACTAGTGGGCGATGGGTGATAGACTGCCACTCTATCGAAGTGAGGAAAGTGATCAGCACACTCTGAACTTCATTCGCTGTATGTTGAACTCTCTGTTCCGATATAAACGTTGATTTGATTTTAGTTTCTCCCTAGTTGTTCGCTCACCCTAGCGTATAACTTCTCCATGATTTACAGATGATAAAAAAAGGAACCAAAGAACTATGTAAGCGTGTAGCTATTCGCTGAAAGTTGTCTCAAGCTCATTAAAAGGGCACATTAACCTTAATAACTCTTTTACAAAGACGTATATAACAGAGTTTGCCTATAATGAAATTAACGAACACTCGCCTAGAATCTATTCCGACCTTTCAACCTCTCAACCTTTGGTCACATAATTACGTCGAGCAAATATCCGTCGGTTCTAGAGTATCTCTTGTATCCTTTATTTTCCCGTGAAATTCAATCCGAAAATCTGCGGATCTCAGACTTCCAGGGAGTCATAGATGGCCCGGAAAGCACCAAAGCTCAAACGCGCCTAGAATAATCTATCAGAATACAGAGTCGATACACAATAAAGAATCCATAGCCTGTAGGCACACGGCCCCATCAGTGATACCCTCTGGTATTTTTAGTCTTCTTCGACTTGGGTCAAGTGATACGACTTGACAGATATTCGAGAAGAAAGGCTAGAGTACAAATAATGAATTTACTGGTAAAAAAGTTCCGAGAAAAATATAAAGCAGATTTAAAACCGTCGTATAGATTCACCAGGGCAACACTCTGGTGCACCATTAAAATTCCTAGCGAGCCCCAAGGCCCCCCTGAATACTCTTTACCGAATACTTACCTACAAAGTCTAAAAGCAAAGACAGTGTAGTCCCGGCGTATAATAATCTTAAAAAATAACAGAAGGGTGAGAAGAAATTAAGATAAAGTCTCCCCGTGTGGAAAATGTGAAAAAGATGTCACCGCGATCTTTTCTAATTGTTTCAATGCCTAAGTTGAAATTTCAACCGCCGTTGAAACATTTTTCAACACAGCAAGCGGTATTCTAGCTTTTAACAGTCGTTAACGTTATTGATGTGACTCCCCGTCTCTTTTTAGTAATTTACGCTCTCCCACGAAAAGTTTTACTCTTTACGCGGAAAATTCCACGCGCCCGCAATCAACTGTTACGATTAATTACCGCCTCGTTACTGGGAAATTTAAGCTCGGAAAATTTATTATTCACTTTACAAATAATAGTAATGCGGACCGGAAAAAATGACAATGAATCTTGTCGCACGTGAAATTACAACCTCTCTAATAAAAAGCTCATCTCATTCTTCAACTTTATTACTATAACGCGAATTCGCTCCGTACCCATAGATATACCCACCTACCAACTTCGTTCCACTGAATTGCATGGAAATTTTATTCACGAGATGAACTAGACTTTCTCTAATACCGAACGTTCCCCATCTCCACACCCATGCGGTGTAGTACTATACGTCTTTGTTTTAACCGAAGAAAAATATCGTGAGAAATGACTTCTCCGACGAAATTAAGGGCGAGTCAAAGAATAAATGAATTAATAAATGAATGAATATCCCAGACTACGTCGAGCAAACGATTTCCAATCCATATGCGTTGTCTGCAATCAGGCAAATCCCATGTATCATTGGCTTTCCGACTACAGATACATGTAAACAAATATTCGATCAATCCTACGCGAACTGAAAAGCCCCAATGATATTATCGATGTACCAATGACACCGCATTGTATCTGCAATATTTGTCGAAAAACCTAATATAAGATCATATTATGGCTGTGTAAAAGCCACTCGTCCTAATAATGTGAAATTGATTTATTGACGCAATGGATTATTGGATACCCTTCGTTTTTTAACTATTACGAAAAATATCCCAAAACTACTATGGGTAAGCTCGACTTTGCCCCGGAAAGCCCAAGCTACGATCAGCAGGACACGATGTGTGAAGTTTTTTTTTTTAATCTATTAACACACTGTGCCACAGCTCGCGCATCCCTTGAGATTCTTTTCAAGTTTCAATCCTGACCGAATTTTCTTTGGGTTTGGTCTCACGGTGGTCAGAAGATGCACACGATTCGGGTATTCCCCTAGCAGGGTGCCCTTTGTTGGTACTTGGAGGAAATCGAAAATGTCAGAGGACCATCCAACGGTGAAAATCTATCGCCGAAAGTCGAAAGTGAAGAATCGTCCCTCAGGGCTTACTTTTCGGTCCGTTCATATGAGAAAGGCTCTCTCAAAAATTCGTCGGGATCTCGAGGTGTTAGTATACACACATATATATATAATACACGTTTCTATTATGCAACGCAGACGGAGGATTTCTTTAATAAATCTCCCACTTCCTTGGGATTGCCTTCAGTTATCTTACACATGCAATTTCATTCCAGCTCTGAAGCACAGGGGAAGCTTTAGCGATAAATGATTGCATAGTGATACGAGTAATTGCAGTATATCAAGGAAAACGAAATGTGAAGATAAAAGTCGAATGGTAATAACCAAAAGAATATGGAACGATTTCGAATACGCATCGAAATTGAGACTGATGCTGACACAGTTTATCAGATAGTTTGACAAAGAGCCGAACGAACGGCGATCAAGTTATTTATCAGTCAATTATAGCGAATTGTTGTCAGCCATATTTTCGAAGTTAGAGGGTTCAGCAGATGCTTTATGATCCGTGGAATGGTTTTTTCACGGTTGAATTATTTCAAGCTAATTCCACAGTGATTCGACACGACTGGCATCTAGCCAATCTTAGAAAAACCGATTTGCATTTCCGTGCAGAACAAGATTCACGAAATCAAGTCTAAGTGTCTATGATCATAAAAACTCCATAAAAAAAGATACAGAAATTAAGCAGTATGTGGAATCAGTGATAGCTTTCTGAGAAAATGAGCCCAAAACACTTCTGCGGTACTCAGGACGTCTAGAAATGGTCCAAACTACCGCGAGTTTCTACTTACGACCGTTTTCATTGCAGAGATAACCGAGGGTTACAATTCAATAGGATATTGTCGAGAACAGACGGCAGTATGCATGTACTTCCAGATAGATTTTGTCGGCTAATCGTAATCGTTCGACTGATACACGTGAGTCCCAATTGTTCGGCTCATTAGATATTCAGTGAAAGATGGCACCATGACAAGCAATTTCCTGTCGGGTGAGTACGGCGTATGTAAAAAGGTACGTGTCAACGACAAAGTAGGTTTTTCTTACGACAGGATTAGGATAGGTGTCGTGATCGGGATTTGTGACTTCCTGCAGAACCTCATTGACGCGGATTAACGAGACTTGGGGTGTTGGGCACGATCTCTATCGAAAGACTGCCCATCAACTATTCATGTCCAAAGCAATATCGTCACTTTTCAACCGTTATCTTCTGATCCCAAGAGGCAAAAAATCCTCTTCAAATTTCAAATGGATTTCGTGTATCCGCCTGCGGAAAGCATCGGTGAGCCAACTAGCGTTAAAATTGCCCTTTTTTTTCACTTAATCGACATTTCGGGCGCGCACTGTCAATCCATGCGTAGATCACCCCCAGATTATAATCCCCGACGATTATCCTCCACTCGTGCGAATTTTTTCACCGAGGTCTTACCTGTCGTGTTACATAGTCTAATTGAATTGGCGAATTTTAATTATTAACCAAGCCTTCGATACAAGTCTAATTTACCCGTAAGAAGCACTCTGCTCTTAGCGAAAGCTAATTGCCAGCAGCTGCTTTATGAGGAAGTAATTTGAAACCCTTTGAAAAATTGAAATTCTCCACGGAACCTGATTGATCACCTGAATGCCATGAAAACGTCTATAAAATAAATAATCTCTCACTATTTTTGAAGTGATTAATGATTAATGATCCACAATTCTTGCCAATTAATTGACGAGTGCATACCTACGGTCCGCGATATTCAATCCACCGGAGTTCATAGAATTCTTGAGCTTGATCTTCGGATAAATCACAGAGGAAACGGGAATGACTATAGAAACAAACGTGTGGACTGACAAAAAATAGATAGGTTCCTGTGAAATTCAATAAAAAGAAAGGAGCCGCGAACGAGTCCCTGCGAATATCGCCCTTGACATCCCATGCGTCTAGCGTGGACTTGACACTTCTGACACCTTTATTGAAATGGCAATGGAAGTGCGCGATTTATTCGTAGGAAATGAAATTCGATAATAAATAACGAACACAGGAAATTTTTATGACAGCAAACGTACGTAGGCACTTTCCTCTCGTATGAGGGAAAGGATATCGTGTTCATTTGCGGTTCTTCAACGTCTGTGAAATCTATAATCATTCCCTCTCCATGAACGAAGTAAATTGGATAATTAGTGAAAAAACGGATTGTTTATCGTTGGGTAGGGCTGACCCACCCAAGGACCTCAAAGTATTGATACTATCAGACGAAGATTTGTCCTGAAGAAAAAATGTCCTTCTACGACGAGACGCTTTTAAAGAGAGATCTCCCAGGACATTTAACTGAGTCGTAGTTCAGGGCGCGATTCCGGAGTTAATTCTGGTCTACTGCAGTCACCTCAGACTTTGAATAAATTTTCTGCGATCATACCTTCCTGTGTATAGAAACTGTGAAAATGAAACGTAGTCTAGTTGTATCTTCAGAGTCGTAATCCGCAAGGAAACTTCCTTTCTTTTTCGGAATACCGGAGTAGATGTACTGTCGCTTGTACATGGTTATTCTGATGTAACGACGGCTATAGATATCATTTTTTCAATTTCGGACAGCTACTTCAAAGGACGAAAAGAATCACGTACGAGGTATCTAACAGTATTTGCATATGAAAACACGACGTTGTTTGCTAAAGTTCCTTGGGTTTTATGGCCACCGTGGTAGATCGTGGACCCGTACTTGAGAATCCTTGTTTGGTACAGATGCAAGAAGATAATTGAATAAAATTGTATTTAGTATAGTCCATTCCACGGCATGCATATCTCCAAGGAAAGAATTTATAGGAATAATTTATCAGTGCAACGCATCTTACGATAATTAGTGTGATGTTTCATAAAAGCGTTCTTTACTCAACGAACGAAAGTCGTATTCGAAATTCGATCTGTCAGTGCCGGCAATAAAAGACCCCTTTGCTCTGTACTAAGGGAAAGAATTTCTTAGGGCAAAATCGAGCCGGTTTACGTGTCGAGTTCGTTAAGTGTTTTCAATTAACTACACGGAGCTAATGAAATTAATTTCAACTTAAATACCGAACTTCTTGTTTCCGAGAAATAAAATACGCCTGCAACTTGAATTAAACCATTGGAATATGAATGAGTAAGTAAGAAAACGAACCCTATTATTATATACAAACAGTTATTAAAATGAGAACCTGTTAATTTCAGGGTAACCAAGGCCTGAGTAAATCAATAAATTTCCACAGTGCTTACTTAGCTCCTAAATTTATTCAAATCAAGCACGAAACATAATCCCTTCTTCGTCACTTCGGCGAAGACCTAATTTTCTTGATGCTTTAGGAGCATCGCAGAAGACAAACCTCATATGAATGCTACTACCATATAGTCGCACAATTTCCATTATAATGGCAGCGTCCATTAGAAAGTAGTGATTTTAACTGGGGCCCAAAATTTCGTGAATATATTCAAGGGATTCAGCATTACCCATTTTAGAGTCTAGACGATAATTGATCAAAAAAAAACCCCGATAGATAAAGGTAGGCAAGATGGGAGTCCGGGAATTGGGGAATTGGGGAAGACGCGATCCGCGGAAAAGAACTTTGGAAAGGACCGATGTAAAAAATTCCAATTTTGAAATAGGGTCAACTCCGTCTCACATTCTAAATTGAACGATGATCCGTTTGAGGTGATTAGATTTACGATATTCACTCACCTCTCTCTTTCTCTTTCTACTTCGTCGTAGCCACCCGTTGATCGGTATAATTATTGAAACCGGCGTCATCGAGACTTTTGCGTTATAGATTTGGTCCGTAAACAACGTCGTCACGCCGAAATGAGCAGCTCTTTAATCAATTTGTCACTTCAACAAGCTGTAGGTACTTGAAATTTTTTATGTTTTATTTTTAGATACTTTACCTGCTGCACTTGACGCGCAGATATTAAATCTGAACCATGACGCTTCAGACAAAAATCTCGTGTCAATTTTCTGGATAGAAATCATGACCGAAACAAACAAACTTCTGAAATTAAACCAATATTGTACGAAAACTTACCCTTGCCCTATCGTAATATTCTCGGTTTACCGGTAGGAAAGCGTTCCGTTTACCGGATTATCCACACAAATTTCTGGCCCTTTCCGGTTCCTCTTTTGATCCCAATTATAAGCCAATTTCAACACTCGCGGGTGTCTATGATATCTGAAGTGCGTGGGATCGTTACACGTGTGTCATACATATGCTTTTGGAATCATACGGAAGGTATTATTTCACGTGCATGTTATAAAAACACACTAGCTGTTCCGTATTTATTCTCTTCATTCAATGAAAATATACCTGTCTTCAAGTTGCTCTTTTCTTTCTTCCTTCACCGATTTTTTTGTGTAACTCACAACGAGTCATCTGTTTCCGTAAATAAAAAAGTATTCACTCCTGAGCGACTTATGCAGGCTTCCAGAAATTTCTCGATCAGATTAATCATGAGCCACCAAATTCGCCTGATTCCGGTATTCAATAAACTGTAGGAATCACACCGTGACAGAAAGGCATCGTTCCTAACGAAGTTAGTTGTACCGTGGAATTCTCCATTTGTACATCTGTCTAGATAAAGCTATTCATCAAAGGAGTGACAGGTATGGAAATGACTCTCATAGAGACGAAAAAATTCGTCATGCGGGCTAGCCTTAGCTTATCAGGAACGGCACGTAGTCACTTAGCCGCAAATGATTACACAGCCGTTCGTGCATACCATATCACTAACTCACTCGCTCACTCACTAACTGACTAACATCACTTGTACACGCGAACTTGATAATTTCATATCAAAACGTCGCTTCCGACTGGATTCACAGTAGGTCGTTTATTTTTCTCAGTGATAAAGGGTTGAAAATATAAAATTTCTTTTCCTTTTTTTTTTTTGTCACTTTCTCTTTTGTTTTTTGTTTTCTACTGACTTAGATACTTTCGCGGTATATTAATAACCAAGAATTCTTGATTAAGAAAAAATAAGTTACCGTGGTTATTAAACTTTCAAATATAACGCCAGATGATAAAATTGTGCTGAAGATGAACTCTCCGCTGAATTTTAGCCATCGTTTATTCATTGTGCGACTCGTTGGAATGTAAATGACCCTCGAAATGACTGGGAATTCATCTTGCGAATGGCATGGCGTTACCTAATTACAAATGACACGCAGCTACTTAGCCAGAAATAATTACATAGTTGTTGGCGTCGTTTCAACCTCAATTTACAATTTATTCATTGCATGAGCTCCGCGACGAGGTGCAAGGTGTACTTCGGTAGGTATTTGTATTAAATGATGTTCCACAGTCGGGGGATGACCGAACGGCTTGTTATACGAGATCGAAAGTAATGCTGAAATCTGTAATTCCTCGTGGAATCGTAAAAATTCAACGAAAAAAATGAACCCAATGATCAAAGTGATCGATTTTAACGGGTTCGTCGTTGCGTAATTTAACGTGAAATCAGAAATACCAGTAAAAAGTCACTACCTTGTAAACTTTGCGGTCAAAGGAATTCTTGCGGGATAAAGGTGTAGCAGGAATTCGCGGAATGATCACAGTTCGGAACATCTCGTAATACTCGGAGTGAATAAAAATTACCATGACAACGGTAATAGAGAATTTCGTGAATTCCTACTGGCTAAATTTCCGCCAAGTTTATATTTTCGAATAATTGGTTACGTGCAATTCGGTATAAATGGTAACTGCGATATTGTGTGGCATAAAAACCGCAGCTAGGAGTCTTTAATATTCTTCTTATATTTTAGGGACACTATCAAAATTTCGAGCACGTATAAACTCTCCACTTTATATTCAAAATGAAAAAAAAAAAAAAAAAAATCTCCTTCTCGATACACCAACGAGCATAACTCGTTTTTGCTTAAAATTCTTCAACTATCTCAGCCTTTCGACGTGAAATACTTCCGAACAGATTTTAGCCTAATGATAATTACACGCCAAATATATTATGTATTCTCTATATATTCTAAGTGCGGAAAAAACATAGCGTTAGAAAGTGCGATCTTTATCTAAAAAAAAAATAAAAAGAAACTAGATACTAAAGTCCAGGTCACCCCAAGGGTAGATAGATAGATACCCAGATATAAGAGAATTCCGCGATCAGAGATTCACAAAAATGGAGTTATGTTTGAAATTCGAGGCAACCGACTGGTGCTGCCTATATTTGCACAAAAATGAAAGAAGGAAGGAGCTTACCCCTGCCTCGATAGATTCAGATTTCAGATATGTTAAAAAGCGCGCTGATGATCGCGGGGTAATCTCTGACCTTTCGATCGATACCTAAACTACGATAAAATCCAATTTCACATCTCAGTGTCTAATCTGCAAAAGGCTTTACGTCCAGGTTATGACCTGAATGAAAATGACTTCGGATACTCGAGGCGATTTTTAATTGCCCTTATCTATCTCGGAGGTACAGGTACAACGTATGACCAAACGAAGCCGGTTACTTCGACCGCATTCGAAACTTTCGCCAATAAATACGCCCACGTAAATCACGTACAGTATGCTATATGGACGATGTGTATGATAATAACTTTGTCTCCTCAATTAACAGACCGATAGCTTTTGTCAAACGAATAAGGAAATACCGGATAGTTGGATAAAAAAATAATTCGAAAAGTATCTGCGGTAACTGAATCCCGCATGTTCATATTATAACTTCGTCCGAGTTGTGATGAGAAAATTTTCTGGACCCACGTGTATTTCTCCCTTGTGTGTTCACTCCGATTGCAATTATAACTCAAAAGATAATTACCTCCGAGTGTCAGAATGCGAATAAGATACCATAATACAACTTAATTCCTGAAGACGGTGACATGACAGTTCTCATGTCTTTCATGAATCGTTTGAATAATTTGGACAGTTGGTGTTATTGCTGCGGAACAAAAAAATGTGCTCAACACTTGCTAAGGCCAGTTTTTTTGTTTTTTCTTTCTTTTTTCTTTTGGTACGTTGTACCGTATACGTGCCATACGTTTATTTTCTTTGTCATAATTAGAAACTGAGTGTGGCTATATTATACATAAATTTTTACCGACATATGAATCTTTTTCCTAACTCTGCAGCACGTTTCCAGTAAAAGAAGAAAAAAGAACTCTGAATGCCAGACAGAATTTGCGTATTTGCTGATAAATATTACATTTCATCCACGCATCTGAAACACACCATCATGTATATGAGCAAACATACCAAATCGCAGGCATATTAATGAGCTCTCAAGATCACAATGGTCTTTTTGCAGTTTGAACTCGCTTCGATTGTCCGGCTCCTACCTTACTGCGCATCAATCATGAATGAAACAAAAAATCAGTCATTCTATGTTCTGAGAGTACCAATCTCTATACCCGTCAAACACTGTCAAAGAAGTTAAAAACCAGTCGTTGCCCGGAAGTCAGCGCAGTGTGTAAAGCCGCACAAGTGGAATGTCAATATTTGAGTTCACTTCTCAACGCCGTCTAAGCTGCCGTTAAAAGCCAGTTACTCCGCTTATACTAATCCCACAATCCCCTCTGCGCCAGAGGCTTATAGATTCCCAATTGAATCTTGAGAATTGATCGAGAACAGGACGCACAGACGAGGTACAACTGCACTATCCAAAGAACTTTCTGTCCTATAGCTATGCGACTGGATTTCGCACTTTTATAAAACTTCTCGTCCAATCATGGATATGTATGTGCGGTAAGCAATGGCCCGGAAGCAGTAAACTTCTTTCCTGTGACTTTCTTCGAATCGTTTCTTTTATTATACTCCGCATATAGGTATATACGTGGATATACGTACCTATACCGGTATTAATCGACAATCGATGTGGGCAATCCTCAACGAGCGTACACCCTTCCACACAGTATGTACAGGTTTAACCCCTCAATCAATTTTCAAGATCAAAGGTCAATGCGGAGGGATTCCTTCGACATCTGCCCTACGAAGAGAATTCGTGATTTCAAACGCGTCAATCCTCAAAAACCCGACAACATAATGAAGGAAATAATCAATATCCATTCGCCAAGGATCCTCGGTAGTTGCAACGTGCAATAGCTGATCTCCTTACGTTTTGCCTAGTTAAATGCGGTAGCTGATATATTCTGCCGATGCTTATTGTACTTCTTACAGTGAGTCGTGATAGTCCCGAGATACGCAGTATGATAGACGTTCTTCGGGCGTTTCGCCAAATATTTCAAGTCCTCCGTTGAGTAAGAGGGATCTGAGTGGAAAAAAATTCATGAACATTCCGTAGGGTAGTGGCCCTCGGTGTAAATCTTTTGTCACCTCTGCGCGTGGCTTTGGGTTCTGAGATCGTATGTCGTTGTAAACCACTTCCGGCGTCGTTACCACCGCGAATATAAGCTCTAAGGCATAAGTTGAATATTTTTTTTCCAGCTTTTCCAGTGAACTAACTTACTCCAAAAATTGAAATAGTCGCTATAGTGGCTCGATTATTTATAGAGTTAAAATAAAATGGGTAAAAAATTTTCTTTCATTTAAATTCAAATAATATTTACGCATAGATTACGACAAGATCCATTTAGCTTCTAGAGATACTTGACTATATTATCGAAAAGCCACGATTCGTCGAATACTGAATGGGATGACTCCTCCTTGGAAGAGCAGGTCTCAATGCGCGCCAAATCCCCGTCCCGATTACCCGGCGTCCCGACGTCCCGGAGTTTGTCGGCCGTCAGTTCACCGTACGCGCGCACGTTGCCAGCACCGCAATCCGTCGATCACACCAGTGAAAATACTACAAGTGTAAAGAGTGTTTGATATTAAATCGCGAGTGCACGGTATGCGGGACGAATTATTATAACATAAGAAAATTTACGTTCGCGATTTCCCTATACCGGAGCAGACAATCATATGATTTCGTTCTGCATAGCGAATATAGGAAAAACACGTGGCGATTTTTTTCCAAACTTGAGTGAAAATTTGGTGGGAGTTCGTTCTTCGATACGTGAGTCGTCTTTTTCCAAAAACTTTATATTGCAATTCCTCGATTTTTCGGATCTCAAATATTTCCGCCTCGTTCAAATAACTTCGCTAAAAATTTCGGAGAATATTTTTCCTACCGATATTGATCACTTCGGATGAGACGTGGAGCGATATGAAGTATGAATTTTTCACTTACAAGATAAATTTCAATGAATATGGAGCTTGGACTGTCAGTTGGGTTCCCTTCACCTTATGGAGCATCGGATATACCCTGAAGCTTTCTTTAGCTTAGCTAGCTACAGTTTCTGTTCAATCAAATCAAAGTCTGCGCGGTGAGGGTCAACAAACATCAACGTCAAAATCTATATCGATTTACGTGAAAAGCAGAGAAAAAAATTGTTCATAGCTGACGAAAGAGTTGAGACACACTCACAGTGCAGCTCCAATTCGCATTTTGAATAATCTTCCTGCGATGAGGTCCTTCGCGATTCATTTCATGTCGATGAAATTCACGTACAGCTAACGTACGTAAAAATCAACTCTCATGTTCGAAGTGTAATTCAGATGTTACAAAACTCAAAGTGGAGATTCATCGCAGAGATTGAATGATCATCAGTATTTTCCTGCGTGTATTATCACTATTTGAATTAGATTGGAAAATATGTTCTAACTTGATGTCTGAGGCTGTGAAACCCAGGCGATTGTCAACAGCGAACAGTAATCAACTGATTCGTGTTTCATGTCAGTCGAAGTACTTGAAGTAAAATAAATAAATTGGTTTCACGTGTCAAATTGGTAGAACAATTGAGATAAGTGTAAATTCTTAAGCGGGTTATGTAATAGCTTTCGCAGAGCAGCAGTTTTATGAATATATACCTATATATAGTATATGTGTGTGTATTCTATTTGCGGTTCCTTGACATTTTTTTTTCTTCCACTTTGAGATGTACATTTAAGAAAAAAAAAGGTGTTCACTTTCTCGTCATTTGGAATAATTAAAATGCGAGTAGGTATAGTTCCGAAATACTTTGAGAATGTACGACATTATTTGAGAAGAAAAAGAAAAAAGAATTTTAGCTACCGTAACGCGTAGGTGGGTACATAAGCCCTTTAAAAAAGGATTTCCATAAATCTTCGAAAACGACGCTTAGCTGTTCTCCGGCACTTCCACTTTTCGATTGAAACCCCCCGAGGAACGAGACGTGAAAGCTTATCGGTTTCAACAGAACGTATATCGTATACGAGATATAAGCGGTCCACGTCCGAAACAATTAACATAATTTACGTATCCGTCCAGAGGCATGTGATAGAATAATATAAGATTAAATCGTTTTAGAAAATCGTAACTCTACTTCACTTATTTTTCTGAAAGTTACAGCACGAGAATCAGAAGCAGTAAATATGCTTATATAGGTAGTAAAATTTTGAAGAAATATCTTTCCTCTCTCTCTCTCTCTCTCTCTCTCTCTCAATCACGATAAAAATAAAATATATCCATAAGCAGTTGCTCTTTCACTTTCAACGGCGCCGTGGCATCCTGACTATTTGACGAGCGAGAAAATGTCGTAAATATAACATAAATTCCACTCGAATATCGCGTATGTTAATTATGGCTCTCCCAACGTCTTCGTACATTCATAAAATCCATCAGCTTCAGCAGACCATCCACTTCCTCACTTTGATCTTTCGCATTACGCTGATCCTTCGGAAGCAGGGATCTGTACTCTGGATTATCAAGGAGAGACCTTAGGCTCTTGTCGGAGCTTGACCACCTTGTGCAATGAAGATATCCTCTTCCTGACCACCCAGAGTCTAGCGGAATTCGGAAATGGTGCAATAACGAACACGGATCCACGTTCTACGCAATATGTAATCTGCTTACGGAAAACGCTCGACTATTGTCTCTATAAATTTGCAATTCAAGGCGTGATCCGATCTGGAATGAATTGAAACCATTCCGTTGATTCAGCTCTTTTAGATTCCGCCTTTAAACACCCCACATTCACGAAATTCACGGTCTGCTAACATATTTGACGTGAACCGAACAGCGCCTTCTACATATTCATACGCCTAAGGCCACGGGCAATTTCTCGCTAACCGATCTTATGAATTCGCCAATATTTTTCCTGGTACCCGCAGCTTCTTTAGCTCTGATTTCTTCCCATCTAATAACTCAGCGGAAAGCATGGGTTTATTATCATCTGCGGGCTTCCCTTGACTGCATTACCAATTTTTCGGACTTGCTGAATCGAATAGATGGATAGAGCTGCCTTGATCAAATGCCGTAGTCAAATTTGCCAATTTCAAATGAAATATTTTTCAATTACAATTCGTTTAGCACATATTGCTTCGAGTTTAAAACATCGATTGGAGTCTGAACATTAAAGTGCATATGAATGAACATGCTTTTAAGCTTATAAAACCGACGTGGGCGTATTATATCATAATGTGTAACTCTGTAGGCCGTGTTTGCTGTGTTAAGTTAACAGGCCACTTGACTCAAAGCTTATCATATGCTAGTAGTAGATCGGCGATAAGCACAAATTTTTCACCAAAGTATAAAGTGGCGGTATCGAGGGAAAATTTAGATAGTGGATGTATTTTCTCGAATGTTACAACCCCGCATCCCTTAGCTCTGATACTTTCACTAAATCAGTTGGACCCGAGCTTTTGGCCTAAGCTCTGAAAATTCAGTCGAACAAAAGCCGTGAGGAACGCCGCTGACCTTATCTCGAGAAATCTCTGGTTCCTAAAAAGGCTTTTCCTATCACTCGGTTCAGTCTGTCCCCTCGCGTCTCAATAACTCGCCGCAGTTCACATTGCGCACAGGATTTTCTCACCCTCATTGTCAGCCACTTCAGGTTTGCGGGGCGAAAAAAGGGAGACATTTTTCGACACTCTCATCGATATTCGCAACAGGTTCGAACGAGCTACCATTCTCATCGGATCGCCGAAAGTTTGCACTCAGCTTGTTAGTCGTTTCAGCATTTTTTACACACACCTACATATAAATTTTTTATTTTTCGTTCTCTCTTCTTTTTATATTCCAATATAAGCTACGGCAAGCTATGTGATACCAAGGTGGAATCAGTACGTGCAGAACTGCGGCAATAACGATCACTGCCGAAAAGGATGACGCGTAAGTAGGTATCGCCAAACCCGGGTGTTCATCGGTGGAAAAACGAACCGAATACATGTACGTGTGTTATCGTATGTGTATACGTACACGGTTATTTAGTTTCTTCGAAAAGTCTATCGAGAGAAAGTTCGCTCGAGACGATAAAGTTATTGTTGTATTGTTGCCCCAAGTCTCTTTCCTTCTCTTCCATTTACCAACGCCATGACATGACATGGTATGCGAGGAACTCATCTGCACAGATATCTATGTATTATATCTATTTTCGGGACTCGATTCGAGAAGCTTGTTGCTAGCTGTATATACCCAGAGTTCATATACGGATGAGATAGAGCTACACATGGATAGACATGCCTTTACACAATGGACAACAAAAGATCCCTTCGTAAATTTGACAGCAAATAGGCAATAGGCATATACCTACGTATGTGCGGACGAATACGAACCCTGCGACTTCAATTGTGTAAACATTTTGAAGATAACATGGAACTTAATCATCAACCTGCTACCCAGATCAGGGATTGATTGTACGTTGCTCCTATCTTTAAGCTCTCCATCTCTGTTTTTCGAGAACAAGGTACCGGAAAGCTGAAATTCTTCAAATCTCTGGGGAATATTCACGCGAAAGTTGGACTGTGGAAAATTTAATTTGGCCGTAGGGATTTCTGGTTTTTTCGCAAACCATAGCACGGAATTCTTGGTTTATACTTCTTTCGTATTCCCATTCTACGAAATACATTTGCTTCAATTTCTGACAGAATAGAATTGTCATAGAAAAGAATTTAGCAGGGGGTAAAGTTTTTCTGATAATATCCACGAAATCATAAAAAGTAGTAGATTCTATATAGTCTGAATAGAACACCACGTCATTTTAGCACCGTGCCTCATGCATACCTATACATGGACGAGATACGGGCTTCAACAATTTGCTTCGCATCTCTATATGCGTAAAGTTTTATTATTTGGAAATATAGGGATGTGTGAAGCTTCTGTGTCTAGATTCCATAAATTGCTCGTAGTTCTCCTTGGTTCAACCGTACGTGTAATTAATATCATAAGTGTCGTTTGGTTTGATAATGCGTTATGAGTTTGTTCCCTTCATGTGAGGAAACATATTACGTCGACTCGCTAATCAGTATAGAGCTAATGACTTATTGGCAAAAAGCATATGGGTTCAATTGAATTCTCGTCAATCAGAGGCATGGAGATCAGTTTTCTAATTGATAATCTGAAAATTATTGGTACCGGCATAAATCTATATCGAAATTTTGATCATCTATTCATTATTCTACATTCTGCCACAATCCACATCACATGTATCATTTCGAAGAGAAAATTCTCACGAAAATTGTCTTCCCATTTTGAGCAAAAGGAAAAAAAAAAACAGTCGCTGAATCTACTGGGAAGGAAATTTGACAAATAATGTTAAAACGAAGAGATAAGTTTTACATAAAATTCTGATATACTGGAGCCGCATGTGAAGATATAAAACATCTTCTCGTTCTCCTGTACAAAGAAGACTTCTACTTCGTTAGATGGATGGTTAACTCACAACAACAACAACAACAACAACAAAAAGAAAGAAAAAAAAATTGATAAAGAAGCATCTCAAAGGAAGTGCTCCTCGGTGACGCCCAACTTTAGCTCTCCCGAAAATGTTCCCTGAAGAGTGGGCGTACAGAAGCTTACCGCCATTTGTCAAGCTGCATCCCGTTTATTACCGGAGAGGCATATGTGTGCTTTTCGCAGCATTTCAACCGCGTCATTAAGACCGCGGTGAGAAAATGGAATTAAAAATAATAGGAGGGTTCAAAAATTGAACAGAAGACAGATCGCTGTGTTTCACCGTTGAATACAGCCCGCGATATATATTTATTTAACAAGTATACGCGGAGCTGCTTCTGGTGACACTGTAAATCGGATAAAAAATCATCGGGTATTATTTCGGTCCTTTGTTTTATTACAGTCGCTTTCCTGTGATAATTCATCGTTATTCTTTTTTTTTTTGCCTTTTAACTAGCTCGAATTTTTTTTTTTCTTTTTTTCTTTATTCATTTTTTCTTATTTTGTACCGAGAAAACATCGCGTCAAATTTTTATTTTTTTTTTCATTCAAGATTTTGATGTGATCATATTTGATGGCGGGCCTGTATGTATATAAACTTGCGAATAATGAAACGAATCATAAAAATTCATTGTGTAGAAGAGAATGAACACGGCCGTATACCACGTTCAAGACTACTTTGCACAAATACCTACATAAAATCCAGATTTTCTTCGTTGACATAAATTATACATCCACTTTGACAAATTACGAATTTTATATGACCGCATAGCTATATAGACGAAAAATAAATAAAAATTGCTATAATAATATTCGGACGAATATATTCGCACGTTTATATACTTCGCGTGAAGTTAAAAAAAAAAATTTTATTTCGGACAGATCCAAACCATAGAAAATATGAGGTAAGAATATATGTTGTTACCTATTTTTATTACTAACTCGACTCGGATGTATATTGGTGAGTGAAAAGTCTTTACGGTACAGACTGGCGGACCTTTTTGACATGTGATAGAACGTACGTTATAAAATATAACGAATAGATATAGCTTCGAATATTAGCCACGTGGTCAGAACAGCGATTCGTTAGATGATCTTGTTTTTCGACATCTTCGTCTCAGACATTAAAAAAGAGGTTATATTTATCGAGATATAATTAGCAGACCGTTCCTATAAGTTATCCAATTATAAGGCTAACGAAACGATTGACACTACCAAAGAACATGACGTATACTAAATGTAAAAAAAAATAAATCGCGATATAACTTGGCCTAATTTTTAATGAAGAAATAAATGTCAAGACAGATCATTGACCTCAGAGATAAAATTTAAATAATATTATTCAAATTTCATTAGCGCATTTATCGATATCTGTAACCGGCGGAGCTATTTTTCACGTATATATATTATTTTGGTGACACAGTTTCGCCAAGGTTTGCGATAAATCGAGATTAAACACATTAGTACAAAAAAATTAAAATAAATACAAATCTTTGGGGGGGTCAATGGTTCAACGCCTATCGAAAGGTCGGACGCATCGATGGGTCAACAACTCAACATGTTTGCTAAACAAGAAAGGGATGGCTTATCCCTTAACAAACAGACAAATACTGAGATAGTATAACACGTTGTTATATTCTTCGATTCGAAATCATTTCTTTCCAAATTTTCTTTCATTACCCGTCAAGAAATTTGACGATCATCTAACTTGAGGGCATGACAGTATGTGAATGACTTTTTCTATACGAACATTGGACCGATGAATAACCCCCCCCCCCCCCCCAGAGCGACAGGCTTTCAATATTTCCTTTGAACTATTGTATAATATCCGTAGAATTGATTTGGCTGTAAAGCAAAAATAAATTGTGTTTGAGATTATAAGTTGAATCAAAGAGGAGATAAAAAAGATAATGCGAATATATTGTTGATATATTTCGTGCAAATAAAGTTTACCCGTATTCAAATGATGCCGGTCCAAATATAAACCGTGAGAAAAAAAGATGCGATATGTAGTGACGGTGAGCTGTTCTCTAATATTTGGCCCCAGCCAGGGAACTTTTTGTCAACAATTTTTCAAGCCACGGAAATAGCATCGTAAACCGAATCGTAGGCGCCCACGAGATAGACCGAGAAAAAGAACGAGATAACGAGGGAAAGAGAAAGAGAACAAGTATCATAGAGGCAGAAGAACTAGGACGAGCTGAGGTAAAGAATTTCGACGATGAAAAGTTGTAAAACCAACGGAAGGCGGGAGGGAATTGAAGCAACTCGAACTAAGTTCGTAAGGAAAACTTGAGGAGTACGACGAGCTTAAACATCCTTCTTAATGTTGGCACATAGTCCTCGTTCCTCGATTCTGCAGTGCTTCGCTTACCTCAACTCAACCTGTTGAAGGAGTAGAGGTGATGCTCTGATAATCGAGCATTTCCTCTGGCAAGTAATTAATCCTCGAGGCAATTGCAGCGCGAGACGTGATACAGCTAAAGCCTGCACGCGATAATATGTTGAATAAGTAACCGCGTGTCACAATCTTCAAGAATCATTTTCATAATTCATTTCACAAGCGACGTTAATGCGAAAGGTCTTTAGCTCGGCATAATGTCGATATGCACTATGCGGGCAGGACAGCTTTTTGCTACGTGAACATTTTTCTGTTCTCTTTTCTTATTCTTATTTTATAAACACTTTTCTTTTGCTAATGGAAAACGAAGTAGGAAACGTACCTTCAAATGATAGTGATAATAAGTTACGGGTAATTTACCACGAAATGTGACATTATTTATTGTCAAAAATCAGCTCGGATAACTCGACGTAAAATTTGACATAAGTCATTTTTAAAACACGGAGTTACGGCTGGTTCAGTATTTAAAATATTCAGTACTTTCGCAAATCGTGCTGCTCATTCTTCGTACAAGAAAGATCCACTCGCGCGGATATCTAGTATGTATATACATAATATATCTATACACCTGTATCTTGTATCATTTCCCGTTCTCTCAGCCAAAAAGCTTTTATATTCACATTTCCGTGGAATTAGCCAGGAGATAGGTACATATATATTCATATAAGTCCTACGGCTCACGGCGATTTTCTACAAAAATGGAAATGCTTCCATTTCTACGAATTGCAAATGTGTAGAACAATACCTCGTAGATAAAAGCTTTTTTAATCACGAGGTATTAGCTGACCGGAATACCGGATATAGGTATATCTTTTATGTGGTACCATAACTTCCAACTTTTATGCAATTACGTAATGCATTACATTTATGGAATCACCCAGTTCTCAATAATTGAACCCAATAGTTGGCTGGCAGAATTCCTCTTGAATAACTGCAGTTTTAAGAAATAACCATTCTCAAGCTGCTGAAGTGTATCGATACATCGGTTTGGTTTGGAAAGAGATCGTTTGTCAAAATCAAGAAGCATGTAAAAAAAATATAAATGGTCGTTTTTTATTTCTTACTTCTTTTCGTTCTCTTTTCCTTTGCTTCACTACTCCAGACCAATTCGTTACAAAATGGCAATTACTTAAGCACAAAAACGTATCGTGTTAACGTCACCGTCAACGTTTCAACCATGAAAAAGTAAAGCAATTGTATGAAATGCGTAAATGTATACTGTAGGTACTATAGGTGTTTGTTTAAATTTGTAAAAAAGAAAATAACAATAAACGCTACGTTTTGTGATCCAAATCCCAAGGAGAAATAACGTCATACCTTTACCTATGGCTTAGTTAATCTCATAACGACAAACAACAAAAAAAAAGAATTGATAATTACACGCTTGAATTAAAGAAAATTTCAATCCTCGTATAATGGCCCATTCGCCTTGAAATTGTCGATACAATTACACAATGATACGTTGAATTATTAATAACGTAAATCTGCTACAATAATAAAGGAATTATACCCTCAAACACACGAATTTCGTTTTTATTTTTTTTTTCTTCTAAATGAAAAGATTTTCCTTCACATCTAGTTATGCGAATATTTAAACAGAAAATTCAGCAATAATTCAAGCAGTTTCGCAATCTGTTCTAGAAATAATCTCTAAACGTGTATGGGCCATAAATTTAGTTCGAACACGGCTTTTACGCAGCTGTTTAATTTCTCTAACTGTTATTTCTATGGATCTATTCTGCATTGCGCGTAATACCCACTATCATTCGATTGAGCCAAATTGAAAGAAGAGCAATTCGAAATATATGGCGAAGCTCTGAGCTCAGTATCCAATCAACGGGTAAGTGCACTATCGAATATATTTAATATACTCTGATGGGATCAATTGCCAGCGTGGTTAGAGCCGGCTTTAAACACATCAGTATGAGTTTATATTTTGCACATGACTCGCGATGCATTGCCAATATCGCATCGCCGACCACGTGGCTAGAATTTTTATAATCTACAAGCGTGTTTCCACGTCATCACCAATACTGAATACAAAAGCGGTGCAGGCTGGATTTCACGAATGGAATCGAATCAGCTGATCGTATAGATATATTTGTTCAGGAAATAAGCGCCGGATAATTCATTGGCCATTTATATCAACGTCTATATTGAATATTTAGATTCGAATTAGAGATTCGCATGAAATATATATATATATATATATATATATATATATTTATATATACCCACCATGTATAATCCAGGTCAAATAATCGATGAAACAATCGTAATTAATTGATCAAAGAAATAATTTCATAACTTTTTTATCGACTCCGTTTTCAGAAATCACATAGTCCGGATGAAAATTAGTAACTTTAGACGCCCGGAAAACTTCGTCGTTTGATGTAGAAGTTCAGCCATTATCTCTGCATTAAAGCGGAATTCTATATTAATTAACTACTATTGGAAAATATGTTTTCAGGCATGAGAGATAATGTCGAGATCAAAAGGCTGAGACGTATCGCTACGCGCTACATCCACCCACTACCGAATCTTGCTGTCAAACCTCTAATTAATTCTCAGGGAATAGAGCGAATCGATGACAAAGTCGAGAAAATCCGGAGTACTTAGGAGTTTAGGATCAGGCGAGAAATTCTAATATCTAATAAAACTGTCCCGAAAATTTGTAACAATTTGGAGATTTCAATTTCGCGGGTTAAGTCTAACTAATTTCTGCCGCTCTCAGATAAATGTCCTCATATATCTTCCCAGAGTTCACCCTCCGAGGATCAGAACTCCGATTCTTTCAGCCCCCGTATATTTTGAGGCAGAACCCCATGAACGGATTCCGAGCACGAAAGCAGTTTGTCCGTTGATCACGGGTGATATCAGGTATACGTCATCATTTCGTTGGTACAGCAAGACAGAAAGAACATAGCACTTCGTATTGGTTGGATCCGGGAAATTTCTACCTCTATTCTGATAACTTTCTTCTCGCGTTTTTGTCGCTGTGTCACATACACGGGAGGATTCAAGATAACCACGAACTGGCCAAGATACGTCGGTCTTATTAAATGAAAAATCGAATTGATGAACTCGAATCATTTTAGGATCACGGAAATCTGCCGGACGGATCTGTTTACCATTCAATTTCCTCTGTAAGCATGCCAATGTTTCTCATATATGTATCTGGGAAGTGGAGTATCCGACATCTGGAACCCGGTACAGAAGCTAATTATATCGTAAAGTGCAACAGACATATGTGAAATGACGTTTATACCAGATGAATAAAATCCGTCAGAGACGTCAAAGGGTTCTAAGCTCTTTTTATCTAGATACCATAATCCCCGGGGTTGGAGATAATAAAATTTAATGCTAAATGATCTAGCTAGTTTCTCCGCTGAAGACTTGTCGCGTTATCATAAAAAACCGTTTCAAGCGTTTCATTACAGGGTAGATTAATTAAAAATTGTCAGAAATCAGCAGCCAGATGCTATGAGGATCATGAAATACCAACCCGCATCGATTACGCCGCAAATAAGTCTCGTCGTCTAATTACTAATTACTAATTAGTAATTAGTAATGACATGTCAGCGATGACCAAGAGGCATTCATATGAAGATGAGAATCTTTATAGAATTTATTCTTTTTATCTAGTTAACGAGATCGTGAGCATCATCAAAAATTATTCGTATAATACGAGAGTCTTAAATTGATGGTAACGAGATAAAATGAAATAACCCCGTGAAAGAAGATTTGGTACCAATTTCAGTAATCTAAATAATATTAAGATTAATCATACCGGAGTGATGGACAGAAACTAAATGAATTCCATTCTGATATAAAGGGATGAATCGAGCGAATTTCCTACCCATAAAAATGATGAAAATGGTGAATAAATTTCGCGGAAAGTCTTGACTGCAATAAAAATTTGACCTAAAAAATAAACGTGGAGATTTGAATTAGCATTACAGTGGGAAAACTTCCAGTGAACATCTCATATAAGATAATCATAATAAAGTATAGTTGAATCTACTACGAAACGTTTAGTAGATAAAAGCCTCATTAATTACCCCCAAGAGGTTACAGACAGCGTTTAGTACGGAATGAATAATTTTCTAATTTATTTATACTCTTTTTCTTCGCAATGTCAAGGTGACTTAGATAAAAATAAATATATTTACTGAGTTTATAGCTTTAGGATTGTTCGACTCGATGCCTGTAATTCATAGCGGATATTTGCATACCGCAGGATCGTTAGAGAAGCTATACTTATAAACAGACGTTGCGAATCCGTACGGAGATCCACATCAACCTTAACGTAGTTCTGTTTCGCATTAAAGACTGCGTAAACTGCAGAGGATGATGGTTGGAGAAAATGAGTGATAAAAATGAAGAAAAATTAACACTCTTTCGCATTTAAATGCCATCAGCCTCTGCTATCTTGTTCTTCATCTTCTTTTGTTTCTTCTGCTTTTTCTACTTCGTTTGGTTCTTCTTGTTTCTTGTAACTTGGCCAAGGCTTTTGAAAGTAATGAAAAAAGAAGATTGGAATGCCGCTCGAATTAGTCACTGTCTGCATCCTTCAATTTACTGAACTCTTAAAAGCACCCAGCTAATAACAACGAACGAAAAACCACCACCGAGTACTTAACTGAAAAAATATCGATTCTATTTTCACAGTGTTGGAAATAAGTGCAGCACTTGCAGTCAGACAGTAAGTACGGTTGCAAAGATGGAAAACAAACAATGTAGGTACGCTAGAAAGCCACTTGGTACTATATACCTCATACCCATACCAAAATATATTTCTTAGACATACTGGCAATTTGAACGAGCGTTAGAGCCGCTTTTCCCTGCCATCGGAGGCACCCGGCGCCGGCGTCTTTCGCGGGGTTGAACCTTGGGAAAGTAAAATTTAATTAAAGAATTAGGAGAAACGGGAGAGTGCTAATCTTACACCTTCGAAGTCTGCTCGCTCTTTGCCCATCGGGTACGACGAGACCGGAATCTTGTCCTCATTCTAGATTCAATTCCCTTCACATAACTTAGCTGCGCTAAAAATATCACTGGCCAAATAACCTTCGTCCTGATTCAACCCCTGAATCGGGTATCGAAGTTAGCCAGGAAAGTTAAAGGCGTCTGACAACGGCTCAGCCCTAAGGAATGCAAAAGCTCTCATCCCGGCATCACCCTGGTACAAGAATTGCTAAACTTGGTCACGGTGCTCTTGAGTCAAACACCTTTAAAACCCGGACATAAAAGATCGTTATAATCCGGGATTTTACGAACTAAGCAATTCTGGGATAACATAAACTTGTATTTCCTGCATTAGACATTAAACTACAGTTTACACCCAATCGCGTAGGTTAGTATACATTATCTCTGACTCGACTCGACTCTGCGTTTATATCAACGTTTCGTAAGCAAAATTTCTACGGAAAATTTCGGGCTACTTTTCACCCTTAAAAATCTCGATTCGTCTTTAAAATGGAGAGCATATAACTTTGAGGGAAAAAGCTTCAGCTAAATCCTCGAATAATGTAGGTACTGGCCAGGATTTATGCCATCTGCAAGACATTTTTTATTCAATTTTAACTGAAGCTCACGTTTCCGTCTCGTCATAACTTCATTTTTATATTCATATCAGATTCAATCATTCGAATAACAACTTAAACATTCATCGACAATTGGCTGGTTAGTTTATCGTCGCTACTCATTCACCATGCCGTTATAGATTTCCAGAAACCTTCACATTAAGTGGACTGTTGATAGAATTACGAAGTTCCTCGTATAGTATTATACGAGGTTCCGAAAGATTGATCACTCGCTATCGTAGGCACCTGCCTATTCATTCAAACACTTCAAAAATTGTAACATATCACACAACTCGAAGCTTATTTTCAACCCTTTACTACCGCACGTTTGCCCTCGCACACCGCAATTCAATTTTCCTCGTAATACCCATATTTCTGACATGATGTTAGTGATGATATGATCCGTCACGTAGATAGTAGAAAAAGAAAATTCCTTCAAAACCGTTGTGTGAAAATGATGTTTCGGCTCAGACCCTATATACGACATTATTTTGTCTGTAGGGTTTTGAAAGTGCGGTGGTAACGTTTTACAAGTGAATAGGTGTATACCTTGGATATGAAAAATTCCGAGTCCCTTAAGCGTGATTTTTGTGGCCATTTTCATGTGTGGAAAAAAAAAAAAAAAAAACAATCGTGGATTATTCAAAACTGGAAAATAACCGATGCCAAGTTCTTTAAAGTTTTGTTATTCCAGTAATAATTATGGTAACTGATATCTCCGTTTTCATCTGCGAGTCCTGTCATCCATTTCAATTTTTTCCTTTTATTACTTCAACCAAATTATTATTCATTCCTTTCAAGAAGCTCAATTCTCGCTGTTCTCTTTACACAATTTAACCACGATATCACGGAGCTAATCTGCGAGACTTACACAGATTGGAATCCCCCGGAGAAAGGTTAAAGGTCGGGTAAAAGGGCAGAGAGATTTGCAGAACTAAGAAAGAAAAAGACAGGCCGTACCGCCTTGGGTCTTCCGTTTCTCACGCTTCGTTAGTTTTCACAGGCCACTTACGACTTGGGAGATATCATTTAGAATATAAACTCGTGTCTTGTGCTTTTTTCTCTACATCATATTACTTTCATATTTAAATTGAATGATAAATTCGACGCTCATGCTTATTGTTTGCGCCACACGATAAAGTCAAATATTGAACGTTGATTGCGAAGCGTTAACGAGACGGACGGATCAATCGGCATTATTCACAATGCTGACCCTGATATAATAGTTGAAACCTGTATTATTTATACAAGTACACATCTCTGTTTACGAAGGGATTCGTAAACTCTCGTGCATGCTAATTAGAGATTGAACTAGGTGATTCTAACGGTGGATACAGGACGCCCCCGGAACCTGAATAAACAGACCCTGGAGAGATGTAGCGTGAAAATTTCTAGGATCATCTAACTGGTATACGTACAAGAATTTATAGAGATTTGCAGCGTATGTAGATGTATGCTTATGGATATAAGATCGTGGGTGTAATATGGCCTTAGTCTAGCTAGAAAGCTTCGCTTAGTACCCATTTTTCTATGCATAATGGAAGATTTGTCAAAGAGAAATAACGAAAAAAATAATTAAAAAAAAACCCTTTGCGTACTTACTTCGCAAAAGAAACTCTTGATTTATCCCGAAACTTTTTCCTCCGAGGATTAACTGATGTATAAGATTTGGAACCCCCGTGCGAAATACCGCATGGTCATAGATCTCAGAGTTTCAAGGCCGTCGTGATTTTGGCGTGACATTTTTACCAGGAAACTTAAACCTTAATAGAGTTAGCTTAACACTCACGTCTCACATATATATATATATAGTATATGAGCATAGTTTAATTCAGACTCGTAAATATCAACGCTTTTACCATTTTTCATCGGGATTATAGACTTCCCATGCAAAGAGTAAAAAGCTAGCTATACAGAACCCGAACGAAATCTGTTACCTCAAATTGGAAAAGTGATTGAAAAAATTTTAAGTCAGCCGGGGAAAATGAAAGCGAAAGTAATAACGATAAATTTATCTTTTTCGTGAAGTATTCTATGAAGGGATTAATGTTATGTGAACGATCGTTTATCAGATAGAAGTATATAGGGTATAGTTGCTATAGGCGGGGCGATGGACCACGAAATTAGATAGAAGAAATGTAATAAAAAAAAAATAGTCAGGAAACTTAGGTTTGGTCTATCGAATAAATAACTCGAGTCAAAGACAGCGGGAATAAATCCTGTTGAATCCTCCGATACTTGAGATAAAAAGATTAACGTATTCCTCCGCGAAACTGCAGCCCCAGCTTTTCTTGTAAACGACGGATAAGCGATGGGCTAGATTCTTTCCTTCGATATTATAAAAATAAACAACTTCCTGCTCAGCTCCTGTTGCGTCTATTAATATGCTCATTTTTTACAAAGACGATTCTGAACATTGTTTAATGCCTATATAAATAATACGTCTTTTTATACGTCAAACTTTACAAATTACGTTTCACGGATCGATATACCTTTAAAAAAATGAAATCTCCGAATTTATATTTAAGATGAACTCCACGAACCTCGACGTCTTACAAACCACTCATCTTTTGATTACAGATTGTTAGCCTAATCAGCGGAAGAAGTCCGTCGTCCGTTCGGCTCATGTTCTCAACTATTCCTCTTTGATCAATAGTTAAGGAAGTTTAATCATGACGTGAAATGCCCCAGAGCCTTTCTGAGTGGCCCAAATATGGAGGAGGCAGAATGGCTTCGAGACAGCCTAAACTCATCGGCAAAGAACGAGGCTTTCTCTATTGGAGTCAGCGCTAGCTCATCGGCAATGAACGTGACCCCGAACGTATCCATCCTTAACCTTACGCAACCGAAAGATGGGCTGGACATCTACTATTTTTACGAGGCAAGTGATATTTCAGATTTATTTAGATCTTTGAGATATATACCTGCACCACGTATGAGTAGCGCTTTAAATTTATCAAGAAAATCGTCGGATTTGAGTATAAAATTTTTCTAATATAAGAGGATCTTCAAAGATATCTCGCAATCCTCTAGCCCGCAGATATCGAAATTAGAAACGTTATAAAAATTCTGCAAGCTAATTGCAACCCGTATTCATTTTATACACCTAAACGCATAAAGGCAGATTCAAACTACAAGACCACGTATAATCGCGGAGTGCTGTTCTCCATTCGTCTGTCCATCCAGCATCACGTTTGTTTTTAGATTACATAAACAATTTTATTAGAATTTACGATAGTGCAGAGGCTGCCAACAAATCGGTCGTGTTTAATGCGCATTTTATATACCTCAGCCTCATATGAGATAAGGGTAATTCTACATGCCTTGTTGCACAGCCGTTCATCAGTCGTTTATTTGGTTTTTGTTTTTTTTTCACTGCAACATTTTTACTGAAAACTCGCATACCTTTCGTATGTAATTTTCCGTAAGTTAAGAATAAACCGAAAGATTTAGCGCGTTTTATTATCACCGGACCGTTGTACCTGTTATGAATGTAGTCTGGTTCATTGTTGAATAGTATTTTGAAATAAATTCGAATCTTTTTTTCCGCGATATGTTATTTTGAGACTAACAACGAAAAAATATCAGCCTTGATATTATTTGAATAAAATATGAAAATAATGAATAGAATTGTCGCGAGAATAGGTACCTATGTAATATCTCTAAACGGATTTTACTTGAACGTAATTTTGGACGAGAACTTGAATGAGCGAAGCTTTCCAGACATCACGTACTAACAAAAACGGATTCCTATGCCTTACGGATAAATTCAATCCAGGCACCAAAAATAATCTACGAATTGTTAACCGTGATAACGATGTGCCCGGATGAAAATACCATCCGGATTTATTCAGTAATCATATATCTGTAAAGGAAGAATAAAGGATTGTTAAAACGGCTGTAATTCTATCTGGATACAGTTAATCGTTGATCAACAAGGGGCGATTCCTTGTTCAATATGTGTGTCGATGTGTTTCGTGGATCAAAGCCTATCCGACATCGTTAGAAGTTAGAAAATGTCGAAGTATGAAACTAACAGCGTCCCCTTATCTCGGCAAAGGCTTAATTAGACTAACAATAAGTTCTTTAACAAGTGTACCTTTCCGCTTGCCGATGACCCGTCGCGATCGTATCCATCTTCCTAATGTGGATAAAGTCACAAGACTAACGTTCCAAATATAGATGTATATATATCTTTTTTTTTTCAAACTTTTTTTCATTATCTAACAATGAACACGCCTCGTTTCTATTACAAAAATGGAAAGAATCTCGTGTTTCTTTTAAAAACGCAAAAAAAAAAAAAAACGAGCTATCCAATTATCTATTTATCAGACAATTCTCAGTCATCAATTCTTTCAGGTATCACCATTGTGTCATACTTGAATGTAAATTTTTTTCAAGAATTTTTCGAAATAAATTCAAGTTTGAAATTCCAAAAAAAAAAACAAAACGACGAATAAATTTGCCGATATAGGTATACCGGTAGTAACACAATTCAAGGATTTATAAAAATATCTGTACACATGTCGTCCATTCATTTTTCTATAGCCGGTTGAACAAAGCTCACATAATTGGTATAGGATATTCTCAAAAGCAAAATGATTTACTCAAAGTTCGTATAATTAATAATATATGAATTTAATTAACGTGACAAAGTCATTTATCTGAACAATAAGACATTTTCAAGTAGGGAAGCAAACTACTGTACTATTCTCGTGCTTCACAGTTTGAATGAGACTGCAGACACTTGATAAAACCGAATTCGTCTTGTCACAATTTATCGGATATATAGCATCAGCTCTGACAAATAGTCCCGAATTCTTGGTATAGCTAAGATTCGCGCGAGGTATTTTGATGACGAAAATGTCACTATATGTTGGTAAACTTAGATACTGCGCAAACAATACCGCACTTGCTAAATTCTAAAGGGTCTCGAAGTTATGTTGACTTTTCGACTTGCTAAGAGAGGCAAAATGTCTTCAGAACAAATTGCTAAATTGATTAACCAATTTCACCCATCCTATTATTAACCCAAAATATCATCGGCTCAAAGTCAACTAGGAACCGAATCTTCACCTTCTTAGTGAAAAAGTGGTTGTCTTAAAGGGTACAGGTCGCATCGTTTATCGAAACTTTTTCGAATTCGTAGGAAATATGTTAAATTGATTTTTAATATTTTCTCTGAATTTGGATCCATGTGAGACGAAGTCCGCAAGATCTGAAATAATTTTTAATTGTATCTCAAAGTACAAGTAATTAACTATGAATAAAATATTTCTTCGAAACGTATCGATGATTTGAAAAAAAAAACATTTCCAAATTGTCTCTATACCCCCTTGTTGATAGTTTCGTCTTTTATTACAGAAGGAGCAGTTCCTTGTTATGGGAGTGCTATTCCTAGCGATAGTGATCGGAAATGGAGCGGTTCTCGCAGCGTTATTGCTTGCAAGAAGTAGGAAGTCTCGAATGAACCATTTCATAAAGCAGCTGGCAATTGCTGGTAAGTTTTGTCGATTATTAAAATTTTCAACCCCTAGCGTAGTCGCCTCTTTTCCCAGTTCCTAATTCAATTTGGCCGTGAAATTAAGAGCACCTTAATGCTTTGTGAAAAATAATTCAAGCGGCAGACATCCCAAGAAAGAAAAGGTGCGAAAGCCCGAGCGTGAGGGCGTCCAAAATAGGGGAAAGAATTAGCAACGATAAAGACTACGGCTATGAGGGTGTAAAAAGTTGTCAGTGACAACGAAAAACTGTGACTCGAGTCATAGTTACCGTTTCTACTACCGCTAATACTTCAGAGTCTCTCACGTCTCCCCAGTGGCAAATGTTATATCATGATGGTGAAAGTTTTAGTGCCCCCGTGGGCTGCCATCCTCGGTTCACCAGCCGATACGACTCGACCCTCTTTTCTCTGGAAAGACATAAAGCGTACGCATATGGCCAAAACTACGATCTAAAACCCAAAGGGCAGCCCGGCTGTGGTTACTATGTTTTTGTGGGTAAGGTTCTACACGGTTTCTTTTTTTTTTTTTTTTTTTTTAAGGTATGAAAGGATCATCAGGAAGAAAAAACAGTGAAAAAATTGAAATAAAACAAAAAAAAAAAACCCCCCGAAAAGTTGGGTATACCTACGCTCGGAATTTTTTGTGGCAAAAAAATTTTTCAGCTTTAATTATTTCCTCAAATAATCAAGTGACGTGTCCCTCGAAAAGTGGGCAAAGTTCTTTTAGATTTGGGATAAATTTTATGATGAGAAGAACATTTAATATTCTGACTCTCGGCTCCGATTTTATAAGAAAGGTTACAATGCTTCTGATCGGAGGAATAGCTTTCTGCGTTATATTTCATTTGAAAAGCTCGATACACATTCGTAGAAAGTACCAATTCATGTAAAATTTCATTCAAATCGTATAAACGTACTACGGTTGACGAGATAACAATAATTCTGCGAAGAATCCACGTTTCCCACTCCTCTCCAAGCCCCTAAGCCAATTTTGATAAAATTCAATAACCGATGTATAAAAACTATGGCTTCAGTTATCTGTAAAGAAAATTGATGAAAAATCGTTCGACTTTTTTTTTTTATGGCAGAGAAAATAACTGATTTTGAATGTATTTTGAATGCGTTAAAAGTTTTTCGACTCACTTATACCTACTACGAGATATACTATTCTTAAAGATGAACCGAAAAACTAAACCTGTAAATTTCGTACTACGAGATTAATAAAGTTTCACGATCGTATGAACGCCTTTTTTATCATCAATAAATTCAATTAATAGGAAAAAAAATATGTATGTATGGGTGTATATAGGGAAAATCTTACCAAATCAATGAGCTAGGTATCATAAGTCACCGCGGGGAACGACTTACGTTAGGCTCGTCTAAATCAATTGAACTTAAAAATTTCTAAAGTAAACTTATATCTCACAGCTATAATAACATCTATAAAATGTCAGTAGCAAAATCTAAACCAGGGTCAAGCCAATCCTAAGCCCAAGGTTTAAGGATAAACGAAAGCCGTGTAACACTCGAACCGATTCTTATTCATTAACGCACTCGTTTCTCTGCAAAGTAAACCTCAACTAACTCTTGGCTCCAGCGCGTCTCCCTCTTTTTGTACCTAAATTAAACAGACGGAACCTGAAATTGGTTTTCTGTATAATCAGGTATTGAAGTCTGGTAACAAACAATGAAGAGATAATATTAGTAGACGACGTCTTTATTGCCGCCGTAACTTATGGACTACTGTCAACGACCCCTATAACTAGTTACTATAATTCCGATATCATATCGCGTTTCAGATTTATTCAAGAGCACCGTGAGAGCAATGTCTAACGTTGATCTAATGAATTCTATACTGTTATTACCTAGTAGTTAATTAAAATCTTGTTATTCCGAGCTTTTCCATGTTCCAGGTATAATAACAACCTGGAATCCGTGTTCGTGATTGTCCATTTATGCAAGGATCGCGTAAGAGCTCGGTTTTTTCATTTTTATATCACATTCCGCCGGTATATTTATCACCCTCTTCTGTATTTTAGCTCCTACAAAACTCTCCGCTTAAAAGCTGCACGCATTTTTAGACTCTCACTATATAAAATCGAGGTCGGATTCTTGCGACATGAATTATCTTCGTACCGAGGTGTTGTCGACGTTATTAACGGTCTCACATACAAATATTATACAAAATTATTCTACCAAAGTTTTTTTATAAATTTAAGACAAAATTCATCAAGTTATCACTAAGATCAAGGTTCGAATTTACATATGGATTTATCTACTCCAACATAAATTTTCTTCAACTTTATTGCCCTGCTAGTCGACGCATACGCCTCTGGGATTCCCATAGTAATTCAGTTTCAACCTTAGAAATAGTTTTATTCTACCTTATTCTAAAACAGGGTAAAAATTGAAAATGAGGCCGTTTATCAGGCCCGGAGTTGGTTAATTGCACACGATCAATCCCTCGCTGTCAGTACTGACATCAAATTTGCGGGAGGATAAATCCAATTAGAATTCTACGTACGAGGTGGGATTTGGGAAATGAAATCCTCGTCAAGGATCGCACTTACATAGCTCTTAGCCACGAATCGTAACGTATACGTGTATATATATACAGGACGTTCGAATAAAGGAGGGGGTTTACATTTTGGTGGTACAAGAATATAGGACGAAGGGGGGAAAATCGTATAGTTTTCTTAGCAGGAGGTGAATAGTTATCGTTTATGCGTACATATACACGTGTACAGATGAATATTACACGTATACACGTACAAGAAATGTTCCTGTATTCGCGTTAGAGTGAAAAGATGTTTGACCTTACTTGACGACTCGTGTGTGGCGGATACGGCGAAACAGTCGATATCATCGATATCGTCTATACATCTATATACCCAAGATTCCACGAAACAAGGAAAGCACATTAGCCAGGATCCGTCAGGGTCCGGTGGCGTCGGGACGTCGAACGCCAAGTGCCAATACGTTCCTATACAAGAGATGCCCGGGTTTCTTTAGGCATAAAATTCCTATCGCAATGTCGTTAAATGGTGGTTATTATTATTTTATTTATATGTTTTCGAAGTTCATACCCGAACACGTTTTTACTGCATAATTTTATACACTAAAGAAAAAAAAAGTGATCGCCTTGATAAACGATCACGCTAAGACCCTAACTTCTAATAACTTATTTAACATCGTATAGAGTTCAAGAATGGTCGATAAAACGAGAATGAGAATAATAATCGGGTCAATTCCAACGCTGATTGCATATAGGTACTACAGACAATTATCGCTAGTTTGCATCAAGCTGTTTTATAATTATAAATTAACACTCAAATATCAACTAATGTGAAATTGTTATTCATGAAATTTTAATATGATAGACGCGTAGGGTAATGTTTTTTCGCCATTAATCGTTCGATAATTTTCTTTCTCTGAAAACAATTTAATGCAAATTAATATCACCCGAAATTTACGTCCTTGCACAGTGAGTAAGGTCAGTGATTGTTTTGACAGGTAGTTTAAGAGGACAGGTTTTAGACAGGTTTGTTTGAAGGGTTGGAGGTAATTGCTCAAAAATATCAACCCGCGTTGTTATTATTAGGAATTTTTTATCCCCAGATCAGAGCTTCAAGAATCGATTAAAACCAACCGAGGTATAAAGTGAAATTCGTTTTATCACATTACGCACCAGGGTTACTTATCTCTGATAATATTTGAGGATATTAAAAAGTGGAGTTTCAAAATTGATTTCAGATCTCCTCGTGGGTTTAATTAACGTTGGTACTGATATTGTATGGCGTTCCACCGTCGACTGGCTGGCGGGAAACCTTGCCTGCAAGCTCATCAAATATTCTCAGGTAAGTTTGCGAGGCACCAGGCATCTGACCTACTAAAACCCGGAACTTCTCTCAATAACATTTGCCTGTATCGTGCACCCTAGAACTAAGTAATTTACATAATTTTCCTCACAGTGGTATGAACTCAAATTGTATTAAATAGTGGCGGGAATTTATTGTTACAAAATGTTTAGTCAAGGTGTGAATAATTGAGATAAGGAGATTTAATACCGGGGAATGCGTAAACGTGAATAGAAGTTACAACCGTCCGGTAATATATTTGACAGATACATTTTTTTTTTTTTTTTTTCCTCTGACCATTTTCCCGCTTTCTGTAGAATCTATCTTCCTTTGTTATTTGATTTTCGATCAGACACCGGGCGATATTACCTTTTGTGGCAAATATCTTCACTCTTACAGCTGACAGAACTTGCCCAATATAAATCCCCGATAGTCAGTCCTTCGATTTCACCCACCTACTGGCAATATTTTGTTTACTCAATTTCCCAGAATATGGAGACGGAATACGAGACTCATTTTAGATGAGATATGACATAAGTTGTATAACATAATCCGATGTACCTAACAAGTTGAAAAAAAGTTATTTCTGCAGGCACGTGATGATATATCTGTTATTTCGTAACTGTTTCATTAGTTATTCTTAGATAAGGCGGTGTGACAGAATAGTGTATAACAATCCTGAGAACCTGCGATCTCATAAGGGTCACCGGGCAATATCATTCGGTAGGATCCACCATCCCTAGAATTCACTTTCTCATAAAAAAATATATATATATTTTCGTAAGTTATTGGATATTTCATCCATTATATTAAGAGATCAGGTCTGATCCAGACCCCAAACATTTACGACGTAAAAGTTCAATGCGTAAAATATCGATTCAAAAATTTACCACCAAAAAATCTAACGGGTGTATAAATGAACGTCAATTTATTTCGTCCCTGTTGAAATATTCCAGCCCTCTCAACGACGGGTTCTCGTCTTTAGGCCACAGCCAAAGGTTGACCCCTGAAGTTCGGTTGATTATCAAAACTTAATATTATCATTATTTTTTGTCACTCAGAACTTTTCGTTTCATTAATTATTATGATTACCTAAGAGTTGATTAACTTTATTATAACGATCAACCGGGCTTCGGTTCTTTACAGGCGGTAGTTACCTACAGCTCAACATACGTCCTCGTAGCCCTGAGTATAGACAGGTACGACGCCATCGCACATCCCATGAATTTTTCCGGAGGCTGTGAGTTTATCTGCATACATACATATACATATATATCTAAATATGTGCATGTTCCTATTTCGAATCATCAATTTTTATTTCATTTTTATCACAACTCGCATGCGTTAACTCAAAAAGAAATTTCACTCTTGCAGGGTTCCGGGCAAAATGTCTGGTGGCTACAGCCTGGATTCTTTCCTTCATATTTTCCACTCCGATTGGAATCCTCTTCAAAGAAACACCCGTGGATGGTAAGTCTGCTCTTTTGTATGCTCAAAAGTTTTAATATCCCTCTAGAAAGTTGCGTTCTATGCTTCCGGTGCGCCCCCTCCCTGACCCTTATGTCCTTTTTAATACACCGTTGAGTTTTAGACGATATACAGCTACCGGTTGTATAATTAAACAGCGTCCGTTTATAAAGTTCTGATTGTACAATTAGCTATGACAATTTGTTCCCCTAACAAGAATTATACCTACATCACTCGCGTACCTACCTACACCCATCTACATCCTACATCGAAACGGTTCAGTGGCTTTGGGACAACCGGGTTAACTCGAAAATTGCCTTGTTCTACTAGCAATCGAAATACCGAGGACAATCCGGGCGGAACCGTAGGGGCGTAGGGAGTACATCACGCTAACCTGAGCAATAACTTTAACTTCATATGTACGAAATTTTCATGTTGATTTTCGGATTTATCAAGTTCTCCTCATGTTGGCTAGACACTCGACCTTCGGTCATATCCGGATAACTGATGGAAGGAATGTCGGCTGTGGATTTAATCCTCCGTTGATTTCAGTTCTGATAGATATGATGGAGAGTTTCTAATACAGGTCGATATCGACATTTTTAGGTAAAGTTCAATGCTGGATCCACATGGAACCAGATGAATGGAAAATTTACATATCTTTGGTGAGCATAGCTCTGTTCATTCTTCCCGCCATAATAATTGGAGCATGCTACACGTGCATTGTATGCACCATTTGGAACAAGAGTAAACGACTTGAGCCGAAGATACTACGGCCTAAAATGAACGGTAGGATCCGTTTCTGGAATCGATCTATAGATCGACCTGATTTCGTTGATACTAATCCCGTTTTTTCCATTTTTCTACTCGTCAACAGGCCACTTTGACGACGAAGATGTCGCGAGACGTGCTAGCAGTCGAGGTCTGATTCCCCGTGCTAAAATAAAATCAGTAAAAATGACTTTGGTCATAGTATTCGGTGAGTAAGACATTTTCCACACTTTCATATAGAATAATTTCAATAAGCACTTTGTATTCATAGAAAATATCCGATGGACAAGAAAATTTTCACATCAAAACACCCAGCGAAGTAAGCGAATTGAATATAAATCGGCCATGATCATTCCGTTGGGGTCTCGAAAGAAAGAAAAAAAAGAAATGGAGAGAGAAAGAGAGAAAAGAAAAGTGAAAATGCTTTGCATGTGCAATCTTATTCAGGACGGTTATGAACTAAATAACAAGGCAGCTTTGTATTCATTTCGATTACTCGCAAATGCGTCTTGGTGTATGTGGAAGAAAATTTACATTTTCAATTAAGTGGTTCAATTTTGCAGAGAAATCTCTTCGGTTCTATGCGTCGATCGTACTAATATTTAATTACAAGAAAATTACTTAAGCTTAATTACGGTAAATCATGATCTGTCTTTTAGTGTTCATACTTTGCTGGTGTCCCTACATAATTTTTGACCTGCTACAAGTGTTTGGCCACATTCCGCGGACTCAAACGACACTTGCAATAGCCACCTTCATCCAGAGTCTGGCACCCTTGAATTCAGCGGCGAATCCCATAATCTACTGTGTGTTTTCTTCTCACATATGCAGAAACCTGAGGTACTTGATTAGGTACTTGTGAATTCATTTTTTTATATTCTCTATAACTAAGATAAAATTGTAAGGGCATGATATGGACTGAATGATGATAGTCTGATCCATCGGAATGACCCTCGACCAAGAAGAAACCTTCTTTTAACATTTGTGCCACTGTTTAATCGTTCAATAATTCACGTCGGATGTCAGGGTGCTTGCATCTAGGTGGAAACGTCAATTATCGCATATCAATTCTTGAAAGGTGCCACTGCAGACGCCTGGGTGTGCACAATTAATAGCAATTGAACTAACGATGTCAGTGATGAGGTCAAGCTGCAACATAAATATATATATACACGAGTCGAAGCCGAGAATTTGAAACTGGTCATATACTATAGATTATGTAAAGACCAGATAGTTGGAAAGTTTCTGATAGTCGTAAAAAAATGAACATTAAGAACTGAGATATGCACAAACGAAAGTGTTATTGGCTTCGAGATGTGAAATTTAACAAAAAACTTTCAGATGAGAACGAATTGTGTGTATTGATATAATAATGATGCATGGTTTTTGTTGCTTGGCTTTATGCAAGTTTCTTTAAAGACTAGAATTTTTCTCCGATGTATATTTTGGAGCCGAACAAGTTCGTTCAAGCATTCTTTGACAGGAAATCGAATCAAAGAAATGGACTGGAAAATTTTTGGACATCTTTGTTACAGGAAATTCTTTTAAAAATCAAATTACCGCAAGCTGTAGGTGGTTTCAATTCGATTTCTACAAAGGCAGTGAAAACTTTGCATCAATTTGGTTCTCTCTTTTTTTTTCAACTCTCGCAATAGAACTGAATTAAATTTTCAAGAGCTCGTAGATTAGTAAATTCCAAATAATTCACGCAGTTATTCGTTCACTCGATCCGAAGATTGTAACCTGTCATTAAATTACAACCCCGTCTATAATCAGCAAATGAAATTTAATTATCATTGAACCAGCGACGTTTTATCAAGCCCTTTTAATTTCTGAACAATTTTCGAGCTAAACGATAAATCTATGATTGAAAAAATCGTCTGATCAACGGTGATCTATTATTCTTATAGAAAACTACCGCCAATACGATGGATCCTTGGAGGTCCACGAGGAGGTCGACTTGGACAATCCCGTACGGATACAACAAGTCTTACCGAGGGAGCAAGTACGCGGGCACGATCTGTGCATTCAATTCATACAACGCGCACGCACAGTTTGCACACCACTTCGAACCACAAGTTGTAAGGTTGATTTTTGTCGCGGGCAAATGATCAGCCTTGTTCATTGTATTCATCGATTATTAAACCTCGAAGTTCCAAAATTGAGTGTTTAACTTATCGTTTATATAGAAGAAAGTTTATTATACCGTTACGCCAGAGCGGGTATATATAAATAATGAATGAACTTTGAAAGTATTAAAACCGTAAGATTCACAATCCTGCGATTATAAAATGGGAGTTGGAATATAAATTGGGGAAAAAATTGCGCTACGTCATAATATAAAGGAGCGGGATGTGTCGCAAATAATTACAACTATCACATAATCGATGTCAGATTATACCTATAATATGTTGAAATTGAAAAATTCATATTAAAGCTAATTGTTTAATGTATTTATTTGTTATAATTAAACGGTTTAACCGTCTCTATATTATAAGTATGTATAATGTATATGAGTATATATGTATATTTAAAACCGCAGGAGAGATGTGCAATAAAGTCTCTCTCATATGTTGAACAGTATTACTATGAATATATTGATTACATATACGTGTAATTATTTCACACGTATAGATATATAATATAATACATAGATATATCGAATCTACATATAATATATATACGTATATTTATTTTCACTATGTATATAATAAATGTATATCTTTATGTACTTATATGGTATATTATATGTATGCAAAACTATTTTGTGACAATAAATTGATGTTGTAAAACAGAATGATGCTATTTTATACAGTATAGTTATAAAAATCGAAAAAAATAAAATAAAATAAAAAATGATTTTTTTAATCCGAAAAATTTTTTCGTGATAAAAAGAAAAAAGAACAACAAAAAAACATCAGTTTCTTGTCTGAAATGCGAAAAAAGACTCCCAAAACAAAAAGACCTTACATCCTTTCCATTAATAAAAAGGTGGTTTATTAGTAATTAGAACTTGTCTCGCAGCGGTTCTTCTCCACCTCATTTGTATGGCGCTAAGGATATCTATACCTATAGCTATAGTCGTTTATGAACGACTGACGGTAGGTAATTGAATCGCGAGAAGTCGTCCACCTCGTAAAGTCGCGGGGGTGACTAATGATGAGAATCCAGTAGCACGTCACGCATAGCACAGCGTAGCGTACCGATCTGTTCGTTATGTGAGCCGAACCTTAGGAGCGATTTCCGTGGAATATTAATACCAGCTATACCAAGACTAATATTGTCCGGAAATTTGCTAACACCAAGAATAGGGCGTCGCGGGGACTACAGGGTAAAAATTTCACTTACGAATCTTGAACGGAATATTAAGTACCGTGAATTGAATTTTTTTTTAAATTAGGTGAAGGTTTATGGCTTATGAAACCACGAAACCATAATTGGACCAAAAATTGTATATTTTTTCAGTTTTTTTGTTTTTTTTTAGTTTTTCGTTACTCGCAATCTGATTGAACATCGTAGAGACGTAGACAGAAATGTCTCTCTGGTTTAAGTACCTACGTGACGAAAAAAAAAATTACAGTCACGTTAAACCTGGTACGAATTTCTACCCAGTTTTTACGACTTACTTAGCTCTAGAAGTTCAACGCGCTCTTGGCCCTCACTATTGGCAAAGCTGAGGAGAGAATGAGGCGTATACCGTAATGTAATTATGGGAATAACTAGAGCCGAGAATTTTAGGCAGAATTAGGCCAGCCAGTATTACATCTGGCAAGTCACAAGGATATAACATTTTCGTCGTAAAAGGTTTAGAACGTCAAAACCGTTTAACCGTAAAATATGAAATCGATTCTGACCTCCGAGGGAAAGAGGCGGTGGAAAACACGTCGAATATATGTAGATATACGCATACATTAAAAATACACAATATGGTGCCCACATGTGACCCTTGGCCTTCAATCTTTATAAACAGAGGCGAAAACCGCGAGGGTAAAGTTAAAAATGGATCGTAAGCCGTATAGCGGTTGCTGAAAATCTCTAAACGTAATTAATGGCTCGAATCACAAGTCAGAAATTTGCATAATAGTAAAATGAAATTTTGGTAGAAAAATTTCCATTACTTTTGAAGTTTTAATTTTATTCATAAGAGTATTTTCGGTTCGTAGTATACGTACCTTATATACTCCGCAGTTCCCATCTTTCATTATTCGGCGTCTGACTCGAGCCAGTCTGATATCGCATTCGGGTAGATGTGGTAGTTGCTCCCTCTATTTTCTGGGACGTATCCAAATCTATAAAAACAGAAAATACTAGTCAGAAAGAAGTTATAGTGTGTAAGGGAAAGAAAACAACCCACGCGAACGTGAATGGAAAATCGAGGAACTCAAATCCCGAGGCCGAAAACTCATAACTAAGTGAATTTTATTCTACGTAAATAACGGAAGAGGGAGATAAGCGAAATTGCTGTAATATTGAAAATCAGTATCAACGGAATAAAAATAAACGGGATGATCTGTTGATCGCAATATTCTTTGCCAATTATCTCACCAGGGGATTATACCTCGACGTTAAAACCCTACAGATTCTTCCGAAAAAACAAAAAAACCTGAATTGTTTGATAATCACGATAAACAGTCTACAAGATGCTGTGGATAAGACAAACTGAAGTTTCTTCGAATGGCAAAACGTCCTATTACTTCCGATGTGGAGACTCATCGTCTCGTTTTGTCAGTTCTTCCTAATCCTCTATCATAAGCAAACGAAATTTATCCCTTTACAATCCTGATTACGTTTGCATTGCAGCTATGAAACGAAGTAATTAATTATTCGTGGCACGTGCAATCGGAAATAATAATGTGAATAACATTCCGCTATAGATATGTTACAGTTGTAAAACTTTGTGGAGGCCACCACGTGTTACGTATTATAATATCATGGAAGCCAACAGTGGTAAACTATGCGCTAAACAATGTTTATAGTCTTCAGAAAATTGACTATAGTTATTCTATCATCGTCTTAACAGCTCGGCAAACCTGTCAATGTTCATTGTTACCTTAGATATCACGAGGACAATTTATTCACATTCGTCTATGTCAAACTCCGAGTATTAATCATGTACTTAGATAAATACCTGACAAGGTGGAATATTATTTCAATATTTTAAGCCACGGCCGACAATTTATGCTGAATAAAAGTAATTTTTAACTTAATCTGAAAAAGGTAACGATAATTTTTTGGTATTTAATTCAAGTAGAAATTTAAATGATTCTGTCAATGAAAATACATTTCAAATTGCATACTTGACAGTGCAGACTAGAATTTACCTAACCAATACACTAAAGATTAGTAGAGATGAAATTTATGGCAAAGCTTGGCACTAATTTCGAACGGATAGCGTGACGTCGAGTGTCACGTTTGAGTTGTAATTAATAATGCTACAACCCAGGCGTCTGAATTCAATTACAGGCAACGGCAAATATAGAGGCGTACTAATTTGAACAATTACGCGTGTAAATAGATATTTCAATTATTTTTTCCTGTCCATTTCGTACGGCTTTAATATCAAACAGATATTAATTATAATATAATATTCATCGCAAACTCAAGACTACTCTATTTTACTTTCATATATATCTGAGTCGATGTATGCCTGCATATTGTTGCTCGAAAGCTGGTTAAAACCGGGACCTCTCGGTATTGGACTAACGCAATAAAACATGGAATTAGCCGGGTACATGATATATTTCATGGCTATATCAACAATGCCGGAGATACAGGACCCATCTCATTCCTACAGGATTGTTAGAAGTCATAATAAAACATACAGTAAGAACTGGCTTTATAGCCAACTGACTATAAGCTAGACCGCAGGAGTATTTCTTGTCAGCTATTTTTACGACTTGAAAGCTTTTGCACTTGTTTGAATCGTTCTTGTCTAAGAATAAGTAGTCATTTTCAAGGTATTAAATTTATTTATCGATTGTTATCAAATTCATAATACCTGAATCGGATCTAAATGTTTTCATCTGTGCTTTGAATAATTATTCTATAAAATGCTGTACTGAGTTGTGGCAGCTTTTATACAACGCAACGTAGCAATGCACCAGATGCTACCAGGCGCTAAAAATATATATGCCAAGATAATCCGAGAAAAAAAGAAGTGAAAAATTCTAACTAAGTATTAAACAACCACTCGTGCCGTTGCACTTTTTCCTTTCTGTTTGGCGTGACAGATTGAACACATGTGATATTATGACATAGAAAAATGCATGTGTAGCCATAACGTAGATAACCGCATGAGATACGATAATCTATCAATAAATTGCTGCATCGTCGCTTTTCCACTGTCGAAAAATATGTGAGGGAATTAAATTACGACTTTTGAGTGCAAATGGAAATCTTTTTTTTATACAAAATGATAAAGAAGCGTGTAAAAAACACGTGAGATATTTTGGAGATGAAAATTAGTCAAAGGAATCCATAAGATGTAAGTTTATATGTATGTGTCATGAAAGTGACTCAGAAAGCTATGATTTCTAAGTAGGAATAAAACTTTGATAACTTTCCATTTCCAGTTCTTTGAAAATTCTCTGAAATCTCAATCGCGTCTTGGGTCATGATTATATATTATTTGTTGTAGTCACTATAGAAACGATTATTATCTCATTTATCATTCAACTGTAACTAATTATTGAACACTTGACTGGAAGACAAGCCCAGCAAGGAAGGTCGGAATACCCTAGATACAGTTAATTGCACTGAATAGATTTATGCATCAAGGTCCATAATTCGAGTGGCTGTACAGGCGAACGAAATGAGTTTGCGTCTAATTACGTGTAAATTGTTATCCTCGCGTGTAATTAAAATCGTTCCCCGTTGCTTTTATTCTATAGCCACCTTTTCCTTCGAAGCATGTATATATATTAGGTTGGTTCTTGATTCGGTCATATTCCAATTTCGATACTCCCATGGGCCGTCTTCAAATATATACAAAAAAATGTAGTCAAAATCCCAGGTTCCTATCTCAATTCCAAGTACTGCCCCAAAGCCTTTGAACTTTGCCATTGAAATGACACACAATTTTCTGTACTTTTCGGGTTATTTTTTTTACTTCATATCGCATTATGGCTTCGAATAATTTGAAACTCTGCACATCTCTCACCTTCAGTAGTAGGTATCCGTGAAAAAAGTACAGATTTTTAACGACAAAATATTATTTATCACAATTTGGAGATGAGTAATTTTTTTGGTGCGCTGTAGCTTCGGAAATTACATCGTTGAAAATCTGTCAAATTTCGCTGAAACACCCACGACTACAGGTAAGGAGTGTACCAAGTTTCAGATTTTTCGGAGCTATGCTGTAATAGAAAGAAAAAAAATGAATCGCAAAATGTCGCAGATCGTGCTTTATCCAAATAGAAAAATTCGAACGTTTTGGGGCGGAACTTAGAACTGAGATAGAAACCTGGAGTCTTGGCTACATTTTTTTTTTTTTTTTTGTATTTATTTAGAGACATCTTGGACTATGGAAGCATTGAAATTCGAAAATGATCAAATTGCGATTAACGACAGATACGTTCTACCTTTTTTGGCATAAAAAATCTTGCTGACTATATCAAATGCCTTACTAACTCGAGACGTGAAAGTGAATGACAGAATTCCTTATGTGGGAAACGTTTAGGCCATGCATCATTCGTCTTACTTATGATGCTTATATATACCATAGAGAATATTCTGTCTCATAATTATATGTCAGTATTGTACCAATTTGAGATCTCAATCATTAGGTGTATTGAAAGGATCATGGTTACTAAATTATCAAATGCTTTCAGGCTGTAGTGAAATGAGTTAATTGTAAAGTTAACGTTTTATCTCACTGCCAGCTTACAGCAGAGCTTTTAGGAAGTTTTCGCGTCAAGCTAAATCAGAGAATTAAATACATCGGATTGTACCGTCGTTAGGAGCTTTTCACGGTAAATGTTTGAAATTTAAATAATCTCAAAAGTATCTTGGAAGGATTCAAATCTCGATACCAGGTGACAATGACAGATGAGATTTACTACTTTTCATTCGATGAATGGGAGAGCCATGTGCCGAATAAAGAAAGGGTCAAAGTCGATCTCGGGCATTCGGTGTTTATTTCTTCCTGAAAGAGATCCAAAATTTCGTTCCTTTCATTCGAAATCGGAGTAGTAATACTGTTTATAATTTTTATTCATCCCATTTTCTACTGCAGACACTGAAAGTATACAATTTTCGAAAAGATTTACTCGTTAAAAATTCGCAAACGAGTAACGGCCTACTTATAACAACGCGATATTAAGCGCTGAGGTTAATCTTTTGCTATAAAAAAAAATATGAGGTACGTAAGATTTACCATTTTAATGGCCCCATTAAAATCCTCTGGCAATGAAATAACATTCGGGCCTTTGACCCCGGTTATTTCTTCAACGCTTCAACGAGTTGAATTTTTTCTATTAAAAAAATATTTTACCTCAAAGAACCACGCTGTTTAATTTTCATTCGAGGCTCAAAGACCTACTTTTAATTTTGGGAAAAGTAAACAGAAAATCACAAATATCGTTTCACTTTAAACGCAGAGAATGGTGATACGAACTCGACTTTCGAGTATAGCGTTAATCTTCAAAGAGAATTCCTTGGTGGACTGGCTGGCGAGCGATTAAACGAGCTTTATTGGTATATGGATAAAACTTTAATTTCACCAGCAGACCCCTATTGGAAAGCTTTTCCATTATATTGGAGCTGTACTTTGAAACGACGACAATATATCCGATATAATTTATTGGCTCTCATAAGGGGTGAAATTCCTAACATAAGGCTATTTGATTTGACGACTATTCGAAAAAAAATTGCGAACTAAAAAATCTCTCAAGTTACGCTTAGGATGAAAAAAAAAACAAAGTAAAACTAGTAAAAATTTGCGTGAATACGTTTTTTTCTAACAATCCTTCGTTAATATAGGTATGAGTACACCCCACCGCGATGTTGGCATGGGAAGGGCTGCTCCGTCAATAAAACTTCGTTTTCCTGTAGATGACAGGGACGATTTGTCGTATGGAGATCGTGGCGAGAGTTTAAACCCGTAAAAAAAAATTCCCTCGCTGACACCTTTCCCAATTGACTTATATTTCGAATCACGAGATCTGTACCCAAAAACATACGGTTTCAGGTGAAAATTCCAGGTTTCAAGGCCCTTTATACCTCTACTATGAACAATTTGTGAAGACTTATTAAAAATTCTCCTTTTCTTTCTTGACATTATGAAATTATATTTTTATAAAATAACAGGGAGGAAAAGTTTCTCGAAGAACCTTAAAGATTGCGCAATTTCTTCGGATTTTGATATCCTTAAATGAAAACCTACGCCATGGATATAAGCGACTAAATTATTCTTCGAGATAAGCAACGGCATATTAGGTATAGATAACGATCAGTGAAATTTTCATTTGTTCATCCCTTGTGCATCGGAGATTCGAACTCGTATAACGCCAGTGAAAATTCTATCCGAAGAGCTACAGCGACTGTTTCTGTTCATTGGAATATATGATTATTTCACCCTCGTTCTTCTGTCGCCTGTGCTTCCATTGCGTGTCCACGGGGTGTCCTTGAAGGGGTTGAAATATTTCCTCGACTTACTGCCCGACCCTCTTTGATTTCTTGGTGTGAGAGACACCGGAGCCCGTAGACACAGAATTGAATCATCGCTATCAAATTCTTATCTCAGAATTCCTTACGACGTTTTTGTCAGCCAGCCTAGTTGATATTTCAATTTCTTATATATTTGGATGAAATCTTCGAGAAATTTCCCATAAATACACCCTACACTCTACAGAGTGATGTGAACGATTGTAGGGGCTACCCTCTTCAGAGAATTCATTTTTGGGCGAGAAAAGCTATTCCGTACGACAAATGGGTAACTCGAGGGTAAAACTACCTGCCGCTTACCTTTATGTATATACACATATATACTATATACTTTATGTTCATCACTTATAAGGGTGTCCAGCATGGTTGAAACGGAATCAGCTGAAATAATGGAATTCAGCCAAACACCTCTTTAGGGAAATGTTATTTTTACCCTCAATCTGGCGCACGTTTGCGTAAACAACTTTACCACCGTTTAAATTTCTCATGTTGATGGGCTAAGCTCTACTTTTCTTCTTCTCTATCGCAATGTGTGAAATAGAAATAAAAACAAAAAAAAAACGTAAGGTCCTTTTGAGATGCGTGTCAGGCACAAAATCGCAGGCCTTTGTCATTTATACCCAAAAATTTCTTCGATTCTTCCTGTCCAAATTGGAAAATTAAAGAAAAGTAAAATGAGAAGCGAACACCAGGTCGCCAAGTCTGGATTACAAATCACAACGTGCACCATAGAATCGACCACACAGGGTGTCGAATAATTGGACAATTAATTGCTCATCGGATTAATGTATTTCAACCTAATAGCTCGGCGTGCGATTAGTTTTTTTCTTTTTTTTTTTTTTTCTTAATTATTTTAATTATAATATTTCACGCTGATATTTTCCAACAATTGACGTCGCGTCGCAATGTCTAGACTATTTATTGCCGACCCAGAGACATCGTAGAAAATTCTCTAACGTCGAGAGTCAGCAAACTAAAGTGTTTTCGAGCATTGCTTTACCGCCTTGCAATTCGTATTGGCGATGTATTGCTCACTTCCGAGTCCTCTGACCAACACCTAAGACAATATATTTCGGTCAGCGTAAAATCTGGGAATTTTTATACAATTTTTTACCCGTTTTTATAAATGGCTTGTTCTACTCTGCTGCGAAGAGATTCTTGTAGTATGAAACTACGCACCCCTTTAGTGATCGGGTCGAAATAACGCGACACAGCTCTTATCTCAGGACTGAGAATATGTATCGTCAACTGAGAACCTCTTTGATCAATCTTTCTTCCATCTCGTATCTACCCAACCAATTTTATTTCATTTCCATCGCCACGCAGCGAGCTCATGCTACATGTAAAAGTATTCCCTTGCTCGGGCATAGCCTATGGAACGGGCGTTACCTTATTGTTATTGTTATTGTTATTACGTACCTACCTGCCTACTCCTTAGGGTTGATGTTGTTATTATTGGATAAATTATTGCGTATAGTCTGACCAGGCAAATATGCCCCGTTCTCCCTTGAGTAAACAAAAGTGAGTGAGTTTCACGGTTGAATTCAAGCCCGTCTTAAACCCAGAAATACGAAGAAAGAATTTAATAAAAATTGAAAATCTGAGGGACGGGTAAATGGAATTTAGCCTATTTTCTCCGAACCTAAACACATAGGTATATACCAACTGAATACGATGTATAAAGTAGGTTTTTACTCTTCGCGAAGATCCAATGTGCAGCTAGATCAGTTCACAATTTTGAAATTGAGAATCTGATGAAACGACTTGGTCTTATTCTCACGGACAAGTCATTTCTACCTAAAGTTAGTATGCATTGTGCGAGCACCAGCCTTGTTTTCTGCATCGCATTTATATGTACGTATACGTCTAACCCAGACGTGATAGCGAACACGTAGATATAATTCTAAGGACTGTGAATTAACCGAAACCTATCTTTCCTTTGGCTCACTGGTCTCTGGTGGTTTCTGTACTAATTTAATACAGGATTGCGAATTAGACAGTCAATGGGGCTCCCATGAAGGGCGTACATACACGTACAATGATTTTATTACTGGATTACTGATCGCGATCACACCGTGTTAGCTATTCGTAATACAGAATATGAAGGAGGTTTATATTTTTGTTTTATCGAATCGTTTGTTATCGAAAAACATGTGACCTGGGCACCATGCATTAATTTAGCTACGTGTGAGTTGTAGATTCGTCTAGTCTGAGTTGACAGAAATATTTATGGAAATTCATGCGAACGAATCGCGAGAGTTTCGAACGTGCTACAGGATGAAAAAGAATTTGTAAGATTATACAATGGTGGGCGAAAGTCACGTCTGAGCTTCGTGTAAATACCATGCATAACGTGAATTCTCTGTTTGCTTCTTATGTTTTAAGTAAAACTCTTTCCATTATACTGAGTCACCTCCGGTAACTAGCCAGTGAAAATTGAAAGTTTGCATCATTCTGACGTGCACTGTATTACTCTCTGTCGTAATCTGATATCTCGAAACCTGTTTGTTTTCGCGAAACAACCAGTTTCAATTTTTCATCCTCCATAATGGAGTTCTGAAGACGTGTTAAAGTTTCAAATTTTCTGCAGAATTTTCTGCATTTATCAAAATACAACCGGAAAAAAAACACCTTTCACTTATGAGTCCTATGCAATCGAATTTATCTTCAGGATCGTTGTCCTGTCCAAGTATAAATATGGTGCGACATGTAACAAAAGTTATGTAAGAGAAACACTTTCATTCAAAGACGAGATTCCACATTGTCATAAAGAAATACTCATGGTACTTATGACTCAGTATTTATTTTTGGCGTTGGGGTACAAATTTTCTTGCACTATATTGATCATATCAATCAAGGTTACTCTAGGGATGCCAAACGTCAATGAAACGAAAAGGGATTAAAATATCAGCTGGTAAACTCGCAACTGATTAATGGTGATCGACACGTTTTGTGATATCAATTCACACATTACGAGTGAACTGCTTTGAATCCTCTGTACACCTATTCCGGGTAAATTTTATTTTCATCAAACTTATATAATTTTATTAAATTTAGACGTAAAATTCTGTCTTCGAGGACAAGTCGAACTCGATCTGTTCATTCTTGTACATGTCGACAGTCTGTAATGAAAATCAAGTATCAGATGGAAGTAGGATGAAGGTCGGAGTGAAAACAAGTCCAATTGCTATAAGATAAGAGGCTGCATTACCCGGTTGAAAAGTCACTTACCAGATCGATGTCTGCAGCCAAATCAGTGACTTGTTTCTCGTGAGTAACTTTAAGCTTTTCTTTTTCACGTCCTTGTTTAATTTGCACGGTTTTCCTCTCTTCCATAAATTTTTTCGTATTAGCCTGTTGCTTTTCTCTAAGTCTCCTGTCCTTTTCTCCTTTCGTCTTCAACGCTTTGTCGTTCATAACTTCCTTCGATGTCTCCACTGAGCATTTTGCTTGATTTGCATTCATGTCTTTGATGTCTCTGCAACATGACACACGGAGCTTTTAGATTTCATCGTCAGATGAAAATGAAAAATGCAATAAAGGTCCAGCGACGATTCCATCATTCATTTTTATCTCGATAATACTTCGCGGATTTCAATACCAGCTAAATTTCAGACCTGCAACTCACTTGTCCTGTTTCACCTGTAGCTGTTTATTCTGCGTTGTTTGAACGACTTCGATTAATTTCTTCAATTCATCTTTTGAATTTTGCGCATGTAGTTTAAGCAGTTCCCATTCTTCTTTCCTCTGCTTTTCCATCATCGCCGACCATTGCGCAGTCTGTTCGTTGACTACTTTTTTAACGTTCGCATCTTGGGTCAGAGCTGCCTTGCTACAGATTAATTGACCAATTAAGTAACGTCTAAAATTATCACGATGAAAGAGGTCCTTGAGACGTTGGCGTAAACATACTTGCCTTTGATACATCCTAATGAAATTAATTTTGTCGTAAATTCGATACTCACTCCTTGCCCTTCACCAGTTTCTCAATTGCACCGCAATGGTTCTTTTGCATCGTCTGTCTTTCCTTTAAATGTTTTTTTCTCAACGTATCCAGCTCCTTTTGCTGTTTTTTACCGGTCTTGGAGAATCCTTTCTCCTGCTTCAACGACTCCAGCGTTATTGGTTCGAGCTTGAACTCGGCTGAAAAGAATGTATAATGTTCCCTAAATCTCTGATCGCGATACCGTGGGTATAGGAAGTACGAAGTTTTCTCAATCTTTGAAACCATTTCATTACTATTTAATGATCTCGACCTGAAAAAATAGGGCGGTAAAATTAAGCAGGAAATGTTCCTGATGAGGGAAATTATGCATACACCCAGAGGCTATATTTAACCGTACGCCACTAATCAAAGTGATCATTCAATTACACAGGTAGACACTGCGTGGGTTGAGAGTCATGGAATCGAAAGGCCAGAAGTAATATCAAAAGGAACTAACCCTTCTTCGCCTCCTCTTCCTTCTTCTTCTTTTCCGCTTCCGCTTTAGTATCAGACTGCTCGATTCCCAACCCCTTCATAGCTTCATCACGTTTTTCCGCACCCTTGTTAAAGGCTCCGGGATCTGAGAGAGCTGCCATAAAGTCTGAAATCCAACAATTTCTCTCGTCATTAATCTGTGGATATTGAATCATGATCACCGAAGAGTTTTTAAGCAGCCGATTTTTGTCTATCATCCGTAAGCGATAGCCTCCGATTATTGAATCGGTAAATACCATTGAAACTCACCCTCGAAACCGTCAGGGACGTAGATTTTCAGCTCGATATTGATGAAGAGCATAGGTAACGCCATGGGAAAATTGGCTTCTGTCTTCAAGGATATGTGTCTATAGCCCGCTTGAAGACCATCCAGGGGAAGGATCCTCTGTCCCAACAGCTTTCCACTTTCCTCATAGACTCCTGTGAATTCAACCAAAACATTGACGTTCTGAAAATTTACATTCACGGATTGTTGACTGGAGGCAAGCTACCAGATTGTGGATTCAAGAGTTCTCGGCACCCTTCCGAGTGCGTGTTTATATATTTGAACAACTTGCCAATTCTGAGCACCGCCAAGTCCGGAAGTACTACTTTTCTGAAGAGGAATGGATCCTCGTTGTAGACAGGATTTAATCCGTTAGCAGGGACCATTCTGGTCCTGAATTCCTTCCGGATAGTGTCAGCTGGCAAACCGTACATATCCACTTCTACGTACGTCCCGACCTTTTTATCAGACAAGAATTGCCCGGCGATTACCTGTCGGTTGAAGATAAAACTTGTTTAGTTCAAATCCGGCTGGATTTTCACCGATAAATTTACTTTCTCAGAAATGGAAGGCCTGCAGTGAGGCGAATAATGAGATGAACAACATTTGCTAACAAAATATGATCAGTTGTTGAGAAAGTCCTGAGTCCTCTTTCCGCGGAATAGCTGCCGTAACCTTACGGCTTACCCCATTGATGTCTCAATGGACAATGTGCCGGGAATTTGGCGGTCTGGAGTTTCTCAAAAGGCTAAGGTATCGCGTCAGTAAGCGCGAACGAATATTTCATGGAATAAATATCTCAGGAACTTATCATCTTCGAATTATATACCATGATAAAAACAGCAAAGGTAAGGGACTCGGTAATTGTACGGCTTCAATGGTACTTCGTAGGACTTACTTGCACGGAACATTGAGCGGTGATGACACCGTCTACGTCCTCGGAAAAAGGATCGAAGCTTCTATCAGGTCTTCGCATGAAATCTGGCTTCAGAAGATACCCTGTAGTTCCATTGTATTCAAATTTTCCTTGGTTAAGTTGCATGGGCAAGTCGGGGGTTTGGAAGTTTAATGCAACCATTTGACTTCCAGCATTCCAAAAGACCTGCATCAACGAAATTTACCGCCTCGTCAAGCATCACTAGACGAAAGATCAAACGAGCTAACAAAAGTCATGTCACGGTTCTAAAAGGTGAAATAAAGTCGTCGATGGTGCGGTTCAACGAGTTCTGCTGAGCAAAGAGAAACGAGAAAAGACAGAGAAAAATATGAACTCAAACGCCTACCTGTGGCATGTAATTGGATGAGTCTGCTCTTGTACCCTTCGGATAAATGCGACTCATCTGTCTCTTGTTATAATTAACAAACTCCACTGAAGAAGTCTTCAGATAATTGAGAGCAGCAGTCTCAGAAAAAGACGACATGTTGTGATGAATGTTTTTCTCTGTAAATTTAGTCGATGGTTACAAAAAATCTCAGTCAAGGCTTTCAGACGATCGCTAAGTTAATAATCAATAAGCCAGGAGATCCTTCGTGATTAAAATCGTATAATAACTATAGTTTTCCAAATAATTAAAAAATATGTCCCATGAAAGTTGATAGGACGAGCGATCTCGTGGGAAAAGTGTTCAACTTTCTGGGGACACTGGCATCTCGTTTTTCTTTTTTATTTAATACCTCCACTACCTTTCACGTGGCTAAAACAATTCATATCCGAAATATTAGTATACTGATACTAAATTGTCGGCATAACTTACTCTCCGCGGTTTCAAAGCTCTGAAATTTTATGGGTTGAGCGTAGTTGATCATCGAAGAGAGCCAGGGATGGCAGGCCATTGTACTCCCGCTGTATTGAATCGGGGGTGCTTCTCCTTCAGCACCTCCTTCTCCAGGAGGCCCAGCAGCTGCTGGATCTGGTGGAACCTCCTCCTACAAAGGACCAGATCAGAATGACAAATGCCATCACCCCAACCACGAACGCAACGATATTGTGAGTCAAATCCAAGTTTCAAAATTTCACTTGACGATAAACTGAGACAGATATACATATGAGCACTCATGCGTAAGCATTTTCAATCTCGTTTACGGGACGAATCGTTTCAATTTCCCCCAACAGCCGGATATCTCATCCAGTTTTAACAATCTCGTAAGGTTTTTTTCACGAAAAATTGACACACTTTTAGGGGATGAACGAAACGAATTCCTTTGATGCTAGACTGTCCTCGAGTTTACCTAATACGGAATGAAGATAACGCTGGTGATTCTGAAGGACGAGATCTGAAGGAACTTCATTTTTCTCGTATCCTGTTGCTCTCAAAAACACTTTATTTTTTAATAACCAATTTTCAAACTTTCAGCAGATGAATATATTGCAATAAGCAACCAATCAGAATTTTCAGAGAATAAAGCGCTATAAGTTATTACATGATGGAACTGTGTTAAAAACTTTTCCCATAGAGCAAAGTTCACCAGCTCACGCATTACCGCACACATAACAAACAGGTGCAGTTTCCTCGGAAGCTATATACTTTTGAGACACAAGAAAACAACGCATCGTGCTTTGAATTGAAGCACAACATGAACGAACGAGGAAAGAGTGGTTTGAGTTCAGATTTACAACTTCCAGCTGGTGTAATGTAATATAATGGTACCTTAGGTGGTCCAGCTGGGGCACTTGCATCCTCCACCACTTCATCCTTCGCTTCGAATTGACCAGACCGGAATAACTCCAACTCTACTTTTTCGACTTCCGGTTTCAACCGCTTATTTTTTATGAGAATCTTGCGCTTCAAAGCACTCGGAGGTGGCAGTAGAGCACCAGGTTCCAGCTGGAGCAGATTAAAATTAGAATCCAGTGATCGTAGAGAAGCCGCTCCGTGGCCAAATATAAATCTCAACAATTTAATGGATGGTAATATTTATTTACCGCTTATGAAAACGATTGAAGTGACAAGGAGTAGCATTGCGACAGTTTAGTTGACAAATGATAGGAAAGTTTATCAAAAGAAGTAGTCAAGCTACGGGATTCTTTCAACGTTGGGATTCTGGGAGGTTGACTAATTTTTATGAGGGTAAATATTATTACCGGATAATCCTTCAGCGGTTGCGTTAGCAACAAGTCGCCCAATATCTCATCACAATATTTGGCCAATTTGTACTGCTGCTTCAGACAACAATGGTTTTCGAAACTCAATATGATCGGGTAATCGGAAGTCACAAAAGCCGTGTCTCTCAAAGCATAAATCACATCCTTAAAAAGGATGTCTGTGCACATGGCTTTCCCGTGGGTAATTATCGGCTCCTCATCCTCGCCTTTTCCATCCCAGCAGTCAAGCTCGACACATCTGAAGAGACAATCAGTATATAATTGTTCGGAAGTAGAATCAATACGCACATTTCATGATCAAAATTTCTTAGGGCAATTTTCAATTGGCCAATTTATGAACTAGTGATAATTGTCACCTGCAACCGGCCAAGAGCACTTGTCGATACATTTCAACGGTGCTTTTTCCACCGATCTGTCTTCCACTAAGGTAAGTGTTGTGGCTTGAATTGATGTAGTAATGGCACAGGGGCTGGTCCATGTCCATCCATTCTTCAAGCTTGTCCAAAAATACAGGTGCGTTTTCGTCGGACATGAGATAGCGGATGAATCCATCTTTAGTCAGTTTTTCTGGATATTATGTAATAATCCCAAGTTTAAAATCAGTCGTGTTTACAGGTAGCTGTATTCGAGTATTGCTGTGTAAATCCGAACTCCTGTATTTTCGAATCGGAGTTCTCCTACGGAAATAAAATAATGAAATAATTGGAGGACGACTCACTCTCTGATCTGGCTTTCTCGTCCTGCTCGTAGTCGTTGATGATTTCTATGCATCGTTTCTCGTCGTAAAGTGGATAAAGAATTTCGTTGAGTCTCGGGTCCCGTTGTTTTTCGTTCATGAAGTTTATCAGCTGCTCAAGATTGATGGTTTCCGCTTTGGCCTTGGTTCTAGTGACAAAATATTATCGTCCTTATGAATCTTAGAATCAGCTGACCAGCTAGGAAAATAGAGTACGATACTCACATCGATTGAAATAGTTCCTCGATATCGTTTCTCGGACAGATCTTGTGATACAAAGCGTAGAACTTTTCGAAAGTGAAAGCTTCCGGCTCAATCTTATCGCTCTGGAATAGTTTGTTCATTGTTAAATTTTTTTTTTTACTTGAATCCGATGATGCTCGATAAATGTAAACTTTTGTCAAAATATCTGTCTACATATTAGGTACATTGGCTATTGCATCGTTTGGAAAACCAGGTTCAATATACAGGAGTGTGAGTGAGCGATGGGAAAAATATACGGAGATCGAACATACCTTGCCACTTGGTAATCCTAGATCAGCCAAGCCCTGGTAAACGAGTTTTTCGGTTTTTCCCGACGCGAAGACTTTTGAGATAACTTTAACGGGAACTTTCCCCTTTGGATCAACGGTAAAACTCAGCCTTTTCCAACTGTAATGCCATAATAAACGGTCACCAAAATCGTTAACTTAAATTAGTCAGGCTATTACACTCAAGCGTAGGTATCAACTATACTGTGAGATTACTTTTTCAGAAATTGAAACAAGATGAGCTTAACTTACTGCTTCATCAGCTGAGTTCTAGGGCAGACATTGCTTGCCTTCGTATTGTGCGTAATCAACCGCAGTCCACTTTGCCAGTCCTGAAATCGGAATAAATTGAAACCAATATTTTATTCTCCAATTTCCTGTTCTAGTAGGTATAACATATCAATATTTGCATCTGGAAAGGAGCCCTCTGATGTAGACATTCTCAGGAGTACACACATACAGAGAGTATTCGTAGATACGCGTCACTTGTTGAATGAATCTGTCTTCAATTCATTGTGAATTCATTGTGAAGCATGAACAAGTGACCCGCATCCACGTATACTCATGGTATACATATACAGAGAGATTAAAGCGTTGGTTTACACTCAGTCGAAGCCAACTCGGCACACTCCAGGTTTTTCGTCCGTTTATTGCAGGCTGGCCATCCACTTTTCTTTTTTTTTCGAATCGATGTCTTCCGAAAGCGAATCAATTTGGCCTGCAATGAACAGACGAAAAACCTGGAGTATACCGAGTTGGTTTTGACTGAGTGGAAACCAACGCAACGCTTCAATCTCTCTGTATGTGTGTTACGCCCGTTGACTTTTCCCGTATAAAATAACAGTCAATACTAAATTCGGTATATATATATATATTCCTCAATATGGTCAGTCAGGACTGATTGTCTATCTCGACACGTGGCTTTATCACAGTGTAGGTCTTCCTTTCTATTTCCCCATCCCAGAGTTTCGATCTTCTTATTCGCGTCCTGTCGTCTCCTAGCAATATCGCGTTTAACAATGATTCACAAGTACCTTGGCCGTTTGCGCATCTGGACAAACGACGTGCTGATAATGTATATTGGTGTAATCTGTGCCGGAGCAGATGGTCAAACTTTTCAGGTCCAACTGCTCGTTGGTGCCATGCTTGCTCAGTTTGTTACATAGTTTTGGATCCTTGAAAGATTTATATACGTTTATTGTGAAATAAGTGATTATCTTACGTCTAGACTTGTAGAATGAAGATAACATTTGTAAAACTTTGTACAATTTACCTTGGGCGTCCCTCCATATCTTATATCACTGACTTGGGCCAACTCTATAACATCACCATCCTGGAAATTCCGTAACGTTAGCCTGCTCATAGGATCTTTGAATTCTGTTTGCCTTATGCCGGTATTATTTCAATATAATCTTTGCAGCGTCTCTGGTTTCATCGCTTTGACAAACGCTCGATCTTTTCACGACGTTAACGTCAGAGGAACGTTATATACGTAGAACTTAATGAGGTATCGTCAGTGACGCGTATAACAAATTAACTGAACGCTCGTGATAAAGGGATGTATACGAAGGAGGGAGAATACCGTTCAACGATGAGAACATAAATAAATTTCACTTATATCATGACAATAAAACCTTGCTGCATTTTGTGGAGCATTATAAACGGCCCAGTGATTTCAGTTCACGGTGAAAGAAGTTAGTAAAGGGACTGTGTTGAATAAGTTTTAATTGACTACCTTTCCATCGCTCTTCCAATAAACGAAGAAACCATACTCATCAACTTTGAATAAACAGTCGGGTTCGTATTCCGTATTTTCCTTATCTTCGAACCATCTATCGAATGTTGTTCCGTTTCTAAGAAGCTCAGGAACCTCGATTTGCCAATTGAACTCAAACTTTTTCGTCATTTTCCGTCTCGCTGAGACTTAAACTCGATACTTTATCATCTACGAGGGGCAAACTGATCTGATACTTTTCTCGGTACGGAAATAAAGCGAAATTCGAAAATTCAAAGCGATTTGTAAACTGTGAAATGCAGATTCGAAAACGAAAGACTGTCAAAGAACGAGCTCGCGAATGATATTAGTTCGAAAACTCCTCGCTGTCACCTAACTAGCTGCCCTAGATTTTCACCTAATGCAATTAGCCTAATCCAATTCACAAGATTAAAGTACCTTAGGTAAAATATCACGTGGGTTTACCGCACGTTCCCCTACCACCCAGCTTGACTAACATATACTACGGGGTGCGATAACTTCTCCGTGATACAAGGTCGTAACTACACCCTTCGAAAGTGCAAAATCAGTCTTCGATACATTTCATCCACCTTTTTGCTATAAACTTTGTTAATCCTATCGCCAAGTCGGGTAGGTTATCCATGAGGCCTTAAAAAGGAAAGGTGAAAGAGCGTCGCCTAATGCATGAAAAAGATAACTTGAGCCTGGGGGGGTGTAATTCCCTCTGATGTAGATGATGTTATACCCGGATAGTGCCATAGGTAGAAATATTTCAAGTATTTGAACTTAATCATTGACTGAATAATGACTCAGATAAAAAATCTTTTAAAGAAATATCAGAATTAGTAGAATGTGAATAAATTCTGATTTGCCAAAGCAAAATAAAACGTGTTCTCGGCTTGACATGTCACCTGCGTTGTAAGTTTAAGAGGGTTTACGATCAAGGTCGGGCAAAAGACGTTAATCCAAAAGTAAATTGGAGTTATTTTAGCCGAGTAGATTTTCATCAGCTGCAGGTGGTGGTCGTCGGTCGTTTAACATGACAGATTTAAAGTTTTTCAATTATTTATAATTTACCCACCTTGTCCAGTGATTCCTTCAACTTGTCAAAGTAAAGTTTCTCGAGGATTCAGGTACCTACCAACTTTAGGGATCCCGACGGTTTACGAGCATATAATAAATTATTCTTGAAATCACGTGGTCGTTAATCAAGAGAAAATTTATATTCACTTGGAACGGATGTTCTTCACTGCCCGTTCTTATCCAAAGAATTAAATACTCTTCCAGTATTCCACGCATCGTTCAATTCACTCATAGATATATAAAGACAATAAAAACCAATGAACGGGGCACCTTTTTGCGCAAGAATATATTTTCATACTTTTATTCACATAATTACATTCTTGAATCTCCGGTCTCCTCACCTACAACAGGTACGGTCATATTTTACAGTGAGAAATTTCTGAGCTGGCATTCAAGCCGTTCTGGTTCTAGTCAAACCGCTGATATCTTAAGCTAATTATAAAGAAGTCACAAACTGCACGAAGCAAAATACATTATTTGCAACTCCGGTTACTAGTCTTCAGACGCAACTACATACCATCAAGTTATAGTTGTTGAAAAATATTCTGGTGATGATCGATCTGTTCAAAAAATGACTCAATCAGTCGATATCAAGTAGACGAAATATTTCGAAGAGGGCTAAACCTGACTTTCAGATCCGTAGATGTTGATAAAAGCGATCTTGACTATAAATATGCAATTGCGGTGAAGATATTATTCATAGATTCTGGATGGAAAGATTATTTATAATTGTCAGAAGATTTCTATTCCGTGTACGTTCCGTGGTCTCATACCAGTCGTAGCCGAAGACCGATAGCCAACGTTTGCAAATCATAAATCACACACTTCACTTGCGCGAGGCCCTTATAACTAGCTGTCACTCAGCAGAAACTGGGAATAACTAAAACCATTCGTAAAGGAATTCCAGAATTTCTCACTATATAATATATACATTATATGTATGTGTAATTAGGTACTATCGAGTAGCAGCTTCTATACATAGTTATAACAATAACCAAACGGCCTTTATGGCCCACCAAATAATTTATCGAACTTCAGATTAATTCGTTTCGTACGTAAAAAATTGTGCGAAATACGTCCGAATAGGAAGACATTGAATTCTCATTAAAAATTAAAGATGACTAACATCCGTCCTAACTAAAATAGATTACGTATGTATATGTGCAAATTTGGATACGTATTATACCTACGCGACGCTTCGAACTCCAGACATATATAGATCTCAATAATTGTGTAAGCGATATGCGCAGTGATATCGTCCTGAATTTTTTTAAGTATCAAAGTACTTTCTCCTTCTGTTTTTGGATGAAGTTTTGTATAACTGGCAAGTTATATACGCTGATGGAAGCCACAGATCCAGCACAAGCTCCGACCCAGTATACGATTACATGTTCCATAAACGACGTTCCCAAACAGCCATATTTCAAGGATGTTGCAAGAGCTGGATTGAAGTACCCACCAGAATAGTTAAAAGCTGTAAATTTTAAGTCAGTTCGATATCAAGTACTGCGAATTTGAATCACTCTGCCTTTCACACGATCAGCGATACTCGGTAACTCATAAGACGCCACAGATCCTTTACTGCATCTGCATGTTTTATGTTACTATACGTTTAGTTAGACACACGGACTTCAAAACAACAATCCGACGCACCTGCAACAACCAGTGAAGTTCCTATAAAAGAATCAATGGCACTGCTGAACCTTGGGTTAAGTTCACCCAACCCTCGAGATACGACACGGCAAATACACGTTGCTATACACTCGACAAAAGCTCCGTAAATTACTGGTACCTATTAAAGCGAGAGAGATATAGTTACAGCGTTGAATGGAATGAATATCAAAAAAAAAAATTGATATTTTGAACGCGTTTAAGTCACCTGTAAATCCGTCGTGCAATCTTCGAAAGCTCTGCCCCGGTGTGTCGGGACAATTTCCAGGGCCCATAGTAGCTGAATGTATCTAAAAACGGCCAAGCCGCCAACAAGCTCGGCCCAGATCAGAAGAAAAGCATTTCGTAAAGTTTTTGTACCCTGTACGACTTCCTCGATGTGAGTATAAGGACAGGCTGTGGCATCGCCCCAGTTGGCTGACCACCAGATAGTCAAAAAGAAGAGATAAATTGCGTACACAGAGACGCCCCAGTTGTCGGCCACTGTATATATTCGTTAATTAATATTAGACAGTATTCCGAAACGTTATTATAAAATAAGCTAATGATTGGTAATTGGAGTAGCTGAAAGCCTTCTCCGTGTTATCAGCTCTGGAGGAATGGCTGTGAAAACGAACAACGTTGTTCTTGGGGCGTAGGCGGTGGGTAAACAGAAAAGTTTAATTCTGCATCAGATATTTTTTTCTTTTTTCATTTCTTTTTCTTTTTCGTTTGAATATTGTATGAGAGGTTGAAAATGAAAATAAGTAAAATGATTGAAAATTGTGAAAAAACAAATGCTAATAGAATCTGTTTAGCATGCCACGACTGTTGTTTGTCGTGAAGGAAAGTTTCAGGAGAATTTATCAAAAGTGTAAATTTTTCTTGAATACAAATTCATGGGCATTACGTTATGCGTATAATTCCCAATGGATAATATGCAAGCCCTAACTGATGTAGACGTCGAATCTCGTGACTCTCGATTTAAAAACTTTACTCATTGCTCGTTTCCGGTCTCGTTATTCTAAACATTAATGCCACATGTTCCCCCTATGCAGTATATCTACTAAATTATACATGTCGATCATCCATGTCAAGATAGTGGAAATTTCTGACTGAATATTTCACGTGTATGAGTAATGGACTATTAAGCATCAGTATAGAGTTCAAAAACTAAGTAATCAATTATCTACAACTACCGGAATAATTAAAACTTTGAAACTATCATGTATTAGCGAATATAATACCTTCCCATACTCTGAATGCATATCGGGTTTACGAGAGGATAGAGTGATCGACTTACCGATAATAAGTTCGAAACATGCACCGCAAAGTTCAGCTGTTGTTATTCCTTCCAGAAACAAGGATTTGATTAAAGGGTCCTTGACGTAATATTCGACGTACCTTCTCGCCCAATAAGCAATCAAACTTGTTACTGCTATGTACAGCGTTGAAATTGCCAACGCTAGTAAAGTGACCTCCATTATTTTTCTTTATTTTTTCACTGAAATTATAACAACCCTCGTGAAGATTCTAAATTCGGAGGTTCCATAGAGGCGTAAACTCCACCCTTAAAGACCCTCGAAATATTTTATACAAAAAACAATTCTCACATAGCTGATTTCAGTATAAAAAATGCTACGGACGTCTCGAAACTGGAATTATATTTAAAGCTGTACTTTTTCATGCACTTGATATGCTATATCAAATATCATCAGTTTATAGTGCAGCTATAGACTGCGAATAATATTGACTGATTAGTGATCACACACTCGATTAACTTACCACAAGATGTGGTCGTAGCTGTTCCCTATTTATTTATGTAAAGAGTTTTCGTTCGTCTATTAAATTTTATACTTGCAATTGGACATTTGATCACTTGAATTTATCGCAATTTTACCAGCTCTATGCTACTCCCTATTCATACTTATTAAATTCTAAACGTTCTACCGCTTCGGATAGAGCAGTGCTTGGACACTATTTAAAACTAACAAATATATACCTTCAAGCTTTAAATAGTTTTCGACTTGTCTCGTACAACATGTGTGGACTATACGGATATACCCCGTTTGTCCTCATGCGTCGCGATATCCACAACGCGCTACTCGATTTTTTATTCAAATAATCTATCAATCAGGTACATTCACCGCGCATGATTCTATTGCTACTATACCATCAGCTAACCGATTGAAACTAACGGACAATACTGAAGATGGACAAGCACATTGCAGTGTATTATAATATATACCTACCATAATTTCATGCTTATCAAAGATTGCAAATTTAATAATGTATTATATGGAGTTCGATTTTGTCAAAGATTGTACACGGTGAGGGTGATATCATGAAATGCAAGCCCTGACGATTATAGATTGAAATCACATTATCTCAGATAATTCAGCCGACATAATGTTTTACAATCAGGGATCAGGAGGATCGGTGTACGATTGATCGTAATTTTTAAGTGTAAAATTTCTTTCTCATCGAGCCATGCGATACTTGGGTAGCGTTTTTCGTCATTTGTAGCAATTTTCTAGGGAAGATGAAACCATAGTAGGGACGAAAGGTGGAATTTTCGCCATGTCATTTCACGATCATAAACAATCTCGTGATATATTTCTCGGCGATATTGTCCGTCGTTGGCGATTCGGATGTTCGATGAATGAAAATTAATTCTTGAAGAAACTGCGTTACAAAAATCTATACACACGAATTTGATTCATTCTTTCATGAGAGGAGAGAAAATAAAATTAAGATGAATTGTTTCTAGTCAACGAAGCGCGAGCATGAAGAAAAAGTTAATAAATTATTTTCATTAAAGTGGGAATTGATAGGCGTGAAATGATAAACGGTAAAATATAGTTAAGCAAAATTTTATTCAAACTTGAAAATGCGGAAAATTGAGAAAAAAAAAACAAAAAAAAAATACGAAAGAAAACTGATATCATTAATCGTTACTGATAATTCTATTATAATGGCGATATGATATAAGTGAATGGAATAAATACCTAAGCAGACTATAATAATGATAGTTTTATGTGAATAGTGCGTACTTAGCCACCTACCCCACAAGATTCAATTTTCCATCAACTTCTTAGCCAGGCTTCAAGCCTGGGATAAATAGAGTAAAACTAGGATTATGATCGAAAATTTCAACCGTGTAATGGCATTTTTACAACTGTATATTTAACTATAATGATTATACTCTTAATTTTCCATCGGCTGTTACAGAGCCTATCGTTTAATTTATTAATGTAAAATTGCGAAAAACTTTTTTTTATTTTCAAATTAGGTATATCTGTTTAGGAACGGCAATAACCGCTATGACAATACGGTATATGATAGTATGATCGTTCAAGTCCTATAGAATTAAAAACGAGTCTTAAAATAACATGTATAATTGCCATAGCAGTCGGTATAGCGTGTTATTACTTTGTTTGATTAATGATAATTAGGTATAGTAATAAGAGAGAGAGAAATTATCCATATACAAAATACAATATTTTAAAACATTCTAAATCCATTGTACAATACATAACTTTTTTTTTACACCTGTTTCAGAAAAATTCATATGATCAAATCCAATTATACGGCAAGTATACAATAGTTGGTGTATTCTTATTAATAAAATTCCATCAATACTCTATCAAAATCCGACATAAAGTATCACGCACCATATTAACGCCCGATAATTATTTTTTGCCAAATTTCAGATGCCTTTAAAATAAATTTTCAAACATAAGTGATATCGGTTTCTCTTATAACTATATGTCAATTTATGACTGTATATGGTATACATAGGTATACTTATCGCTAACACCGAAGGACAACTCAGTCCAGTTAGTCAATTAATTAAATATTGGCAATCTTCCGGAATAAATCAATCATTTCAACTGTCCGACACTTATTGTCAAGAAACATATAATTATATGTATTTATTATTCCTGACTCTCCCTGACTCCCAAAACTCATCTGTATTAATTTTAAACTTATTTTGCTTTTTCTTCTTTGTACGGATGCAGTTTTTGACTCAAAATCAATAACATAACTGACGAAACGGCGACTACAAAATTATACTGTTTTTGAAACGTAGGTATATAGGCAGCGATTATAAGTAATCAATTCATAATTATCATAACAAAACGTTTCAGACGGTGCTGCCTATTTTCTAAGCACAATATAAAATAAGTATATTCCTATAAATTTGATAACAATTCGACGATAGTATAACTACATTATGCCAGGCGTATTTAAAGAGTAACGTTCACCTTCTTCTGTCACTAAAATGATAATGCTAATCCATAAATTCACCCAATGTTCAGAGCCCCCCTCCTCCTTCTCCTCCTCACCACATTAAACAAGAGTTTGAATACGCTTTTGGGTTCGCATTTTGTGTTTTTATTCACCTTACGAAGTATTAGCTACATACTTTATTACATAGGTAAACGGACTTCTTCTTCTTCTCCTTTCTGTCTATTAATTATTGATTAACTTTAGCTTTACTGATATAAAACGAAAAATAACGTTTATTTACAGGAATCGAACGAGTCCCCTTTGTGCTTCTTGGCAACTTGCTTGTCATCCTGGCTCTCTGACGTTCTCTGCATCAGCCTAGGTATACGTTTAGCTTTCAGGTAGGACATCGTGTCACTCGATGATCTGTATAAACGTTGTAAAACAAATATTTAACATTTTTTTATACGAAAATAAACTAACAATAAAATGAACAAATAAATTATTATAAAACCGAGTGCGAACCTGTTAGGTGTCTTTCCATCAGCTGACATATCCGTTTGGCTATTTTCATTTGAACTTGAACTGGACGGGGGTGATTGGGAAAGAATTTGATGGGCATTACGGGTCTGCAACTCACTCATGGCTTCCGTTTTCTCTTCTGCCCCTGCCGAGCCTGAGATACTGTTTCGACTTTCGATCTCTGAAGCTGCCTTCTTTTTACTCTCAGCTTCTGATTTGACTGTTTTCATATCAACGTTATTTTCAGCTTTTGGAAGCAGTCTTCCCTCTTGGGTTGGAAATGTTAGAACTGGTAGGATAATATTCCTTTCTCCTTTAGTGGCATTCATCAATCTCACTAATAACTTTGAAAGTTCTTCTCTCTTGCGAGTTACTATAATCTCTTCGAACCATTGCCTCAATGTTTTTATTGGTAATGTATAATTTTTTATTGGATCCTAAGAATAAGTGTTATGTCTTAATCACCGAAATATCTTCATAATTATTTTTCAATGCAATAAGCATCAATTTACTATAAATCATATCATATACTTGGGTCATATGAAAGAAAATTACAGACAAAGGCGTTAACTTACATTAAAGAAACTTTCCACATATTGTAGGAGATACACCCCACAATCAGTGAAATTAGATTGTTGTGGAACCTTGGGGGAAGCACCTTTAATTGTGTCTTTTGAAAACGTTCTTTCCGAACCCATTTTGGCAAGGTATTCACAGCTCAAATAGTCTCGCAATGTTGCTACGACTCGTGCTCTACTAGCCCCAGCCAGAGAATCGAAGATCAATATACAAGGCCTAAAACAGAATTTGAATAACTCTCATTGTCATATATTATCATAAATGAACGTAATAATTATAAAATTCCACACTGTGTTCAACAAATACTCACAGTCTTAAGATTTCTTTTTGAACCGGTGTTGGAACGCGCGGTTTCTGTGGGGTTTTAACAGCCTGTTCACCTCCCTCAGTCTCTTCCTGTAATTATATCAGAAAAATATAAAATTGCATAATTGAATAGGATAATATCGCAAAATTTGAACCTGTGTCCATAAATTCCATCAGACAGAGAAAATTCGTCACTCACTTCTTCGTCACTATCCATTTCCATTTCTTCATCATCGCCCTCTGCTTCATCCCTCTCTGATCCTTCATCACCAGGATCTAGAGTGATGGTCGCAGTCACAGGGGTAATCGTTGTGTTACCGATAGTAACAGGTTGCAGCTTAATCTCCTTGACTTTCTTAGTTTTGTTTACAATTTTTTTAATGTCACTCTCCTTAGCTGGAGGTGGACTGACTTGCACCTTTCCCACAAGACCGGGAAAACAAATTATGGCCAAAAACCAATGTGCACTGAAAGATAATTGATTAAATTTTAACGAGCTCTCAAATAAATAAATCTCTTTAGCAGAGAATTACTGAAATTTGATAACAAAATTAATGTACAGAGATCATGAAACTGAGTGAAAGTATTGAGTCGATATTAGTCTATTAGAAAGCTTGAAATTTATACGTACTGTTCGTTAATAGGTATAACGATAAAATCCTTGTCAAAAATATTCACATTTTTAGTCCATTTTTGAACTCTCGCATGACGTTTTGCCGCTGGTGAAAGAGGTGTGCCAGTGTCTGCAGCAGGCGCATGCGGGCTTGTCAGTCTTTTGTAAAAGTACGAACTGAATACGTGAGTCCTATTTTGATCTTCTTCTGATAAAACTTCAAGAGTCAAATACTTGAGATAAAAATCAATGATAACATCATTTAAAAATTGATCTTCACCGAGACAGGCATAATCTTCAGTATTTATTGCTATTCCACCCTTAGCTGGCGGCGGAGGATACACCATTATTCTGTAAAAATATTTACCTCTCAATTAGAATAAAAATACAGATTCGAAATTTCACAACAACTAATGCGAGAAATTTGCGTTTATTTATATGTTTTCACTACTCCTGCTATCACTTACGTTTGAATTCCACCATTTGTAGTATTGTTGACAGTAGATGTGTTCGGACCTGACTTTTTGATCAAGCTTTGAACCTGCCAACTCTGTTGAGCAGATTTGATGATGTGTTAATTCATGAATAAATTAATAGATCCTATAAATTTCAAATAGGCAAAGAATGCTAGGCTTACTTACATCCTTAGGGGATGCCCTTACAAGAATATCATTGGCTTCCTTGCTATTCAATTCTTCAAGTAATTTATTTGGTGTGAATAAGGCCTTCAATATCAGTTTTGTTTCTTCGCTTATCAATTCAGGCAATAGTGTTATCCGCTTGTGGGTATGATCTAGTAACATGAAAATGATCTATAAATTTGTACGTAAATGAAGATTGTGTATAAGTCTTTACCTTTTCCAGCTGGATCGTAATAAGGACCTTTTGGGTCCTGCATTCCCAACATTTCACGAATCATACTTCCAGCATTAGCCGTTGTGTAGAAGAACAGGACAGGCATAGCCTTTCCAAAATGAATAAGCACCTTTACAACATCTTTGAATTTTACTTCCAAGGGTACAAAGTTCGTGCCTGTTCAATGCGGGCATTTATTAGTTTAGAAACAAATTATGTACTCAAATAAAAGTCTTCCAAAAAAGACACACTCACTGTCTTCGAGAAGTGGAACTCCCAATTTGACACCAGTTTGCGAAATGACTACTCTTTCTTGGGGAATATATTTATATGATCCTATCCTCACGGTTCTACACACAAGAGATGTATGCGGTGCTTGAATTGAACCGTCCGACATATTTTGGAAATCCGAATCTCTGCCTCCAGCTGTGAATTTAAACAATGTAAAAGAGTAGTAAACAAACGTCTAGCGGATTTTCACTGACTCTGTTGTTACTTGAACAAAATTTAGAGTAAATCAGAGAACTATGACTTTCCGTAAACTAAATTATTAAAATTAAACGGTGATTCAATTTCAGTACTAACATTTTTTAACGTACAATTTAAAGATAGATATGTCAGATACCTTTGATCCCTTCTTCATTGCCAACATTACATTCATTGACGCTAGAAACGGAGTTATTAGTAATGACTGGTTCTTTGTCTGAAATCATTTCCATCTCAGGTTGATTCCGAATATGACCGACACTCGATAACATAGAGTTGCTATTATCCATTTGAGTTTTTTTGAATTTCCCTTCTCCTTGGTCGTCTTCATCCGATGATATAGTCAGGCATTCTAATCGAAAATCATACACTCTATTCAATACCATTGTCTGTGTTAATCTTATCTTGATCTAATACTCTAATTATTATTCCAACCATTCCATTTCAACAACGTTAATGAGACAATCAAAAATACCATTCTGGGTCTCGACGAGATTCATCAATCAAACTTTATGATACTTTTATCTCACACTCAATCGTACATTGACATATCTTTTCAAACTTTAAAGATTCAATGAATTTTATCTACCTGGCTCTTTGATGAGCTTAGCTTTAGCCGGGGGTCGACCCCGGCCTCTTCCTCTTTTGGAAGGTGCTGACGCTTCTCGTTCTAGTTTTAAGGGCCGGTTTTGCTCATTATTTTTCTTGTAAAATGTCTAAAACAATGATCGAGTATGCTAATTTATGAATAACATGTACTTGACTTAACATTAGAAAAAAAAGTCGTACAATACATTTCATGCCCAAATAAATGTTAATAACTATCAATCATCAATTGACTACTAGGTAGAAGTGCAGAGGCAGATCTCTAAGTCATGATGAAATATAAATGATTAAAAATGGCGACATGCTGTACTCCTGATCATTACCCTTACATCAACCGCGAGCATGCTTTCTTTCTTTGCTTGTATCCCTATGGTCATAGGTACTGTTTTAACATCATCAGGAAGTAGTCTTTTACAACGTTGGCATCGATTGAAGTCTATAGAACTGATACCGCAGTTTGGACACACAGCAAGCTTTCCATCCACATATTTGGCTTCCTAGTGTTGCAGAATTATTAGATAATTATAATGACAAGCATGAAGGTTGACAGCCAGTGGTAATGAACAGTATACTTCTACAAAGGACAGAATGAATTCCCAGAAACTTTTTATTTATAGAAATAAATCGCGCTAATGTACTAAGTAACAATTTTACTTTTGCGCTTTTTTTATGAGGTTAAACGAATATCGTTGGCTCACCTCTTGTTGGGTCATTGAAGAGTTGCTGTTTTCTTCCGACGGGCTATAAAATAGAAATTAATCAGAACCGGTTGTTTATAGTGTATAAATCCACCCCTACCTTCATTTACCAATGTAATGATTGAAATTGGAAGTCATAAGTATAGAATTATTCATGATTCCTCACATTCAATAGATTGATAGATAAATGGAAATTTTCTTTGATAAACACTTACCTAAAACCAGGTGAAGATCCTTCAGGAGTTGTTGCCACCTTATCCAGAGATGGATTGCTATCACTTTGCTCACTGCCATCTCCGGTATGTAAATATGTCCCTGGTCCAGCTTCAACTACATAATTTATTTGCAACGTTCTGTCTGTTACCAGAGAAACAGAAGTTTCCGGGCAGAATGGTATATTTGCCTAGAAAAAATATAGGCAGTTAAACTACAGTATCCAATTTTACAAATTTGAAGAACTATAGTCCATACATGTCTCAGAATGAATGATGTCTTAAAAAATGCCTATTACCTGCTCCAACAGATCTTGTACAGTGCAATCTTCATTGGGTATATCAAAGGTGATCAATCTTTGCTCTCCGTTTTGTAATATGACCAACATTTTAGCTGTATTACTGTCTATTTGACGTTGAACGATACAAGTTTGAGGATTATCAATTGTTTTATGTATGTATGTAAGGCTGTGACTAGATCCGGATTCACTGTCTGTTTGCGATCCGCAGCTTTGCTGTTTCTGCTTTACACTTTCTTGAGTGGTTTCTGGTGGATCAACTTCCATTTTTTGTTGTACCGGAGTCACTTGAACTTGATGTTGTTGTCTCTGCTGAGGTGTCATCATCATCGGTTGCCTTTGCACTTGGGCATGCTGCTGTGGTGTTAAAACCATTTGTTGCTGCCTCGGTAGGCTAGTGTTTAATACATGTTGATGCCGTGGCGCAGGGCTACTCGAGATTGGTTGCCTTTGTTGTTGAGACGTTGGTGGCAATTGTTGTCGTGTTATATTTGTTCCAATTTGTTGTTGCCTTTGTTGTTGACTCTGTTGAAGTATTTGTCTTTGAAACTGTGGCGACATAGCCATTTGCGATTTCGGAAGTTGCTTTAACTTGGCCTGTCTGATTTTTTCGCTTAAATACTCCACTTCAGGTGGTTTCCGTATAAGAGGATTTTTGGGTATTTGTAACGGCGACAAATTTCTTGATAGCGATGTGTCCAGACTAATGATATTCCGACCTTGTCTAACTGGAGTTTTACTTACTTCCGGTCCATTTGGACCAAACATTTTGGAACGAAATACAGTATTAGAATTCCTATTATTTACCAAATTAGTATTAATTAGTCGATCTTCTGGTGAATTAGCTATGTTTCCTCCAACTTGCTGACAACTCGAAGTTGCCGCTGCTGCTGCTACTGCTGTTGCCGCTGTTGCGTTAGGAAGTGATTGCCTGTTCTTATTTTGATATAACCGAGGTACTTTTTTAGCAACCGGAATTAAAGCCGGTTGTTCAGGTTGGGACCGCTGTCCTTGGGGATTTAACGTTACCTAATCAAAAAAGATTATCAGGTTTTAAAGCGTTTATTGAAAGGAACTTGAAGATTACTTTTTCAATAAATATTGCCAAAGTAACTCCCAGTCAAATAGACTAATGATCTTGCTACTCTACCGCTATTAATGTAACATAGAAAACAAATTGGCAAGCATAATCTGAAAGAAAAAAGACCTAGAATAGTAAACGAAACTATTTCTCAAATATTTTTTGAAGCATGCCATTGTGCTGGGAGGGAATTACTTTTTTCTACTGTTGGGATTGATCAAAAGCTCAACAATACGTCGTATATGAATGAATGTATGAAATGGTGACCTAAACCAATAATTAAACAAAAACATTTAGAATCAAATTCTAATGATGAGGTCTTTACAGTTATACTCTGTAGCTCTGAAATAAAAATAAATATAGAATCTATCCGTTCTGACTGAATAATTATCATCAGTTTTCTTAACTGTTGCAGAATCCAGTGTTTGTTTTTACATCTTCTTGCATCTGTCGGACCTTCACCCATAATCGCACACATAGCAATACAATCATGTTCTCCAGTTTAGATCCTCCATAAATTTGACTCATCCAAACCCTGAAGACCACATAATGCTACCTGGTACATATCACAGCACTCAAGCTGCGCGCCAGGTGTGGCAAAATCTGAACTACCGCTTCCAGAAATTCTTTTCCCAACATATGAAACTAACTTTATCTTAAATCCCGAATTTGATAGGTAAGTTCAGCGCTTTTAACGCGGAAAATCGGACTCAACCTGGACTCGTATCCTTCGCAATTCATCGTGTTTAATCAGTACCACTTTCACGTTTAACTAACTTTCAATTAGATAATGTAATTGTAACGTAAGAACGTTAATGGTAATGAATATTAATGTATAATCGCTAGACTGAGCAATCTAGCGACTCTATATCACCTTAGAGCCATATCACTGGGCTGTACTCGAATGAAAAAATGACTAAACTGTATTTGAGCATCGGGATATCTAATCGATGATATTTAAGGATTTGATTAATTGATTTACAGAGTAATTAATATCATCAACCACAGATAGAACTTGGGAGTACAATTTATATCAAATAGAAACGTAAGGTATATAACAGGATTGTAATAATACTAAAGGATTGGTCAATGCTGCACAATACCTATGAGTATGGAATACCCAAATAGAAAATAATTTGAATCATGCACTTCTGAATATGAAAATATACATGCGTAATAAACCAAGAGAGTAAGGATGTTAGGTGATCATACAACATGCATGATCTTAGACATTCAATTTTAACAGTTTTAACAACATTATTAAGGAGAGAATTTTTCTTTATGAGTCATAGTATGCTGCATGATATCAAAGTGTTATTGAAATTTTCAAACAGGCTTTGAGAAAAATCATAAGTTGCATAGCCATGCTTGTGTAGATTTGTAATATTTTAAACAACGAGTGATACAGAAACCGGCTGCTTACTTGAGGCTGGATATTGGCTTGCGGTTGATTTCTCATCGGATTGCAGACCTGATTCTTGATCGGTGTCAACGTATTTTGCTTGAAAACAGCGTCAAAATTAATATTGTTCTCCTGCATTTTAACCCATTGCATATTTTGTCCTTGAGGAGTATTATTCGGCACTACTTTTGGCGAACCTATAGGAATAATTGTACATTTTGGAGTTAAAAAAAACGCCTCAATACTACTATATACTTTTCTGTTTAATATTGATCTAATCTTAAGTCCTGAATACTACTATAGACTTTTCTGTTTAATATTGATCTAATCTTAAGCCCTCACCCCTGTTTTCTGCTATATTGGCAACGTTTTCACCAACTATTTGAGCACTAACAGTACTTCTGGTAACGTTGTGAGGCTGAGTATTGTTGCTTCTTTCAATTAAAAGATTATCAATTAACAATGTTTGCCTGTAATCATAAATTCTCACTGTAATACAATCCTAAGAAATGAAACCTATCGATACGATCACCCATGAACTCATTTTAGCGAACAACAATTTTATTATTTCTAAGATAATTCAGAACAACAGTAATATAAAAATTACCGTTGATCTATTAGATTTGTGGCAAGCTGCCCGCTGAGATTAATTGTCTGAGGTGCATATGCAATTTGTTCACTGCTCTGCACCGCCGTTGTGTACGTAACTAACTGCGGAGAACCGTTCAGTCCGTTATTTGAATCCTCGACGAGAAACTGCACACTCGTTCCTTCGACTGAGCACATTCGTTGAACATCTTCAAAGGTTAATGGACCACTAGCATTGGTCACAATGTTATAATATTGGGCCATATTATTCAAAGCTAAGCTATTCGTGAGCAGGTGATTTTCCTTTGTTTGGGTTCACCAGTATCGGATTTATCTACTAGTTCCCTCTTACGTACCATACCATTAGAGTCATGTCGTTGTGCACTACTGTCCACACAATATGACCCGCTAAAAGGAAATCAATACTGAATAGAATATCAGCTGATATATTTATCTAAAAAATATTGCAAGACTTGCAAAAACGAAGGATTACAGAAAAAGACAATATTGCTATTCTTTTTATACTTATCTTCGGACTTTCCTACAAAATCAAACGATTTGTCAGTAGAATTGATGTAGTCCTTTAATTTACTGCTAATTATCAATACATTTTATAGCAATCCAACTTTCTATTATAACAATTTTGGCAAATTAAAAGCTGTAACTATTTGGAATAGTTCATTTATTTAAGTTCTATTGCGATATAATGTGAAACTTGCCAAGAACAAAAACTTTGGCAATCCTCGGTCTTTCATACTGCATGAAACTCACTATTCAACAAGAAAACTGGCTTAGAAAGATGGAAATTACTGCATTCACAATTCAATGGAATGCAAGCTCATTCCGTTAATTGTTAAAACACAATCTTAGCAGATAAAAATCATTCAATTTCCAATATTTTAGACTCAATTGTAATATTTTAAGTACATGAGTACAAGGGTAGTAGCCTCAAAAGACATAGACCAACAAACTAAGGCCATCGTGGTGTACTTATTACAATAATTTTCAACAGACCACAAATGGTAATTGATCGGTTATTGCCTATTGCTTAAAGATCCAATTGTTTTTCCTAGATAGATATAAAGGCGTTGATATTTTTACCGCCGGATCTAATAATTCAATTCATTTGTATTTGATAAATATCTGATAGAGTTAAATTTGAAATATATTTTGGAAAAATAAGACAACCTATGTTGACTCTTTCCTCTCATTCATCTGTGAAAAAAATTGTAGTACGTGGCAAAGTGTAAATTAGGTGAAGAAGCAATCTTTGCTGGAGATATTTTGATTCACGGTTTCTTTATTGTATGTATTCAATAGCCATATGTGATTCGGTACAGTGTCACAGAAATGAGTGATATCATTGAATTGAATAGAAATGAATTTAGCGTGGATATGTATACTTTTGAAATGTGAGAAGATTTATAAAGGATAATCTATCTGTACCGAAAAAAGCTAAGTAACGACTATGTTATAAACGATTTAGGAACGCAGGTGTACGTATATCATAACCTAAAAATAAATAATTAAATGGTAGAGAGATTTGAAGTATGTACACAGTAAATATAGCCGAATATGTGAAATAAAAAAAGATAAACTTGTACGTTACCAAAACTAACAGCCCTAATATTGTGAAAACAATTTGGTACCGATAAATCACACAGTGGTTCCTAACGGGCAGGTAGAAACCACAAGTAGGAACGGCAAGTAAGCGGTTCCATAACCTCGTTATTGAATAATATTTAATAGTCTACGATAACAATGTTCTTTACAGATAATAAACGTTAATGAAATAGAAAGGGTTTTTAACAAATCTGCATGAAAAGAGCATGCGGCATTAGCAATTTTAGACAAAAATGTAGTCAGACCCTTGACAGTGAAATGGTATAATAAGTACCTAGATTGATGATAAAATTACTTACAATTGTTTGAACGATGAAATATTGAAGTCGATCACACATACGTAATTAGAATTGATCTGTAAACACTTTTACGGTTACTTTTTCATATTTCACGTAAGTAAATAACAACTGCAATTCGCCATTTTATGTATTTCGTATACGTGAACGAATCGCAAAGCAAGTTACGGGCTTGATCTGGCTACGCCATTGTATTTAGCACTTCCGCTACGCGTTCGGGATATCACAAAACGCGCGAACAGACGGGCGTAATGAAATCTATGATGAAATATTGCACGTGTGATTCGAGTCTTTTAAATGTCGCCAATCAGATATTTAATGTCAAATGAAAGGTATAGCCATCACTAAGCGCATATATTATCCTGATCTGTAGATTCTATCATATAGTTTCAAGGAGGATAGACAAATGGACCAATAAAGAAACTTTTTTTAATCAAATATAATTATTTATATGCCCTGCGTTTTATATTCTTCTATCATAAATAAGACCCTCTTTAAGATTTGCATTACTCATTTTAGTCAGAGCTACTTTTACAGCGCGAATCGCTTGACGGCAAATTATATTCGCTTCCATACTCGCTGGGTGTATTTCCAAATGAGTTAGTCTCGATCGGTATATTGTCCTCCCGAAAATATTGATTTCTACACGATCCCACAGCTTTGATGGTATCAAATCAACCGTGTGGCCCATTCCTTCGAGAGCATCTGAATATAGTTTATAAATAATACAAATATCGATGGTACTATTTGTTCATAAGATATGTGTAAAATAGGGATTCATGTATTTATATTCCACAAAATTATATACTTGGAATAAAGGCTCTATCCTACTAAGTCTCATTCAAATGCATACTATCTTCACCTACAAGATTTCGCAAGCGTTGAATCCGATGTCGTAGAATTCCGCAAGAAATATAAGGGCCATAATAAATTTGAATGTAGGCTTTGATCCCTTGGCAATCATCGTCGCAAATGCCATCTATTTCATGATTGCTATCATGCATGACTCCAATATGATGAATCTATACGTCCATTTGCGTATTACAAATAAAATGAAATTTAAACAGTTGAACGGGGCGGCAGAGTCGTACGCTCGCCGCAATTCCAAATATATTTTGTCATAAGTTACTCGATTATGGCCATATGAAGTATCGATCTATTCAAAACAGTGTTATTTCGTGTTAATTTGAAACCAATTTTCGGTCTATTCGATCTCATATCATATAAGATTTTTGAATCAAATAAACATGAATTCATAGACAAGTCCAATCAGTGAAGCCAGCCGTATGTTGGGTTGCCTACGAACTGGCGCGCTAACGCATCAAATCTAGCGTTCCATCGGTAATACAGGTGTACACTTCTTTCACTATAACTATTCGCAAACTATTTTATACGAATAGCTAACTTCTTGAGCACTTTGTTTGATTGTATTTACTCATCAGACTTGGATTAGCCAGAAACAGTGAACGAATTACGCAAAATATGTATCTCAAAACCGGCAGCAGGTGACCCAGTAAACTAAACCGATTTCTTGGGATCGCCTTCCTAAAGATTTCGAATTAGAGAGAATTTATTTTGCATCGGAATCGATTCCCTTTCATTCTTCTTAGTTACTTTCAACCAAAATATTTTGAAAATAGATCGTTCGATTCCTTTCAGTTTACTGAGATATAAAAACGAGGTCGGAACCCAAACCTGACCTCAAATAACCCTTTTTTTTCATCGATATCACCTTGGTTCGGCTCTTTACGACTTTATCTACAGCTCATATAAAACTCAGCTTCTTTTACGTACAATAAGTAGGCAAGTGGGTCACAGCTCATCTCATAGTGGCCCACACGAGAAAGGATATCGTGTGGATATCCTTACAAATATCTCTAACTCCATTTAATATCAATATCCACCGTCGATATCTCATCAACGCCTACAGGATATTCCTCAATCGATATTCACAAAATCTTTACAAGCGATTGATCCATAGATATATCTATTCCTCGCGAAATGTCTGAATGTTCATGTCGTAATATCCATGTAATGAACTTTGTAGTTGAAACTGTATAAGAAATACATTACCTGGGTATTATGAGAGGTCATATTTTGCACGTAAATCATGTTTGGTACTGTCAGGATTATTAAAAATTGATCAAATTTCAAATGTCAAATAAAGGATCAAGTGGGAGTGAACCAATGAAATCACTCTCCAGTTCACTGAGGACCATTTCATTTTCTGGGGCACAGCGTTTCTTGAACTCTGAGTATTTTCGTGCGTCAATCCACACGATGTAGTACGTTGATCTGTTCTATGCAGACAACCTTCTCCTTGACCACCTACGAGGTGAAAGTGTTGTTTGACTTCCGCCTGTAAGAACATCTATATCCTAATCAAGTACTTATATACATATACGGGGTGGTCCACGTAACATTAAACACGCGATGTGGGCTTTGGCTTCAACTTTGATCAAAAGATATTTCTGACAAAAGTTGCACGGTGCCATTAGGTATATTATGGATACATGATCCATTACCTTCACAGCTCTGAAAGTGAACTGAAGCCTCACGTTCATTAAAACCGACCGAGTTTCGTTTCGAAAATTGTCCTATCTAAGCTGGAGTAATAAGGCCTAAAAATCTCTTTCAACGTTACGTTAGACATCCGTTTACTTGTGTAGGGACGTAAATTTTTTACGTACGCATACACAAGCGTGTATGGGTATAATGCTTACGCACTCTTGCTTTTTCTGGTTGGGATTAGGACCAGCATTCCTGGATTTACCGAGCCATCGATGCCCCATTAAAAAGCCATACCCTACACGGATGTGGCTGGTCTGCTGCTAGCCAGAGTAACTGAGAATGAAAAAACATCTATCCTGGGGGCAATAAAAACCCTTCACAAATAGATGTACATAAATCTGCTAACACATGATCTTACGACTCAAATCGTTAGTGAATGACTTTAAACGAAAGTGGGGCCATAGAGCAATTTAGCAATTGACTACTCGTAAACAGTCTTAATAATGTCAACAGATGACCAAGTCTACCAATAGAGGATTAGTCAATGTTTCTGAGCAGTGACAAGTTATTGCGTGAAAGATTTCATCATTATAGTATATCTATTTGTCTTTTCTATGATTATAAGCTGATTACTGTTTGCGGGAATTATGTTACAGCAAGTTCGTTGACCCTAATGTATCTCCTTGAATTTAGGTTTATTTGTAACTAATGAAAAACACGAGAAACGGTAAACGCTAATTATCTATAGATTGGCGTGGTATAGAGAAATTACTTGGAATGAATCAGATAAGAGGACAAACTAGAATGAATCTAGATACGATCCTAGTTTTCAAATGCCGTACGGCGCTCTATATTATAGTTCCAAGTAGATTGTGGGAGTGAGAATTCGCAATCCAAGCATGATTATATTTACTGTACGGACTCTACGCGCAGAGTTCTAACGGTAAGAATAATCATTTGCTCGCTCTCAAGTAGATTCCATTCGCAACATCCATTTCGCTTTGATTAAATACCGACAAAACATATATCGCGTACGCAATACGTAGAAAGTTTTCAAGTTACATCCTATCGTAGGCATATAACTATAATCGTTTTCAAGTGCAGACGTCGCGTCGGTGTACTACAAGGACACTTCCTCTTGTCACGGTCATGGTTTCATTATGTAACAAGAACCGCTCATGGACTAAGTGTTTCGAGGATTAAACGGGGTGAGATATCTACTTCCCGTTCTAAACTCTAATAAGTATTGTTCCGCAAAGTCGATTACTCATGTCTGTGCAATCTACTGAACCATTTACTAATTTATTATTGAGCTTGTCTCATCCTCGACGTTGTGTTGTAACAACGTGAAACAATGGGTACAAGATTTAACGATAAGCCAGTAAGATCGTGTAAACACAACTCGGCTTAAACATCACTTGACTTTCATCTACGAACGCCTGACTAGTAACTATTAAAAAAATATTCGATCGAATGAAACAGCTAGTAAAATTCGAGAATTTGAAGAGATGAAGACTTGGAAGCATAAAATCATTACACTAGCGTGCAAAAATAAATCATATTCCAAGCTGGTAAAACCCAAGTGACAGGTTCGGATCTTGTTATTTGACAGCCATAAGTGTCTCAACAAATCTAATCGTGATCGACGTTCCATTGGCAAATAAATTTTCCAAATAACTGAAAGACCACACAAGCAAACTCTATAAAATGGATTTTGCGATTTGGTCGACCGAAAAATCAGCAAATCGAACGATCGCGGATAAGAGATATAGAGATATTTCTGTAAACAGGAAAATCAGAGTGTCATGGTAACGACTTAATGCAACAATTTACGATCGTTTGGGTGTCGGAAGCCTGTTTTTTGTAAGTGCTGCGTGCTCGAACTCTCGGTAGGGACACCGTGACACACATCAGTGGCAGCGTACTAACGGTATCCCCAGGCTGACCTACTCTTGAGGCCGTCGTCGCACCTCTCTCCCTAGTCGAGCGACCGGTCGTATCTACTGTTTCACTCCAGTGATCGGGGTACACTTTTTCCTTCAAACTTCCATTGGTACCCCGGTACCGATGACAGCCAGTAATGAGAGCCTCCTTGACTGCAAAGGAGCTACCGTCTGACATGTCTGACATGTAGTCGTTCGTTGTGCAAGCAACAACAGATCAGCACCAACCCCGTCAACGTACCTAATTTATTTCTGAACTGGCTAATGTGGTGTACTTCTTCAGTGGGTGCTTCAGTGGTGCTGAACTGGTGTTCGGGACTGAAGTTAGACTTGTGCCCCTGTGTGCTATATACTATTGTGAACCAGTGACCCAAATTTTCGGATTATCGTCAACCACCCAGCATCCCAAAAAGCTGAAGCCATGAAGATTATCATTTTATTTTTATTTTGGGTAAGTTATACACGAAACTCGCAGTGTCAATGTAACAAGTTAAGTTGCATTAGGTACTGCATTTGATATTATAGTATAACTATAACATTTTTTCGGGTTTTAAGTTCATATGTGAACTGAATCGGTAACTAAATGTCAGTATGGATGAATTATTGTCCCATTTCCGTAGATTTCACTGTAACAACATTTAGATTATAGTTTATAAAGATGAAATTTGATCAACAGCCGCTGTAACATACACATTCATTCATGTTCACACATATGGGTATATTATACCTATTATATTATACCTAATATACCCATATGTGCAGTGATTTACCCAGCATTGAACTTACCACACGGAAATCAGTTGGATCATTTTATAAGTGACAGTCCAGGTGCATTTTGAATTGTATGAATTAGTACCCACTTCACCAGACGAATGAAATATGAACAAATAGAGCCAGGCAATTGAGAACTGTATACGCATCCCTGATGCCTGCTCTTGTTTCGGATTTTATTTTACTGAAAAACACGAAGGCGTAAATGTGAGTCGGCAAGAGCTTCGGCCAACCACTTATGCCTCGTAAGAATCGTCGAATAACAATCAGTAACAAGCGTAATCTCTTGGGAATGAAATAACACCACAGGGCGTCCGGGTCGTATGCGGTCACGGTGAAGATCGGCCAGAAGAACACCTGCGAGTCCATCCGCCTTTAAATTTGCAGTTATAGAGCATTTAGAATCAGACATTCTCTTCTATCAGTAGCACGACTCGTCTCTGTAGAATCGCTCTTCGGAGTTTGAATCTTTGGGATCAGAAATGATGATAAATCAATAAAAATTTTCGTGTATTCGAATCAACGAGCAGAAATTTCTCCACCAAACTGCATATTTTTCACAAGGTTAAGGACAACTCTGCACGGTTTGCGAAAGGTCAGGCTTTTCAATATTGTCCCATCGCACAGTGTTCAAAGAGAGGTAGTATAGTGCAGCGGTGTGCGATAAGACGCTCGAGAAAGGTCCCACCTACCGGTCTATAACCATGTGTATGTATGTTACATACGTGCTTATACATTACACGCGTACACGTGTACATGTGAAACATTTAAAACCATGTCACCCATTGTATGCAAAGCGGAAGGCCACTGGTATCATACACTCACGTGGGACGGGTCAATTCTCCTGTCTGCATAAGTACGACGATGTTACAGGGCAATTAAGTAATTGGAACATTGAAATGATGTTTAAACCCTGTTGATCAATCAAAGCGGATTGCATTAAACAGATTATTATTTGCAAAAAAAAATCGAAGGTGAATTATACCTTTCCAAAAACTTGTCCATTCTTGGAATTTTCTTGTATCCTGGTATCGGCAAGAGTAACGACCAGCGTAACTCGTTGTTATTTCTTATTACTACGGTGAGTCCAATAACTTGTACTTTGAACGACCGGCTGTTAGGCAAAACCCACTCATTATTCGGTAGAATTAATGTAACAGGTAATCACTGAACACATAATCCCACTTACGATATCGAAAAAGAAAAAGATTGCATACGCTTGGGATGTATTAAAGCCGGTAGTTTGAATCTCTAACGATAGTTCCACCACCGTTATAACGATTGCCCTCGAAATTGGAATTGGTGCGTGTAGGTAACATTGTTGCCGCGTATGCGATGACCCACTGCACTATTATACGTTATCCCAGATTCAGACGTGTGTAAGAGTTAAGACGGTTCATAAGTGAAGTAATCTCATCGAGTAGAACAATTCGTAGTAATAAAATATGTATTTATCGGTTTCAGGCGGAAGAGGTGACTAATTGCTATATCTATTCGAATGCATCAGCCATAATAAGCGATTGATAAACGATTGCTCCAATTGTTAACGGTTAATCTATCAAATTAAAAGCATAACGGGGCACTCGCAGCAAACGGTACGATTTCTCTGTAGAACCACTATGGCTGACCACCAACCAGGTTTCGCACGTGTGTAGAACCTATATATGCGTGTATCACCTTGAACTTGTGCGGAGAGCAGACGGGGATAATCGCGCGATTACCTAGAAGTAGGTCGTCCGATTTTATGCTTGTTTGTGCAAATTTGAAAGCAGCCGTGAAACGTCGACGACGCAAGTTGCCGATTATAAACGTACTTTCACTCGGCTATTCTATAATAGGAATAGTAATACGTAGAAATAGACGCGTACACGAAGGTGCGTCGTTTAAACTTTCACATCCGTATTATTTGTTCGCATAATAATGTAAATATGGGCATCCTTGGTCTATCCGCCCTCGTGTGTCGTATTAATCTTCACTCCCAATTGATATACAAAACGCAAGATTCTGCAATCAGTCATCTATGTATACATTTGATTTTTCAGGTACTTAAGCTCCAGGTGACCGAATGCCAAAACTTCAGAGGTGGTGGTCCAAGTAACTTTGGATACGATGCGTCTTCTGCCTGCAGCAAGCCTTATTCCAGAGCAGCAAGGGCTCGTTTTGAAAATCTTCCCTGCGACTTTAAGCGCCAGAATTGGTGCACCATTGCTGGCAGTGCTTACCCATGGTACATTTGAAAAATATGAAAGAAAAATTGGAACCAGTATCCTCCGCAACTCACAATTATAGTGCTAATATTATACACAAATTTTATAATAAGAATGTTTCACTTTTGCCGATTTTAGGCACGCGGTTCGTCGTTTCGTGCAAGAAAATCAAGGATTGATGAGACGCATGTACGGAGATGAGAGACACATCAGTGTTCTTAGGGCAGAGATCGATATCAACGATGTCAGCGAGGTTGAGAACGATGATGATGAATTTTATCAGCCAGTTGACGAACCCAGGTAAAATACTCTTCCACGTACCTAACGCTATATGGTATATAAAAGCTTGGGTAGTTCTCATTTTCAAGAATCTGTTAATTTCTTTTCCAATGTAGAAATTTCGAAAGCGAAGATGAATATCAATTCGAAGATGAAGACCAAGAAAACATAGAAGACTTCGAGGACCGAAGCTTTACAAGCAGAGCATTCGACGATTCTAGCGGAAGAAGAAGATTCAGTAAATTCCCAAAGCTGGGAGATCACCCAAGGACCCCATTTCCGCCTCTCAGCTCTACTGCAACGACAACAACGAGTAAACCTACAAAGCAATTAACGGTTAATGAAGACAAGGAAGAAGAACCGAAGAACTCCACCGAGCAACAAAATGCGACTATCACAGAGAAGACAACAACTCCGGTGACAACCTTAGCTCAAATTGCTAATATACAAAACTTAAGCATCAATGAAATTCCGGGGGAGTTAGATAAGCTAGAAGTAAATTTGGAAAACCTTACGGAACTCTTCGAAATCGTTGAACCCACCAGCGATACGAGTCTCGAAACAAGCGGAACAACCGACCTTCCGACAACGATAATCGTGGATCGGATGGACCTGATGATCAACGATGAACCGGCCAGGAACAACTTGAAGGATGATCTTAACATCGATCAAGTATTTGCTGCTTCAGAGCAGCACTTTAGACCCAGACCAGAGTACAGACCACCACAAGTAAAGCCTGACACTGTCCCAGTCGACTTGAAGAGTCAATTGTTCCAGGACGTAGCTGCGAAGGATCAGGTGCCACCAGAATTCAAGCCTAGAGCAGTGTAAGAGAATCGTGATGTTATGATGAACTGCTTTTTTGTTACAGCTATAGTGCAATACTTGAACAGGGATTCACGTTAGAGAATTGAATAATTTTTCTTTACTTTTCCTTCAGGAATGCTTGTCCCGTGAAACAGGAAGTGGTCGCGCCATTCTGGGCGAATAATACCCGTGGCGAAGTCCTTGCTCTTTTGAATCTCTATCCATTTGAGCAATACGTTCACTGGGAAAAGTGCACGTAAGTATGAAGGTCTTATACGAGAACATAATTCAAGCGTTTGAACCGATGCGATATTTATAGTGCATTCTATTTTCTATTTTTTTTTTTTTTATCATTTTTTCATTACATAGGGATGAGAACAAGCAGATGTACTGCAGAGATGGTTGTAGGTGCGAACAACAGTACAGACTTCACAGACTACTGGCTTACGATCCGAACAACGATTGTCGAGGCATCTTCAGCGACTGGTTTAAATTTCCAAGCTGTTGTGTCTGTCGTTGTTATGATTTACCTGTTGAATTTCGAGTCACGTCTCGATCACCACGGGCACAAAAACCCCGAAAAAAAATGAACAATCCAGTACCTTCCGAGTGGCACAGGCATGGGGAGTAGATCTGGTAAAAATTTGATGCGCATATCGTCAGTCCAAATGTTATTCGAGAAATACCGCAGTTTGGTAACAAGTATGTTATACTAATAAAAGTACGACGATTAAATCTCAGAAGATTCGATTTATACGCATAGTACGCTGTACATCTGTGAGCTGTGCCAAGGATTGCACACCGCATTTTTTTTCGGATTTCCAACATTGTTCAGGAGATTCTTTTAATCAGTTTCAAAGATCCCTTCCACCTTTCTCCTAAGAAATAATGGAATTCCACTGCGAGAAATTGAGTTTGCAATTAGAGAATTCAAATAGAAATGAAAGTGGAATTATTCTGCAAAAAAAAGATGCGTTAAAAGTGTATTTCCTACCCTCATGTCATCAGCTACTCCACGCCTGATATATAAATGATTGCTCCACCGGGGGGGCCTGTAAATGCAATTCATTTGAATTTATATTTAATTGTGGATTCGAAAATTCCAATAGAACGGGCAAAAGCGAAAAATATATTATTATAATAATTTTTAATAATGAAATACTCACAATATTATATTTTTAATTGAAGTATTTTAATAAAGATGAGAAAAAAAAATCATGAAAAATATAACATCTTCGCACTCGTTTTGTGACTATTCTTCATCTCTTCCATAATATGTACTTACTACATAGCTTGACGTGTTTATTATAGGTATAAGTTAACCCGCCACCCGCTTATCAAATTCATTTACAAATGGACGTGAAGATATAAATTATTAATGAAAACCTATGTAACAGCTTATAACTAAACTACACAGATAAATGTATTTTCCCACCATACATTCAATAAATAAAAACCAATGTATAGATTAATATTAGTATATAATATGGAATGAAAAAGAGATCATTTTAATTGATAAAACATCATCATGTGTTGGCAAATCGAAAAATATATTAAAAATTGGATAAGGCTCGTGATTGTAATGATATTAATCAATTTCTGTTATTTTATTACTTTAATTTTATTATTTAAATTATGATATATATATACACCGTATTCCTTAACTTAGTAGGTAAAATATAATAACAATAATATTAAAAACTAAAGCTGCCTATTGTCATAACAGTATTTTAAAGGATTTTTTTTTCATTTTTTTTTTTTTCTTCCAAGAATATCGCTGTGAATGTAGACTATATGTGTTACAACATATGATATATCAATGGCGTATGTTTTTAGTTTCATTGATTAAGAAAAATAAGAATGCAGAATTTAACTCACATTAACATTTTTACTATTTTTTAACATTGGCCAGTGAGTATCTGCCTTCCATTATAACGATTGCCATGTAATTCTTGTGTGTTTTTATTAAACTACTACATATATAAATGCTGTTTTGTGAAAAATTAAACAATGATGAACGTTGAACGTTAATACTTTTATTGGGCATCCACTTAGAGCAGAAATTGCTTAAAACAACCTCCATTTTCAACAATATTACCTAAAACTACTGTATATGAATCAATGTCAAATGTATATTATATAAAGAAGCTGTGTATAAATATAAATATTTATAAATATGTGCTAAAAACATTTGGTATCAAAACCATTGCAGGAAAAAACTTCGAAAAATTCATCTAAAATTCTCTCATAGTCTCTTAGCATATAGTGTGGTATAATATAATAAGATTAATTCATATTAAATCGCATTGCGGTAAAAAGTGGACCATTTCTAATCTAATACATCATATATACGTAGGTATAATTCTTTCACAAATATGTTACACAAGTTTTGGTAACATAATTTATTATGAATGCACCGAGACAGCCTAATTGAATATTATGTGTATTATGTATACAAATTACAACAAGAGCACATTATATAGGAACACAACAATGGTAGTGACTGCTGAACAGCATTTAGCTTGCTTTTTAGTACAAAGATTGTACTACTCTACTACAGTGCGTTACTTTAAGCACCTCTATTTTATTCATTGTTGAAATATATTGCAGATGAATCGGATTGGTTTCACAAGTTCAATGATATCATTAAAGGTTTGTTACAATAATTATCAAATTATTGCTATTGATACTTTCATTTCCTAAGGACTGAATGATAATGCTTATTAATGAGATAGTAGTTGGTAGAATGTAGAAAAAAAATATTTCTACCGTTATATCTACAAGTTGTCAAAAGTCTATATAATTGTGTATTGTATAATGCACTGCATGGAGTAGCTGTAATCATTTTTTATGTAGTTAAATCAATAACCACACTCAAGCTGACTTAGATATTCAAGAGTTGATAGTTTCTGCAATTTGAAATATTACATTATACTACTGTGAACTATTGAAGAAAGAAATCTTTGTCTCTGCAAACGTTATCAGATTATACCATTTATCATTAATCACAGGGCCATCAGAATTCAAGTATATCATTTCTACAACATTCGATTCACAATTTATAAATTATTAGAGCCAAGACACAATCACAAATATGATCGCAGATTGCGAATATTTATCAAAGGCACTACGTATATACGTTTCAATTTTCTCTGCTGAATTGTCATCAATTTTCTAACAGAAAAGCAAGGGAGAGAAATATGGAATTCATTATCTAACTATGGATAATCTGCTTTTATATATACCTAATGGCGTATTCATTTCAAGAATGGCAACAAATGTCTGAACACACTTTGAAATAGTAATTCAATTCAACTAATGTAAATTGCATTGTCTTCTCCGTTGCCATCATGTGATGTGTATCACTTAGAAAATGTTATTTATATTGAATCCATGGATTTAATTAAGCATGTATAAAGATATTCAAAGAATGAATGCAAACGGAGTTTCTAGGAACATCATATCGTTTAAGATATCACAAATAAATACAATCAAATACAAACGCCCCATTGAATGGCTTGTTTCAGTATGAATAACACAATTTATATATTTCCAAAATCAATCACAATCAGGTGTAAAACTCTCAGGTACTGACTCAAGCATTCTGAAAAAGTAACAAAATTCATTCAGGGGATTGAAAACTTTGAGGAAAATCCTGATTTCATTGGTGTAAATGTAATATCCACACTTGTATTCATTATACCATGTTAAATGTCAATTCAGCACCGGTAGCAATTTTGTCCATCATCGCAAGTTAAATTGTTGTTAGTAAGTAAGAACATAAAAAATAAAAAATATGTAATATTAAAAGTTTCGTTTATTAAATTTTTTTTTTTTTTCTTCTCTTTCTCTGAATAAATATGATGCGAAAACAATGGAGAATAAATTCTTTTACTAGCCTGTGATTAATTTTTAATAGTCAATCCTTCTGATATATCTGATTTCAAATATCGATAAGGTAATTAAAAAGTGTCAATACAATATAGATAAGTAATAATTACAACAGTTTAAGTTCCTCAAGATAAATTAACATTAAGAATATCAAAAAAGAGAAAAAGTATCTGCAAAATATTCAAATAACATACAGATGTGAAATTCGTAAAAATAGAATACTACCGAAGACCAGGCGCGACCTGAGTGACAAAAATTCAAATACCATCTGAACAATTTGAACTTTCTGCTACAAAGTCAACACCATCAGCCCCTTTAGCTACAATATATCACCATCAATGCTTCAATGAATACTAGTCATCTTATTGTAAGTGCAAAATGCTACTACCTATGTGATTGTTACATTATTTTACTAGGTATATTACTATTAACACTATTTCAATGTATATGTATGTATTGTATGTATATGTATGCTGTGCCTACTGTAGTATACTATGTATATCCAAAGTATAATTAGTTATGGATTGCCCAGAAAATTCATGTTATGTAAGTGAATATTGTTAAGATGATATGTTGTTGACGCAGTATCTGCAACACTGTGATTACATTATTATAAGCACTATTATTGAGCTGTCAGTGTATAAACTTTACGATTGCTTATTTTTATAGAATCAGACTTGCTTAGATTTGATACATCAGTGGCATATGAAAACGAGAAGTATGTACGTACTACAGAAGTAATGAACCACGAATTGATATAAACCAACACTAATGTTAATTGGCATGAAGAAAAGAGAAAATGATTGAATATGTTTAAGGTGCTTCCCTACGCAATTCCACCAGACCTGAAAACATTTGGAAAAAAGATGCTATTAAATGGAATATCTCTGCCTGGGCACCGAAATCAACGAAAAATAAACATATGAAACACAAATAAAGACATGTTTTGGGCCGTACGTGTTCGGAGTCGCACATAGAATTGCGCGACGTATTTTGTTTCATTGATTTCGGTGCCCAGACAGAGATATTCCATTGATTAGCACCTTTTTTCCCAATGTTTTTAGGTCTGGTGGAATTGGGTAGGCAAGCGCCTTAAGTTATAAAATCATTTTACACTTTTCGAATAGAAACTTCTTAAGCAAGCCATGGTAAAATCACATGATAAGTAAAATATTGAAAACATATGCCAGTAATTTGTTCTTTGTTCCTAATGTCACTATTTAAGATCAATTTGGCTATATTGAAACCGCATTGTGGCTCCATTAAATATCACTTTGTAAACTGTTGCCGACTGCCAATGCAAACAAGATTAATAATACCCTTATTAATTATTATATCATTATAATTTTTGGTCTGGGTAAACTTATGCCTAAATATTGTCTGATTAGAAAACTAAATTTTACAAAAAAAAAAAATGTAAATAAAATAAAACAAAAAACAAAACACTTTGAACAAATCTTATCCTCGATTCATGCGACACGAGGAGGAGCCCACAGTTAATATTAACTCAACGGCTTAAGAACATAAGACGGCATAGAAAAAATAAATAAACTGTTAAAGCTTGATCGTAGCCACTTAGATCGTAACGTGGTTAGTACATATAAGCTCGGTATTATTCTCATAGTCAGGCATAATATATAATACAACTTCGAAAATATATTCAGTTGCACTTAAAACATGGGGCAACTTATTATAATATTTCCAGCACAACTGGTCTAACGCTAAAATCCGTATAAGATAAAATCCAACGAGAATCATGATCGATTGCAATTATAACAGTATAAAATATTTGTCTGTTATTAAATCATTGAATACCATCACTTGCCGCGTACATCCTATACATATATTTCATGAGAGTATAATACCCAGAAATATTGCATTAATCTCACCATATCTTCCACCAAAAGTCTAGTACAAATTAATTATGGTACTGTGTTGTTATAACGATACTTATTTCCCTACATCATATTTACAAATTAGAATCAGAAACTGTTTCGTGAGAATTCATTCCTTCTTCGTTATTTCTTCAATTCCGTTGTATGGTAATTTAATTACTCAAAAATTCCTCACTGCTTAGTTGCCACAACACCAATCGCTCGGTTTCACATACTGCCTAATAATTGCTACCAATTTACGTTACGGTGACGTAGTCACAACTATTAGTTTTCTTTTCTTTTTTTACATCCTCAAAGATTTTGTTGATTCATATTTTTACATTATATCATAACTTCGCTTACTATATTATAACATGATATTAGATGTGACGTGGATTAAACAATTCCTTTATGCCAGCTTCAAATCTGTACATCAAATATTGATACAATTATTTATAAGAATATTAGAAATATGTAGAAAAAAAATGGAATATCTAACTGTACCATATCCCAGTTAATTTGTTAATACTATAAAAATACTATGGAGAAGAACAAAATCTCAACAGAAAATTTCAAAGTGGCATAAATCTTACCTCCACATCAGTACATCAAGGCAATATCGTATCTCAATTCTAACATTATGCTTGGTGCATAGAAAACAAAATTAGATGTCGATTTTTTCTCAGATTTTCTTGCTATCTAATACAATACTTCCGCTGATAGAACCAACGCGCAATGAATCATATTCTATAGCGCTTTTAAAATCTGTGCTCCTGGTATTAAGTAATTAAGAAATTTGAGTTGTTTGTTTGCTTTAGTTTTCTCTCATTATGAAGTTTTATTGAAAAAATTATCTGACGCAGAACAAGTATGTCACTGATCCAAATAAAAACAAGACACGTCTTTTATTCATTTCAAATTAAGTCAAGGCATTCGTAGAGAAACCTTCTTTTTTTTCAATACAGTAAATAATTTACCTCTGACTGATACCTGAAAGCTATTTAGCAAACATTGGAGTTTATTTAGAATCGAATTTTTTAGAGATCGAGATAAATGCTTTTGAGTATGGTAATTCGGAGGAGCGCTGTTTGTAATTAAAGCGGATAATAATGTAAAAAATGAAAAGGGTTCTATTGTTGTTTACCTAGCGAGATTTCAAGACAAACACACAAAAATATATTGGGCTTATCTCGCAAGCCCTGCTCTGTGAGTAAAGTATTAAAAAGAATGAAGGTAACATTAGTAAATTACAAGTTGAACGTGTAATTGTTGATTCAAAAATCTTTCTCATCTGTATAAGTTCATCTGCTTGATAAAAACTAATAATTATATACCATTTAAAGTAGATGCATACATATTGTGAGGACCCCTTTTTATGGAATTAGATAGACTTCCACTGTGGTTTATGGGAGCCCCCGCGCTGCTGTCAGGGTGGTCCACGAGCAACCCACAATGCTTTGCTCTGCTCGTCATCAACTGCTGCCTTTACTTGCGTACATATATACGCGACGTTCACACCGGCTGGTATAACAGCTATAATTGATTAAATAGTGACTTTTAATGTTGTAATAATTCATGGAATAACTTCAATGGTAGACACCAATGATGTCTCATTTTATAATAAGCATAAACTCACCAGAAATATAGTGCTTGTATTCGGCCTCTAATTTAAGAGCATGTTCGTACATTTCTTTAGCTGCCTTGGCGCTGACTTTGTCACTCGGGTATCTTGAATCTTTCACTTCTTTTATCTGCTTTGTGCTCTTAAACTTGATAAGCAATACTATCGGGTATATCTGGTGTCTATGCAACCGTTCAATAGAGGCAATAGATATATCCAAGATACAATGTGAATTCTGAAAATGAAAATAACAAATTTCGTTTACTAAATTCGAAACTAAGAAAGCCAGATTATGCTATGAGATATAGGCTGACGAGACACAGGCTGATAAATGGTTATTAACAAGTATAAAACAAATTGATAATTTCAATGCCATTTCTTAACATCGAGGACTTCTGGCTAAGAATCATTTTACTTTTCAAATAATTTCCAATAAATTAGAAACATTATTTTTACCTTTTCACAAATCTCTTTAACTGCTTGTACAGTGGTGCACTCAAAGTAGCTGCCCTTCTTCCTGTAGTCGACATAAAGTGAATCGCGTAAACCCTGTTCTAAAGTAGCCTGTGAGCAGTGCATAGCTTCTGGCAAACATCTAATGAATTCTCGTGGGAACTCCTGCAAGAGCTTTGTTGCCACACATTCGCTCAGTGGTCCAATTATCAGGACTGGTCTCAGGGCTGGATCTGTTTTTAAGTAAATGATGAAAATGGTTCAATGTATCCAAAATCTTTGTTCTCTACATCATATTAGCAGTTTCTTTTCTATTATCCAAATTCTAGGAAAAATATGTTTCTTCACATACAATCAAGTCGTTCCACACGTTGGTAGCTGGCTGGTAAATTCTCCTCGTTAAGAGTACCGCTATCGCTATACCAGCCAAGATTAACACCGGTGAGTTGTGAAAGTTCTTTACTATCTCTGCTAGATGATCGCTGATGCTTCTTACGTCGGAAGAAGCTCCGTCTAGCACTAGTAGTACCTCGTCTACCAGCGTCGGTCTCCAAATCGCCCAAAGATCTCCGTAATAGTAGCTCTTCTTCAACTCTGTAAACAAAAGATATTAAAGACCCACAAGAAGCTCACAGTTTGTCAATAAAGTCAACGCTTTTTTAAAAAATCTATAAACAATTAAAGAAAACCAGTGCTCCTCAGATACTTACTTAAACTTACTGGGAATAATTCCGCACTGTTGCCTTCTGCCCGATTGATCGACTAACCAAGCCCTCCAATGTCCTGGTGTGCCATTGAACATAGTATTATCAACATACAAGACATCGTCTTTGTTGAATCTCAGCTGGAGACTATCCCCGAGTTCTCCAACTCTATCAAACATTGCTCTTATGTAAAAACTATCGCCAGGTTTGTCCTTAACTTCGTTGTATCGATCAGGTAAGTGCTGAGCTATCAGAGTCACTTTATCAGCTGGTCTTGCTAGTTCGAGAGCAGCTTGTTCAGCGGTAGCTTGTCTGAGGTCAGCCCCATTGTACTCAAGAATACGATCACCTGTTCTCAGGCCAGCACCTTCCGCCAAACACCCTGGCTGTACAGAGTGTACAAAAATGCCAACGCCGTTACCTCCGACTAGGGAGATTCCTAAATTAGAACATTTCCGTGTTTCTATGAAGAGGTACCTAGGTTCTGTAGGCGGAGGGCTTTTTCTGCTCTGATCATCCTGGGTTGGACTTCGTACAGTGGCATTCTGACGTTGTAAAGTAGTAACTGCTTGCTTTATCTGGGCACGAGTAAGAGTGTTATTTCCGCTTCTCAAAGTTTCCATTGTTGCCGAGTTTCTAATGCTGTCTAAAGCCGTGCTGTTTCTCAGGTCTAACGCCGTAGAATTTCGGAGTTCAGGATTACGCACATTAATATCAAGAGATGCTGAATTTCTAATGTCTCTGTCTCTGTCTTGGGTACTCCTAATGTCTAAAGACGCCGAATTTCTAGCTTCTCTATCTACTCTCATTATGTTCAAGGAAGAAGCGTCTCGTTCAGGTTCTGATGAATCTAAACTTTGAGCTGCTTTACGTGGGGCTTCTGGACTGTTGCATGGTGTAGGCGAACCACTTCTACTTCCTCCCTCTTCTCCACCAGCCTCAGAAGAACTGGAAGAAGCCGAGCCCTCCAATTCGTTGTATTCTACAAAATTTAAAAACAATATTTAAGATCAATAGATTTGAGACTTGGTTCGACTTATATCTGATACTTTTAAATGAATTACAGATGCGATGGCTCATTTGCTCCTAAAAAATGATTAATTATCCTTAGACGACAGTGTTTACATAATTTACATCCAATACTTACTATCTGGACTATATTGCACGAGCATAGTGATAGAATTACCACACTGCCGTAATACATTTGCTGCAAGCTGATAAGTAGCACTCCTCATGTTTATGCCACAGACTTCGAGCAGCTGGTCCCCAATCTGTAATCCAACTTGGGAAGCCAAACTGTGCTCGCTTACAGTAGACACAAATACGCCACCGCTTTCCAAGCAGGAGATCTGAATCCCCAATGGCTCGACAGACTTGTCAATATGTACTCGCCGCAATTCTCCTGGTGCTGGTCTAGGCTGTGAATAACAATACTCTGGCATACTAGACCGCTTATTATCTCCTCTGGTTGTTCCAGTTCCAGGACTCAGTACTTCGACATGAAATGTCGGCATGGGGCTGCCCCTGTCCGAGGTTCGTTCTATACTTCCAGTTGAGAGTTTGCCAACGCTACTCTTTGACGTGACGCTGGGGTTTGAGGGAATGCGGAACCGTTGATTTTCTTTCTTCCTCGGAAAGGTTCCTCCCTCGTACCCGTGAGTGTATGCAGGCACGTCGTAGGCAGCAGCAATAGGATGGGGGCGAGGCTTGTGATAATGCAGATCCATTGACGGAGTGTGTAAGTGCCCAAACCCCGGCTGTGTGGCAGGACTGTAAGGGGGCTCGAAGCAATAAGACCTCGGGTCAGGAAGCCCAATCGATTCTCCTGATTGAGCAGATGGCAAGGAAGGGGGCGAAGGATACCTGGAAGGTAAGGAATTCTGCTGATGAGGATGAGGGTGAGAGTGAGTGTAGGGAGGAAATGAGAAATTACCAGCTAGCTGCCTTGGGCCAGTCGTCGTAGACCCCATACTATAAAGTTGGGAATGTACCCTGTTGTGTTGCATGGCGTCCATCTGATTATCGTTGCTCAGATATTTCTGGGCCTTTTTCTTTGTATAGTAATCCAGTTCTTTACCAATGTTACATGATTTAACGGAGAAATCAATGCTAGTTTCAGATGGAGCAAGAGCTGCGCTTAGTCGATTTTCATTCACCTCAAATTCGTTGACCGATTTCTTATCTATTTGAATATCTTTGAACTGCACAGCGGGGGAAAAGGATTTCTGGTTGAATAGCTTTCCAGATTTACTGAAATTAGGCATCGGACTTTCGACTGCCTTATATACGGTGTGCCTATTGCTAACGTTTGAAAAAGTTGCCGCAGGAATTGGATTAGAGTTGCGATTATAATTGTAACTTTCGTACTTGGGAGGATGATTTAGAAGCACACTCAAAGGAAGCCTTTCTTTGGTTTTACGTGGGTGCAATATGGTACCGATACCGTTCTGTATCTGTGGACCACCTCTAGCTTTTGGCCAAGTACCACCATTTTTCTCCACTTTTTCTACTCTCCGTTTGCTCCGCTTCAAAACACCGTTATTAGCTTTTTTATGATAGCTTTCTATAACAGAATCAAGCTCCGCTATTGCATCTTGTTCCTGTTCGAAAGTGTTTGGACTAGAATTTCGATGTCTCTTCTTCTTCTCTTCCCTATCTTTGCTGTGCCTACGCCCTCTTACAATGTCGATTTTTTCCCTAATATTATCCCAAGCATTACTAATACCGCTAGGTTTATCCCCGCTTGTTGATTTAGAAACTTTGTAAACGCTTCTATCCCCAAAATTTGACGTTACATAACGTCTATCGTAATCTTCGGATGTTGTTTTCAGCATTAATCTTTCTTGTTCAGTTTGCGAGCAGCTATTAACCATCTTATGTTTTTCTGGACTAAAATTACTATCACTGGACATAGATTTGCTGTTACTCGGAGGTAAGGGGATTCCTTTCAGAGTCGTTATTGTCAATACATCTGTAGAATTATCATTGAGGATTGCCATCGCTTCATGAGCAGAATTCAATCTGTCCATTGGCTTGCTGTTAATCTGAAAAAACATAGACACATGTATTTTATATCGTTACATCTGAATGCTTGAACTAAACTATTTCAAAGGTTTATATTCCCAATTACTTACATTCAGCACACGATCACCAACTGCTAAATTTCCTTCTTTAGCAGCTAGACTACCAGGAGAGATCTTGGATATGTAAACACCAAGTTCAAGAGCAATCCCGTGAGGGACTGATCCCACAGGAAGCTGTGTAGTCCGTAAAGAACGTCTGCTCATGCGCCGTCTTCGGACAGTTAATGTAGCTGGACTAACGCTACTCGTTCTTAATGTTTCGAGCACCATTCGTGTAGAAACAGATGTACAATCGACGTTGTTAACTCTAATTATGCAATCATTGACTCTTAGTTTACCATCGGCAACACTTCCTTGCGTGACTTGGGCAACATAGATCCCTCCATCGTTTGGATATTGGGGATCATCTCGGCCACCAACTAATACAAATCCAAGCTCTCTATCCGACTCTAAACACAGCCTTGTTAAGTCAAGATGAACTGTAAGCGTCTCCCATTCTGTTAACTCTGCATCAATAGCTGAATCATGACTATGACTATGACTTTGACCAAACTGACTAGACCTCAACGCGTGATCTCCGGATTCAATTTTAACCTTGAGGTCTTTAAGTTCCTTGGAAGCCTCGTTTCGCTGCTTTTTTATATCATCAGAATCTCGTAGAGCACTAGCGAGCTCTGAAACAGCACGATCCCTCTCCTTTCTTAGCCTGTCGCACAGCGTTCTGATACTTTCTCTTTCTAATACAATTTTATCTCTCTCACTGAAAGCCCAGTCCCTTCTGCGCTTGGATACCTCAGCTTCTTGAATAGCCTCTTCCAATTCTGCTTGTAAGGTATCAACAGATTTCCTTAACTTATCGAGCTCTAGATTAGCTTGGTCTAAGTTGTCCATTCTCTCTTTCTCTCTTTTAGCATAATCGCGTGTGCTAGTTTCTCGTTCTGCTTCTTTACTCGCATTATCTCGCTCGCAATTATACGAATGAGGCTCTAATCTGTGCTTGTAATCTCTACTTGACCCTTCTGAATAATCTCCAAATTTCTGACGGAGATCGTTGCACTCCTTCAAAGCCTCGTCGCGGTCGTGCAAAGCGGAGGATATTTCCCTCCTCAGAGTTTCTATTTGGTAGGAAAGCGTCTTTTTCTGAAATTGAAGATAAATTATTCAGCAAAACAAAGTAGTGAATTATATTTTACGATTAAAACGCAACATCTTTTAGATTTTGATCAATAATCTTCAGATCGAAAATCTGAAGTGAATGAAATACTAAAAATATTTTAACATTGGACCAGCGCCAAGCATACGTCAGAGTTTAATGTCTCGAATTCCATGAATGCCTCGCAGAGACTCGGAGGTGTGCCAAATACCTGAAAAAAACTGTAAGAGTGGATAACGAAAAACTCACTTCTTCAACAAACTGCTTATTCTGATTTTCCAAATGTGTAATTTTGTTGTAGGCTTGGGTGAGGTCGTCACCAAGTTTCTCCATTTCTTTATGAACGGTATCTCTTTCACCCATTATAAGACTGTACTCTTGCAAAGCAGCATTTCTCTCTTCCGTCAATCGTTTCATATCCTTGCTAGCCTTCATACGCACAACCATAGCTTGATTGATTTCCTTTACTGCTTCCTCATGCTGCTGTTGAACCTTGGCAAGAGCTTCTCTATATTCATTTCGTTCTCGCAACGCTATGTCCCATTGCCTGATCGCAGCTGTACACTGCTGTTTCAAACCGTTACGCTCTCGTACCGCACTGATCCGCTCCTGAGCTATTTCTTCACATTGCTTCTTCAATCTCGCAGCTCCTTCTTGCGCCAATTCCAGCTGGTTAATGAAAATCAATGGATTATAATTGCCCTGATTTCTTGAAAGAATACAAAACGTAAGTAAATAAAAAGGGCTCCAGCTCACCTTGTTAACAGCTGAGGAATGTGATGATATAAGATCGTCGTACCTCTTTCTAAGAGAATCATATTCATCTTTAATAGCCTCGTATTTTCTGAGTGCTGATAAGTAGTGTTGATTCATCGCATCTGTATTGCTCGCATCAGTAACCAAAACTTCTTGATTTTGACACCGCAATTCAGATACTTCTTTCTGTAGAGCTTGGACTTCTCGATCAAGACGCTGCTTATCGTTTACCACGTCGCTATACTTCCCCCTAAGGGTTGAGCTTTCTTGAGCTGTTGCTTCCAATTGATTCATGGCTGCCCTGTGTTGACCCCGATAATATTCTAACTCTTTCATAGTATGCTCACAGCTGCGGATTGATAAATTATTACACAACTGAAGCAGTATGAAGGAAAATTAATTCAGCTATGCAATAAGATATAAATATAAACCTGTTGCCAAGAACTACAAGGAAGAGATATCGAAAAATTTCTTAATTTACATGACAAAACCCATCGTCAGTCTAATGCTGTAGTTTTTATCACAATATAACGGGCACACATAATCATCAATTTTGTTAATGAATCTCATGATTTGGATTGAAAAGAAAAAAAAAAAACAAGCAAATCGTGGAACGATATTATGAAGTTTATGGTTTGATCCACAAAAAATGGAGTCACTTGAATTAGTCAAAAGCCTAGCAATGAAAATAATATAAACGAAAGATCAAACAAAGCGAAATAAAAAACAAACCGTCGAATAGTATCGGAGTGCTTATGCCTAAGCAGTTGAAGTTGGTGCATGGCTGGATCACATTGGCCCTGCAAACCATCATAGTCGCTACGACACTCGGGCCCCCCAACAGGACTCCCAACACTGCCATAGCCTCCGCTATCCCTCTCTGCACCCCCGTACGAAACGCAATCCCAACAGCACACACCACAATACAGCAAAAACAATACAATAAAACATAAAATACGAATCATATGCACATCAAAGAAAAATAAATCCTATTCAATAACATGCTACTTTAGTAAATTTCTAAATATAGGGAAATACATATTTTTTTAAATTTTTGAGGCAAATTTAATTTGAATTCACAAAAATTAGAGTATTCCTCGTAATGATGTTGCTTACCTATATTCAGTGCTCCATCTGCAGAACAAAAAAAAAGATATAACATTCATTTCCATATTGTAAAGCATAAACTGACCACAATATGTTCTTTCATTTACACGGCCACATATGCCTTTGCAAAGTAATTGCCAATGTTTCAAGTAACTTATTAATGAATATTAATACACAGTCTGATTATTTACACAAACAGTTTTTCTTTTATACAAATGAGTAAATCCACCGAGGCTGATAATTCATTGTTATGTCAAATAGAGTCATAAATGTATACAGCACAAACTTTTCAGTACAAAAATAATTGACCGAATTTATCAACACTATTCCTAGTGGGGAAGCCTCAGAGAATGAGCTAGTTGCTATGGTAGCGATCGCGAGGTATTTAGTTTTTCATAGCTTTCACCAATGATGAGTCGGTGTGTTACGCTTCTGGTTTCTACTATTCATGCTTTCTTAACCAGCACATTATGAATTTAATTTCAATCAAATGTAAGGGTGAGAAAGAAGAAACAGTTTGCTAAAAATCGGTTTCAACATAAGAAGCTTGAAGGCCATAGCTATAACAGAGATTATAAATTATTAAAATGAAAATGATAATTGACATTTTTATCATATTATCAAATATTTGTGTATGTGTAAAGTCTTTAAATAATAATAAAGCATGAATATTATCCGATGATACAAAAAGTTATGATAGCTGTTCAACAAATGCGGAAATGCACCTAATATGGACTTTCTTCACAATTTTTTAACAATATCTGTAATATCATCGGTGACAGTGCAATACCGCGTAACTAACATTTGCAATACCGCGTAAGTACAAAAATACATAGCAAAAATGAAACTTGGTGTGCATTCTATGTGAAAATAAAAAATACATGATATGAATAACAAATCTCAACGCTATTTTTGTACTTACGCGGTATTGCAATATGTAGTTATGCGATATCGCAAATGTGAGTTTGCGGTATTACACTATCACCGACGATATGGTTTATTCAAGTGTGACATGAATGATTGAATAACTTGTGAATATTTTCTATAAGCAAAAATATCAGAAATTGATTACGGTGATGATAAAAACTAAAGCAATGTAATAGATTGAACGCATTTTAAAGCGGGACGAGGTTTCACGCCTGTGGTTTGACTTTCGCAACAATATATAATTTCAATGCAGAGAATAGAACCAACTTTAAGAAGATATTTTTGATATTTTTAAAGCTTACCGCTACTCCCGGCGCTGTCCAGCGAAGATGTACCAGATGCCATGTCGCTTAAGTTTTCTAGTGAAATCCTATCATGTGTGTATTATTTGAGCCAAGAATACTGGATTCTGCCTGAAAATAATATATTTTCATTCTTTTTCTCCCAGGCTAAGAACAAAGGAATAAATAAGCCGCGTTTCAGCCGAGTATCGAAAGTTGTTTAAATAATTAACACACGAATAGAAATTCATAAATGTATTAGTGGAATCACTTTGACAGATGTAGCAATTGCGTATTTGCAAAGTGTTTACAAAACTGACAGTTTTCGTATTTTTTAATTCTAATTATGACCGAAATAAAGGTTAGCCAGCGGCACGGATATTGTTCTACGTATCAATTAACCATGAATTAATTTTCTGAAGAAATATTTGAAATAATATGTTTAGTATTAAAGTGTATTTTAATCCTAATATAATGAAAGGAAAAGCGTATGTTTTTCGAATGGTCATAAGGCGGACTAGTCTACATTTTGATGATGTGTCCAAGCTTATACTTTATCTGTCATTTGACGGTGCAATACGACGATAACATCTTCCTGGAAGTCGATAAAATACACATGAACTTTACTAGATCACGAGGTAATAATCGCAATCACAATCGAGTGTTTAATTATTATATCTAATGGATAAAAAGCGAATTATCCATCGGTGTTGTTCCACTTATCGCACTCGTGCCCTGTAAGGCCGTTCCATTACGCTTTAACTAACATCACACACTCCTCTTTAACCACCACAACACTACCTTCGGTTGAAACATTGGCGATAAATTATACTACGACTAAACAGAGTCTTCTTTATGATTAGTAATAGCACCTCACCTGTTACACCAACAAATCTGACAATTAGCCATTTTCATTCACTATAGTTCGACTTTACATCAACCTGAGACGGCATCAGCATCAACCAATAATAAATCTGATTATGAATGTTTACTCCGTGACATCGTTGTCTAACTATATCAGTGGCGACATCCTGATACAAGTAGGGGAATCCTCGCGGAGATGACGTGTTACCGTGTGTTACTAGCGCTGATCTCTGATACGTGGGCAGATTGCGAACAGCTTGAACTCTCGCGTCTCGATCTCAGACCGAAGTCTATGGTCGCTCGAAGCGCAGGCGCACAATTCGAGACAAAGATTTAACCTTGGACTTAACTGATTACAACCACGGATCAAGGATATCATTATCTATGTCCGTGATTACGACTTATGTCAAAATCAAATGATTTTTTTCAGCTCTGAATTTCCTTTTCAGATCAATAACTAACATTATATTTGATAAACATGTCTCGCTTACTTTGCCGATCATGTAACTTAAAAATACTCAATTATAAATTTTGAAAAACGTATTCTTTATCTATTTTTAATACTTAAGATTTTCCGAGCTATGATAACTTCATTTTATGCTACAGAATTTAGAAATATCATTATTATATGCTTGAAAGAATGGAAAGATTTGTGAAAAGAAAGGGAATGCATAAGATTGATTACACAAAGAACGTTTTTTTTTTTATCATAGTTATTATTATCGTTAATATCCATATAATTATCAATAACTACAGTAAAACACAAAACAAAAAATGTGATATCTGTACATTCTCCTTAGATGAATAACATAAACTCTTGTATACCAGTATGATAGCTTACAATAGGAAGAAACTAAATCATAATATTCACAGATATTTTACAAGGTAGAAGAGACGCGGCAAGCGCACACACTGCGCTTTTGTTTGTACCTAAACAATCACATGTAAAAAGAAAAAAAGACCGTTTTATTATTATCATCCCCTTCTGCAATTAAAGATAAACTAAATGTTTGCGCAATGTGTGCGCCATAGACACCCCGATTTTTTATTCACATACGCAATATAAGTTTCTCTCATTTCTTCGTTCACTCATATCATTTCTACTTCTACACTGTACATATGCACAACGCATCTTTTACACTGTACATGCACACACGCTCCACAATTATCTGCGCTGCCTTAACTCAGCTATTTTCTGGGGATGGACGAGACCCAAAAAAAAAATATCAGGATACCCAGACTTCTTTCAAATTCACTTAATTTCCTCGGAATCCAATGTATCTTAATATACCCCTAACATGTCAAATTGCGATCTGTAATCACAATCAGATATAAAAAAAAAAATAATATATATTCAGTTTAAGTAGAATTCTAAGAATTCAAAAGTTATGAAATTATTATTTTTCAATAATAGGTATTAAGAACGGTATGAACATCACAATTTCAACATGATTTAACAATATGATAGAACGTTACTCTCCTCTGGCGAGCATTGACAAGTAAAAAAAAAAAAAGAACAAAACGTTAAATAATGTTGCAATTGGCACGTATAAATATGATATAAAGGGTTTGTAACATCTATCTTTGTTGTAATTGATTTGAATATGGTATTAATAAATCTTTAATGAAAAAAGACAATAAAAATTTCCTGCACAAGCTCTTTTTAATTGCTTTACTATAATCATGTTTCCCGTCCATCCCTGTAATTCTTTACATTGTTTTTATTTATTTTTTTTTTTTTATTTTTTATTTATTTATTTTTTTATTTTTTTACCCTAAAGGTGTTACGCTCTATGCACAGCAGCATAGTAGTATAGTAAATAGATAATTACTTATTGTAGTTTTTTTTTTATTATTTTTTAGGGCCTCGTGTAATATAATATAGTGTAATTTCTGGTCTATACATGTAAGCGCATTATCATCTTGGACACAATTATAAAGAGTCTATGATGCAACACTTGATGAGTTCGCACTTGAGCATTGCAGGGTGGTAGGGTGGTGGGGATGGAGTGCACATGGGGGCAGCGTCAATGATGAATGAGATCGATCATACCCGACAGTGGTATGATATTCTTTTAAGCCCCTTAGTTTTCTGGGATGGTACAATCTAACTAGCCCGTATATTAATATTTATATTTATATTTATATTTATATTTATATTTATAATGATAATAATAATAATAATAATGATAATAATAATAATAGCAATAATAATAATAATAATAATAATAATAATAATAATAATAATAATAATAATAATAATAATAGTAATAATAATAATAATAATATTATTAATTAATATTACAAATTTTTTTTATAATGTACATAACGCTAGGCATAATAATATGTTACATCATGTCTTCGGGGGAATATATTACACTAGGGATATTTCTACTTAGGGTAGAACTTAATATTTATTTTATTTTTATTTTTTTCTCTCTTCTCTATAAATCTAACTTAATTTTTTTTTTTTTATCTTTTCATTTTCTTCTTTCTACTTCCGACAGCAGTAGCAGCAGCAGCAGTAACAGCAGCAGCAGCAGCAACAGCAATTACTATTACAATATAATACATAGGTATTTATATAGAGCAATATTATACAAAAACACATCACATATTGCGGACCAAGAAGGGCCTTTATATTTTATGCAGATATCGTTAAATAATTAAAATCACAGTAGTTATGCCCTCGCTGGCTCACTTAATTTACAATATTTATTTCTAAGCTTACAAATTAGCTCTTGTTTATAGGTAGATTATTTTATTAGTTAGCTGTGTACTATCCATATAGGTAGGTATATGTATAACTTTGTCTGGAAAAGTGAGTATAGGTAAATGTTCACATCGGGGGGGGGGGGCAGGGGCGGGGTGGGGGGTGGTAAAAGACTCTGTGGAAGGAGGGGGAACGCCTAACTGAAACTCACTTGTTGGGGAGACCAAGAGTGACGTCGGTCGCCCCCACAAACTATCAGTAATTAGCAACCGAGCCAATCAAAGCTTAGTCCATAATGCAAAAAGGGGAGGGACGCACGGATATCGAAACCATGCTAGCCTCCCCTATATACCCCCTCCCTCTCTAAGCCTACAATCTTACGTAGAGCCGGCAAGTCGAGCCAGTTCTGCATTTGATTGTCAAGGGTGCGACTGAATCAATATTTATCCAACATCGGTATTATCCAATACATTTGGGATGTTTCGAGGCTTCATGCCATCGTCGAAACATCCGGCCAGGTAAGGAAGTAAGTAATAACAGCGGAAGCCAACCAGCCAACCAGTCTCAAACTGTTGCGATAACGATCAGTAGGTGGGCAATCTCCGCAACTCGATGTAACAAGTCTGGCGCGATGCGAGCAAGGCTATCATTAGCAAAATCGCACGCTGGGAATATGTGCACCACATAGGCAGCCTAAAGAATAATAAGAATTACAAGTTTATTCAATTTAGTTCACTTTTGTATGATAAAGTTAGACCATTGAATTTCATCAAGTAAATTTATACCCATATACAATAAATAGGTATTAATTAATTAAACGCTTGAAAGCAGCCAAGAAACAAGGAGTCAAGAGAATACTGACCTGTTGTGAGCCAGGTGCAGCTATGTTGACAATTCCTGCAGCTTGTTTCTGTTGTAGGTAGGTGATAAATCCGGTCTGAAGATTTTTACTCTGCTGAAGAACATCCATGTGGTCTCGTCCACACGGAAGTGCCAGTAGCATGCAGTGTTCGTTGTCAGTCTGTAATGAAATATTTATCATGAAAAACTTTTACAGCTACCTTACGACCTATTAAAATTGACAAAATTATAGCTTGAACGAGATTCGAACTGGAATAGTAACTTTAATCCATCTGAGAGCCATACCTGCATTTTTCTAGCAACTCCGTCGACTTGTGTTTGCTCCAATCGCATTCTCTGAGCTATTCTAAGCGGGGGTGTAGACCCATCGCTATTACAGGGCAGACTGTCTCTGGCTACATTAGGATTCCCAAATACAAAATGCATCTGTACAGCTGCTTGATCGTTCTTAAGTGCTAGCAGACCTTGCCACATGACAGGGTACCGCTGAAGCAACATTAACAGTGAATCAGCTTGCGGTGGAACTTGAGAAGCGTGAGGTGGCGTTGAAACTTGTAATCTTCTTGGTCGTTCTGGAGTAATGGCTCTATCCGTTGGAGCTTCACTGGCTGTAATTGGGTATTGTGACCTGATATGAGCTGGTGGTGGTTCGTAGTATCCTCCTCTTGCACCTGTTCCAGCTGCAGCAATGGAGGCACCGGTACCGCTGTATTGCGGAGGCAGACGAGCCGCCCCATGCAACATGTAGACCTGAGCGACTTGAGGGCTGTCCGTGGCTCGATCTTGAGGTGTTCTTGTTCCTCGTCTCAACTCTAAAGGTGGACTGTGGCTCTCGTCCCCACCAGCCTCAAGTTTAGGATCTAGTGGTAAATGAGGCGATCTGGTACCGGGCACATGATAAGCGATACGTGGAGTATTTAGTGCCTCCTGTTGAGCACGAAGATACTGATATTGCAGAACTTGTGGGTGAATGTAGTGGGCTGGAAGATCACCCCGAGTTAGCGGCCCGTAGTGATTGACGACGTCTCCCTAAAATTGTATAACATTATTGAAAAGTTCCTCGAGCGGTAATTCGAATTGAACAATATCAAGCAAATCTGTAATTACTTATACGGACAAAGAAGAATCGACAATATTTTCAAATAGTCAAAAAATCATAGTTTACTGAGGTTTAAGTAATCTATTTGATTTGCTGTATTTATACGTTTTTATATCTTGTTAATCATGCGATTTCTTTATTAAATTTTGCAAAAGCAGGGAGTTATGTACCTGAGGAGTATTAGCATGGTGGTGGGCAGGTGGGGGCAATGGGGGGCTCTGGGAGCGATGAGGAGGGCCTAGCCCATACTGACTCCCTGGGGACGGAGTGGTACCCGCGCCATGCTACCAAAACCAAGCATTATTAGTTTCAGTTCATAATTCTCTCTGTTCACGCAGTCAATATACACTTGAAAATTCCGACATTAATTATTGTAGCAGTTATTTGCACACAAAGGTAATCTCATTTACCTATTTGCTTTGTCAGAAACAATAATTCAGGGAAACTGATTGATTTGTTGAGTTGGTTTGATGAATAATTTGTTCAAATTTAATATAAATGTAATTTCTAATTTTGCATGAAAATATAAAAATATCTAGAAAAGTTTTTCTATTTAAGATTAAGTTAATTTATTTCAGAAATGACTGTGAGCAGTAAATTATCTGATAACTTGACAATTCACAGCAACTGTTGGGACCTCAGCAGACCTCGCCGTCACCTGTTAGTACTTCATGCAAATATTAAGCTATTCTAACAAGAAAATAAAATAATATTTACCAATGAGGCTTCATAATTTGGAATTGGTACTCCTCGACCTTGTGGGCTTGCTGTGGGAGCCATTATACAGCCAGACATAGACACTTCAACTTTTGGTGGCTCCATAGCAACAGAAATCTGTATTAATTGCAACAAGATTAGAAATAATGAAATCTATTTACATGGAAATCAAGCAGCATACGAAAAGATTAGTACCTGAGATTTTGGTATTGAAGATCGTGAACAACTCGCACCAGTTACAACCGGCTGCATACTAATAAGATGGGGTTGTGTCGGAGGACTGGCCACCGCTCCCGTCATTATCGGAGGAGCCACAGCCTGAAGTAGATGTGCCTTTGGATTAAGCGGATGTTGTTGTCCTCCGATAGTTTTAAGTGTAGCTGGCTGAGCAGGAGGTTGATGAACTCTTTGTGTAGTAACAGTTACAACATTTCCTGGATGAATGCTGACTGGCAATTTTTGAGGAATATTGACAATAGCTGGTGCCTGTTGTTTGACTGCCTGGAGTAGATGTTGTTTCGGATTAGGTGGGGCAGTACTGTTCAACACAGGTGACATTGGCTGTCCTGGTTTGATATTAGCTCCGTTACTCTGATGGGCCTTTATTCTCGGACTAAGACTTGGAGACGGAATCTTTCCTCCCGGAATTTGCAGATGGAGTCCTTGAACAGCTTGCACCGGCTGCTTGACAATATTTTGCACTATGGTCTGGCTAGAAAGATTTGGCATAGCTGGCTTTGTAATAATTGGTTGTAGAACCGGATTCACCAGCTTACTGGCATTCAGAACATGAGCCTTCAGACTTGTAGGTGGTTTGACCTGAGGAGTAGCTGTTGTTGTCGTCGTCTGAGTCACTACAATGTTTGGTGATACAGCCTTTGGCTTCACCATTGCTAATGTTGGCTGTACAATAGGAGATTGCGGCGTAGCTATTACAGTTGGTTGTGGCTTAGGTGGAACATGAAGTACCGCTGGCGGTTGCGGTTGTTGTGCCAACAGTGGCTGTGGTTGCGGCTGACAAGTTGGTTGTTCCACAGTTACAGTGGGCAAATTAACTTCTTGTTTTACTTCGACCTTTGGTGGAGCTGGATTAGATGAGACGCTGCGAGACCTAGGTCTCACTGTCGCTTGCTGTAGACTTGGAGAGATCACAGCGACCGTTGCCTGTGACTCAGAAATAGATCTTGTATTCTGTACATTTCCACCTGCAGTTGAGACCGGTATGTATTGGCCTTCTTCGGATTCTCGCATTGGAATAAGCAGTCCTGTAACTGGATCTATGAGTGTCATTGGTTCGAGCGAGGCAGGTTTTTGAGTTTGCAAAGAAACCTCCCTTGGAGTTTCGACTATTTTAGGGGTTTCTTCATTGACCGCCGGTTCTGGTTTGCTAATAACTTCCTGTGAAGTCTGTAAAATTTCCTTGCTTTTTTCCTCGCTACTATCATCGTTGTTTTCAGAAGTTCTGCGAGCAGTAGCCTTGCGAGTAGCCCTGGGTGACTTACGCGATTCGGTTGGTATAGACTGCGGTTGTAATTGTTGAGCGCCTCGTGGAACATTGTTGTGTCTAGTACTACGTCTAGTTGCATGAACACCTGCAACAATAGATTTGTTTACAGCAGAGCCACGGATAACATCTTCTATAACATCATCGACTGTTGTGCGACTACCATCTTTTTCAGCCAATCTTCTTGACTTGCGAGTATTTGCTGCAGGTGAAATAAATTCCTCGGGTGGGACTTCTTTGACAGCAGCAACTGGCGTTGCGGGTTGTGCATTAGGTCCTGTAGCATTAGGTCCTGGTGATTTAATAGTTAGAATTAAACGCGGCCGACCAGCATTATCTTCCTCGCTATCGTCGTGGAATTCATAAACATCTGCTGGTAATTTCTTCTCGGTATGATGCTTACCTCCTCTCGATGATTTACCACCACGTCGTTGTGATACGTTAGACGAACTTCTACCTCCACGTCTCGTGGTAACACCCCCACGTCCGCCAACTCCTCTGCGATTTTTGGGTCTAAGTCGTCGCCCCCTTGTCAATTCGGTCTCACAAGTTTCTACACCTTCGTCTTGTTCTTCATGTGCCATATCTTTTTTCTCCTCAACTTCAGCTGGTTCAGAATCAAACCAATCTGCTTCATTTTTACTAGTTTCGTGAGAATCGCTGTTCAGCTCTTGACTGTGCTGTGTCTCTTCTTCTACGTCATTTGCTTCACCGTCACATAGAGCATCAACCTTTTTAATTACACTTTCAATGTTTACTTCTTTAGCAGACCAGTAATCGCTATCTTCCTTACTATCAGTTGGGTCTTCTTTAGTTGGATCAAGAGCTAAGGGATCACTACCTGGTTCTCTGAGTGGATCTACAGATTCGTCTTCTAATTCCATATCTTCCGCTTTGAATGCTTCCACTTTTTCTTCTTTAATTTTGATAACTTCATCCTTCGGTTCTTCTTTGATTTCACATTTTTCCAACAGTTTAGGCTCGATTTTAGGTACAAGATTGTCTGTACTTTCAGTTACGCAATTAGTCAAGTTGATTTTTTCTGTTTGGGTAGTCAAATTGCCAAGCTCCTGCTTCTCCTGTTTCAATTTCATATCAAGTTCATTGGACATTTGTTCCATTAATTTTCCAGTCTCTATGGCGTTCGTTTTTATGACATCACAGCAAGGTTCTTCTTCTTTGATTTGTAATGGCTGCGTCGGTTGTATAGGCGGTGTAAGTTGCATGGGCTGCGCACTCTGTGTATTCTGACTAATTTGTGTAGCGTGAACTTCAGAGCCGGCTTGTCGCTGACTTTGAGTGAAAACTATTGGTTGCTTCTGTGTTGTCTGCGCAGTAACAGTATTTGATGATATGACTGGCGTCGTCACATGTGTAACAACGGTCTGCGGCACGCTTGAAACAAGTGGGACATGAGGTTTGGTAAGCAATAGTCCTTGAGAAATAGGTGTCTGTCTTTGATTATTTACAACCTGTGGTGGAATTGTGGGTTGAGTCATGACTAATCCACATTTTGGTATCACCGCAGGCACTGGAGACTTTGGAGGTGCTTGTGAAATTACTGGCATCACAGTTTTTATCAGTGGCTGAGATGTGGGGATTATTGGTTGCCCCACATTGAGCACAGACTTGGGAGGAATGTGTTGTTGACTATGAGCCACGATAACAGGACTCGGTGTAGATATTCGTGGAATATGTGTTGTCAGTAATTGCATGCTTGGGGGCTCTAGCTTCTGCCTTGGTGACAATAAGCTGTTATCCGTAATTATGGGTGATTTATGCTGCTTGGGAGAAAGTAGACCTTCTTCAGTCCCAACAGGCTTTCCAAAAGCTGGACTAGAAGTGCCAGCATGTATTTCAATCTTGGCCGTTTCTGGTATATAAGTTGGTGGCTGATTCGGCGACGGCACTTTTGGCGAGGTCGAAGCCTTGCTCGGAGGTTCTGGCATTACAGCTGGAGATAATTTAGGCTCTACCAATCTCTGTGGCCCGTTTGGATTAACCGGAAGTAAAGTTTCAATGACAGATTTATTCGTAGACTCAGTATCCCTCGAATTTTTTACCGAACCCGAAGCAAGAGGTGGAATCGGCATATAAGGCCGAGGTGGTATGCTCAAAGTAAGCGGTGGTAGTCCTCCACGAGGATAACTTGGAACTACAGCCCTCATGCCAGGTGCATGTTGTATAACCGGCTGTTGACTAGCAGCTGTAGAATATACTTGCTGAGCAGGAGTGTCTGGTCTATGAGCAGCGATTGGTACGCTAACCGGTAATCTCGCTGGCGGTGGTGGTGGCGGTAGTGGTGGTAGCAGAGGCGGAGGTGGCGGAGGTGATGTTTTGTTGAAGTTGGGTATATACGGCATCGAACCACGACACCATTGTCCATTGAGTGATAATTGTTGCGGTACTCTTGGAGACAGCTGGGCTGGAACCAATGGAGGAATTCTCGAAGGTACCAATGGCGGTAGAGGCGTAAGACCCGGTGTAAGAGGAGCATTTTGTGCTCTAGGAGAAGTTTGTCTCAATGGTCCCATCTGGGTCTGAGGTGAGACTGGTAGTCTTTGATGAGAAGGAGATGCAGTAGTACAAGGCCGCGGACTTGCGACTGGTAATCTCAACGGGTCAGGCAAGATAGGTAATCCTGGCGTGCTCGTTGGGCTGAGTAACGATGGTTTGTATTGAGGCAGAGGTGGAGGAGGTGGAGGTGGAGGTGTCGACGTAGGAAGTGGAGCTTCTTGAACAGGTTCTACCTCAGCTTGTGGCTTTATATCTCGAGGCTTGTGATCACTCAATTTCCATGAATGTGCAATAACACATGCCGGTGGACTGGAAGTTTTAACAGGAGCAGCTGGTAGGACATGGTTGTCGATTGGTTTTTCCACTGTTACAGTTTTAGCAGGAGATTTGTAGCACGAGGGTATATCCGGGGTCTTTGGTGGCTGTGAGAGGTCGAAACTTTCGTAACTAGGATCTTCCTCTGTATCTGTATCAATTTGCAAGTCATGTTCACTCTGAGGTGTATCAGGTTTCAAATCTGCTTCTACTTCAGTAGATGCGTTGAGACTCTCAACAGCCTGTTGCATCTCCTCGACATCTTCTTGGGGTGCATCTGCGGATGGCTCATTCGTGTTCTCGCTCTCAGGCTCCTCTTCACCTTCATACGAAAAGTCTCCTGTCGAACCACCGAATGTTTCCTCAAGTAAAGCAGCTACTGCGTCTTCAGTTTCTTCTTGTGAAATAATCACACGAGGCTTGTCTTCAACTTGCTGCGGAGGCGGCGATGGAATTACAGTCTCAGTATCATCTCTACCCCCGGATTGCCTTGTGCTCTCCCTTTCCTCAGGTTCTGAGATACTTTTAACTGCATTTTCGTGAATTGTTTCATCGATATCGGTACCAAAGCCTGGAATTAATTTATCCTTTTTCTTTTCTGGCTTATTAATGTGACCAGGCAGTGGAGGAGCTGGAGGTATTACAGCTGATACCGTCGATGGAACCTTAGGTATAGGACTCAGAAGAGCATCTCTGGGTGTAGATGGAGTCGGTGACATCATTTTTGTTAACAATGGACTACTGGCTCGTGGTGGACTTGGATCTGCACCAAGATGAGGTAGAGTTCCAGTTTTATCATGATGATGGTGATGGTGATAGTCCTTTCGGACTCTCTCCTCCTTAGATTTTTTCCTTTTCTTTTTCTTTTCCTTAACTTTTTCCAGAACTGTGGTCGGAGTAGATGGTTCGATACTGTCATTGTCATCTGTGAATCTGAATACATCATGATCATGATGCTCTCCACCACCAGGTGGTTTGGGTGATGTTGGTAAACCAAGTAGTTTAGCTTCGATTTCTCTTCCAGCTTCAGCCAAATCAACACTATTTTCATCTTCGGGTTGATGTCGTCGCTTCTTTTCCTTCTTTCTTTTCTCTCGTTCTACTTCCAAGACTGGGCTGTGTGCACCATCGCTGTCTGAACCATATGTATTCTGAACTGGGAGATTATTGAGTCTACTAAAGAACCGGTTGGGAAGATCATCTTCTTCTGAGAGAGGGCCAAATATATCTTCCATCCTCTGTGTATCCCTACCCTCTTGCCTGTTCAATCTTTTTCGTCTAGCTTTAGCTTTGTCTTCGCCGTTACGTTCCCGTCGTTTTTCTTTTTTATTTCGTTGTTTCTTGTCGGCATGCATTCTATCTTCGGAGCTTTCAACAGGCTCTATCTTAATGCTGGTTTCTGTTGTTACAGCGTTTGACTTGTTCTTGTGATCTATACTTTCAGGCAAATCCAGCTTCGAACCTTCCTCGCTTGATATAGAATTCTTCTGACGTTTTTGTTTCTTTTTATGAGATTTCTTTCGTGATTCTCTCTCATGATTATTGACCGGATGATTCATGTGGAATGACATAGGCAGTCCTTCTTCGTCATCTGATGTTCTAGGTTCCTGTTTGATGGTTGTGCTGTTAAGAAGTCCCGAAGGTTTCAGTGGGTTCTGTTTTTCCTCAGTGTCAGCAAAACCCAGGTCAACATCACTTTCGGAGAATCGTTCTGTTTTAACTTTATGAAGTTTAGTGTTGAACGATTCATCTTCCTCGCTGGTATCAGAATGAATACGAGACCGTGAACCCTTTCTGGATAGTGATTTGGCTCTAGCTGAATCAGATTCCGATGTACCGTCGTCTTCGGTCATGGCTTTACTGCTTGCAGAGTCTCCATCCCACGATGTACTCTGTTTTTTCTCTTCGCGCCTAGCTCGGCTCTGTTTCAACTGTGAGAATTTATCTTTGAGACGCACTTGTCGTTTCTCTTCTTCCAACTTTTGCATATTCTTTGTAGAACGTGCCTTTACTTTGTCATACATACTGATATAAGCTGGTTCATCGTCAATTATATCAAAGATTGAGTGTTTCTTAGGTTCGTCGCTATCCGTATCAGAACCTGAATTATGTCGAATCCTTGGCATTTCAGGCGTGGATAGAATCCCATTGTCAACGTCACTGTGCATAGCTAACATCGATTGATTATCCCTAGTGTGGTGAGGAGCTGGTTGATCTATGGACTCACTTCTTCTAGATAATTCTAATCGGTTTAAAAATTCTTTATCAGGTTCGTGTGTGACTCGAGGACTTCTTTCTCTATTTTCTTTTTCCGTACGTTCCGAGCGACTCTTCTTACGTTGCTTTTCCTTTCCCTCACGGTTTTCTCGAGCCTCACGACTCTGTTCCTTGGATAGTTCGCAATGGGAAGAATCTCTCGTTTGACTGTCCCTGTTATCTCTATTTTCTCTGTTATCACGATTCTCTCTGTTATCTCTACTATCTCTACTATCTCTACTATCTCTATTATCTCTATTATCTCTATTATCTCTATTATCTCTACTATCTCTGCTGTCTCTATTTTCTCTGGTATCTCTATTATCCTGCTGCTGAACAGTTGGTTCTCTGTTTTCACGACCTTCCCTGCTTTCTCTGCTGCCTCTATGCTCGTTTCGATGTTTTCTATCTTCAGACTTTCGGTTTTGTCTTGGCCTATCTTTACTGTCTCTTCTGTGTTCTGATATCCTCATTCGTTTCGCTTCATCTTCAGGACCATCTTGCGAAGATCCTCGACGTTTTGTGGTAACAGGAGCTGGAGAGGTTTGCAATTGTGAAGGCAAGTGATGATTTTCAGTTATCTGCCTCCTGTCCTCGCGTTCCCTTTTCTCTTTGTCTTCTCGTTCACGTCGCTTCTCTCTTTCAATTTTTTCTTTGTCTCGCCGCTCCTGCTCTTCTTTTTCACGCCTTTCTCTGTCTTCTCGTTCTTTCCGTTTTTCTCTGTCATGTTTTTCTTTATCTAGCTTTTCCTTCTCCTCCTTTTCTCTCTTCTCTTTGTCTATACGATCTCTGTCTTCCTTCTCCTTTCGTCGCTCTCGTTCTAGTCTATCTTTTTCCTCCCTATCCCGTCTTTCCTTTTCTTCTCTGTCTCTCCTCCTCTCTCTTTCCAATCTCTCTTTTTCTTCTCTTTCTTTTTTACGGTCTTTTTCAAGTCGTTCTCGCTCCTCTTTTTCTCGTCTTTCTTGTTCTTCTTTCTCTTTCCTAAGACGTTCTTTATCTTGTTTTTCTCTTTCTAAGCGTTCATTTTCTTTTCTCTCTCGTTCTTCTCTTTCTCTCCTCTCCTTTTCTTCCTTGTCTCTTCGCTCTTGCCTGTCTCTCTCTTCACGTTCTCGCCTCTCTTTGTCCAGCCTCTCTTTTTCTCGTCTATCTTTTTCTTCCTTCTCTTTACGTTCTTGGCGTTCTTTTTCCTCTCTGTCTCTTTTCTCTTTGTCTTCTTTTTCTTTCTTTTCGCGTTCTTCTCTTTCTTTTCTTTCTCCCTCTTCTTTTTCTTTGTTCTCTTTATCTCTCCTCTCTTTTTCTTCACGTTCACGTCTCTCTTGTCGTTCTTTTTCCAGCTTTTCTTTCTCCCACCTTTCCTCTTCTCGTTCCTGCCTCTCTCTCTCCTCTCGTTCTTTACGTTCTTGTCTCTCTTTTTCCTCCTTGTCCCTTCTCTCTTGTCTCTCCCTCTCCTCCTTATCTCTTTTATCTTTATCATCCCTGTCCCTTCGATCATGTTTGTTCTCTTTATTCTCTTTAACGTCTTTGCTATGATTTTCTTGTTGTTGTTCATTATCCGTATTACCAGAAGGATGCAATCTATCATCTTTATCTTCCTTATCTCTTCTTCTCTCACCGCCGCTTTCATCCTTTCGTGATCGTCTCGAAGTGTCTTTGCTCTTACTATGCCTAGAGTCCCTGCTATCTCTGCTGTCCTTGCTGTCCTTGCTATCCTTGCTGTCCTTGCTGTCTTTGCTGTCTCTACTATCTCTACTATCTCTTGAATCACGACTGTCTCTGCAGTTTCCACCATCTTTTCGCAATCTAGCTCGTGGGGTTTCTGCCTGGCTTGTGACAATCGAAGAAGTTTGGCACGTCGTGTTAGCCGTGACCAATGTAACGACTGCCTGACTTGTGCATAAACTGGTATTTCCAGTTCTAGCTGCTGCGATACTAGGTGTAATAACTATGCTACTTATGCTACTGCTGCTGCTAAGACTACTAACAGATACACTGCTGTTACTGCTTACTGCGCTAACGTTAGTTACGCCAACCAAAACAACAGAAACTGGGGGTAGTTCGGGGCTAACTGTTTTTACCGTCACACTAGGAGTTACAGGAGTTGTGGGTACGGGAGGGTGCACACAATTGTGAATGGCTGTTCTTGAATCAGTCTTTTGTGACGGAGACACTGTCAAACTGGATGAGGTAGTGCTAACCAAAGTTGTAACCGTAGTAGTGGGCTGCACAGGTGGATGGCTAGGAAACGGATATTGAAGTCCAACTTTACCAGCATTACCAACGAGGCTAGCGGCGCCGATGATAGACCCGACTCCAATAACACCAGTGAATTCTCTGGGTTCATATTTTTCGTTAAAATTTTCAAGTCTCTTAGAGTCTTCGTCGAAAACGCTCCTCTTAGCAAGCACAGACTTGACAATATCGGAGGGTTGTACTTCATGGAGATCCAGGTCCAACAGTTTATGCCTAAACCTGAACCTCTCAGAGGTAGTATCGAGCTTTGCCAAAGCGTCACCACCAGCCGCACTCAAAGCTCTGGATCCGGACCATTTCTCATATTTTTCATCTAGCGATCTAATCCTCTCTTCCAAACTGGGCGACTGCGGTGCTGTCTCACTATCCGAACTCGTAGGACTAAGACTCAAGTATCTTGGAGGTGGTGAGGCCGGAGGCTGAGGCGCAGCTCTTGGACTAGGAGGCGGAGGAAGAGCAGGGGGACTGGCAACCTTCGCAGGTTGCACAGTGGGGGCTCGACTGCTACTGTTATTGTTGTTGTTCATCATCTGAGCAGCGAACCTAGGCAAAGGTAACGACAGTGGTCCGTCATGACTCCTTTCTCGAAACCTCCTCGGTTCACTGGGCACCAAATTCTCTGGCCTTTCGTCAACAAGCGGAGTTCCTGGCCTAGATCCATCATGATGCTCGTGGTGTCTCGCAGTGTCCCTTCTCCGCTTGCAAGGACCAGGTCCACCTCTTCCTTCGCAACTACCACGTCGCGTACCGTGATGTATTAATGTCTTGCTCTCGCTGACCCTTCGAACATCCATTCCTTTTCTCCCAGAGTGTGAAGTTACCAGAAGAGAGGCAAGCTCTGGTTCATCGTCTTCGCACATTACTGTGTTGTCAAGTTTCAGTCGTTTCTTTGGGGTAAAACTCTCGTCTCCGCTACTATGACATTCTTCGAGCTGCTCTAACAAATGGACTCGTTCTTTCTGAAGATGTCTTATGTCTGGCGGAGGGAGGAGAGGTGGTGGTGGTATTGGGGGCTCGACGCTAGTCACGACACTTTGTACCGTGTGACGACGTGGCGGTGGACAATCTTCGTCAGGTAATTTAGTGTCTCCGATTGACCCCGCCTCGTAATCATCATGGCTGGCGCCACTGCCCTGACTGAATTCATCGTAGCTCCGAAACCTCCGAGGATTTGGTTCCGTGTAATCACCTTCGTAGTACGGATCCGTTTGGTAACGACGTGTGCTACGTGATACTGCTGTCGGATGGGCAGGACTTGCTCCTGGTGTACTTGAACCTCCCGGGGTACGAGTGTAGCTCGCTGTTCGTGCTCGTGGTGGTGTTTCATAACGGGTAAACCTGCTACCCGCGTTTGGGACCGTAACTGCTGACTCAAAACTGCGCTCTCTTCTGGAACAAGAAGTTGACAAAGTTTTGGTAAAGAATAATGATGGTATTTGAGCTTGAGCAATAAGTGTATAAGACACCTCAAAAGGGACTTTAATCATTATAAATCTTTGCAATTATATTTGCCTCTGTAATTTGAAAAAATTTGAAGCAAAAATTCAAACTAATTCCATAAAAATTTCTCTTCTGTGATATTTTTCAACATGTTTTAGTTAACAAAATTAGATCAATTAATTTGATAATAATAATTTATTGATTAATTATTTGACAAACAGTAACAAAAAAATTGTGGAAAATATGCATTGAATAAACATCATTATTATAAAGTAATTTTCAAAACTGAAAGAAATTTAAAAAGCTTGTTATGAAGTTATAGGAGTTTCAAGGCCTTCGTGTCTTTTTGTGGGAGAGACCTTCTTTGATTACATTACAACAAATTTCGATTAAATTACTTCATTTCAAGAAAAAAAAGAAAAAAACTTCAAACATTTAAATGCGAAATCCTGTGAATCTAGAATTTTTTCGTCTCGCTGTTTTCAAAATAATTCGACGAGTTTGTCGGTAAGACAAACTTTTTTCGACATCTTTTTAAAAATCCATTTCCCGGATACTATAGAAGTCTGAAAACGTGAAAATTGGTTCAAGTAATCAAAGTCTTTTTTCAACCAAAGACAATACTTTTCTTATCACCAAATTTCGGCAGCTTACGGTTTTATTTTAAACCGATTAAAAAATTGATGGGCGTATACTTCCATTAAATTGCGGAATAAGTTTTCTTCTTCGAATCGAGAGATAAGATCGTATTTTTATTATTATTATCATTATTATTGTTATCATCATTATTCTACGTCTATAGTATGAAAGCATTAACTTTTCCAGCTGATGAGGTACTCAATTGACAAACCATCTTTCCGTATCACTAAAGCAAGAATTTTTTCCCCCAATGTTCTGAGAGGAAAAAACAAAAAAGTCGTGAAATAGGGATATACTTACGTCGGTTCAAAAGCTGCCGCAGCAGCAGGCCTCGTGTCCCAAGGTCTTTCCCCGGCAATACCCTGTCGTTCAAGATGTTCGTAAAACGCCTCTTGACATTCCCGAGATGCAAAATCGACCTGAAGTCGACGTCCGCGAAGGGCCGCACCTCGCATCTCTTTGACAGCTGTTTGAGCGCAGCTAATTTGTTCGAAAAATACTAAAGCATGTCCCCGTTCCCGGTCTACTGCCACCTGAGTTATTGGTCCGAATTGATGAAACTGCATGTTTATGTACTTTTCAGACATACACTCTGGAAAGGAAAAGAAGATTCGTAGTATATATATATATTATTTTTTTCTTTCTTTCTTTCTTTCTTAATTTCTTAATTTCTTTCATCACAACGATAGTTGGTCTTTTTCTTTTTATTCAATGTTCAACGCCTCGATTGATAGCTTATGGAAAATATACCTCCGATCCCATCCACCCAGACGCAAGAAGTGGGCATAGATTTTCCAAAACCGAGTTTAATCCGATTGGCCCCAAGATGTTCACCGTCCATAGTTCTCATAGCTTTAACGACGCTGCTGATATCCGAGTATTGACAGAATGCATAACTCGAAACAGCACCTTGCTTCTTTATGTCAATTTCCTGCAAAAAACAGGAGAATAAAATTAATAAAGGAACTATATTAGAGTGACCTAATCTCCGTATATATATTTTATACGCACAATTATTTCCCCAAAAGGTTCGAAGTGTTTCCTAAGCTCTGAAGCCGTAACGTCCTTTTCCAAATTTCCAATAAACAATGTCCTAGTAGCCTTGGGATGATACTCGTCAAGTTCAGCCTCATACGGCCTGAACTCATTGTCCTCAACGTCGTATCCCTGATAGGGTCCAACTTCAATTTTACACCCGAAGAAGAGCTTGTCGTGCGATACCTCCAATGCTTTTTCAACATCTTCAGGCTTCTTGAAACAGACCAAAGCGTAACGATCTCCCGCAGCACCGACGACCTTGACCCAAGTAACTTTCCCATGTTTTTTATACTCGTGAAAAAGTCCGTCTTTCAATGATGTGTCGCTGCTTCGCGCCGGCAAATTTCTAACGCAAATAGCCAACGGTCTACGATCTTCCGTAACCGCGTTACTACCACGATGTGGTGAGCTACTCGGTGAACTGCTGCCAGCTGAACTACTGCCACCAGAACTACCGCTTCGGCTACTACTGCTACTCCCTGATCGGCTTGAACCGCTAGGAGAGCTACTACCACTTCGTGATTTTCGTCGTTGTTTTTTGTGCTGATTACGACCGCCGCTCGGCGCTTCTTCGTAAGCGTCTGTTGTCGCTGGGGATGGTGGTGGGGGTACCGATGTGTATCGTGATGTTGCAGATTCATATGATGACCAGGACGAGGGTGCTAGGCTACTGCGATGACGTTCTATGTGTGGTGGTGGAGGGCCGGTTGCATATGGGCCCGTTCGCGGATATAGCCGATCCCTCGCCCTGGCTGACGTCACGTGGTAACCGCTGACTGGGGGAGGTCGACCGCGAGGTATGTACCCGCCAGGATCGCCACCGGATTCGGGCATTCCCCCGCCACCGCCAACACGGTTCCCTCTATCGCTCGCGTAGAAACCCACGTGGGAACCACGCGGCTCAAACACTTCTCCTGCTGGACCTCCAGCGCTACCAACGCCGGTTCCATGATCCTCCGAGCTTCTAAACAAACAACGATTTCCACATTTACATTTACCACAAAATACTTTCTGTTATTTATCGAGCAACACCTGCCGTTGCAATAATCTGGCGAGAATTTAATTATTTATGTAGATCGTTTTAGATCTTCATATTAGATATAAAATAATGGTCTTATATCAATGTCGAAGAGAGTTTGTACACAAGATAAGTATACGAGTATACATGAAAATTGGGAATTAGGTCATCTGTTCGATTTCGTTATCGGGTGAAAATAAAAAATAAAAAAAATAATCTCATTTCAAGTACGTTAGACGTAAAAGTTTTCGAAGCGAAAAATTTGTAAGTAAAGTTTTTACATAACGTGTGGTATAATACATCTGGATCAGTAGTTTGAAATATGTATATAGTATAGAGGTTCGTGCTGTGCAGGAGGAGTTTGTTACGTTGCGTAATGTTCTGAGTAAGGCAGGCTTTGTATCTCTGACGAATAGAGGTAGGTATAAGTGATATTGAATGCTTGCGTAGAAATAAGATGTTAAAATAGGTGGTCCGGAGAACGTTTCGAATCTTTTACAGTCCAGACGTTAAAAAATGTATTATCGTGTCCTCGGAATTCCAAGTGTCGCACTGCTGTAACAACTGGCGTTGTGTCATGTATGGATAAAGTCATGTACGTATAGTAGTTATAGGTAGGTATACCAGTTATACCTAGCCGTCTACATATCTATTAGGCACACACAAGTGAGCAGCATTGACGAATATGCTGTTTGTTATTTCTGGCGGGTGTTACGAAAGTGTACGTGTATATACTATACATATATATGTACGTAAAGGTTTATCATAGAATGAATATTGAAATAACTTCAAACTTAATATAATATCACCTGACCTAAGAGAAGATCGACGTTTATCTAATTTCGATTCGTTTTCACGTTGTAAATCGACTGTGATTTGGCAGAGTTTCCACTTATGCATCCCTCCATAGGTCTAAGAAACGTAACTATGTAAATTATGAGATAATCCAATTTCACAAACATACTAATTTAACCGAACTTCATTATAAAACTATATAAATTACCACCGTTGATATTATACATCGAACATATTAATTACAGCGACATTTTTTCTTTATTAATTCCTCGATAATCATATGTAGCCTGCAGAGTGTCATACGTATATCAGAAGCATATTTAAAATATAAAAATTAACACAACCACTTCGCGATTACATGGAATATAATTAACTCCGTTTTGTCTGCGTGGAGTAGAAAAAAGAATTATTATTATTTTTATTATTTTCAGTTTATTTGGACCTTTCGATCCGGTGCTTTAACAACAACAACAACGACGACGACATCAAATCCATCCTCAACGCCACGCTGTTTGAGACAAAAAATCATATCGCACGTGACCATCGTCTACCACTCACTACCGCGCACTAATGAATAATTGAAAATCAGTTATTATCAACTGCATCAACCCGGCAAAACCAAACCCCGATTGAAATTGAAAAATACGAGAATACGAAAACAGGACAGGAATCGTGCTAAACTCTTACAAAAGAAAAGAACATTTCAAAGTCGTATTACAATGCGATATTAAATATTTCCGGGAGTCCTTATCACGGCGAGATAATTAAAGAGCCACGAGAAATTGCGACGTGATTGTATAACTACACCGATCACGCCGATTGCACTGAGCGCACTGAGCACTCTGCACAGCGGACTGGCGTGGTGCTGCGACATCGCAAACGCCACGACGACCGCAAAGACCATCAGAGAGCGCGAGCCCTGCCAGCCACAACATTTCCCCGGTCTTACGCAGTGTTATGTGTATATGTGCGTGTAGTGAATCTGCTCTGTCGTACACACCACTGTATCATTGGGCACGTCGACCTGTCGGTGTTATCATCGACCCACCACGTCCCTGCCGTGTCACGTGTGACAGAAGTACCGGTAATGGCTGCGCAATGAACACGCGGTTTTCTGCGCAGCTAAGATTTGAACAGCTGAAGAAGAGGTTCGGACAACCGTGTCACGTGTCATTTTATACACGATTCTAGAAGAAACTTCTCGGGCTTGAGACTTCAGTACAAGCAAAGAATATATTCATTCAATAATTCATTCATTTATTTATTTATCTGTTTATTTATTTTGTTATTTCCAGGGCGGGCTATACAGCTGCACCACCTTGACTGGCGTTAATCAAAAGGTCATTTAACAAAATATATACCCCATCAATTAGTTCGATATATTGATGATTAACGCGTTGAAATATATCGAGTGGGAAAAGTTCACACTTAGCGATACAATAGATCGGCGTGTTTGCTGCTACTCAAACTTTTACTAAAGTGTTTTTCTCATGCGGCGTCATTGTTGAATCAGTTTTAAACGAGGTCTTAAAACGACACGTCCCACCTTTGTTAAATCGTCGGTCAGGGGGGATCGCTACAGCTCAACACTATCGTGTTTTGTACAGAATTTCAGACATTATATACCTACTGCGCGCGATTCACGTAATACGCATGTACGATAATGAGGCACCGTCGCCGTCATATCAGATTAATCTAATCCAACATAATACGAATTTATTTTGACACGAAAAAAAAGGCTTATGTGTGAAGAATGCGACTACGATTTATTTTATTTTTTCCTTCCTCTCTGTATTTTTTTTCCTCTCTCTCTCTCTCTCTCTCTCTCTCTCTCTCTCTCTCTCTCTCTCTCTTCTTTGTTTAATAAATGGAACACGGAAACGATCGTTACTTTGCCACTCGAGCTTATACATATACCCTGAGGCAAGAGAAATGCTGGGAAATGTAAAGAGCGGGTATGCTTTGAAATCAGAGCCCCAACCAACCATCGGTTTAACCAACTGTTATATACCAACGTCAAAACTTTACCAGTTACCTACCTTTGAAATTTGAAGTTCACGATTTACGCAATTACAGTAATACCTACTCGAAGACAAATATAAAAAAAATATATATATATATATATACATTTCTATATGTATAATATACACGGGCGCTGAGGTGGACGAAGGTAAACTTTATAACGTCTAGTGGTATGGCATTGAAGTTAACGAGTAATCTCCAAGGATCTATAGTTATAAACGTCAGTCTGTTTGCACTGAATGTAACGTAAAGAAAAATGTGAATCAGTAACAACCCTCGAAAGTTAAGTAGGTATTGATTCTTTCCTGAGTTTTAAAACCTCTATTTTCATTTTATGTTTGAGTCATCGTGTTTTTCACTCAATTTGTGGCCTCGAAAATCGACTATAGGTACATCAAAATGCGGAATAAATATAAAGAGACAAATTCGTTAAAAAATACCTCGTAAACTCGTGAGATTAACATCCATTATGGAGGTCGCAAAACCGCCCGACAATTCTCGGGGAGAACACGTACCGAATATATACATATATATTATATACCAATTGCACAAAGAATTCCTTGCAGAAGAGGACTCATTGTACTCTCGCTGACCTACCTATATAATTCGCTGCAACAATAAGTGATGGAAATATTCTACTTGTACGATCGCGTTAGGTTAACTTTATCGAAAGTCTTTAGATCGAATCAATTGAAATTCATATGTATCGAAGATGCGCCGTATAGTGCTCGTTATCGTTTTGTAAGTAATATTATTACAACCGCGAAAAGCTATTTTTATAAACCAACACCTGGAATATCGATCAATTTTTATGATCATTTCAACGAACCTACTTGTGCCGTTGATATTTAATCGCATGAGACATTGGTGATGGCGCATCACTAATAACGCAGTAAAAAATATTTCTCATTACTTTTTCAGTGCCCTAGTTTGAACAACTGGCATCGCATAATTTTCGAAAAATGTGCATATATAAAAACGCGTTATCTCTAATAAGTCATATTTCCTTCCTTCAAATTTTTCTTATAGAGCTGCACGTGAGATTCGAGCTGATTCAGGTGAAAGGAATTATTCCTAAAAATCATGAAAATTCTATCTCCCATAGATCTGTTCTTTTTTTTTTTTAATCGTTGTGTATCGAAATCAACGATATGACGAAGATTAAGAGCCCTGAAAATTTCATCTAGTTTTTATTGGTATCGCGTAAGGAAGTCTATAATATGAACAAATGCGGTTTTGAATCCATTTCACAATAGTTTCATAGGAAAGAAGAGAATTGAATAGAATTTCGAGGCTATTGAATCAGATTATACTGACGATTAAAAGTCCCGGTTTATTTTTTGGACAATTTCCAAAACTCTGTGGAGCAGATGATAGATTTAAAGCAATTATTAATCAAAGAATTGCCTAACATTATTCAATTATTCGAAAGTCATTTCCTTGATTAGATTTAATAATTGATTATTTTGATACCATATACCATATTAAATTTACTCTTATTATCAATTTTTATTCGCTGATATTTTACGATATAATAGATGATAAATTTCAAATTTTCAAAAAACGCATTATTCCGACGTAATACGTGAGTGTTTTGCGTTATGCTAAATTTGGGACTCGTAGTGACTTGAGAATGGAGAAATTTCATCGTCAGGACGACTAGAAAATACCAGATTCAGTCAGTATGGATATTTTCAGGATGAATTGTCGAACATTCAGCCCAAAAAAGTTTGAAAAACGAACCGAAAATCGCGTTTTTTTTTCCAATTACTTCAATTTTTTACCTCGTTATCATTGAAAACTACATGGAAGAAGAACACCTACGCACTTGACTATAAATACTTTCTAGTATCCGACATATCAGTTTGGAAATACCAGCGATTTGAATGAAAAAACTGACCAACATAAATTGTTATGAGGCGAAATTTTGATAATTCAAAGAAATTTTCTTTCTTCGAAAGAAGTGTTGGGCAACGATTTTCCACTTAGGTTTGGAACTCCCCATGAATGTTCTTGATAATTGCGTATCACCAAATGGAAAGTCTGGAATAGAAGCCAGTTAAATTTTGTCTTCGAATTATTCCACGTAATTCAGTTACAATTTTAGTTCGAAGTTTGTAAATTATTGGTAAAGTAAAACGTTACGATACGTAATAAGAAAAATGTATGTATCTACGTATGCCGTATGATGTGGGGACTCACGCTCAGCGAAACAAACAAGCTTGTTACAAATTTGCATCGTTGCGATGTGATCCAAGGGCGTGTTTGCGATAATAAAGAAAAATAACAATTACATCACTGTCATGACTGTTCGCGTGGCGTCGAAATTATCCGTTGTGCTAAAATAACGTCGGAGAATCGCAAGATTGGCTTCTATTGCCCGTTCGTGATGTAATATATACTTACGTGACGTGGGACTGAAATGTCCGCACGAAAGCATTATCATCGTTTTAATTATACAAACGCGTTTATCAATAATAAGGCCAAACCAAACGTTTGCCATTTACCCATAATACCACTCAACAATTGTCCTCGACCGCAGAAATTTATCTGCGAATGGGTCCATCCATGATAAATTTAGCTGACTTATATTTCCTAATTTTTCCGTAATATCTCAATATTTGTAAAACAAAAAAAAAACATGCGATTAATATTTTACAACAAGCGTTTCAATAAACATGAAAACATATTGCCAAACCGTGACACATATAAATGCAGTAGTGCAGTGGAAAACGATTAGCGTTTCTATACCTATCAACGAAAGTTTCCGTTGTACCTATGTAACCAGGATAATCACCTCGTAAAATCGCTAACTAAATTCATTCTACATAAGTTCAGAGTTTGGTCTCAGCTGTTGCCCCGTTTCGTAGTTTTCAGAAGTCGTATATGATTAGAAAACATGCTTTTACTGCAGGAATTGATATTCAGAATCAATATCAAAGATTCTGTTTCATTCTTTTTTTTTTTTTTTTGTCGTATACACAATATACGAATAATAATCCAAGACATTAATATTCTAATAATTTATGCAAATAGAACAAGCGCAAGTTTGTACAAAGTCAAAGCGAAGTCTAAACTCGGGTCCCACAAGGCGAGTGGATATATGCGTCAAGGTAAACTTTAGCTTATAAGTATAGTCGCTCGTCACGATCATTTGCAGAGGCACGTTAGATCGCGAATTGAGTCAATGCAGGTGGTCGATGTCGTATAATCGCGCGATGCTAAGGCATTGTGATTCCTTATTGCAAATGAGTGGCTAAACTGTTATGTATATCAAAAGCAGACCGCATAATGTATCTACTGTATAAAGCTATAACCTGCCCGAGTAGCATCCTGCTTTAGTATAAATAAAATCGAATGACTTTGTAATATGCGATCAGCGAAAGATGTGAATAGAATTTTAATTCTAATCCATTGTTTTCGCCATGCCTCGTTTAGGCCATAGATTATAGTCAGCCATTGATGCATTCAATTCAAATAATGTATCATAGAGCCAATTTAACACACTAAAGTATATATTAATTCATTCTTCGATTAACATTTTCGTCGTTTTGAAAACAGGAATATTTATAACCATCGATTCTAACATGTTAACATATGTGGCATTAAATAGTATAATGCAAGTTATAAACAGCGAGTTATTTTCGCAATTAATTTTATCGTTAAATATTGTATTTCGCGATGTCCAATTCCCGCAAATACATACATATGTCTCTCTATGGTATAAATATATGCAGTCAGTGAAAAAAAAAAAAAAAAAAAAAAATGGCCAACGGAAGGCCCGATGACGTAATAACAAACAATTGGAACCGACGCCACGTAAGTAGTCAGTATAGTAGCTAGGCATGTTACAGTGAGCATATGTGACACGAATACAACTACAAAACTCAACACGACACTCATTAAAAATATGCAATTGTGTGTGCGTGGGTCACGGCAGCAAAGAGCGATAAGATATCGCTGGTTTTGTACCAGCTAGGATAAGCATGTGCGTGTGTACACGCGAGGGAAGGAGAATTAATAAACCAAATAGTGATCTACACTTTTCTATTTGTTGATTGAATTGAACATGGACAATATTGTAAAGTGTAAAAAATTGAAGATTAGAAATAACTGATTTTTTTTTTCTTGTGTGTTTCTACGTTGTAATTAGGAGCCGGTGTAAATTTCATGATAATTTGGAAATGGGATCGATTCGAGTTCGAGTAAGGAGCGTGAATACATCGTTGCTAAGTCAGTACAAGCTTTGATTTCGAAATTATACTTTCGTGACATTTACAACATGCATTGTGGTGCTTGGCGGAAATCCTGGTATATTATCAGTTTGGTTGAGAATTTTTTCCCCGCCAGTTGTGCTTCGGTTGCGATACTATGCTCGTTTGTACTCATGATTTTAATTACTTATCATCAGTTCTAAGAGAGGCGATATTTTGCAAGGCGAGAGAGAGAGAGAGGGAGAGATTGAGACCTAAATCTCCGACTAAAATTTCGACCTGGAATCTTTAGATTCCTGAAAGGAAGCATAAGAAAAAAAAAAAAAAGTCAAACACTGTATACCCAAAAAAGCACTTTGCAGAAAGTGCGCATTTAGGGAAAAATGGCGAGAATATACTTTCAATGGAATTCTCGAATGGATTAAATTCTGCTTTTAAGCTCACATTTCTATACGCGGTTTCCCCCACGCATGGTTGATATTCGTAAATTTTCTATAGATATATTCATTCCCTCGAATGAACGACGATAAAGCTGTACGATTTTAATTGAAAAATAAATGGAACTTCGATTCCATCGTAGGTATATATAGTTTAATATTTTTCAAAAATCCAACACATACAATCGATGCGATTGCCATTCTAGGCACTTGAACGATCTGTCGCACTTCGTCCATAGATCGATGGATACCAATATTTTATTACGATCACAAAAGCTATAACGTAACGTACCTGCTACATAAAAAATAAGAAATATATAAAATGTACGATCTGCGTCAGAAATAAGCAGAATTATGGAGCTACAACATATGTGTACTCACCTGTTAGTACTTACCCGGAGATTTTATAAGCTTTGACTTTATATCCATAAATTTTGTTCAAGTTTTCTTCCGATCGCACTATAAAATTTAAAACGAGTTCATTTTAAGAATTTCGTAGTTACAGGGTTGAGGGTTTTAAATATGAGACACAATAATCCGATCCACTGTATTCCAACACTGTATCCAACATGGTGTTTTCTTTGGTAATGGGAATTTCTTCACTGTAATATTCTTTTTTTTTTTTTTCTTTCACCGGAACACTGAAACTCGTTTTTAACTGCTTCAAGATCACCTCATAGATTTAATCACACTGATCACTGATCACTATTCATTATTTATTTAACACACTTCCTATCACCCGGCTGAATGGCTCCTAAGTTATTAAATAACTCCTTATCCAACTTTACACTTGGCTTAGAATAATCACAGGTACATAATATTACAATATATTATTGATTTTCAAATCAAACCACAGATCGTACGTGTATGAATAAAAGAAAGTTATACATTCGTTAGTAAAACACACAGCAAATCGATAGAAGAAGAAGAAGAAGAAGAAGAAGCAGTAGAAGAAGAAGTCATCAATTCGCTGAATCTACATTGCCTACCTCAACCTACCGGTGCTCGAAGAGAGCGATTCTAAATTCAAAGAAGATCGTTCAATGCATAATCAAATATCGCTCGTATCCACCGTCAGGATGATCGGTGAGGAGCTGCGAAGGTCGCGACCTCAACAACGCACGATGATTCTTTATTTATTTTATATAGTACCTATATAGGTATATGGAAGCATTAGAATGACTTCACAGACAGACAAATGGGCGTCTGTGAAACTGCCGTTCGGATTGGTCTTTGACAGTATAACAAGCCTAGTGAAACCTAGCAGTGAATGAGATGTAATCCAGGGACGTCGCGAGCATTATTCATTTATACGAGAGACTGTTCCGCTTCGGTAGATAGGTAGGTAGGTATATTATCTGATTTGAGTAACGTGTTATCGAGGAAAATATGGCTAATGCGTCTCTTAGCGGAGTGATAATTTTTTTAGTTTTTTTTCCTTACGTCGACGAGAGCAAGCAGGATTTTGATGTGTGAAATGGAACGTAAATAACCGCAAAATGTTGCAAATAAATCGAAATATAGAATGTTCTAACAAAACTATGGCGAAAGGATGAACAATTAATGAATCATAAATGTTCACAGTCTGTATTTAGGTAAACACGTTAATCGCTTCTGAGAGAAAAATATTATTAGTAACTACCTTTACTATTTAAAGACGACAAACAAGAAATAGTATGAAAAATAAAAACGTTTAAAAAATACACTAGAAAAATGAAGAAAATTCTTAACGAAATGAGCCAACGCCTTGTTTTCTTTTCCGCTACCGCGATAAAGTATGAATGAATATTTCTGAACAGAGAAATCGAATCTGTTTTATTGTGCCAAAAAGTGTGAAGCTAACGAATGAGAAAAGAGAAAAAGACTGGCAGCTTTTGCTGACGCTTCTCTAGGCTGCATGTAGCCCCCGGCACAGCTCTTACACCATATAGCAGTGTAACATGGATACATATAGATATATTTAACCTTGTTGATTGCGAGGCAGGTAGTTGTGGGCTTTGATATAGCATACGGTCTATTCGAGGACGAGGTTTTGTTGAAACGTGAAATAAAACAGAATTTTTATGCGGAAAATTTTCTAACAAATGCTTATCCTACATAATATAATAACAGACTAGACTTATTCAATAGTAGAATAATTCCATCATTATCCGACTATCGCCGGATGATCGCCGGATATACACAAGGCTTAAAACACGCTTATAAACAGTAATATACACTCTTCCTTATATCGTATACTTGAAAAACATACTTTTTATTGCTCATTAATGTTTGGTTAACTGCGACGATTACTGTTCTCAGATAAACGTATTAACCTTGTCTATACAGACACGTGTATCATCGTCTACAATATTGTATGAATATATAGGTAACCAATACTTCGCGAACTTATACGAAGTGCGACAGATCAACGATTCGCAAATACATAATATTACGATCGTTATATACTACAGGTATAATATCATTCTGACACAGTATATTATGAATAATTTCTAGTTTTACTAAAAAGGATAAAACTTGAAACAAAAATTTAGCAACGTACCCGTGAGATGGAAACCTATGTTGAAGATGCTGTGGTTCGTAGTACTGTGTTGTGAGGGCTCTTTCGTCCAGGGTGTGTTCGGTGGCGTGAGCCTTCGCAGCGGATTTAATGTCCATGAACGCAACCGTCGCAGAGGCACCCCCGGTGCTCGCCGACCCGACGTTACCAACGCCGACGCCACCGACACCGACGCCCCCGCCCTCGCTCCCCTCACCGCCGGAGCTCCCATCGACGGGGCATTCTTCTCCCCGTGGCAGCAGCTTGACGCTTTGTACGCGTCCATACCTGAAACAAAATATAAAAAAGAAAAGACTTTAAATATTTGTTGATTCGACATTCACTGATCAAAGTATGTAATTGACCTTACTGAGGTCGGCCGCAATGACCATGTCCACGTCTTACGTATCCCATATTTAAAACTTAAAATATTCAATTTTTAATTCGGTTTTTGTATTCGTTAAATATCCCCGCTCTAAATTTACAAATGTTAGTATTATAGGCACAGACGGAAAATGGGAATGTGTAAGTTAACGCGCCTGCGCCGATAACTGTATTGCTTATTCGCCTATGAGAACCGCGAGCGTAACAATCGGTGGCTATAACGCTCTGCTGAGAAGCGACGAGGCGACCGGGAGCAGGTGATTGATGTAGGTGGATATTGGAAGGGGGATTTAGAAACGTGGCAAAGAACTGGTGTGCGCATAAATATTTCAAAATGTCTAAACGCTGATATCATCGCTCGGTCCCGTATATGCACCATATACAAAACTACTATTTCACTTATCTATATAGTCCTCGTGCGGTTGAATCCGTTATTCAGGCATTAAATTTTCTAAAAATAAAACATCGACGTAACAACGCGAACCCAGACACCCGGATAAAAGCGGGATCGATCGGATATATGTGTAATGTTCGCTTCATTCAGGATCTTGTTACATATATGAATTCCCAAATAGTTTGATACATAAAAAGGGAAACACGGAGTTGCGCTACAGTTATTAAATTAATTAAAAAAGACTTAAGCGTGGATCTTGATGTTTCAAATACATCTGAGGGATAGCGTTATCGTGAATTCCCTTGAGGTTTACACGCGTTGACGTGTGCCACGAGCTAGGAAGGACGATCCTCGACGAGGGTCGAAAAGGAAATAAGAAAAATGGCTGGTCTAAAGCCGGGTATGAATAAATCCTTTGAAGATTTCTACCAGAGCTGGAGCCCCGGATTAAGATAAATAAACGAATAGCGAAAAACAGAGTCATAAAACGTTCAGCGTCATTCTAAAACGTGGCAAGCGCATCGTACGTTTATAACAGCGTCTAACGAACAGTCGATTACACTGCTGTTGATATCATATCGCCGACTTTGTTCCTGGGAAAAACCTAGTCTCTGATATGCGTATGCAACGTAGGTATATTGCTCAGCAATGATTACACTACGTGTATACCTTGCCTAGCTCTTCGTTCGAAAGAATGATCCGGACAGAAGAAGCTCGGGTAATTATCGGCTAGAGTATGATAAAAGCCATTTCGTGGTCAAAACTTTTCCGTCTCCGTTTGGATCCATAAAGATAAAAATCCTCGGATGTTTTTGTCGAGAGGCCATGACGGCCTGGCCAACCGGAGTCGGAGTGGGAATGAAATACGGATAAACAGAAGAGGATGAGCGGTGGGGATGGCGGACGTTGTTCGACGGAGGTCGCGGGGACGTTGGGTTAGGGGAGGGAAGAGGGAGTGAGGAAGGGGCGGAGGTGGAGGTGGAGGAGCGACGCGCAGGCGCGGCGTCCCGGGCAGCAGTGGCTTCGTCCGGGGAGTAGCTCGTTCCTAGTCGCGGGAGTCGCACGTCCTCTCGTTCCGCTCTTACTATTTTCACAATCCCTGGTTATATTACGTCGTCAATATAATAAGAGCAATATCGAGTGTTACCGTTGTTGGACTGAGTCACCAGCAGTCATTATATCATCACGTTTTTTTTATTACCCTTATTATAATTTTGTTATTACAGAAAACAGCAGATCGAAAACAAAAAAGAAACGAACAGAAAGAAAGAAAAAAACGAAAAACAAAAAAAGTAGTAGAAACATTGCCGACGTAGAGATTAGCATTTGCTGGTTGGGCCATGAGCCTATAAGCTTAGTAAAATAAATCAATACATAATATGAGTTTCTCGCTGAAGCCTTGCCGTACCCTCTCACTTAAGCATTTGGATTATTGAATAGACGATGAATAAAAACGAAAACAAACAGCACAATTTCATCAATGAAGATTTTGGGGCCAGCAACAATTTGGATGCTTTAGTGTGCCATGTTGTATAATTATTTATTGGATTACACGGAATGGCGGTCGGCGAACAAGATGATGGGTGGGGCTCGGAGCTTCGGAGACTAAATACCTATTTCGCCGTATTTCTAAGCCTGGGAGAGAGATCTACCACGTTAGTGCAGGTGTTTGTTAGTTGTTCGTTAAATTCCTCAGTTTTAATGATACCCAGAGCGAGTATCAAGCTATACGCGGTGTCGAGTGTGTCCCAACAATAGGGGCCTTTGTTTTGTCTTCTCTCCGCATCCCGTTTTCATCTAATAATAATAACGCGCGTTATTATGCCGCAGGAGAGAACGAAATGTACGACTCTCGAAAACCAACTATGAGAATAGTGAAAACTAGGCTCTCTTATTCGCCTCTGTGTGTGACACGGTGATACCGCGCCACGTACAACACATTACGTGCGCCCACGTCCACGTCGACGTAGCGTCGTCATCATCACGAGCTCTCAAAGCCAGAGCTACCTCTACCTCCGATCGTCACAACGGCTGCCGGAGCCCCTTTCTCACGCACGCAAGCGCGGCGGCTCGCACACAATTCTCTCCCTGCCTCCCTCGTCGCCAGTGTGCACGGCTTACGCATCCTATATACAACTACATGGACTACGGCCTACCGACCTACGGAGTTTTCAGGGAAGGGCGGGAGCGACGGTATACAGTATAAACGCCACGATGGCGGGCTGGCGAGCGAGCCTACGGGCCACGCCGACCCACACCACCCCACTACGCCCCTCTGTCAGAGGTTGCCGTGCCTCGCCTCGCCTCGCCTCGCCTCGCCTCGCCGAGATCGAGGCCCCCCACTTTGTTCCATCGAGGAATCTTACTCGGGGGAAGACTCGCTCTCTGGCCCGCAATGGCGCGCGAGTACCTACTTGCGAAAAGACATTACTAGTGCGCTCCCCGGTTTACGGGGAGTCTAGGTCAGATGATCTCTGTTTAAACAGCTAAATTGCTATGTGGAAAACGCATGGATTATTCGAGAAACAAAAATGAAATCAGTCGATTATTCTAATTAAGCAACTGGGAAATCATATATTCGGCGACAGTGGTCGTGTGAGTGAAATATTATAACAGATATGTATTACATACATGCATACATTCTTCTGTTATTCATTTCCTTATACATATATTTATGTACGTTGTTCAATAATAAAGATAAAGATTATTGATAAGCTTGGCGGCGAGGGGAAACCGGGAGGTAGTGGGGGGTTACGTAAAACTCAATATTCTATACAGCATGTGAACCCCCCTCCCCCCCCCGATGTCAATCGATCGCGGTACACTGGAGCGGTATCTATATCATAATCGTTTGATGTACCGGGGATAAAAGACTGAAGAATAATTTATTGATTACGCCAAGGTATGCGTTCGCTGAACAATTACACCTGGTTACTTTCGACGTTTGCCCGGAGAAGCGGAAGGTAAAGAGGAAATCAATACTTCGGACGCCGATAGTTAAAGAGTCGGCGTCAAGGAGAACCTGCGAAACCCATCAGGGTTCGTCATAGTAGTTGTCGACATTGAGTTGACGTGCCGAGGAGGCGCATCGATTTCTGCATCAATAAAGAAGAAATCCGGCAACATCGCAGCGGGGGTTTCTTCGCTATAAGTTATTCTTTTGGTCAAAGGTGGCGTTAGATACCCGCGATATCATCCAACCGTAGAAAGATCGTTTTTGGAAGCGATACTTCGTGTTCACGACTCATTTCCCAATACTTAAGTACAATTACTTATCGTTAGTTACCATACTAAGACGTCTGGCCGAACTGCGGAGTGTTAATTTAATATGAACGAAATAACCGGTAAAAAAAAAAAAAAAAAAACAAAGACGTGACGCACGTATCGCGTTCATCACTGACGGTCGAAACAACACGCTATCGGACCAAGGGGATCAAAAGTTACTATCTGAACGCGCGATAAAAAAATGTGAGCCCCTAGGATATCTAGCGGCGTTCAAACAGCCAGAGCTACGAAACTGCGACGGAGGTGATGCGACGTGGCAACGCTGTTATGACTCAGCTCCGCTCCTCGTTTCTCGGTCTTTCCCCTCTTTTCACTCCACCCCGTTCCCCCCTGCCGCCGTCCTCCCGCCGAATATCGTTCCTCCTGTCCCGCGGCAGGGATCCCTACTCAAACTGTCAAGTTCTTCTCTCCCACTCCCACCAAAACTACCGCGCTATCGCCTCCGCTGCTGCTCTTTTCCCCATCGCATCGGGTAAGACGGGTAAGACGACGAGCGTGCGAAGCGAATGCAAAAAGCTACGCTAACGAAAAAACATCGAACCACGAACGAGTCTTCATTGCTATTGTATTTATATCTACTGGTAACAATTGAACGATCAGAACGCGCGACCCGTGACGAAATGAAGAGAAAAACTCTGCGGCGGGGTACGTCAGCTGTGCTAGTAGTGACGTTCACGTCGCGTGTAGGGTATATCTATATCTATATAAAGATCCTTCTTCTAATACATTATCAGGAATGATTCTCGATTCGAATGATCAAGGATAGAAATTCAAGTTTCTTATTTTTGTCCGTTTGATAAACGATCGTATACGTTTTAACGTCATCGTCAAACACATATAATAACGTTACGGAGTAGATTTGGCAACATCGCCGTTACACCTGCGACGGCCGGTGGTTCGTTTTGCTCGCTTTTTGGGCTTCGCAGAACCGCATTATATCCGCTCTGGCGTTTGCACCTCGTAAAACATCGTCCGCGTCTCGGACCGCTTGCCTACCCCGCGCGCTTCACCTCTCTCAATACCGTTTTGCACAAACATTTCTACAATCTAAAATGTAAAGTTCCAAAGTGTATACAGTAACCTTTTTTTTTTTTTCTTTTTCTTTTCCTTCTCTTTCTGTCAGGCCTCGAAATCATTATTCGCGTGTTTTGCGCTTGGTCATTATGACCCGCACGAAGCCGTGCGTATAATATAACATAAAAGCAAAGTAACATAGAAGTGCTAATATAAACGGTAAGCGATGATCTCATATGAGTACAGAGACACGAAAAATTTACTCGTTAAATATATTTTTTGGCTTGGCGAAATAGTACGTATATATAGTATATAATACCTGACATTGTACTATGTACTGCTATACTCGCCTGCCTCTTCCTATAATAAATGGACACGGATGGGACAGATGGGCCCTCGACATGGCGCGCGCGCGTCAGCCTATAAATGGATAACCTTGAACCACACGTACGAGTCAGGCTCGAGGAAAGGAGCAAGGGTCAGAGCTAGTTGCGTAATTTGTCACTGCCCGGGGACCGTTTATTACATAGAAAGTTTTACGAGTGTTGAAGGCGCGTAGGGTAGCCACCGATTCTCCCTCCACTACCTCTATTTTCTCGAATAACACGCGAGCAAACAAACCAACCAACCAACCATACATCCATCCATCCATCCAACCGACCAACCAACCAACACACCAACAAACAAACAAACAAACGGTGATCGTACCGAACAAATTCGTCTCTACCTCCCCCGTTCAAACGTATACGTGCGGCTGCAGAACCGAACCCTTCGATATATTTCCACGAAAAACTACGTTATAGGCAAGGGGAAGAAAGCTACCGCTGATCGTTTAATAACAATCATTTTTCATCGTCAGGGTGGATATACTATGTATATGTTATCGTGATACACTGTCATTTATTAATCACCGTAACTTTTATCCGAGGGTTAAAATATCCAGATGAATTCTATGATCGAATCATACATAATGTACTGAGTAAATAATGTAGGTATTGACCTCGTAAAAGCGAACGGTTCGTCGATTTCTTCGCTCTTTGAGAGGGAGAGAAAGCCGGGCTGCATTGTGTTCAGCAAATGCAACGAACGACAGTATAAATTCCGCACACTTGAGCAGTTCGACGAAAATACATATATATTGTATTTTGTAATATATATGTGATATATGTGTATATGTGTGTAATATACGTCGTATGTACTTGATCAGAAACTTTGCAGTAAATATAAAAGTGGGCAGAGTTTCAACTGTTTTAAAAAACATTCTCCTTTCGAAAGAGAAGAGACCCCAGCGCACTCTGCGCCTATGTATATGTAGTATGTGCACAGTACACGGATGGGGCATACCTATCCTGTATATACATATACATACATAAATACATACACACATATATGCATACTACAAGCCTCTCGAGAACAAACTGTTCACACGTAGCACCATTTTTCTATATCCTCTTCAGCCACTTCAATGTACCACGTAACACAATACAATACAACACAAAACAACGCACATACACATACACATACTGGAGTTGTACTGCCTCTTGAAGGGAACACTGCACTGTCGTGGGGTTTCAATCGTTATGCAAGAAAGACGCTCCTTCTAAAGTGTGTACCTATAAAAGTTGGATTGAATAATGTAGCATATGGCCACGTAGCGCGACGTTCTTCTGAGACAAACTCGACGTTTTCACACGATCTGCGACCAGTTCTAAAGCAGGTATTTTCACTCTTTTGTTTACACAAGCTTTCGCAGGGGTTTACGATGTTTGTATTCGACCTTATGTCACGTGTCTCATAAACATCCTTCGATTCCTAAGGGAAAGCAAAGGAAAAAACTTGCGATTGATCTCACACAGAGAAGTAGAGTATATAATATCTCTGTTCAGTCGTAAAAGAAAGGAACGTTTTTTACGCAGTTGGATAATTCGCGCTATGATACCACGAATTGTAAACTGTGATATGACTCGTTAGCAAAAACGACTTATTTATGTCTATTTTAATCAATGGAAAATCATATACAACGAGATTTCCACGCATATGTAGAATCATTATACCTGTAAGTATACCTCGAAGATCATGAAACGACGCGCGTCCTCGTGCGTGAAGAAAATCATGCGCGTCTGACTGTGTTCAATGATAGTCAGCGCGCGTAGGTACGTAGTACCTACGTAACCGTTACTCGATGCGTAACACAAGTCTCTGTAACCTTGATAAAATGTTAATTCACTTCGTTCTTCGACTTTGCAGCCAAGCTTCACCTTCCCCTTCCTCTTTCCCTTTTCCCAACCCCATTCACATTATATATCATTTATAGACATATACCTGTACTAGACCATTACATATCATTCACCGCGCATATATACACCTACTAAATTATTTCCTGTCCGCGTCACATTATCCTGTCTGTATAATGAATACCCAGAAGTACCCTAAGCGTTTGCGAAAGGTATCTAAGTTTCCTGTATACCTAATGACATTTAAATACGGAAAAATTTCGTACAATTTTCGTAATCAGTATTTACGATAATTACTCGAGAGTTTTTCACACGGAGGACACCCACCTATTCTACGAAGTGTATATGCAATGAAATTTCTTTATACGTTGATGAGTTGTAACGTTTATATTGTTCGGTGTCACTGTGGAGCGGTGTGACGTGGTAATTTGAAGATTGAATGAAATTGACTTGTTATTTAAATTGAAAAGAGCGTATTGTTAATACACGCTGAGAATTCGCTCAGCAAGAGATAAATAAAATACGCTGGCAATTTGAATAGCCTGGTGATCGCGACACCGCGACCCTCGCTCCTTGGCGTCCATAACTCCCGCGGCTGCTGTCTCGTCTGTTTCTGACCCTAAAAATAGCGACAAAGGACGTTGGCGTTGTCGGGCCTGCTGCTGCTACTGTAGCTGCAGTTGGACAGCAGAGAAGCCGGTGCAGCAACGTGCGTCTCTATCGTAAGCGCCGCCCGGGGTCTTCGCTACGAAAGAACCTGTCTGACATATCCCGCGACCAAAAATACTCAAAAGAAAAAAAAAAACATCCCCCGCGCTAACAGCTAAAATAGCGACGTTACCAAACGGAATATAAGCGAGCGCCTGCTGCCTCTGCCTCTGCCTCTGCAACGGAACACCACCCACCACGTACACATAATAGAACACTGGTTCGCCTCCAAGAATCTCCCACCAAGATGTGGATCTACGGTTCAAAAATACGATACGGAATAGGCATATCTCTCGAGATTCATGTAGGTATATTCTGAAAGAGAGAATTGAAATTCGATAATTTTCAATACTGAATTTTATCGGGGTTAATCTTCTTCCATTTGACAAGTTTTAATATAAACTTATAAGGGGTAAAAAGAGCGTAAGATTTTTACAAGAACGATAAGCTTTCCGAGCATAATAATAGTCGTAGAATCGATAAATCGACGATATATCGCGGGGTTTAATCTCGATACAAGTATACAGTAACCACGTGTGAGGGCTGATTTATCGACGATGCCATTGTAGTAGGTGTGTGTACGTACGTACCTTGTACTTCGGTTTACCGTATACCGTGCTTTGTTATTATTTGTATGCAGACAGTTGAGATAGGTATATACTTACACGGTTAACTGACTACGAGTTTCTAATACTTTTACACGTAGGTGGTATAGGAAATATAAAAGGTAGAGAAAAATATCGCGGAATGCGCCACCGTCGTCGTTGGAGGGCACAAGAAGAAAATGTTATAACGTTTATACTGCAGCAGTGGTACACGCAGTTCTTAGTATTGATAGTCGATACATGGAAGCGACTTTCTCTGACTTTTGCTATTTATTATTACGTTCATATGTATCAACGTGCACATCTACTCGCGGTACAGCATGTTCGTTACTACGTATTAGTATTTCCTTTTTTACTTTTCAATATTCTTATCTCTTTCGAACATTCCACCTATTTCACATACCAAGTTATCGCTCGTACTCATCGACCTCTTGATTCTATAGGTCGACACGTAGCTATACGTGGTTTTACTATACAATTATTATGAACAGATACTGATACCACTTGCGTACGGTACGTTAGTCGATAGACATACCTGTGTATAAAATATTTTCCCAAGGTAGAACTAGAATGGTGAAATTATTATCAATTATCTTAAAGACAACGTGAACGACAATTATAATAGTCCTTACGTTGTCTGTAGTTAGACGATAACGTCAAGTTCAATTTTACAATAATTATAGCGGACTAATTTTCGCGCGAACTCGAGTCGAGAGAAAATAGAAAAGTGGTAATCATTTATTCAAAGGATATACATATAATTATACGAGACGAAAATTTGTGGTACGAAACGAAAAATTTATCGCCAACTTCTTGGCTTGCGTGGGTATTTCTTTACGTTAGTATAGTTTGCAACTTTGTCCCAAAGCTTTTGAGAACGTCAGCTGATACTCGTAGGCCAAGGTTAAACCCGGTTTTGCTTTGCTCGCCCCTTATATTATACCGCGCAACGCCCGCGCCCGTGTCGTGGTGAAACAAATCTGTTTCAGTTATACACGTGGGTCCCCCGCCACTTGGCATGGTGTATATAAATAAAATTAAGTAGGTATCAAATAAGTAACAAACTGTTGCCACCGCTGCGTGCCAGAAATGAGAAAGATGTAGGTAGGCTAACAGTTTGGGTATGGGTGTAGGTACGCGTCCTGTTTTCATCTTGTCCAACTATGACCAGGAAGTAGTCTAGCCTAATTGTCAAGAAATACAAAAAAAATAAAAATAAAAAATAAAAGTGGAATAAAACATGCCTCAGCTCTTACACGCGCATCGTGTTTCTCTTTTAATTTTCTTTCCTTTCATTTCATTTCTGAACTCGAAACAATAGATTTAAATAAATGCACTTGGTTTCCGGTTAGATATTCTATGCACCTCACGTCGTACCTACACTATACCCACCCTATAATTACCCGATATTCACTAGTAATAGACCGGATGTTGACTCGATACATTTTATACATTCGATACTTTATTGAAACGACTATAATTCGACGTGAATCTATAGCTGCATAAAATCTGACCCCCTAATTAGGCGTGGCCTGTAACTAACATCGTAGCATGATCATCGGTTATATATCGGACGAATGAATGCTCATGATCATTTCTCCATAATACGTGTCCTAGGTACTCGATTCGATTCAAATCGTTCGATATCCGCGGTGCGATCACACTCAAGGCCATAATACAAGTACAAATATAGATTGAAATCAATCCGCTCAGCTGTATAAACCTCGGTATCGTTAAAAGAGAAAAAAAAAAAAAAAAAAACAACAAAACAATTAAATTGATTGATCGACAGGTTACGCCAGCTGGTTACTTCGTAATTGTTTTATATCCGAAAATAGGCGGTAATAATAGTATTGGTAGAGGTTGCTTTTCTGAGATTCACATATCTCTACCTACCTACTCCTTATCTGTTATATCACACCTCGCAGCGCAGTAGCGTTTACTTTGAACTTATCGTGCGCTGATGAGGTTTCGCGACGATGATTCATCAATATTAATAGATCCATAAAATCAGGATAGTATAACGATAAAAATAATAATAATTATTGTAATAATCAATTCTCAAGAAACTTGCAGCAATTGATTTGACTGTAATTACCACTTTACGATGAAAATACGTGTTTTCTAAATGATTTTATGTTTTCCCGATTTGTTTTTTTTTTTTTCCTTTCTTTCTTTTCAATTTTATTTCAGTTACGGGGATGAAGAGCGGAGATGAACAGAGAAGAGAGGTAATTATGAAATTTTATCAATTAAAAAGTTAAACGTTTTCGCACCGAGCCTGGAATAGAGAAACGAGGCCTTGATGGATTGCGAAGGCGTATGATTGGTTGTTTAATTAAGGCAGTTACGTCTGTTTGTGCAAATGGAATAATCACCAATTTCATTCGTCCAAACGCTTCGTGTTTTCATTGTTTGCCATTGCCCTACAACCCGGGGGATGTAGTCGTTTGAGGTGATTTTCGAAAGTACTCGAAATATACATGTATTTCAATTCTAGCCTGATATAATAATTAATATTCACGAATTATAAAACCGAGACTAGTCTAACAGGGAGTATAATTAATACGGCTAAATTCTGTTGAATAATTTTAGATACGGGAGATTTTAGCATTGAACATATTAACGTAGAAAATTCTCCGCGTTATGTATGAATATAATATCACGGGGTCAAACAACAAGCCGAATTCAGAAAATCAAAAAGTTTATGCAATTTTTTTTTTTTTTTTTTAATCAAATATTTATAAAGAATTAGAATTGTCTCGGAGAATATAAGAGGAGAAATTATCTTACCAGAAATATGAGATATGCACAATATACATTACGTTAAAAATATACTCCGAGGTTGATGTTTGCGATAAGCAAATGGAAAAACAAATAACAGTGAGAGTTTTAAAGCAAATATTTTCAATACTGCAGTGAAGCAAATTGCTATTTCTCGCTGCACGTATAGGTACGTATACCTATCTAAATGCAATTTATATAGGCATGAACAAACATACATAATATATAGAATTTTCCTCTTCCTGCGCGATAGAATACTAAGGATAGACGAAAAGAAAAAAAGATAAAAATGAATTTAGGAATTTACCCCACCGTCATTGTAATCAAGGCTTGTAACTTGCCTGTCGGTTGCCACGTGACTTGCTACAATATAGATTATAGATTTAAGCCGCGAACTAAAGGTCAGTGAGAAATATCCCGCCGGTTTTTGTCTAACAATAAAATAGCAATGTAGCAAAGATGTATAAGAACAAAAAAAAAGTCCAATAAAAAAAAAGAACCTAGTCTCTGGCCCAATGTACCTAATAATTTTGAATCTAGTATACGGTGTGAAGAATTTCTAACTTAATATTTTTTTACTTATACCCGGATATCTTTACGCTGTTATCGCACTAAAAAAAAAAAAAAAATATTTATTTATTATTCTGAAATCGCAGTTTCCGAGGATTGAAATGAAAATAGCCTAGAAGATACATAGCCTTCGTGGGTACTTTTTTTTTTTATATTAAATTACTTAGGTATATACTATATATATGTAATTCAACGAAAGTAATATTAACGTGACTTTGAGCCGTTGAAGTCAGCAACATTTAACACGTTGCGATATTTACTTAGATATAATTTTCAAACGAATTTGTAACACTGGAACGTAGACATTGCGTAACGCGGAAGCAATAGTTAGTTACACAACACGTTCGAAATTTGATGCGGAAATAATTGCAATCACGTGTAGTTAATTGCAACTGACAATATTATACCTCGTGCTCATCGGAGGTATACCTGCAAATTACAATTACATTCGTTTGTTGGCCAAAAAAAAAAAAATAAAGACAAATAACGATAAAAAAAAAAAAAATTAAAAACCCTAATATTCACGAATGTTACGTAAAACGGTGGTTTTGACTTTTTTTTTTTTCTTTCACGCTTTAGGCACTAGTCAAAAAGACTATAATAAGAATCGGAAGATGAGAGAAAATCGTGATAGAGATTAACTGGAACGTTCAGCACGTAACGGTGCAACTGGATCGCCTTCGCAACTGTTTCGATTATAGCAGAGATTTTCTCGAGCACGAAGTGGCCAGTCGTCATAGGACAGGGGGGGGGGGGGGGGATATATTATTTATTATACATTTGTATCTGTGCCAGTTGTGTTAACCCACACGTATACCTAGACGTTGACAAAGGAAGATAACATCCGTACATCTGAATAAGGTATAGTTTATCAGCCATTATTTCCGACTGCATAACGAACGATTATTACTGCAGGGAGATTGTTCAGAGAAGAATTATTTCTGCTATTCATTCAATAGTGACTCATTTTTTGTCTTTTTTTTTTTTTTTATATACCTATAGGAATATAAGTAATTAAATTCCTTTATCGTCTACTGCTGCTTATAAGGGAGGGGATTGATAAAAAAAATTGTCACGCTCCATTGTCGAACTGCCCACACCCTAAAAAATAGACAAAAGAATATAAAAAAATAATGAAAAATAAAACGACAACAAAAGTAATATCAGATTATAAGGTTCCAAGAACGCAGCCTTTTTACAATGCTGGTGCAGTTACGGAGCAGTTTTTCTTTATGACATGACGTATATAGTTTCATTGACGTTTTTTTTTTTTTCATTTTTACACGGCTTACCTGGATCAACACTATCATATATTGCCGTGTCGCGACCTGTCTCGTCGTGGCGCTTAGTATGATAATAATAAAAAAGGCGAGGTTTTTATAATTCAGAAAAAAAAAGAAAAATAAAGAACCTAGACCTTTAGATTATATTTAGTGAATATAAATTCAAATGATTTAACAACTGGCTATGAAGACGTTTGCTTGAAAAAAGAGAGAGAGAAAAAACAGGAAAAAAGAGAAAAGAAAATATCTGGCAGTTTTTATAACTTGAATAAAAGAAAAATTCACTCAAGGATATGAAAATGAAGAGAAAATTTCTTGCATATATAGTAGGAGGGATATTAAAAATTAATTTCAATCACCCGAAAGTCACAAGTTTTACTGAAAAGTTATACTTTTATAAAGTCAATTCTGATCGAAATAAATTTTAATATCCATTTGATTAAAAACGAACGAACACTTGGCATTGTAAAAAAACAAATTTCACACTTTAACCCGATTAAGATGTTTAAAAAAAAAAAAAAAAAAAGAACGAATTCCCTTCGCTATGGGTTGCGAAACTTCTGCTCCAATCTTCGGATTCAGGTACGTGTACTCTATGTATACCTGCAAACCTCGAGACTCGTGAGGTCCACGAAGCTAAAATGCCATCAGGTCGAGTTCGGCTTGGCAAGGCTCTCCCTTTTCCTCTTGTCCCTCTACTCCCTCTACTCCCTCCGCGATTGCTCATCGTTTCAGTGCACTTTGTTACGTATGAATCGGAGTTTGGTATGTAGGTAGCTGGTATAGGATCTCCCCAGGTGCGAAAGAGAAGAAGAAAGTAGGTACTCCGTTTTACTTCGCAATAGTTTGCTTTTATCTTAGCACAGGTGTTCGTTCATTCCACGTACGAAGACGTATAGTTCCACGATGATCTCAACGGCGTTTCGTTTATCTGACAATATAACGATTTAACAATAGATAAAGATAGTCGCGAGCCTATCTGCTGGCAACAGTAACAGGAGTGCCTTTTAATTTGCACCATCGCCAACTGATCGCCAAGTCTTCGGGCGCAGCCAACATTTACCCACATATACCTATGTACACTTATTGCACTTTAACGTTATATCAAACTCTCGTCTTTCAGCCTCTGGCATCAATTATTATATTCAAAAGTTCAAGACATTCACTACGATACTGTATTTTAAAATAAAAAGAAAAAATTCATACAATTTATATACGTCGTCAATAAGTCCGTATAATTAACCGTCAAAAAAATAGTATAAACAAAAATGAAAAATAACACTTGTCGTATGTATACTCGGTATTTCCATTCTTTACGTTAATTCACCGCGAGTCAACGAGAGAGAAAAAAAAAAAAAAAAAAAAAAAGGCCGTATTTGAATGCGCCGATCTTGTGTCGAATTTGCATTGAACTATAAAATTGCATATAAAGGATGTAATGTCGAAATAAAATAATATTTGTAAACAGAATCCCCAATTCGATGTCTCCACCAAATTTATGGTTACACAAAATTTCATCACTATAGTTGACACTGTCCTTCGACTTCTTTTCACCTTATACTACGTCAAGCTTGAATTATAATATGAAAATATCAAAATAAGTCTTTGCCGCGGATCGATATTCAAAATTTTTTATCATTTATCAAATTATTCAAGTAATTATCGAGACTAAACACATCGAAGATCAAATCACGACAATCTTTAATTTTCTTGTTTGTTTGTCAACGTTCGGACTGATCCCCCGATGAAAATACCCCGCAATCAAACGGCCAATGTCATAGTCTTGCAGGGATGCGGTGCGATATTCGTGTGAAAATAATTTCTGCACACTACATTAAGTACTACGGTGTATAAAAAATTCGTCACTGTTTATAAAAAAAATCCAATAAATTAATAACCTCAAGTCTAGACGGTAAAATTTTTCGTATAATTCTCATTGAAAAACCAGCTCATCCGCTTTACCCGACGATATTTTGCCAGAACAATACGCGAACATTCCAATTTCAGGCGATAATCATTGTATTATATCTCGTATATAATCCGCAGATTACGTAGCAACGATGATGAAACGGTGTTATTTAGACGCCAAAGTGAAAATAATAAAAATAAGAATATGAATATGAATAAGAAAAAGAAAAAGAAGAAGTAGAGAAAAGAGAGAGAGAAAAAAAAAAGAGGTTCAATTTAAATTGGTCAACTTGTCAAATTATCATTATCGACGACGACCTGACCGTATTATAATATTACATAACCGCATGCAAGGCGAGCGTGCAGTTAGTTAGTTAGGTATAAGGTATATAGGTATACTGATGTGTATAGTCGTACATCGGTGATAGGCCTCGGCACTAATTATTATGTAAAGCGACTATAATTTGTTACGATTTAGAAAAGAGCGATTGGATCTCTGGGTGGCATAAATATACGGTATACCTACCTACACGCACACACTATTATTATAATATACTTTCCATAAAAGAATAGAGTACACAGGCAAACTTGACTGTATAGAAAATATACATGCCGTAATTTCTATAACGAGACAGTGAAATTATTTCCGTCGTAGAAAAAAAGAAAGAAATAAAGAGAAAAAAAAAAAAAAATCAAATCACCGCCTGCAGTACCTAGCTACAGGTTAAAAACCAGTTGTCAATTGAGTAAAGAGACGCAAAGATAGGAGCAAGACACGAGGCAGACGGGTGAGAATAAGATAAGTAAAAAAAAAAAAACATAAAAACAAAAATCAAATGAGATAGAGTAATGATTTTCAATTTATTTTTTAGTACCTCCACTATATAATATATATCATTGCGTAATAGTGTAAAAAGAGAAAAAGGAAATATCGAGAGAAGAGAGGTGTGGGTAGATACAGTATATATGTATACTTATATTAATAGAATAAGATAAAAAAAAAGAAAAGAAAAGAGAAGAAGAATGAAAGTACAAATGGAGAAAAAAAGAGAAAAAAAAATAGAAACGTACGCGACCCGAGTTACCTATAACGATGACGACGACTACGACTACGACTACGACTACGACTACGACTACGATGATAATAATAATGATCATAATGGGAGAGAGAACACGAGAAGAATAACGCAGGTATAAGGTATATATACGGTAGAGGCAGATATAAAAGATGAAAGACAAGTTGGCTGTAACCTTTGCCTGGTCCGAGGTACGCCCACCCACGCACACACGCATATATGGTTGAAGTATTTGTAAATCTTATGATTAAACAATATGAAACGAAGGCCGTGTCTTCGTGATAGTTAATAACAGAATTCCGTGCCATTCTATTTCTTGAAGAAATAATTATTCAAATAGTTTTTCTATAATATAAATAAAAAAAATAATCCGTAGGAAGTAAACTATCGACGTACATTACACACGTTCATCCCGACGAATTAAACTCCATTTTTTACCTCGCTAATTCTTGAGGCTAAAATTTAATGATTTTAGTACCTGGGTGTGTTTTACGTCGCGTTCCTTAATCCGAACGTCGTGAAAGAACGCGAAAGGAAACCGCGTGACCGCGCCCTGTCCGTCAATCTGAATCGTTGGACAAAGAGTTAGTTGCTAGCAGCTAGACTGTTCATGAAGAAAGAAAGCCAAGCCAAGCCAGACCAAGCGAGAATGGACGAACCGAACACTGAAACACTTCTTTACCTTACACATGAGTGTATCTTAGCCGTTGTGCGCAGGCTGCAGGCTGCAGAAGCAGCAGCAGCAGCAGCAGCACACACAAACGCATTTTTGTTAATGAGAGAAAATTACCGTCTGACAATGTGGCTTGTTAAAAATGTACATGTATTTTATGTGCTGGTATACATACCCGATATAAAGGTATGTATACATATACACAATATCCATTCTGTAGAACTTAATAATAAACTATCAAAGAAGAGAGTCTATCATGTATAGACATATTCAAGAATCAAAACTAATTTCGGCGACTTTCAATTCTCAGATCTGGCAATTTGTACGTTTCTAAGGTCTAAAGAAGCACATAGGTCATAGGCGACGATTCCGAACACTTTGCAAAGGCAACAAATGTTCAGGAAATAAAGTCAACGAACTCGTGGAGATTGTAAAGCAGTATATTTTGTTTCAATTTTTATTCGGGCTACATGCTACTGGTATTATTTACCTCTCATTGCCGGAGACTTAAGCTTATATTGTTAAATACCATAGTTTCTTGGAAGAGTAATTAGCGCTTATTTAGTATAGTTAAAATTCGTTAAGCTTCTGTACTAACTGCAGTCGTGATCTCCTCGTTAGAGATTACTGCACCGCAGGGATGTAGCTGTACAGTATCACTTCGAATTGGAAATTAGGTATGTATGTAGTCAAGTAACCGAGATATTCGCGAGAGAAAATCGATATATAAATATTATAAATATATGAATGTTCTTCGTACGTGATCAGTGATCAAAGATTGATAAAAAAAAAAGAAAAAAAGAAAAAACCTCGGCGATCTTTTTCCAGGTTGTTATTCACGGAGCGATTTTAAATTTTAATCGCGTATTCACTTCCTGGAATAAATCCAATCATTGCGGTGTGTTAGATGAAGAATTATGAAAAACTGAAAAATAACCTCTCCCTAACGCCCACGCTCTACCATCATAGTGTAAACTTTGTACTCATATTACAGTCTTGAATATACGTAGCCCCTCGAAATAGCTACGAAAGTTTCTTCGTGACGTCTGGAGTTGGTCGCGTGTCTTTAATCTTATACCGTTAGCGAGTTACGCGTGTCTCCCGTACACACATGCGTGTATATCCATATACAATACGATATGAGATAGGCACACGCACGGTGAAACAGTATATCCAACGGCTTTACTCATTTCTCCTTATTCCCGCTATACCCTCAATTATTCCGGCTGTGTTTATCCGTTCCTTTAATTAATTCGCATCGTCAGATAAATATAAACGTAATCTGGACCGAAGAAGGTTCATCCGAAAAGGCAGATACAAATTCATGGGAAAGTCGTAACCGCGACTTTATAACCCCGTATTGGCATTCAAACTATTCTGTGCTATATTTCATCTCGCAGGGTACGGCAAAGATCCAATTTAACTCAATTCAGGCTTTATCTCGTCAATGTGCGCCGAGGTGACTGAATGAGGTCCATCCATATTACACATACGGGTTTATACATGAGACTATAATACGTACGAAGATAGATGTACGAGTGTATCGCTTTCACGAAGGGATATGCATTCACAACGTGTCAACCGTTCGCTAGTATGGGTCAAACTATATTCATATATTTGCTCTTGGATGCATCAACGCGACATTTCGCATCGTGCATTCAGTACCTATACCAGCTACGTCGCTAATATCGCTCATCGAGCTTGCGGTACCTTTACCTTGGAAATTCCGTCTCTATAGAAAGTAGTCTATAATACGAAGTACAGCTATAGCATAGAAATTTCCTATATGAAAACGTTTTCAACTCAACAACATAGAAGAGTTTGTCAACGAGAGTGTGCCACACGTTAGTACTTAGCTGTGAGATAAAATATCGTATCATATACACATACACACAATTCGGCGTAAATTGAATTCTCCGAAAAAATGTCTAGCTACCACGTAGTGTATTTCGAGTTCTGTTCGTCCCGCAAGACGAATCATTCTTCTTTTTCTTTTCCCTTTTATTTTTCTTGTACTTTTTCTTATTCTTCTCCTTCCGTCTAGGTATAGTACCTTACGAGCTCACGCGAGGGTGGCATCGTTGGGTATTTCCTCCCCACCAGTATAACAGTAGTAGGGGTTTGTTGATGGAACCGCCGAGATCCAAGGGAGGAAAGGAAGTCCCTCGAAAGGAGAGAGTAAGAGAGAGGGTAAAGAGCAAGGGAGAATGTCGGAGAACGGATCGGTCGATGTTTGGCACGGGGGTGCGAGGTATCCAACCCGGAGGGGTCATATATACATATATATCTACACAGAACGTGGGGCTGCGGAGTAGGAAGAGAAGTTTGCACCACCGCGCAAGCTCGGGTTTGTCGCGCAAAAAATCACGCATAGTAGGTACTGCGCTCGCACGCAGGGAGTAAAAAGGGGGAAGTATTCGGAGTACGCTAAGAGAGGGATAGGGAGAGGGAAACGGAAAGGGAAGCGGAGGCGGAGGGGGAGGCGGTAGCGGCGGCGGCGACGTCGGGATCGGATGGAGGGGAAAGGGATTTCCCCGAACAGGGAAAATTGGAGTCGTATACGAATATATAGAAACACGTAGGTATACATATACGTATCGGTGGGGGGGGGGGCGGCGTCTATGTACAAGAAGTATACGAGGGATCGGGTCTAGGAGCAATATAGGGCTCCAAATTGAAGGAATTGAACGTTCCGAAGTCACAAATGCGTGCCACGGGGAGCTTGGTAATCAGGAAATCATTTTTTTCTCTTTTTTCTTTTCTCTTCTCTCGCCGCTCTCCGTTTCATCTACCTCTTCTTCTTCACCCCGCCGCCTTTGCCACGCGACTTTTTCGTACGGGATTCAATTGATCGGGCTGGTCGTCTCGACGCTGAATGTAGGTACTGATGCCTGCACGTTTCTTCCCTAACTGCCACTTTTCTCTCACCCTAATTGACGCAGTAGTACCGATATATGTGTGTATTTAGGATATACAGAGATTCTGACAACACTTTTAAATCCCTTACGTTATTATTATCTCGTATAATCAAAAGATACCCTATATACAAGGTTTCAATAACCCGAACAAATGTACACAAAGCCGCGTACGTATCGTATGCTACCGAGATATTTCAATTGATCTTTACTCGTTGTTTGAAAAAAAAATAGGGGGAGGAGAGGAGGCAAAAAAAAAGCGTCTTTTGTTAATAACATAAATTCGGTCAGCCGAATTTTAATAAAAAAAAAAAAGGGGATATCTCAATAAAACTCACCATCGACACTTTCGGGTCTGAACTTTATAATGTATTGAATATTGGAATCCGAGTACGCCGAGTGTCTCGACACCCGCGACTACCTCGACGTAATTCTCCGAAGGTTTTATTGAATCACGAAGGAGAATATATATACCTAGATATGTATTGTGTATGCGGCGAAATAAAACGGACTGCATGCTTATGCGTAAATGTAGGACAGGTTTTAAACGAGTGTAGAAATAGAATTGGTGAGCTGTACGACGTAGGAAAAATTTTATGATTTGTGTATGGTTCCCTAACGTAAGATGGACGACGCCCATTGGTCGAAATGGAAGGGGTACGGCTGTACAAAAGGAAGAAAATTTACACAAAGAAGAGAACCGACGAGTGGTGACAGGGCCGAGGCCGAGACCGGCAAGGCTTTCTGGCTGACGATGAAATGCACGAGTATATGAAGCCGAGGGCCCTATATCCTATAGGCCGGTGAAAATTCTGCATGCATATTATATCGCATGTATAGGTATGTCTTACCTGCGTAAATACATACACCTATACCTATACCTATACCTATGCCTATTCCTATACACTTTTATGCGGGTGAAACTAGGTCGTACGTATAACGGTTGCAGTCGCATGCATTCGCGAGGCACAGTACCCTACCAGATACTCCGCATTTATTTACGAATACTATAATGGGTATGTAATGGATATACTGTGTATGTACGTACGTACGTGTGTACAGATTGAATGACAACTGTTTTTCTATTTTCTTTCTATATATATATTGCGGAGTCTATTCCAAGGAAAATTCGTATTCTGTCGTGTCTACCTTATCTGTAATCGCCTTGACTCGTAGTATAATATAATTTACTCACCCTCTGTAGAGGGGTTTAATCTAAAATCGATAGCTTATTTTATTTAAACACTTAATTATATCCTCTATTAAACTCTCTAAGACGAGATGAGAATGTCTTTAGAATTTGCGTAAAATCTGGATCGTAAATATTCCTCCGTCGATATGGTGTAATAATTAAAGCAGGATATAGTATACCAATCGTCAGAAGTTAGATACAGAATATTACAGTATCTGAGAATTATATCTCTCCCCGTGCGTTTAGCGTTTAGCGTTCAACGAAAACCGCAGAATTGATAGAATCAAGCCTCACGTAATTCTTTGGTAAAAAATGGTAAACATAGTCCGAAAGATTTCTTGTCTAATTGTTAGACTTCAGGTTATAGAATGAGAAGAAACAAGGCGTACGTGTAACGCGGGGAAATAAATAAAATAAAATAAAATAAAATAAAATAAAATGTACCTAGCGTGTATAATACTTTGAAGGCATATATGTATATTAGAAAGAATATAAAAATAGAGAAACGAAACGGTACTAAATTATCTATTTTATTATACCGGGATATATTATTACGCAGATATAAATCGCGCGCTAATCATCAACGAGATATTCCTAACCAGCCTGTGGGTAGACAATTAGTTGAAACAAGTGCCTAAACGGCAATATAATAACTCTTAGGGTACAGGTAACGAGACTTGGAACAAAACTGGCCGTATAAGTCTACCTATAAATTCATCGTATAAATAATAAAGGAAGGAAGGATGGGAGGTAGGAAAGTAGGTAGTAACACCGATAATAACGATAATAATAACAATAATATTGGCCCTGCAACAACAGCAGTTATAGCGGATGAAAGAAGCCAGTGAATTTCCTGCATCGATCTAAAACTTTCACTATATACATACGTATATACATATACATGATAATATACGTATATAGAAGATGTATATATTATATATATATATATATACACCCTATATACTATAGAGCGTCGTAAAGTAAAGGCGTTTTCGCGTGGATTCTATACGTGCCGACAAACAACGTAGAAAATCTTTTATCTCCGACGCCACTGGCCTTGTCCGTCCTTACGGCGCATTCGAGCCAGGGCTACCCACCCGCACGTTTCGTATATATTCGGTATATACATCTACGAAAAGAAACAAAAAAAGAAAAAAGAGAAGGAAAAAGGAAAGGGAAAAAGATAAAGAAAGAGAGTAAAAGGAATCCTCTATCCCCGCCCCTTACTCAGTCAGCTATATCTATAGAATATAATGTGTATCGGTGATGCACGAAGGGGGTTCTCGTTCGCAGGTTGCAAGCTTTAATCCAGGATGGAAAATTACTGTCCGCGTGGCACTGGGTGCCTCGTAGAAAAGACAAGTGGAGACATTGAAGTGGGCGAGGGCAGGGCTAGGGGTAAAGAGTGGGTGGACGAGGAAGAGGAAGAGTGAGAAAGAGAGAGAGAGGATTGAGGGAGGGAAAGGGGAGGAAGAGGGCGCGTGCGGGCTGAAGCGGCAACGCCGCGATATCGACCAGTCGTCGGGGGTGGCTGGTCAGGAGCGTATCTCCGTTAAACTTTCGCCCCGCGTATCAACGACGTATAGTATACGCTGGGTTGTGAAACTCTAGCCGATTCTTAACTAGTAGTATGCAAACGCGTATATACGACCTTGTCTCAAATCTCATACCTCACGCTTTACAACGATCAATACTTAAATACAGCTGACGGTATCACGGTTTTAAATCGCCCATGAAAAATCGTCAGTCACGATCTATTGAGTAAAAAATATAAGAAGAAAAAAGAGCCGTGTTAAAATTACTTGTCATTACTTCTTCTGCGTCGAATCTTTTTACCTTTTTCTTATTTCTATCATTAGATAATAAACAAACAGATAAATACAATCGTCAAGCGTTCAGTGGTTTGATATACGATCGCTGTGATATAAACAAGAAATTCTAATACGTCATAGACCCGACATACTGACGCGTTTGGTTCCGAGAATTTACGATACGGCCCTGAGCTGCTAGGGAATAGCGCCGGCGGGTTATGGCGGGGGGATGGAAGGGTCGAGAATGGATTCGCCTCTCCCATACTCGCCCTCCGACCTCGGGCGACCCGGCCGCCGAGCCAGCGCAGGCAGAATTCCTAACCCAAACCAGCCGCAGACTGCTGGGTCCTCGCGGGCGCCCCTTCGTCTTTCCAATCTATATCCCTGCGGAGCGCCCCTGCTTAAATTTAGGTAGACAGACCGTCCGTTCTGGGTCCGTCCCGGCTACGGGCTTTTGCAGGGTGGTTTCGTTTCCAAGGCAGAATTTAGATTCGGAGCCACTTTACTCTATCCCAATCCCCGATATATACCTAGATGTATCGAGCTGTTTTATTCCTTTTTTCCTATCTTTTTCCTGCCCTTTTTTTCTTCTCATTTCGACTATCTATTATATTTTTTCTCGAGACCTGCACGAGCTCCACCGTCTATATTATACACATATACCTATCCGTATATAACGCATAAGGTAGATTTGAAATGTTAATAAATTAACTCGTATGTCGTAGAATTTACGATATATAGGCGGAGAATTGAAAAATGTACATAAATTTCATTACTTATACGCCCCTCGGTTATTTATCGGACTGATGAACACTCGGCAGTATATACCCACGTGAACTTCTATTTTATGCCTTTTCATTTCCAGTAATTTTGATCTTATGTACAAATTTCTAGTCAAAATTTGGGGAAAAGGAATACACACATCCATAATAAAGACGTAAACCTGTGCGATGAAGAGATTGCCTTCAACAATTAGGTAATACAGAGGGAGTAAAGGAGCTACTATACCTATCTCTCCCCATCTATACGTATATCCGGAATCACCAACTAGGAAGACTGCGCGAAGTTAATAGAGAGAGCGAGCGGGGGCGTTCGGAGAAAATGAGGGAGAAGGTTTGTTTATACTGACTATCGAGCAAACACATTCGCTCAAGTGAGCTTTAACTTGGAAAGGTTCCGCCCTACCCGCGCCGTTCTAACTGCAATGTAGAAATTACGTTGAGAGAGGTGAGATAAGTGCGAAAACGTATTTTCCACATGTTTGTATATACCGCGGGGTATAACGAAGCTTCCGTGTCCGTGCCGCCGACGTACGTGACATAATAAAGATATATTGCCGCTGCAACCGAATCGTTAACTCTACTCTAATTACGGTAGAATCAGCTGTTCCAGGTTTTAATTAAGACGTTCTCGCCTATACCTATCATATCTAACACCCACCTATACGAGCCCGTTGAAACAGCGCGGTTGGCGAACTAACATAAGACTGCGTAGGGAGCTGGTGTGTAGGTAGGTATATACTTCGCGAGTCGCGTACGTAACGCGCCTGACGTTATCCGCGAGACAAAACCCATTCCGAGAGAATTGAACGGCGTGTAATTAACCTGGTGGGGGTTTCCCGTTAAGCGCGTGTCGGCACTAAAATATTCCACGGTGGATTGTAACCAGCGCTTAACCAACCTAGCCGGGGCACACGCCTCGATCTCTGTATCTTTATACCGGCTCTACCCAGCCCCACCACACTCTTCGATGTAGGTAGGTGAAGGCGGTGCTACATAGATGCAATAAAGACGCGTGCTTACGCGCCTGTTTGTATGTATCGACAAATTTTATTTCCTCAACGTGGGATATCGAACTGAACTACGACGTCGTCAGTCGCGATCTCATGTACCACATATATACAGTGTAGTATACTGATGCTGCGGTGTATCGAGAATACGTTATGGCATAGAGGTGAGTCTAGGAGATGCGATTTACCATTTCTCTCGTTTTTTCGTACCTACGTAAATACAGTCCCATTTTTTTGTATTCAAATAAAATGATCTCGTGATTTTAGAACTTAGGTATCTCCGTGTAGTTCGACTACACGATTTAATTGAAAAACTCTAGTACACGACATTAAGAACGTAATTAATGGTAGCTAGTAGTTTGATAGATCTTTCTTTATCGAATATAATTAAAATTGTTCATAGACGATAGACGAACTTATCCATAGCGTTACGGATCTCGTTCGATGTTAGACGTAAAAAAGTACGAGCGTGCCTTCGGTTAACCGTGACTATACGTGCCTGGAACAGTTTCTTTCTTATATCTTCATACCGATTTTACCCGTGTCTATATCGTATCGTGTTTCACTGTAAATAAATATCGCAAATTCTTGCAAAACCCATCCGGTAGATTCAAGAATTGATAAAAAGTAAATAAAAATAATAATAAATTATCGATACTATCGATATTTCATTGTACCTAATCGCCAATTTTCATATGCTTTAGGATTGATTAAAGTAGAAGAGATTTGTGTCATATAATGTCCAGAAAAATGTTTTAAAATAAATCTGTTAGAAGCTATATAAAAGCGAAATGAATAAATTACAGAACTGTAGTGGGCTGTAAAAAGAGTTGCCGCGTTTTTAGTTACGGTGTAACAAACTTGTTGGGTATCTCGGAACGCCTAGCGACTAGCAAAGCTGGAAGTGGCGAGAGGAAGACCTTCTTCTCGAGCAAGTCAGCCGGCAGTTGGAAAAAGATAGACATAGAGGGAGAGAGAGAGAGAGAGAGGGAGAGAGAGAGAGAGAGAGAGAGAGAAAATAAAAAGAGAAGTAGAGAAGGCGAGCTGGAGGCGGACTCTCGACTATCTTCCCACAAGGCCCGAGACACGCAAACGGTAACCTGTTCTCTCGTGGCAGGCAGCATCAGCATACTGTCATCAGCCAAACTGGATTTTAGAAAATCATCAGGACGAGGTCATTGAATTTTAGTAACGTCGACACCGCGGTAGGTATATACACCTATATTATAGGTATATAAAACGGAGATAATATACACATGAAATCTTCGAACGCAATATTTTACGACATCCATTATCCCGCTCCCGGTGCATAGAGATAGCCTTATACCATACATAGTCATGCCACGCCGTATAACAAATGAAATTTAATTTGCATAAGTAATATAGATATACGTCATTTCTGTATGGATATATACGTGCGTATGTATATTATACTACTAGTCATAGAAAGTAGTACAGTTTAAACTAACGATAAGGTACCTTATAGGAATAACGCGTTCGGATTGTTTCAACGTTTATCCAATGTGTATGTATATGTAACATACCTATTCTACCCGTCAACGTCATATTCGCACACTGACTGCAACGCTTTTCGCACTGTAAGCATGCGGCATATTCATCTATCCATCCATACAGCAGTTTCGATTCTATCTATGTATGTATATGTATATGTATATGTATATGTATATGTATATAGGGAAAGCCGACAACGTTGGACAGGAAACATTCGTACTAACTGTTCGAATAATATGAACGTATGTATATGTACGCGTATGTAGGTACGTTGTGTCACTCTATTTTACGCGTTACTATTACAGCGCTAATGTATTAAGAATTCGAAAATATTTACTAAACGATTACTACGAGCGGTTGTTAGGTATAAGGTAAATCAAATTTCAAATTATCAAACTCATATTACAGTGACGACAAAGTCGATGGATTTTCGAAAGTCAACAACAGATATGTGGTAAGGATATACTGGCAGAATACCAACTACGCGATCCGGGATTATAAGTAGTCATTCTCTCTGAATACATTTCCTGCAAATATCTGACGGATGGTATTATGTGATTGATACTTCTTGTAAATACATCATTCTTTTTTTTTTAATTTGTTTATTGTTTTAAGTACTATTTGAGCAAAAGAATAAAAAATTTAAAAAATAACCACATACTTATGGAGTGATGTAATAGATTTCATAATTGAATCTAAATACACAGAAAAAAAAAAAAAAACAAACCTGAAATTTTCCATGGAATTAGTTAAATAATACAAGATGTTTATCTAGGTATATACATGGGCTGGAATAAGTAGACGGTGGCCAGTTTCATTCACTTGGCAATGTGCAACAGCAGCAATAACAGCAAACGTTAGGTAATCAATCCGTGGTTTTTATAGAGGTCAAAATTTATAGACTTTTGCCAAATTATTTAAAGTTGATGATTTACGGTCATTTTTTATTTGAATATTTCACGAGAAATTTAAGTGACAATATTTTAGGTCGTCGAATTTTTCCTCGACATTAATATAAAAATATTATCCATTAAAAAAAATTCATTAGATGAAAAAAGAAAGAAGAGACTCAAGTTGAACTCATTTCATTTAAATCTTGCTACAACGACCGCGCAAAGCTTATAGACAATAATAAGCAGCCAATCAACTGCAAACAATTCATTGAACTACGCTTCGTTCATTTTCACAATAATTACGTCCCAATATTTTAAAAGTCTTTGACGAACTTTACTTCAAGTTTTTGTTTTGTGCAAAGTAAGCGCAATCGTCGTGCTTACGTTGCGCGTTCTTCGCACCGTACCTATAATCGTTACGAGGAGCGAGGTTCAAAATACAAAAAGAAAAGTAAAGAAAAGAAGAGAAGAGAAAAGTAAAGTAAAAATGAAAAAAAAAAAAGAGAAAGGAAAGGGTAAAGGAAGAGACGGTTCGGGGTGACGATTGTGTACCACAACGCAAAGTATATCGTATATATGTATATTCTATATGGTATATAATATATGGGAGGAAGGAGGGGGCTTTGTCCCGCAAGACGTGTGTTTCTCCCCCCACTTCCCCTCCCCCTAACCCGTCCCACTCCCATTACCATACCGGTTTCTGAGCGCGCGGTTCCCGCACGGCCGACCTAAATTGGGAGCCGCGGAGACGTGACGACGACGACTACGACGACGAAGCTACGACGCGAGAGTCTCCGTCGACCAATGCTGTACATACATACAAACCGCAGAGACTTTGCGCTCACAATGAGCCTGTCCACGGCGAGAAACTTGGGAGAAGAAAAGACGCCGGCATTGCATCAAAGGTTCGAGGTTCTGCTGTGAAGAGCGAAGAGCGAAGGAAGGTAAAAATATGGTCGGGTGTATATTCTGTCCTGCTTTCACCTCCGCGTTTCTATATGTATATTCCCATATTCTCATTCTCTTTACCTCCATCTCTTATTGTTTATCTTCTCTTATTTTCTTATTTATTTGTTCATCTTACTAGTCAGAAGGACGCGCGTATTGTATGCAATGACTCGAAAATTAAAACGCGGGAAACTCCCTACGATTCTGATCGAGCCGGAGTCAACCATCCGGCAACAGTATTCGGCCGTGTTTCGAAACGCCTGACCCTTGATTTGCCGTGTCTATCCATCTCTCTCCTCGTATCCTTTCGCGCTACACAGCCCTGTTTACCACCGGCCCTCCGACGTACCAACTTTCTAACAAACACTTCCTCCGCAACCGATTCCAGGCAAACATGAATACCGCCGTAAACAACCTATGGCAGGCAATAACATCCGCTTTCCATAAATCCCCATGCCACGCCCTTGTTATTATTATTATTATTATTGTTATTGTTATTATCATACTTATTTATTTTTCCCCCCTATACTGCCGCAGGCTTTAATCAAGTCCGGTTTTATAAATGATCGCTATATTTCATTCGAAAATTCGATCCACGCCAAGTGAAATACCTAAAACCAGCTAGCTCATAGCTAACCAATTATAAATGACCGACCAACCGACCGACCGACCGACCGACCGACGAGTCGTCAGACATCCACAGCGGGCAGCAGCAATGTTTTATTAGCTTGGCGAGCACAGCTGGTCGGCAGGAACAGCCGACTGAACCGTACAGCTTATAATATAACGATATATTGAGGTAGGTAAAAGTCCGGGCTTTCCCGATCTCGCGTCTTATCTGTGACCGGTATAATTTCATTAGGTATTTCAGTGCAATTATGTCGACTATTTCATCAGACGTAAGATAGATACAGGAAATGTTACGCATTATGGGTTCGTCGGACTGGTTTTGTATTTTATGTATAAATATATAATAAACGGAGGTTGTTCTGATCCTGAATTTCACCCCCGAGTCGATAAATTAGTATCGAATATATTTCGGAGGATGTTAGTCGAGTTTAAGATCGTCGTAATAAAATGGTAAGAGTATATAGAAGCAAGTAAAGGTATATATGTATTCGTATAGGTATAAGATATAATACTTGAGGTTCGTTTTATTAAAACGATCAACACTTTTATATACATAAGTATTTTTTTTTCTTCTTCTTTTTTTTCGCGTACGTCGGCATTCAGGGTGAACAAACTCTTAAGCAGGTCATCGCCAAAGCTGTTCTTCGTAACTGCAGCAACACTGGCAGCAGGCAGGCAGGCAGGCGGCGATTGATTCACGCGCGGTTAATAATGAATCTCTTACTTTCTTGTTAGACTCTGATGGTTTTTACGTCTATGCACAGTCAGGTCTCGCCTCGACTGACGTGTATACGTGTGTGCGCGTTTAAAATAATTATTACGTAACTGGGTATGGGTATAATACATCGCGAGTAGCGAGAAAAGTAGAAATTCAACGTTGCAGCACAGCGAATTAGCCTGTACACAACGATTCCGCGCTCGATATTAATCATTTCGCAACAAGACAGTATATATTATACATACATATAGTATATATCACTGTAAAGTAAGGTAACCTTCGTTCGTTACTCTTTTAACCTTGAAGTAGGTGACGCTGTTTATTGGCTGTCATTTTAGTCCGCTGGAGAAATCGCGTGGGCAGTTATACCGTCTGGAATATAAATTTCACGTTTCGGACAGTATTTCGAAAAATTATACACTGCAAGAACGTGATAATAAAATTATTGCCAAACACGGTAGCATGTTTCTTTCTTTTTTTATTTCATGTTTTACTTTTTTTTCCTTTACATTCGTTTTTGTAACACAAAACGACACCGCGCATGAATACATACATTCTATACTATATGCGTCTGACTAGGACTCGACCGCGTACATATAGACATTGCCCATATGTACAATTAACATTATATAAATATATAAACCACCTGGCTCTATTCGCGCGAAAGCACGTGGATGAGATTTTTACCAAGGACATCTGGTTCTCCTAGAGGAAGATTTTCGAGTTCGTAAGGTACATCTGCGGTAGAGAATCTGGATTCACAAAGCGCAACATGTGGACTTTGATTGTTGCGAAAAAGAAAAAGAAAAAGAAAAAGGAAAAAAAAAAAGTGACTGGAATATTTGGCCCATCGCTTGGCGATGTACTTGGATTTAGTTCGGCGGTATATACCGCGTACATAAATACATTTAGGTATACAACATATACTACACAGGATGTCGTATCTACAGTCACGCAGCAACTAGGCCAAAAAAGAAAAAGAAAAAACGTTCTACTCCATAATACGTCGACTTTATTTCTTGAATAAAAAAAAAAAAACGCAGGATAACGTAATTTGCCAATTTTCAATGGTAAAGAAAATAGAGGGGTTCAAATTGTTGCGGTTATTATAATTCAGCAATTTCTATCGTGAACTGATAAAGATAAACTTTGGTATAACAACCTGGATTCATTCAAGTAGGTATATAAAAAATTATTAGTTGCGAATAAAGTTCGCACATAGATTTTTGTCCTCATACTGTAGATTCCTATCGCCGAATATTTGAAAGTATACATTCATATACATATGCATATATATGTATGAATATGAGTACATAATAGAACCTCGTAGCTTTTGCAACACCTTATATATTTGAGCGAACAGTGGCGGCACCGGCGTATACCGCGCGTCCGGATCTCTACTTTCCGTATCGGTATATACGTAGGTACGTGAGCACGATAATGCGCAGTAGCTAACCGATGCTGTTGACCTTGTATATATACCGGTCGCGTCAAGCGTGAGTTGCTACGTGGAGGAGGCGAATTCGAATAGGCTTTAGGCGTTGGGCGAAGTCTGCCTTCCCTGCCTTCCCTGCCTTCCCTGCCCGCCTGGGCTCACTCACTCAGAACTCTTCAATTTTCTATAACACGGATCTCGGTTCAGTTTTCAACTCGCTAACTCACTCCTACTATACAGATACGCCCGGAGAAGAGACGGAGCAAGACGCGAGATGGGAGACGAAAGACGAGAGTCAATTTTGAGCACATTACCACCTCGCCTTTCTACGTGCGTCGCTCTCTCCCACCTCCCTCTCGTATGCGTAACCAACCTCGTGCGTTCAGGCATCCGTGTAATAATAATAGGTAGGGCAAACCGCCCTAGTTCGGTACGCAGCCTTCGGCAACGCGTCCCTACATGCCCTATGTGTACCTTACACATATACCTATGTGTATATCTACGCACAGCGTTCTCTAGCCGTGGCTTGAGGCGTTTTTATTATATGCGTATGTGAATATAGTCGGGCGTACGCGTACGTAGGTAAATGTAATAATGCGAGTGAGTTAGTACAGCCGAACTGTGTAGGTACACAGATGTATGTATGTTACTTCTACCTATATAGGTATTATTACGTTATGTATAGATATATAGGTATACATATGTGCCCCGAGCTATTCTAGGGACTTTGAGACGCGGGATATTTCACGTTATATATGTATACATACCTACATACATACATACATGGAATACACGCAGGGCCCTGAGTGCACAACGAACTTATATGACTGTCGACTTTTGATCGTATAGACTCAGGATACCCTACTAGGTATAACGCGTCGTCCAGGTGCCAGAAGCGAGCTAACCTCCAGTTTTGCGGAGATTTATTGACGGATATTATTCTACTATTTTTAAAAAATGAAATATTTAGTCTCACGTATACAGTAATCTTTATAAATTGTAATGAATCAAGAGCATTAGATGATCGCAGCTATTTCTAATAAAATAGAATTGAAACAAAGATATAATGATCGTCAAAATTTGACGAGGAAGTTTTTTTTTTTCTTCTACTTTTTGTTTAAATTATTGAATAATCATCATGATATATCGTTTGTATCTGAATGAATATTTGTATAACTTTGCATATTGTTATTTAATAAAGCCTACAGCGTTCTGAAATATTTGCATGTACTTAAAAGCCCTCTCGAATTTTCTATTCAGAATACTAATTTTTGTTCTAAGACGCATACACGGTAGGTTTCAAAAAAAAAAAAAAAAAAAAAAAAAAAAGAATTTTAATAAGAATTAGGTAAAAGAAAAGATTTGAAAAAATAAAAATACATAAATGAAAATAAATTAACACCACTTATCGTGATTCGAAATACGAAAAAAATCAATTGATTTTAATCACTCGGTTTAAATCGAACCGATCCTACTTATATGCATATGCTAAAATATTACTGATAACGGGCGATGTTGATTCATTCAGATTCGTCGTCGATCCTACGTGTATACAGCACAGAGGAAAAAATAAAACGAAAATGTTATGGGTTGAAAAAAGAAAGAAAGTAAAATAAAAATAATAATAATAATAATAATGACCCGATTATTTGTGTAAAAAAAAAAAGGAAAGCAGACAGCTATCAGAAATTTCGTTTTCATACGTATATTCAACGTTTCGGAGTATTGAATCGGAGCCAATCGTAGTTTTACTGTACCAAGAAGGGAGCGAGAAGGGTTAATACACCGAAATGTCGTAATTCAAGATTAGCTCGGAAATAACGATTCGACTTCAAGACGAAGAAAAAAAAAAGGATAAAGATAAAAAGAGAGAAGCGTTCCACTGGCGGTGATGGTATATATAGAAGAACCTATGTAAGTCGAACGAGAAACAGGATAAAGTTGCGCTCCAATATCGTACCGCCACCTAAATCGTACGTACCTTTTCAGTTTGGTAATTTTTTGTGTGAGTATCTCTTCGATTTTGAAAATTATAGAAATATGAATGTTTGGAGTATTTTTAATGCTGACGGTACCCATTTCTAAAATTCTCTAAATCGAGGGGATACTCTCGCAAAAAATGACCGAACTAAAACTGTACGATATTCGCAGCCTTACCCTAGAAAGATTGAGGTGATCGCAGGTATATCACACCGCGTGGGTACTGTTTCCAAACTATTATTCTATCCAACTAAACTGAACAGCACTAGAGGCGCAGTCGTTTGGCATCGGGGATACTCGCATGTCTAAGAGGAAGGCGAGGCGACAGCGTCGGCTAGGTACGTACCTTTTCAGTTTGGTAATTTTTTGTGTGAGTATCTCTTCGATTTTGAAAATTATAGAAATATGAATGTTTGGAGTATTTTTAATGCTGACGGTACCCATTTCTAAAATTCTCTAAATCGAGGGGATACTCTCGCAAAAAATGACCGAACTAAAACTGTACGATATTCGCAGCCTTACCCTAGAAAGATTGAGGTGATCGCAGGTATATCACACCGCGTGGGTACTGTTTCCAAACTATTATTCTATCCAACTAAACTGAACAGCACTAGAGGCGCAGTCGTTTGGCATCGGGGATACTCGCATGTCTAAGAGGAAGGCGAGGCGACAGCGTCGGCTAGGTTCGTGTCGTTGAACTACAAAACAAGAACCGTGACCGTCTAAAAACATCGAGAAGATCTCTCAGCATCTAGCTTAGCCTAGCCTAGCCTAGCCGAACGGAGCCGGGACACGCTCACCGCTTCTGTATATCTCATCCGCGCTTTATGTTTCTTGGCTTGTGGTGGTGGTGCTGCTGCAGGTATAAAAGTAAAGTAGATGGCATAGGCGTCACCGCATGTGTATCTCTATAACGCCTTGCTCTCTCTTTACAACATCGATCCTACTGTCGACAGAAATAGTGTTGAATTATTTGAATTCAAAATCTCGTTATGTTGATTAAATTTTATTCATTTCGGCTAATATTTGGTCAAATAATGAACAGGAAAAAAAACACCTAAAAAAAAAAAAAAAATGTCTATAGGAATACGTAAAGTAATTACAGTAAGTAGGTATAGACGGTACCGTTATAAGCGACATCTCGTCGTACCTACTGCAGCGAAATAAATTACTGGGGTATGATGATCGATAGAAAAAAAAAAAAAGAGCATGAATAGTTAGTTTCTTTTTTTCTCTCTTTCTCGATTTTTAATAATGAAAGGAGGAAAAATATTACCTCGGTAGTAACGATCCATCAAGTAAGACGGACGTTAATTCTAAATATATTAGGTATAAATAGTCGACAGATATATAGCCTTAAGGCTTGTCGATCATAGAAGACACGGTTTATAGACAATTTGCCAGTCACTGTATAATCCCACCGTAATAATTATAACTAGAAATAGAATTAGCATTAGCTACTGTGTATATATAGCGATGCAAAATCGGCAGATCAAACAATATGCTGTGGTGAATGGGGGGTGGTTTCGATAAACTATTATAGCAAATGTAGGTACCTATAATTATTGAAATATTACCACGTTTAGACAATAATATTAATTGTTTCGTTTATAAATGAGAGAATATTTATTACAGCGAAACAATTCATTTGAATAAATCATTCTGTTACTGCACAGTTTAAAATGATTTATCGAATGCGTATTTAAATTGATGAAATATTTACAAATATATTACAAGCGTTCGTCTATATATTTAATGAATAAAAACTCAACTTTCACTCTAACAAGTTGTTTAATATTTTCATATCTAATTATAGGGTCATTTCTCCGAGTGCATAAGTAATTAGAAAATGTTCAGAGTAGCTTAAGCCCTTGGTTAAAAATAAAAATATTAAATATTATGTAGCCCTTTGCTTTTTTCGACGTAAAAAACAATTGACTGTGAGAAAAAAATTTGCAGATTTCTAGGTAAATCATGAAAAAATAAAATAACAATAATAATAATAATAATACGAATGGGGTACACGTCGATACACGATAGTGAATTATATTTTATACGTAGAACGGATGCAGGGATCGACACACAAAATTGATGGTTATTTAGTTTGCTATATATATAGTCGAGTTTGCAGCTAGCGCTATTTACAGTCACATTATTTCCTTATACCTATACGTTAGTCGTATTTGCACGTACGAGAAACCTTCTTCTCTTTGCCTTAGGCACCATTAATTTTCAAGGTCTCTTCCTAGCAGTATCCGCAGAGAACGCCTATTCGTTCTAACACACACACACACACACATATACATATGCAAATACATATCTATGATCCCAGGAACAGTTTACGGAGCGGTTTTGCTCGACGTAGACAAAAAAAAAAAAAAAAAATAATGGAACAGAAGAAGAATAATGCGAGATAGAAGCCAAAAGAAACCAGTTCTAACTCCTGCATGCATTATTTCACCTGATAATAATAACAGCGATATCAAAAATAGTAATAATGATAATATTCCTAATAATAATAGTAATGATGATGATGATGATGGGAATAACAATAACAGCAAACGGCAGCGTAACAACTAGCTGGTACATAGTGTGTATATAGTATATATATAGTTGGGGTTGCAATTGCCCGCGTGACGCAGTAAGGCGGCGAATACGAGCAGGGGATGATGCTCGATCCCCCCTTTCCCCATCGCTCTTTCCTCTTCTCACCTCGCTCTTCGCTCTTCGCTCTTCTCTTTTCCCTCTCCACGCGGCGACGTTGCCGGGTGTTACATAATAGCTAGTCTTCGTCGACGTTGCCAGATCCTTAGATACGATGCGACGTTGTCAAATCGGCAAATCTTTTAGCCGTGGCTGCAGAGGTGTAGAGTACCACGAGAGAAACTTATTAGACGTATAGTCGTCTGTACAAAGCCTTCTACCTCTCCTACCAGACTCGAGAACTACGATGTAGGTATAGGTACACGTATAAGTAGTAGGTGGTATAGGTAAGCGAATGTGTTGAAAGCATTGCACCCGAAACTTATTTACGAGATTAACATGAAATTTCCATTTTCATGTACCTAAATATATGTAGGTGTACATTCTCCGTAAGAAAGATTCGGGGATACAGGTTTATATGTATATGTAACATACATATGCATATATAGATATACCGGATACACGCACGCGCGAACGCGCTGTAATTTATATTATACACATACAGATATGTAGGCATATTATACATCTATGTACTACGTGCTCGTTAGCGAAACGTTATTTTTTTATTTTTTATTATTATTATTATTATTATTTTTGTTTTTACCGCTGCCTTATTCTTTGTTATTGTAATATATTCAAATTGTTTTACCTCTGTCCCAGTGTTAAAAGTTCGTTAAGGCGCTTGAATTTAACGGAATTTTCTTACACGAGAATAATAGAAAATACGCGTTTGTGGGCAGCTATGGGTACATACCTACGTAATACGCTTCTTATTATGGTAAAAGAAATGAAGAAATTTGAATAGACGAACTTTTATCCCTCAATATATATTCGGTAATTTTTGGATTATCGTTACGCGTCATATTGACACTTCAATGCTTTGGTCTAGCTATGGGATTGACCGGGGAAGATGGTGAGATCCAAAGTACCTACCAGCCAATGATGATAATTGTTAAACTTCTAAAAACCGCGAAAATTTAGAACGACTGATAGTAGCGACGACTCCACGACCCCGAGATCATATTCATTCACGATATAGCCAAAGTTACTACGCGGTCAGAATACTGGCACCAACTCAAGTGCAGAACTGATGTTAGAGCTCGAGTACTGGTGCAGCACTATAGTTGAAAAGTGAAATGTAAAAGGACGTTACTAAAAATATACCATAGGAATCACCGAATGTCGAGTGCCTTAGTCCGCCACGTTTCTGTTCTATATTTAATTCAATTCTACATATGCATAAAATGTGCTCTTCGTTTAGTCTTTTTTCACTTAGACATACTGTTGGTCATCACAGTCTCTCGAAATAATCAAATATTAATGAAATTGAAATTTGACGTGTATGCATAAACATAGTAGGAACGTTTCTTCGCCCTAAAGGCACTCATAAATATCCATGTAAATGCAAACACTCGAGAGTAATTCAAGCATCCCTATTTCGAAAGAAAAAAATGCTGAAAGAATACGTGTACGTACACCGAATGTATATACCCATGTACTAGGATATAGGTATAAGATGAAATAAAATGTACTACAAATTAGCCAAATGCTAGGGTTAGTATTGGTTCGCAGAAAGGCAGAATAACGTCCGCTTGATGGACCCTTTGCAAAATGACCTGCGCTTTGAACGCATCATTCAAATGCGTAGCAGTTAGGTAGTCGGTACCTCTATACCTCTCTCCTCTACAGTCTACGACTCTACGATATACATAACATCACTCTGGGGGTCGATCTGGGCCGGGTAGGTAGGTATACGAAGTCTACCCATATTATAGTACCCTAACTGTATTATGCTCGGTGTTCCTTTGTTTGACTCGAAGTTTAAGGCGATCCTTGCTTCAGGTATTTCCCCACCACCTTCATAAAACCCTCATAACTGAGAGACGTCCTCAGACAAACGCGCAAGGGATCACGGGACACTAGGGAAAGTGCAACGTTGCCTCGTCAAATTTTGTATTACAGTATGTATGATATACGCATAGTATACGAGGCTGACATAGGCGTTCTGTTTTCGATAATCATCATAGATTTTACATCGACGATAAAAGAAAAAGATTATTGTTGTATTGTGATATACTCATATATCAGTACAGTTTACTGCATACCTCGATATTCATATGCAACCGTTGAAACCTAAATAATAATAATAATAATAATAAAGAAAATAGAAGAAGAAATGTAAATGACAGGATAAAATAAGAAAGAGAAAAAAAAAAGAAAAACGAAGTAACTAACTGGATCTATAATAGGTAGGTACGACGTGAGGCAAGGTGAACGCGGTGGTCAATCTCACTGGGTAGTTTGAAATACTGCGGAATATAGTGAAACTTGAGGTGAGGGAAGAGCGATGCACGAAGAGGAGCGAATAGCTACGCCATCGTCCCGGCAGGCGGTCGTCCTCTGACGCCGGGATACCCCTGACTCACGCGGGCGGGCGAACGGCCCGTTTCTACGGCTCCTGGTGGGGTTGCAGCGACCGCGAGCGAGCGAGCGAGTGAGAGAAAAATAGAGAAAGAAAGAGAGAGAGAGAGAGAGAAGGAGGGAGAAAAAGAAACAGAGACAGAAAACGACGAACGACCGAGCCCCGCGAGACGCGGAGCTACGGCAAACTCGACTCGGTCAATGAATGAAAGAGCGCGCATGTTCCGTCCGCAGAATTTCGTCGCGGAGTCTTGATATAATTATATACCTACGAGCCGTTTTCCGGCCTCGCCCAAACCCAAACTAAAATTATTATTTTTCTTTAAATCGATCAGCCAAAGCATTTAAATACATAACACAGAGAAAGAAGCAACACTGGGTTTTAAATACAAGTCTAATGTTGTGCCAAAATGTCGGAGATTAATTCGATAATTTTCATACAGACGGCGATCCATGCGTATAAATACAATAGGGAAATGGTAAATTTAATTCGAATTCCAGGTAGGTACGCATCGTACCTGCGAGTCTCCGACTGTTCTTAGAAGGAGTTGAGGAAAGTGTCGAATGAATCGGTCGCTTCTTGGTATCAATATATCGTATTATACACAGAAGCGCAATTAGATATTATACATATTATATACGTCAAAGCTTTCTCCCTAGATATGGAGAAATTAGACATAGTTCTTCATATATAACAACTTGATTACTAAACTATGTGAGTATAACTTAAAGTTAAGTTTGAACCCAGTTATGAGAATGTTATTATATTCTCGGAAGTGAAATGAATTCGCCTATAGTGTCCAATACCCAAATAACGGCGAGAAAAACGTTATTGGGTTTAATTCACCCTGAACAATCGATACCGCACAAAACAGCTGAAGAAAAAATACAATTTATAGACAATCTATCTATATATATATATACATATATGTATTATATATTTACGAAGTGTAATTTAATCCTATGTCTAAGTTAGCTGAAGGGTTGAGATGGAGGTTCTCTGTTATAGTATATCTGCATCGTATACCTCCTAGTTTCCTTTCACCTGATCCGATCGTGCGGTTCGGTTTGGAGATGGAAACGAACTTAAAGTATGTCGGGGACGGTATTCGAGAGAAAAAAAATAAATAAATGAATAAACGACGCGGGGGTCAAGAATCGGTTCTAATCCGCCTGCAGCAGGATAATAATAATAATGATAATAGTAATAATAATTGAGAACGGGTGGATATTACCCGGTTATATAACGCCCGTCTATATTATGCATAATACATAGCTGCATCGTATTATAACTTGACCGAGGGTGTAAGGAGGGGAAAGACTCGGCGTTGAGCGGTGTAATGTAGTTAGTAGTTACGATACGATAATGTTTGACGAAGAAATAAATACATAGTAAGTTATCACGATAAAAGTTTGTTTACGATCTGGTGTCGACAACACGCGCGTGCAACAGCAGACTCCTCGTTGGTAGCAGTAGCAGCAGCAGCAGCAGCAGCTTCATTCATTATTTTTGTTGCTTCATTATTATCATTATCATTATCATTATTAGTATTATTCTTTTTTTCTTCTTCCTCGATATTTACTCGGCCGTATAGCCAAGAACTGGCAATTACGCCATATTGTGTTGTATTGGCGGAAGTATAGAGATATATATCGTCAAAGTACGTATAGTATGTACACGTATGTGAATTTTCGAATGAGGTTTTTTAGTTATTACACTGACGTCTACGTCTGGTTTTTTTTTTTTTTTTTTTTTAATGTACCTACGATAGGTCGGTTAATCGATAAATTTAGATTATTTTCAAAAGATACGCGTCATTATACACACCTATAATATAACTGACGTAGGAATAAATGTGTCCGCGACATTCGCATGCCAATGATAAAAAAAAAAAAAAAAAAAATTAATTATACATACCATTATGATTATAATTTATATGTATATCCAAAATACTGGTTTGTTCTTTCTTATTTTTTCAAATTTATTTAGTTATTTATCCTCGCGTCGCGGATTATCAGACTTATGTCGTATAAAGTAGATCTGTCCATTTCGTGGCTAAATTGCATTACCATATATCTGGAGAACGACATTTCGCATGACGTAAGACACAGCGGGAGTTCCCTGCTCAGGATAAACTAATTTGATTCTCTGTGTGTATATAGTATAAAAAAAAAATAAAAAATAAAAAAAATAAAAAAACCTGACTTACGTTTTATATTTCTTTTCAAAAGATACCTTATTTCTTGGAATACAACGTTTCTATTTTTTCAGCAATACAAATTAATAATAATAATAATAACAAAACTTTCTTCCATATTCTGGGTATAGAAAATCATACGACACATTTCACAGAAAGGTTGTTGAATAAATATATAAAAATATATATATATATATATACACCCCCCCCCCCCCCCCCCCATGAGTTTGACAATGTAAGAAATCAAATCGTGTTACGTTACAACAATACTATCAATACGGATGAAATGAGAAATAAAATTTTCTCAGAACTATAAGCAAAATCTAACATACATATATCTATACACACACATACATTAATACATTGGTATATAATACGAAGTATAGGTTTATCTGGACATGCAGAGAATTAAATACAAAATAGGTTGATGTTTCAGAGGTCAAAGAGAACAGAGGTCTGCTCTTTGTACAGACATAGTACAAAGTAAAGTATAGTATAGCATAGCATAGTATAGTAGAGTAGAATAGAGAGTACAGTGTAGCGAGAAAGAGAGAGATAGAATCCAGTTTTAAGATAATGACAAGCGTGTCGTATTCGACATTTCCTTCGTACCAGTAGGGCGGGTCTCCCAGCGTAGCGTTCTACAGGCTTCGTTGATGGGCCTCTGTTGGTCAACGTTTGTAGAAAGGGCTGTAACTTCGGCCTCAGCCGGTGAAAGTCAGCCTACCACACTACTCAATTCTCTGAATACACCAGACAACACAACACAACAGAAGAGAACAGAACATAACACAACACAACACACCAGAACGCGGCGTACATCGCCACGATATATTCTTGTATGTACCCCCCCCCCCCTAAACCCCCACTAACTCTTCTCCTCCCCATTTACCGCCCCCCGTCATGGCCCTTTTCTCTCTCATTTTCTCTCTATGTATCTTGTTCAGGCCACTGCACGCTGCTCTGATGTGAGGTCATATTCTGAACCGTACCATGCACTGTGCTGCGCGCTACGTTTTAAACAGACTCTAGATTCGACGACCTACATCAGAAGGATTAAGAGGTATACATAGTTACTTGGAAGGAAAGAAAAAGAAAAAGAAAAAGAAAACAAAAAAAAAAAAAACACATTCATCATTCACATTCACAGTGGCGAAGATTTAATTAAATTAAATTATACATATGACATATGGTACTGCTGCAGAATTTATATTTCTTATCGTTTATACATATGCTATAAGTATTTAACGAAAATAAGAACAGGTATAATGATAATAGAAATAATTCATCGCCACGCCACGAAGTATAGTTATTACGATTATTGTGAAGCTAGTATTAGATATAGAAAGTCCGTAGGTAGTACCTATGATAAACACATATTGTTACACGAATTATACATAATTTCAATGAATATGATTGGCGTCTATTCATGTATTTACTTGTTTTTCAATGCGTCATTATAATCCGGCCTATTGTTGTTGTTGTTCGAAATAAAATCTACATCAGTAAATCTGGGGGAGATAGGTATACGTGTTGAATATCAATAAAGAAATAATTTCGAAGTTTTCAATTCGACATCTACAAAAACGAGAATTTAATTACTTGCTCATTCGATTGAAGGATAAAAAATATCTACGAGACGTATCTTTATATCTGTCTTACCTATATATCATATAGATATATAAGATATAATACCTCCGACGTTAATATTATAGACGCAGATCAATCCGCGCTGTTTAAACTTTGAAAGTCTTGTTTTCGAGTGAGTAGAGTATATAACAGTAACGTTACGGGCTGGGCCGCGACAACGCCCAGATAAATATATCATAGAATGTATTTGTATGTATGTACAGATATATAAGTATAAAAGCGAGTGAGGAGACACGTGCGACAGAGAAACGTCAATACAAATATCGGGTCTGAAAATAAAACAGCAATTACTCGGATGCCCTCTGAGCCAAATTCGTTACTTTGGCTAAACTCTAAACTTTGAACTCTAGACTTTAGGCAATAATCGCATAATACTATACGGAGAAGACACGTTGATATACAAGTCTAGTTATTATCGCAGTATCGTTATCCTTGCGGCGGCTACGCCTCTGTTAGTATTATAGTTTACTATATAGATTACACCAAGATACGCCTACCGGCAAGGCCGAGGTACAGCAGATAACCGCTAATGCAGGGTTACAATACCCTGCACTAATTTATCCTGTATAATGTAATATTCAAATTTTGTATTTCTCCACGTAGATTTTTGTTTATATTCGCGGAGAAAATTCTATGTTATTATTATTATCATTATCGTTATCATTTTATACACGAATAAATTAGTGTCCTAGAGTTCGTGAATAAGATAAATATTTCTCTGACCTGAGACACGAAACGGTCAAGGATTGTTAAGATCTCTTCAAGATATTTTCGAAGAAAGATTTCCTTTTAAGATTCAACTAGGTATGGTTGAACTAGGCCGAGATAAACAAGACGCGTTAAATGTTGAAGCGACCGATATCGGTCGTCTATGTTTGTCATATGATTATGTATGTCGCTGTATAGACACGATCTCTCTGGACTGCACGTACACGTACGTATAAACTGGCTAGGTTAATGATAAATAAAATCAAACAAACTACGTTCGTTCGCTTAAACTCTCCCGAGAGTTGTTATAGATAACGAACAATATATATTTTGCGTTTTAGAAAATTCATAAATACATACTCTATACCAATAGATATAGCGAAAAGAATATTTTCCTTCAAAAATACTTCCTACTTTGTACAAATATACACAGGAATATATCTCTATACGTTTTTCACGTTCTAAGTAATGCGGAATAAATTTATGAATATATATTCGGGCAAACGTTTATATAGTTGGTTAGTTTTTTTTTCCCTTTATTTCTTTCTTTTTTTTTTCACACATGCTTTATTACGTACACATCGATAGACTCGCGTATAAATATAGCTAGATATTACACAGAATACACGCAGGCGTTCGATTCGACTATAAGGTTTTTTTTTTCTTTTTTTTTCCCTGCTTCCGCTGGGAAAAACGACTTGGGGTAATATTTTGAACCTTGGGTCGACCTTGGGGTGTCCGTCATCATCTTTCCAGTTAGGGTGCGAGATGAGCGGATGTCTTTCGGTCCGTCTGATGCGCGGGGTTTTATATACCTATAGGTATGAGTATATAAGTTACACGAGTAGGTATGTATATATATATATATATATGTATATACATATATACGTGAGTTTCTTTTTTGTTTCTTTCTTCTTCTTCCCATGGGTGAATATTAGCCACGGTAACTTCCGGCCAGCGAGTTTTAAGACCAGAACTTTGGACCCTTCATTTGACAGGGGTTCCCCAACGTAAGTATCGCGTTCCTTCGACGTGGCACAAAATGGAAGATATATCTCCTCTCAAGCCATATAGTAGATTATATCTATACTCAGGATTTTTAGGAACTTTGATTTTTAAATTCTCTATGCTGTTTTGACTATTTTAGATCTTGGAAAAAAATAAATTAATGAATAAAAAAAAAAAAAAAAAACGATTATTCATTAACAAATATTTTTTTCGACTAAAACCTATACATCGAATGCTCAATAAAATATTACGTAAATAAAAGTACGAATAGTTTAAGAATGTGTATATTATCTCTAAGAATTGAGACCCAGTTTCCATTGAAATTCAATAATTTGATAGTATATAACGGAAAAAGCAGCGATGTATTAATACCTAACAACGTGTGTATTATTAACGTCCAACCGCGTCAAATATATCGACATAATGCGTTCGAATACGGACGTAGGTACGCGTGAATACTCGAGTGTATAGGGAACCGAAGGTTTGGCCAAGGGTAGGGTAAGGGGGTGTAGAGGGTGGAGGAGCTGCCCGTGCGATCAATATACCAAAATACGCCGGCAGCAGCAGCAGCCCACCGCCACGGCAGCGCGGAGCTTAGCCGAGCGGAGGAGGACGTGGGATGTGGGTGGTAGAGCAGCAAGGAAGGTAAGGTGGATAGCAGTAGCCACGCGGTATGAGAAACGAGAAACGAACGAGGCACCGGGCACGGAGTCCGGAGTCGGCAACGTTTCCCGATGATTCCTTCCTGCACGCGAGTACGAGTTGCCCGTTTCCCGTTTCCCGTTTTCCTTATTGAAAAGAAAAAGTCGAAAACGCGCAGTCGATTAACGGTTAAGCATTCGCGGCGCGATGAAACACGTGTCTTGACGTTTTCTCGCAGGATATTTCATAAACCAGGATCATATATTTCGCTAGGGTAGTACAGCGTACGTCACGTTTATCCCGAATAGTCTAGTGCTATGTATATCGATATAACAACGTTAGACAGCTATGAATATTTTTAAGGACTTTTTTCAAGCCATCCGGAGAATCTCTTGCCGGTATTTTTGAGCTACGAAGAACTGATATCTAACGAGATAACACTGGAATATGAAAATATCCAAGAATTAGAACTGTTTTATGATGTTTGAAGGGACTTGTGATTTTTTTGGAGACATTATTGCAACAGAATTGACAAAAAAAAGATTTGAATATTCAAAATGCAATAAATATAAGTGAGATGCGAAGAGAATAATTTTTATCTGATAATACTTGCGGAAATACAGTTTTTCGCATCTTGAGTATCAAAAGAAACACTGAGATATGATACATGTACGCTAAATATCAACGATAAATAATATATGAATTCGAAGTTAATATCTAAAAAGAAATGTTTTGCTTGATATTACACGCAATATTTTAAGTTCAATAACTTTAATTAAGTAAATGATGTGACTTACATCGTCAAGATGATTAAGAAGAAGAATGATATTTAAAAAAAAATGACGTAACTGAAAAGGTGATTATAAGAGAAGGGAGCAAGAGAGAAAGGAGAAAAAGAAAATATCATTATTTGATTCAAGTCATAACAGTTCTGGTTATTAACTTAACGAGTATACCGTTACTTGTTAAAAAAAAAGAAAGGAAAAAAAAAAGAAAAAGAAACATTGCGGTGACAATTCTCATTTAGATCATTATAAAATCCCGTTTATATCTTGGCTTGCGTGATGCAGTGTGTATTCATTCATTCGCACGTGTGTTCATATACAACAAAGTTGCGACACGTAGTTATTATTGCAAAGAGCGCGAAAGGCTTCCTCGTCGACGCCAGCCAAGGCAAAATCTTCCTTGAGACTCGTTGCTAATTTCCCACGGCTTTAGCAATAGAATGAGGAATACATGAAGTTAGGTTAGTTATCTATATGTATTTTGCGCGTTGCGTATATACCGCGGCGATTCGATCCACCGCATGGCTTCGTAATTACATTTCTAATCAAGCTACGTGGTGGTGCGCGGCCGAGGGTGCAGCAACGGCAGCAATAGCAGGCACCAGCACCGAGAAATTCGCGTTTAGTATTAAAGTTAGAATCGCGTGTAGGGTAAGTATACAAAAATACCAGACGTTAGTGCGTTTGATTATGTATGTAGGTATATTTCGGGGTTATTTCTGTACACCGGTATGACCACCGCCGCACGAAATACACACGCCGCCATTTTGTCATCGTGAAACTCTCATCCGAATAAATTTCAAGAAGCCACATACATCAGAGAGCATACATTGTTCAACGATTAATAATCTCGAGTCAGTCGACACGTGATTCAAGAAAGAGAAAGAGAGGAAGATGAAGAGAGAACGAGAGAGAGGAAGAGGGAAAACGACGTACAATACGTAATAAAAACAGTCTGTAATACAGGCTGGCAAACAGCAGCCCTATACCAGCCGTGGCATATCCGATGTGTGAGAATATTTATTGCGGGAACGAGAGGCGGCGCGCTGTACTACAACCATTTCAGAAAACGTCGACTGTCTACCCGTCGAAGCAATTTATTTGAAGGATTGGCTCGCGTCGTAGAGCAAATGGGCGAGTGGTCGCACAGGAGTAATTTCGGTTCACGTTTCCGAGATTAATCAAGGAGGAAGATGAGCCGACGAGGCTCAAGGATCGGCCATTGGAAGGATACTGAACGTCCAACTCGGAAATAATGGCTCCTCAAGAGATTGAGAGAGAGGGTAAACCTCTCTTGAATTTAATTAAACCGGACTTAAGCCCGGCGTCTGCTCTTAGACCGTCCTAAGTTGAGCGGGTAGCTATTCCGACTTGGATATTTACAAACTTGCGTCCTTTTCGCTAACCCGCAGACGACCCTCATTCCTCACCGAAAGCAATCCTAGTTAATTTAGTATTATTTCTATTCGCAAAAGCCTCGGCACTAACAGAATACCAGACCCAGGATCCCCGGGTTGACTGTCACTGCTTAACAATAACGTCGTGCCGCTGCAAGAGATCAAAATGGCTGTCCTCCGCTATTATTACATCGGGGAAAAAAACAAATGACGGCGCACTCACGGTTCGAGGCGTCCAAGGCCCCGTGTGCAGGGTACCACGGGTAGTTACGACCCAAAGCAAAAACATTATCAAGGTGTACCTTCGAAACTCGATATGAAAACCCGAAAGGGAAGGGTAGCGATGGATTGGGGGAATCGAAAACGGGGAAACGCGGTCCTAAAGGCGTGCGTAGGTTGTTGGGGCGAATGAGAAATCACGTATTCTGTAGACACTAATAGGGTATCCGGTAAATGTTGAAGCATAAGGTATCGGGTGTAGTGGCTGAAAAGAAAAATGACGATAATTGAATGAGAACCACTTACCGTTTGAAGTGCTCTCTTATGCGATCCTCTCGGATGTTTTCCGGCAGATTTCCAACCCACAGGTGTCGTGTCTCTCTAACCATTTTGCTCCGAACTCTTCATTTGGGATCGGATGTTGTGGTATCGTTTTGCGACACTGTACAACGACACACAACTCGCCCGATCGCGCACTCACCAATAACTATTAGTATCGGAGGCCAGCTTCACAAGCTAGCCAGCCAACCCCAACCTCGGGAATATCTAGTTACGCTACTGTTATCCACAAACAAACAAACAAACAACAAGAATAATAAGAAGAAATACCCTCTCAAATCAATCGAATTATTATATTTTTTTTTTTTTTTTTTATCCCCTTGAATTTACTTTTTTCCTATGCCACTTTACGTTAAACGTGTTGTTGTTGTTGGTTGTTACAGAACGCACAACGCACAACGGAGAACTAACTATTAACTAGATTAAGAACGATCACACAACGCTCGGCACTAGTCACTGATGCTTGTAAGGTGCTCGTTGCCCCACGCACAACTATTAGGGTTGTAGCAACGTAGAGGGATTAGATACTCGTGATAAAACCGCGACGGGTCTGAGGATGAGACACCACTAGCATAGGCTGTTGCTAGACACCACATCGTACACACTATCTATCTACCGCTAATCACACATCACACCACCACTACCACACTTATCCATTTCTCCGACGATATTAATATTACTAACCACTCTTCTTCTTTTTTTTTTCTCTTTTCCCTTGTATTTTCTTTAAACCACTTGATTATTATTATTATCGGCACTGAATTAAACGATCAACGGATCCCTATAAATAAACCTATAATATTAATATATTACCTTGCCCTATACATGTAACATATGTATATTACTTATTAATAGATTTTTTTCTTAAACTCTGCGATCGATGATCATTTATTTATTATTATTATTATTATTAATCACTAACGCTGTAACGCTTGAATATCATCGTTACAGCAGTTCACCACCGTAAACACTGGTATATTCAAACACACTGTCGATTATTATTTAACAGAGGGTAGCCGCGTTTTATATCTGAATGCTCTTTATTATTCTAGCCAACTTAACGATATTATATATATCTTTTCATATACCGTAGAATAATTGATTTTACCTTTGTATCTTATACGTACGCTCTTTTTCACTTGGGCATGTACATGGACGGAGCCGACTTTGCTCCTTCGCACTGCACTACACTACTCGGAGTGACGTCACCGTGGCGGGATCCGAATGTGGCTCGCTGGTCAGCCCCTGCAAGCGGGTCGAGGTGGGGAACAACGCGATGGTGGGGAACGGAGCGAGTCTGCCTTCGTTCAGTTGCACCCGTTTGGGTGGGGGGCCGACGAAACGGGGCCAGGTGGGGCGAGAGAGGAGAATACTTTAGACGAGAGCGTGCGAAGGGGCAGGGAGGAGGTCGAACGGGGGAAGGAGAGATGGGGAATAACGGGTCGAACGAGCTAACCCCAGCCCTTGCCGCGCGCCGCGCACCACAGCAACGACGACGACCTCCGCTTCGCTCCTCACCCCGCAACCGCCGCAACCCCTCCTCGCCGTCAAGCCGCTACGCTCTGCGCCGTTTTTCTCCCCTCGTACCCGGCTCGCCCGCCTTTAGGTTACCGCGTCGTTGCCACTTCCCCGCAACTCCTCACCCTGGCTGGATCCGTCGAAGCGATACGCTGTTCGTTCGACCTCGCGCTTTGCTCCCGGCCACGCCGTCCAGTAAAGTCCCTTAGCGACAGCTGACACGAACCTTTCGTGTGTCTCGTCTTCGTCTTCTGCTTCTTCTTCTTCTTATTAATATTAATATTATTATTATTATTATTATTATTATTATTATTATTATTATTATCATCATTGTTATTATTATTATTCTGCTGCTTACAGTTATTTCAAGTGTAATTCAAATACTAGATACTTGGATTTCGGTTGGTACGACAAGTAAACTTAGCCAGAAAAGTTCTCTGCATTAAGATTGAACGTCGTTACGCAATATAAGACTGGTTTACGGTATAGGTATATTTGCGTTGACGTAACGTTTTTAAGCTAATTTCTAAAACCAGGGGTCTGTAGATTGTTACGTAAACTTTGGGCTTCCTAGTTCCCTGCATCTTTGTCGAAGGTTCGATTTTCCCATTATTCTCTATCCCGCATAGGCTTGCGACAAAAGTTTCATATACTTCAGATATAGAGTTCGTAGGTATACATATACGCATATGTATACGGTTATATTATTAAACAAGCTTCTACTTATACGTAGGACAAAATTACACGCGAGGGAGAAAAGAAACTTTTTTTTCTCTCTTCTGATCCGGGATTATCGTTATAATACGCTGCTCAAGCATTATTATATATCTACCTCGTGTTACACGGGGACAAAAGTATGAAATTAATATTCTCCCATTATCTGACGTCAGTTTCCATTTTGTAGCTAGAATTATACTCGAATCTTTACACGGGAGTTAGACTTTGCTCGCTTTATCGCACGTTCAAAAGATATGAGTAGGAAACGTTATAGAGTTTAGATTTTATATACAAAAACATTTAGCTTGAATAACAGTTTGTGAAATTCCTTTGACCATACGCAATATTTTATTAAAATATAATATAATGATACAGGAATAGCGCAGTTTTCAAAAATCTTGTGTGCTCGTACAGCTAATTAACATTGACATATACCAGGTGAGTATTGCGAATTATGTAATTTTAGTAGCAGCTTAAACTAAAATAATATCGGTTTGATGTTTAGATTCTATTTTAACAGCTTACACAATCGTAGGTATAAGATAGAAGCCACCACAAAACTACCAGTTTAGAATCGACACGCGTGTGGTAACAGATGGCAAGTGCGAGCATATGTATAGTGACAGTTGTTTACCTTAACCGATAAAAAGGTATTGTAATTCAAGTCTGTTGATCCTTAATTAAGAATAAGCCGTGTCGTACCTTTTGTACCTACTCGCAGTTGACATCAGCAAGTGAATAAACGCCTATCGCGTGTCATCGTTATGAGCTGCTAGTCAACGATAGAAGAAAAAAGAAAAAAGAAAATGGAAATGATAAATAAAAATCTCTAGCGTTAATTGCAATAGACATTGAATTATAAGAGAACCACTGAGGTCGTGGTAAGATTGTTCAGATCGCAAATGTTATAAGGACACATCTATACCTGTATTGCGTATGCCATGCTCCATTCAGCACACTCTCTATTCCGTATCTAGTACCATACACTTCGTATTATACCTACGCGTACGGGAAAGAACATAAAAGTACGATTGCAAGGACAAGATTTTTTTCTAATATTCAAGGCTACATCTGGCTACACCAGGAATTCTCTAGGCATCTAAACATTTCACCCTTAATAAGACATATACGCGTTATTTTCATTATTAGCTGTTTTTATAAAATGAGAATCAGAACGGTACAGATATATCATCTTGTTCTACACACTTCATCAGCGAGAAAAGTAATCAGTAATTAGTAACTAAAGGACTTAAAATCAATTTGACAGATTGTTATTTAATCTTTGATTCATTTTGTTCTCAAAACTTTTCGTAGCTATCGATTCCAGTACCAACTGTACGAAGACGTCGATCACCTCAATCGATCACGCATGATGTAGAAGCTAAATATTCTTCGGCTACAGCCTATACTTGAATAAAAATAGGTGGTAGGTATTTGGAGATGAGTTGGATGCACAACTTCTTCGAGAACTAGCAGTTATTGAGATTTTCCTATTTGTAAAGTGCCTCGATTTCAAGATGCTTTGCCTATATCGATTCAACATGAAACACAGCTAGAGGGCAGCACTTGCTGATGTTAGATATTGAACAACATAGCCGACCCTACATGTTTCACACGGTACGGTCGGTACCGGAATTTTTTACTACGTGTTAACTCCGTAGGTAAGTGGTTACGGACCGTGCATTTGGATGTGACGGCCGTTTAGATAATGAAAATGAAAAAAAAAAAAAAACATCAGAATTTCCATCCACGAAACATGAAATTATATTTTACAAACCGCTTTTTTTAGCGTAAGTAAAAATCGAGGTCCTTATTTCTTGTTTTTATTTTTTCTTGAATTGTGATAATAAGGGAAATACGATATAAGAATGTGAGAGAAGTAAATTTACGTACATCGTTTTATTTATTGGCGAACAATATTAACTGCGGTAAATCAAACCGACAGCGTGCACAATTAAAACAAGTTATAATAGTAATACCAGTCATAAGAAAAGTGATTTTGTATTTCCTATATCAGCATTAGAGCATATTGTTTTTGTTTTTAGTTTTTTTTTTTGTTATTAATTTTTATTTAATTTTTTTTCTTGCAAATTAGTCAGTAGTCTTAGACATATTATGTGACTCGTCTAAATATAGTATGTAGAAGTAGAAGATGTAGATATATAAAATATATATATGTATATGTAGTAGTATACTTTCTCATAATATAATGCATTATATTTTTCATATAGGTAATCTTTCTTTGATTCTGCAAGGCGAGCTTAGAAATCACACTAGAAATGGTAAACTAAGTTTTTTTAAGCTTTCGGTAAAGAGATTGTTTTCATCTTTTCATTTCTTTTCTTTTCTTATATTTTTTATTATTTTGTTTCTACCCGAAAAGCTGGAACGAAACTTTTTTTCCTTATATATTTACAGTTTTTTTTTTTTAAATGATATACATAGATATATAATAGGTACAGTATGGATTTATGCGGCAATGACAAAGATAATAAAAATTGACAATATTTTTAAATTACTTTAATAATCCGCACAGTACCCTGAACAGACTTTAATTATATTTACAAGGATCGTGTGATGTATGTATCTCTGTGTTTGAAAAAAGAAAAAATAGCATATAATGGTCATTTTTCGATGGTATAAAATCCAAGTTATGCGCGTTACAATCGATCAATGGCTTACGGATGTAATTTATTTGTGCTAAAAATTGTATATATATATAGTATGTAGGTATATGTATATAATTGACTGTATTAACTTGACGACATGGAATTTTGAATAATTTTTTGAATTTAAGAACGTCAAACCGTTCGAAAATTGTACAAGAAGTATGGGTATAGAGATTAGATTGATTAATACAGAAGAAGTAGTACAGGCGTTCCACATAAAAACGGGAATGTAGGAAACAAAGAAAGTGATGTTACTACATTAAACTTTGGTATTGTTATGAGTTAGTTTAATCTAGAATCTAAATTCAATAATAATATATATGTATATATGTATATATATATAAATATATATACATTGGTGGCATAAAATGCAGCATACTGATGTAATAATAATAATAATAATAATAATAATGCAAATGAATCCTTAAACTAAACGATTTGGTTCAGCTAATCTACAACTTGTTAAAATTCATCAAACAATCTAGTCTTACGAAGAAAAAAAAAAAAGAAAAAAAAAACCGAATAAAGCTTGGTGAACAAAAATCATGAATAATTAGACAAATTTCGAGATATTAAAAATATTATACAAAGGTTTATAATAATATAATTATACTTAGTGTAATAGTAAAATACTTTTTGTAAGAAAAATGATACTTCTGACGAACGAGAATAAAAATAATAAGAAAAAAAAAAAATGAGGAAAAATAAAGAACAAAATTATAATATTGCGTGCGTAAAGAAATCAAGCTGGTAACTTCATGCAACATCAGCTCTCTTTTGCTAAAATAAAATTTGGCATTAGTTATCATTTCCTTAATATAGATAATAATCTATTTGTTTTTGTTGTTTTTTTTTTTTTTGTTTTTCTGTTTTTTCCGTTTTGACTTAATTTTATTTTTTCTTTCTCTTCTCTTAGTGTTTTAAACTTTAATAACAATAGACTTTTAAATATTTACCTATACACTGATCGCTATCGGGTATTCTATAACTATTAATAAATTAATTCATAAATATTCTGCATATATACGTTAGAGAATTAAAAATTACCGCCATATGGTTTAGGACCGAAAATCAATCTCTCAGCACATTACCTTATGTTTATTCATCAAGCTGGACTAATCGCAAACAATTTCATTCGTAGAGCACAACAATTACACCCTACCTACCTACCATTGCCCAAAAACGTCCCTTGCCTAATCCGTGCCGTGGTATTATAATATATATATATATATATACGGTGCAGCTTAAAATGCCTAAAAATTTGTACCGTCATCTATCGTACGCTGCAGAACCATTTGTATTCCGTTAAATTAGCGGTTTGTTAAACAATATTCAATAACTTTTGAAAGACGATAACATTACCTCGGAACCCGAACTTATCTATACACATTTCTATTATCTAATTGGATCAGACCAAGGCTCTAACAAGCGAGAGTAGGTACTTTAAACGGTTTTAGATATCATTTTTATCAGCTACAGGTTCTATGGTATGTAGGTTTTAGTTTAGTTTAATTTTTCTCTTTGTTTTTCTACTAAGAGGTCATTGCCAGTCTAGAATATCCTCAAACTGTTGATGTCTGCTGATTGTTATTTTCCAACGCAACGCTGGTCGAGCATTCTTTCAGCATTCCTCTGAGCCGTAATATTTCTGTCGATGCTGCAGCCAAGTCAGATTGCAGCTGAAGTTCCTTTTCTCGAAGTCTTTTTATGTCTCGTTGACAAGTCTGAAAAATTTATAAACAATATTAACAATGTTAACTTTATTCACAATTTGATACATTAAGATCTAATTTTAATAGTTTGGGTCTCTCTACGTCTTCCCAAGAGAAAAATATCGAGTAGAAAAAAAAGAATGACTATTTAGTGATCGACAATCGGTTGAAAATTGCTCTTCAAGTACTCGTACAGTTTATTAATTCATATAATGTGATGATTCATCTTTGTTATTGACAAATCGATTATGAAGTATACCAAAATTGAAAGTAGGTGCAGAAACTACCATAAATGTCGAACTTAGTATCCTTCTTATCAAATTTGGCGATCAAAACTTACCACATTCTGTCTAAGTAGATCAAGCTTATCACATTTGAGCCTCGTGACTTCAGTCCGCAAGGCTTCAGCCTCAGGTTCTCCTCTTTGAGGACACTGTGATACTTCATGAGTTTCAGCAGAGCTCATAGATTCAAGGCCGGTGTCGCTATCGGGATAAACGACCTGGTCAAGTTCTAGTTCGCTATTTAAAGAGCTATCATCACTCTCGGAAACGACTCTATGTGTTTCGGATTTCTCCGTCATTCTAGGGCAGCTAGAAGTCTCTCGTTTCTGAAGATTCTCATGAGTTAAATGCTGGAATGAATTCTTCTCGGAATTATTCCCAGACTCACGTCTGATGCTGTCCGTGCAATCGTCGTGCTGTAAAGTAGCCAAGCTACTATCATGGTTTTCAGTTGTTGAATGGCTACTGTCTTGGCTACCAAGACTGGGACTTCCTCGATCCGAATCTCTCCTCAGAGTCAGATCCGGCGAGCTTAAAGGACTTGTAGGCTCGATGGAACGTTTGCCGGATTTACTGATGGATCGATTTGACGGAGGGCTTGGCTCGGATGGACCTTTTTTTGGCAATTGCGAGGGCACGTTGTCTGTCGATGCATTTCTTCGTGAAATCGATGCCAATTTACGAACTGTCTCTATAAATCGAGAGCCACTACTACTGCTACCAGATGCTGAGGCTTCACTTGCTGCAGGACTCACTGGGCATGGGATTACTTTTCTCCCAAGAAAATCATCCGTTTTTAATTGCAGCTCTTCGGTCAGGGATTCCAAGAGTGCTGATCTGGTTCGCAACTGAAATCCAAATACACATTTGTTATAAATACATCGGTAGAAAGTCGAGAGAGATACGTTTATTATTATTATATTTATTTATTTATTCATTCATTCATTTATTCATTTATTGAGAATTTGCTGTAATGAGATAGTGAATAAAAAATAAAATATTCAGGAAAAGATCGATCGGGATATAAAATTGCGAATGACGATGAATCAGATGAGAAGAAAATACAATTCTAGAGAATTGTATAACGTGTTATCATTTACCTCGAGTCTAGCAAACTTCTCAGCTTTGTATGCTGCACTCTCGGCATTGACGAGCTTGGTAAGTAGAAACTCTTTGAACTCAACACCCCTAAGTAGGACGGCAGGTGTAGGTAGCTCTGGTCCAAAAGGTGGAACGTCATCTCTGGCAGTTACACTCACCTTGTACCTGTAAAGAGGGTAATATTAGGCATTAAAAAAATGAAATAAATTTTTTTACAACAAATTAAGTACTTCGGATCATACGCCGAAGTATCCCTGACCTGAAACGCGAAGTACCTCAACATTAAATCGCGAATAAGAAAAAAATTTATAGAATCCCGCGAATTTATCTTCGAGGTCAATTAGGAAAGTAAATTTAAAATCTTCATTTTTTCAATAAATTTACATCGAATTCCTAATGTTTTACTTTGAAAAAAAAGGGGAAAAAAATATCTTCGATAAGCATTTTTGCTTTGTGAAATAAGAAAGAAAAATGATGATAATATAATAGCGAAGGGCAAAGATTAAAGTGAATGAAAAATACCTGGTGTTCGGTGTGCACGGGTCGATGACTTGGACGACGATAAAAGCGTGGAGAAAGTGGCTGGCTATCATGTCAGGGCTGAAGGGTGTTTGTTCTTCCTGAAATATTATCGCTACAATGTCATTGCCAATGTGACGTTTTCTCTGTAGTTGTTGGGAATCGCCAGGACTATAGGGCAGCAGTGAAGCAACGTGAAAGAGAACTTCTCGTCCTCTGAACACCTCGTAAACAGCGGAATCGCCGGTTTGACCGTGTCGGGTATCCAATCCTCCGCGATACCTGGGATTAATAGTAATAGGAACTTTATTAATTAGCTAATCGATCAGGTTGGTGGAAATAACGAGGTGGGTCAGTGGTCGATATCCGAGCCAAGCCCCTCGAGGTCAGTTTCATATTTCGCTAACGACCCATGTCTATAATATATCTACATATATCTAGATATTAGTAACAAGCCGGTGTCCAGGTTGTCGCAAAATGATAAAAAAAATAAAAAAACTGACAAATTTTACTCAAAAATTGAAATATTTTAAAATATTGCCAATAAAGTATCCAAGAACGAAAAATGTTCTGTCAGTGAGGAAAATTGAGTGTAAAATTCATCATTTTTTTCCTTTCTTCGTTTCTTTAAAATTGATGGATTTTAATAAGATATGAATTCACCTGTTTATATGATTAATACGCAAAATCAGTAGATTAGTATTACCCACTCTAAAGGCGTATTACATACACACGTAAGCGTATGACGCAAAGGAATTGGCATGACTCATGAAAGTTTAGATCAGCTATCATCGTAGGACGTGTCTAATTGATTGTAGATACAAAATTTAGTTATATACCTATAAGTAATTACAAGCATTAAACCAGGCTGTGGTCAATCCGATTAGTTCGGTTGTTACTCGTTACTCTGACCTAAAATATCGAAGAATCAATTGCCAAACCATCCTCAGCCTTAGCCTTCAATTTAACCGATCGATTGTTAGCTTTAATTGCACATTGCTTTGGGTCTTCCTAAATTAAGAACCTAGTTAAAACTTACGATTACACATATTATGGCTCGATTAAATAATTCCTATACATGTTCTGCCCATATATAAAGACGTTACGTAGTATCATGTAGGTATTAAAAGTTCCCAAATATCAATTTAAAAAAAAAAAAAGAAAAAAATGACCGCGATTGATCGATCGAATATTATAGACTAAAGTAAAATAGCAAGAAAAATAGAGAAGCATGTATATAAGGTATAAAAACGCGTTGACCGCTATGGCTCGACTTATCGATCGCATTTCGGCGACACCCGAAGGAATTCAATAAACATAGTGTTGGCTGCAGACTACAATGAGGAAAATAACTACAATAGATAATACAAAAAAAAAGGCGTCCTGTTTCTTACGGAGTTAATTAATAGTGTAATAAATGACCCATTATGATTCGAAAAATCGTTTACGATTGATCGATATCTTTCCGATAGATATGGGAAAAATGGAAAACTAATGTTTTATGCAAGAGTTAAAATCGTATGGGAATGAATTCTGCATTGGGAATAGTAGGAATATCTATGCGTGTGGAATAGCGTAGGCAAGACAAATTTCTGGGTCAATTGAAATCGAATAGCAATTGACGAAGTAGTTTATAGAAATTGTTATAACCCCGAGGCGATTCGAAATTCTCTGTAAAGTATTATTTGCAGCTATTTCAGAAGCGCTAAACAGACTAGCCGGTCTGTAAGCACGACGCTTTGACACGCAACCAGTCTTCGTCTTTATCGTACTGATAAGCGGTTAACTGCATGTTTACGGAACGCGCGCGATCAGATAACAACAATAACTTTAGCCATGCTATTGGTGTGCAGTAATTCTTTTCGTATACCTATATAAACCTTCATGAGTTTGATATGTTTTTGTCCCAATATTCGTAGTACCTCCTATATGTATATTGAATCATAATAATTTTTTCCCTATAATATTTTCGTACAACGGTAAAAAAAAAAACAGCGTCGTCGCGTTGTCTGAGTGGGGTAGAGAAAAAAAAAAAAACTATCGATGAAGAGGAAGAGGAAGAGGAAGAGGAAGAGGAAGAGGAAAATATAAAATAAAACTGAAACTAAAAGGAAGGGTAAAAAGTTGAAACAAAAAAAAAAAAAGGTAAAACATCGCGGAAGCGAGCCAGCGCCGCGTTTTAATGCGATTATCGGTGTTGGCTTCGTCGACGTGTCTTGGATGCGTGGTAAATATACAACCATCGGCGGTCTTGGTATCCTTAAGAAACCTGGTTGGGTCGAAGTACAACCGTGCGGGTAATTGGCTTCGGAGTAGCATAATTCGCCCTCAAGTTTTCTGTACCGATTAGAAATTATACTAAATCGATATACTGTTATTGTAAAAACTCACCCCTTGTGATCCTTGAGGTTTATCCTCTGTCCAAGAAGATCCAGGAACTCCTGAAAGGCCGGAGTCATCTGCCTATTGGCAAATAGCTTTTCCTCCGTAACTTGTCCGGCCCGTTGATGAAGAACACCAAATTTGAATCTTGATACCAACGCGTGTTCGTCGTAGCGAGCAATCATGGCTCCAGCACCCGAGCAAATAACCGGAGCCAATGTGTTAACGGTCAAAGAATCGTTCAGCATCTGCAGTCAAAGTAGTTAAAAATAAAAACTATAACATTTTTGATTTATAGATTTTTAGCCCGTTCTTAGCCGGGCATTTATGTATACCTATAAGAATTAGAAGGTCGTATTTCATACTCGAGCTTCAGACACGTTATAGTAAAGTGACGAATGGCATTCGTCAATCGTTAAAAGAAAATATATTGAATAAACTTTTGGCGATGATCGCCTTTTGCGATCTACAATAATGGGTTGAATTACACAGTCACCGCGGTACCGCAAAGAGGCAATGTCTTACTTCGCGCATATTAATTCAGGCCTAAGATATATCGGTACAAGATCGGAACGTGACGACCTCAGATAGTCGCTGGAGCGAGTAGGACAGGGTCGTGAATAATTAAGATATCAGAACCCGCGGTTATCGAGACGGTGATAAAATCTAGGTATTGCTGATTTATTGGTAGTAAGTTTCACCGAACCGCCGGATCGTTTCTTAAATTGAAAACGTAAAACGGAAGGAAATAAGTTTCCAGGATTTCCTTGTTTCACCGGACTAGACACACCCCGTATACTATACCCAGCTTCGCGACATATAATTTGAGATTTTATTTACCGAATCCGCGGTACGTCGACGCCGGCGACGCCGGCGACGCCGCTCGTAAACCTTTAGGCAAAAAGTCCGAGGCCCATTCACCGTCGTTTCCATCCGTTCCCGGCCTACGCTTCTTTCTTAAAGGGTCTTCGATTGTTTGAACTAAGCGTAGGAAGCGAGAAGCGCAAATAAGGCGCAGATAATGGCCAGAATTATTACGGCGAACCGCCGTCCCTTATTCAATCCAAAGAAGCTTACACAGGCGCGTCTCTTCGAGACAAAATTTAATCTTGTTTATTTTCTTTCCTTCTTTCTTTGATTATTCATTTTTGTCGACTTACCTTGACCATTCTAACTGGCGAGGGATTTGGCCCTAAGTCAGAAGCTGGTACGAGCATATACGTCGAACCGGCCCTTAGTCTGAGAAGAACTCTCCAGTGTTCTTGTCCGGCGACAGATTCCGCCTTTACTGATACGAGTACCGGTCCATGTTCCGTGTCTCTGCCCACGAGGTTCATGTGCTCCTGTAAAAAGGAACGGAGCGTTTAATGGCCTGTTTAAAACTGTACCTCTACCGGGCGATACTATGTCTAAACGGAGTAGGTATATACGCTGTCGAGCTTCTCGAGAAGAGCGGATAACTTCAGTTGCGAAGCCTCTTTTTACAACGGATGCTGGTGCAACAAGTATAAGGTGGTTGGAACTCGAAAGCGCGTTATATCAGAGGTCAAAGGGTCAAGCAACTGTTACACACCAGTGTTTAAGAGGAATTATATACATACGTATTCGGATGCAAGAAACGTTTCGAGGCGCATTGACGTGTCACTAAAGACTTGAGGGTACTCAACCACGCGTTTGGAAAAAAAAAAAACAAAAAAAAAAAAACAAAAAACGCCACCATTCTATATACGTTTCGATTTCTTGAATGTGAAAAATTTCTCTTCCATATCGTTCCTCTTCACCTATATATTTATCCCTCTATCTCGGCATTAATATGATGCATTACGATTCAAGGTTCAAGTGCATAGCTTCGTTTATCGTTCTAACCATTCGTACTCCTCGTTTTCCTGGTTGTTAAAATGCTGAGTACCTATACCATCGGTTCGTGTTTTCCGTTTCCGCGCGTATAAGATCGCAAAACTCACGGAAGAGTGGATTTTATACGGTGTAGGAGGACAGGGCGCGACTCGTCGTAAAGCGAGCATCAGATATAGCTATATACCTATATGTGTGTGCGATATATCAGAGGAACGGTCCAAACCGGGTGAACTACGAGAGTTGAAGCTGCGACGGCGTAGGTGATACGCTCTTGTATAAGTACGAACTGCACAAGCTGCTCGTTCAAGTTGCGTGCGAGTTGATCTTGATTTGCGGTGCCAGGGCGAGGGGCACCAATCTTCGCAATTACTTTGATTGGACGAGGCAGGAGAAACGCAGCTTGGATAGATCCTTGGAGATTAATCACCCGAATTGAGTAGAAAGAGTTTCCTTCTTTGTAAAAATCGATCGTAGAGAGATATTCATTGCGATTGTATAATGTTTGGTTTTCACTGTTAAAGTAGATTAGCGAAAGTAGTATGAGGAAGAAGAAAAACAAAAGAAAAAAAAAAAATAAAAGAAAAAGTCTATCTCGAAGGACTTGAGAACCTAGTTACCTAGTTCTTCTAACCTCGATCCTACGGCGAATGAGTTTGCCTAACTTTTATAATCAATCGATTAATTGACTAGAGAAAAGTTGCAGATAGAAAAAAAAAAAAAACAAAAAAAACCGAAAAAAAATCAAATAGGAGGTGGGATTGTAGTTAGGAAGCGGAAGTATGTCGAAACTTCGATCTGGGTCGAGCAATCTTTCCGATGATTCATAAAATGATTATACCTATATCTGATTCTCTTCGTATAGCAGGACGTAACACCGCACCTATAACGTGTGTAAATACATTGCATATATTAGATATTGGTATACCTACTACGTACAGAGAAATGCATAGTAGATTACACAAGTACCTTTGCATCTCGTTTTATACCTAAACGAATAAGATCGTATAACCACCAATCGCCTAATTTCCTGGCTTATATAGCGAGTCGAAATGAAGAGAAATATTACGTAAAGTCCGGCGATGGGATAGTCCGATCGATGAAACGATATTGTCTCGTTCCTTCCGATTAGTTTAGTTTAGTTTAGTTCAGTTCAGTTTGGTGACCAACGATAATAGCTGATATCGCGCCTATGTGTGTCCCGAGCCTCTACCTCTATATATATGTACATATACACCTATACATGTATACGTATACTTTATCGAACTCTATTGACGCGCGTATTTACAAAGCATCGAAAGCATACGGCGGTATTGCTCTCCGATCCCGTGTGGGTTATCGCTTTTTGTCGGGTCGGTTTCGTTTGTGCAGTACTTTAAATCGCCGGCCGATATACCTAGATGGTCTTTCATTGTTGTTTTAATATTATAATTATTATCGCGTCTATTAGTTGTTCAATATAAATAAACCACCAGTACATAAATGCATAAATATATGTAGGTATATATCAACTTCTAATCGTTTTTCTAATCGTATAGATTCATAGAGGATTCTATAATGTAATTAGAGTTCACATGGTACTGTGTGTTATAGGTAATGGCATGGGCTTCGATCTTATAATCCGGAGAAGGTTAACGATTATGGGATAGCGTGACAGAAGAAAGTCTATACCACACGACACCCACACCATAATACCGAATCTACGCAGAAGGTATATAGGTATATAGAATGATATGTGTCTTGGCACGTGACGAATAGGTATCCCCTATCCTTCGACCTACGAGTCACACAACTAGGTGGTGACGAATTTCAGGAAGAGTGTTGGGTGTTGGTTTTTTTTTAAATTTATTTTTCAGTAGTTTCGCAGTCGGTGAGAGTCGCTCACTAATTGAAGAGCGAAGATAAATTTAAGGGTCTAAATGACTCACGATTGGGGCCGTGAGTTTTATGTCGAAAAGAAGAAGAAAAAAAAAAAAAACAAAACGCGATACTCATTATACTTTTCGTATACGAATGTCGGATACTAATCGAGCAGATTATGATTAATCACTCAACCATGCGCGGTATCTGAATTCGAAGGTTTTCAACTATTTTTAATTAAGCTGAAATATAATATAAGCACATGGCTGAATAAAAAGAGTATCGGTATAAGTGCGTCGTCGCGTCTAACGTCGAGAAGAGATTTTCTGTAGTTGCGGGGGCCCCAGTAAGCGTGGCTTATGTTCATAGCGTGGGCTTGTCTAAAGAACTCGTTCTACTTTCAAGAAAAATATAATATCCACGTGTATAGAAGTATACGGTTGGGCCGTTGCACGTTGTCGATTCAAGGCACATATGCGCTTTTCTTTATGTTAATAAGCTGTTTGTTTCGAAAGAGGTCGTGGCATTTGTTGTTCGTGTGACATGATTCTCTTCCTCTATACGTATGAGTCTAGTTTTAAATAGACTCTGTTTTTTTTTTCCTTCTTATTTTTTATCCCATAATTTTATCAACAATTATTCAAAACGATATGATGTATTATATGATCTCCCATCTATCTACTGCACGTTTACGCTCGAGAGATTTAATATTACCAAAGAATTTAATGATCTGTGGATTATTATGCAAATCTAAGTATACCTGCCTGTATCCACACATGTATATATCTACTTATAAACGACGTAGAGAAGGGGGAGGAGGCATAATTACGATTGTTACGATTGCGTACAACCGTGTATTATCATAGTCAATTTTTATAACGTCTAACAAACACGGCATTTCTTACTTTAAGCCACCTTTACGTACGAAAAACGAGAGAAAAAAAAAAGGAGAAGAAAAATAAAAAACGAAGCAGAGACACGCGATTATTGCGTAAAAAACAATCCACTACACATCCTCCTTCTCATATATCTATCTCATATCTGATTTTATGATTCTCAAATCTAACATTCAAATATCACATACTTTTCTCGCACTTTTTTATGTACCTGGGTATATAATTACAAAATATCTATCCAGCATCGGACGTGTCTTGGCTAATAAAGATATACGCGCAAAATCCTTCCCGTTCCTTCTTCCTTTTTCCGTTTTTTTTTGCTTCTCTTTTTTCTCCATTATTTTTTCTTCTTTAAAAGATCGGTAAAAGTGATTGAAGAAAATACGAACAAAGGAACGAAAAGTGAAGTAACTATATACCTACCGTAAAGAAAATAAGATACTGAAATTAATTCTTGTAAGACAATAATTGTAGCACATTATGACGCCGACGTTGCGCAAGGGTTCTGCCAACGACGAGGCGCAGCAGATGGACGCCGGTAGATACGAGCAATACCTAGCTAAGCCTGGGCAGAGGGACGGAGGTAAAGAGGGAAAAATGAAAAGAGATGAAACCATACTCGCGGATGGTAGAGAAAGACGGAAATAAGGAGGATAAGGATGGAAGTCACGGGCGACCGCCTCGGAGACCAGCGCAGAGGCTATGAGAACATTCCCACTCCCACGCCAGCAGAGCACTCAAACTCTGTTCTATGTAGTATGAAACTCCAGATATGGCCTATGCCTATGCCTATACTTCTATTCGAAGTGCGTATTATTCATGCGCGATCAGTAGTAGTTAATTTTAGGCGGTTATAAGCTTTGTCGAGAAGTCCCTTGGATCCATAGCATCGGTGGTGGGCAGAGGCTACTTTATTGCTTTATGACTACACGGCTGGGCCAAAGGTGTAGAAATTTTTATCGAAATATTGGATATGCGTTACGGCAAGCCCGAGCTAACACAATAACGTAATTAGGTATATCTATGACGGTTGGAATTTGACCGCTAAGTAATTTAGAGAATGATATACCGAGTAGGAAAGTGAAACGGGAACAATACGACTGCAAGTCATAAGTTTCGACTACGTTAAAGGAAAATATTAAACCATGATATTGAAATGCCGGGAACACAGTGGTCGTCTTGACGATGATAAGCCGTAGTAACAAGACGTCGCAAAGAGAGAAAGATAGGGGACTTGTTACGGAAAGTAAATCACGTCGAAAGTATACCAAACCACAGGTAAAACGGTACAAGTACTTTATGGCTTGTATATGCAAGTGGGTGCACTCAATTGTTTACTACACAGAGAATTTTTAGCTCTTCATCTGTATTGCATTAAGGACAAACAGGATTTCGACATCCCATCTTTCCTCTTTCGTGGAAAACGAATCATTGACTTTACCAGATACTTTGGTTGAATAGCGTTGCTGAGTACGAACTCTCCTACGTCAATTGATCACCGTTAGTATTTCAAGAGAATTACTACTTGGAAGTATATTATTATACTGCAGTTTTGCGGTTTACTATCGAGGATGTATCAAATAGCTCATCCAGTAAAGTGAATTTTAATTTCTGAGAATTTTCAGCGACTTTTAGCGGATAACGTCAGACTCTGTTCTGCATGTGCGGACATTCAAAGACTGGATTGATATTTCGTTAAATTTCAAAAAAGATTGCAACCTTCGAAAGAGTTTCTTCTACACCTTGTTCATCGACGAATTTAAACGCTCAATACTTCGATGCGAAATTCGACCCAGATATTTACGCGATTCTAGGCCGAGACGATACTTAAAGTTGCAAGTCGGTGTAACAGTTCAAGAGTGACTTAATTGCGACTAGTGAAAAATGTAGGTATGTATACCGGTTTTACGAGTTTAAAGTTACTTGTTCACTTAAATTCAGTCGTTTGTAAAAAATCTAGCTTACGCAAACTTGAGTGAAATTTGAGAGTGATATTCGATCTGAATCGCTCTAACTAAATATAAGATAAAGAAGAAGCACGTCTTATTTCATCTCGTTGGATAAAAATTAATGAAAATTTTGTCAATCTGATATAAAAAATTTCTGATAAACTCACCCTTCCGACGTAAAACCGTCTGTAATATTTCGCGGTGTCGTCTTGGTCTATCGTTGGTTGCCAGGCAGGATGAGCAGGCAATAAAGCTCTACCTGATGAATCGAGACTATGATGATGATCCGTACCGTCAACCCAATATCCAGGTGGTGTTACGACCAAAGGTGGAGGCTGTGTTCCCGCATGAAGTAATGCAGCCTCCATAAGGGCTCGTCCAAGTGGGGCGTCGGCGACTGGTGACGGAGAAGGTGTCGGAGTGACGGGCTGATTCCCACCGGCTGGACTCGACGTGGGTCTTTCATCTCTGGATGACTGTAACAAATAAAAGAAAATAAAAATAAGAATAAAAAGTAAAATGAAAATGAAATACTTGAACGATTATATGCGCGTTCAAAAGAGTTATAACTTCCAGGATGAACAACGGGGGGGGTGCACTTTATGAGAACCCATCATCATCCTCATTGAGGGTGCAAGGGACGCGAGCTCCAGCTTTGCTTTCATTGTCAACAAACTCTCACTATCTCTCCCCCTGTCTACGGAAGTTAATTGAACGGTTAATCATTAAGGAGGGAAGCTATTGCTTCTGGGTTATGAAGCGTAAGGAGGGATCGGAGGTATTTTGAATTAACTTTCACCGGGATTAATAAGATTCTGATTATAATTTTGAATTAATTTATTCAAGTTTGTAAATCTTTATCAAGGACTTGGTGTACAGGGATACCAATTTTTTTTACTCAATTTAATATCTGGAAACTCTAAGGGTGAAACGCATCGGCTCATTATCTGCCATTTGTCAATAGGGTCAAAGCGATAATTGCGCCTATTCACTCGGGCGTGTCTGCTCGTTATAAGGGCGATCGTTTGAACCCCTCACGTCTGAGCCTCCCGGGTAGATTATCCGTCTTGGAGGCCGTGCGCGAAAGGTTAGTTGATAAACAACACGTCAAGTGAAGAAGTCTCACGGTTTACGTTACACCGACGTTATACCCAGCCGTATATTTTATGCAAGATTACAGGGGCGCCTCCTTCTCATATGAAATGATAATGAAACATTAAGCATATGTTCGGACAGGTGGCACTTTGTCCTTAGTGTAGCTAGTAGGTAACATACGTCGCCTATTCCTCAAACTAGATATCCCGTGATATAATGAAAAGGTCCTGATGCGATAACGGTTGTTCAACGCCTGATGCAGAAGCGGACGAAAACCATTCCGGACACGGAAATGCGGAGGCCATATAGGTAACACCGTAACGAGGATTGAACGTAGGAGGGAAAAGAACAACAAGCGCCGCATCAGTAACAAACTTGAACGCGTATTTCCAGGGTGTTCATCCGTCCGCGTGTCCGTCCGTTGCGTAATTTGACGCTGGTTTCGAGTTTCGTATTTCGCCTCTATATGGTTCGTTGCCTGTCTGCCAACCCTGCGGTTCGCCGTACTACTTGACAAAGAGCCAAGCGAACAGTTTTTTGACCGGGGGATAAATTCGATGCGAAATATTACGTTTTTCTAGATCCTTTTTCCTTTTTTTTCTTTTGGCATAAAATTTTTATCTTTTTTTCTTTCACGTGGTATTAAAGTATAGGTATACGAAAGGTTCGGTGCGTATTTTTACCTAGTATGTAAATAATCTAGGTAGAGACGGGAAGATGTGATATTTGCAAAGTGTACCAGGCCTTTTTTCGGCCGCGGGGATTTTCGGTGAATCACTGGTCCTAGCTCCTTCTTACTTCCTCTTTCCGTCTCTTTCCCGCTCCCTATACGAAACGTCTTTCCATTCCCGTATTTCGGTCGTTTTGCTCTTTTTATTCTCTCCCCTCGGTCAAAGCAGCCCAGACGAAAAGTCTGTCTGTATAAAATTGCACCGTTGGATTCTGCCCGTCTACCTCATCTCCTCCTTTTCTCTTTTCTGCTCAGCGATCCACTCTTGACTCGACGAGCCCCGGTGGACAGACTCCAGAAATCCACCGAGTCCAATTTAGTTATTCGAGAGAAAGAGGAAAAAACAGTCAATTAAATGACACCGATGGAATCCCGGGGTCCGATGACACTTGTATATCAGTACTAACCGCAATTATATACGAGGGAAAATTTTACTAACGAGAATCCAACGCCATACAAGGGGCAATCAATCAATTAATATATCAATGTATCAACGACGTGGGTATATTTGTAAAACATTGCGGATGTTGGGGATATACTTTCTACTTCCTAACAGCCAGATATAAATTCCTAATTTTAATCGCCGCACCCACTAAAATACATCCTCTGTCATTTTTTCGCTTTTTTTTCTTCTTTTCTTTTTTTTTTATGGTGACGTAAATTATGTGACAGAGATTGCGGGTCTGTATATAAGAGCACGCGTACCTACGAGGTAGAGATAGTATATGGGTATGAAAAAGAGGAAATTTGGGGTGTTATTTTTGTAGTGGGGATCATCTATTAGTAGATGAACTGAGAGGATCCGTAAATGAGATGAGAATGAACAGCGATTTAAGTGAGAAAATCTCTGTACAATAAACACTCTCGTGTCCTTGAAGCGGATACGAATATCGTTAGGCGAGTTTAGATGAGAAATAATTGATTTATGGGGCTTCGATGGACCGTGAAGAGAATTTTTCGAAGCCATTTTAAGCCGATGGCAACCGTAGAAAAATCGAGATCCCGAAGACAATCAATTTCACATCCGGTTTCCTGTTTCGCAATCGTCGTATACAGGAACTCGAGAGCCCGTAACTCGGAAGAGTTCCAAATATAGGTTGTTCGCATATGTGCCGGTGAGCAAAGTTCTAGCTTACTACCCTGCGACCACCGTATGGTTGAGTTTCCTAGTTTTTTGATGCATCCTTAGGAGTCTTTGCGACGATAGCTACCGCATCATCTTCTCTCTTCGTAGGCACTGAACGACACACCATCAGCTATCCACAAATACCACGGGGTTATATTTGGAGACACGCGGGCTGCGGGCTGTGAGCCACGGACTACGGACCTCGGAATCTTCTTATTTCTTCCTTTTTTCCTATTCGGCTGGATTTAGAATTCTTAAATTGAAAGGCGCAACGAACGCTTCGAGACGCGCCTCCAGATCTATTCGGCACGGCTCTTCTCTTACTTCGGGAAAGTTTGATGCGGCTTAAACGCCAACTTCCGACCATATACGAACGTCGTACAGTTTTTTTGTTTTTTTTTTTTTCATCATTTTTTCGTCACTTTATTTTATTTTTTTGTGAAAAGGAGTCATTCGTCTGCATTTACGTCCCGATGTAACAAGAGCTTCGCCAAGATATCTAAATCCGAAACTTGAGTTACGGTTGTTTACGTTCCAAACACTCGTGTGTCCCTATCTCTCTCTTTTTCGGTTTCCCCAGTTTTTCTCTATCTCGTTTCAGACGTATTGAAAAATTTCCAATAGTTTCTTACGGGCAGAATTTACGTAGCCTAGTTTCAAACCGTGGAAGTAGTTGATTGATCGTCGGGTTGGAGGTTCGTATGCATCTGACGCAACGTACCCGATGCAATGGTTCTTATGTGTCTGCGTAAACTTGTCCGTATTTCACAAGTTTAAAACTTTCGCAACTCGCACTGCAGTTCTCTCGATAATTGTTTATCTCATCTTCTCAAGGTTCGATCGAATCCAGATATTTTCCGTACCTTACATTGATTTATGGGTAAAATTCCGCAAACGGTTAAGAGAACATTTTCCATACTCCGATGATAGCAAAAAATTAAACCTTATAATTAAATAAAATTACCTTAATTACCGCAACACGGAGGAATTACTCGAAACTAATACACCGAGTATAAAGTTAACCCGTTATATTATATACTGTGGGAAATACGAGCCATCCGAACCGAGTCACGGCAAAGCATTAAGCTTTCGCGAAGCTTCCATACACGAAATTTGCGAACTCGAACTTGTGCCACGAACACCTGCCCTCTCTCGCTTCTTAAGGCCGGTTCTCACGTCAACAGCACGAGCCTGTGGTACAATAGGCCTTTTGCACGAGCTCCGAGCACGTAATAAGGTAGGTAGATATATATATAGGCGTATACATATATGTAAAAAGATGTGCATACACGTGTGCTAAAATACCGTCGTATTAAACGCGAGTATACACGATATAAGAGAGCAACAAGTTTATGGCACGATGCTAAAAAAAAAAAGGTGTTAAATCTTTGTTTAGTGTCGTGGGAATTAACCTTACGAACTTCAACCTTTATACGAACTTTAATATAAAACCTGATTAGAATTAGCTTGCCCAGGGTCTCGAACTATTATCTATGTAGTAAAAGGTTGAAGGCGTGATATGTCGGAAATAAGCCATAGAATTAATTTATCGATAATATGGTTTATGAGGATTTAATGTTTTTCTCAACAACCGGGTATACTGATCGATATTATTTATGAATACTCTTAGAATAGACTAGAACCCTTATAGATTTCGTTTTGCGGTCGCGTTAGTTTTATTTTTTTTTTTTTTTTTCTTCGATTTCCTACGAGTTATTACGTGTTAAAAAACCGTTCGTTTGTAGTTTGAAGTCTCGGTTATATAGACCGCAATTAATGTTTCATCGACAAATATCGTTTGAACCTGGTTTCCTTTTTTTTTTTTTTTTTTTTCCTTTACGGAAATTTAGGCCAACTTAATATACATATAAATCAGGACAAAGAGACCCGCTGTACTTCAAATGCCCGAGGGTTCAACAATTCTACGATTTAAAAAAAGAAGAAAAAAAAAAAAACCACGCAGTGGCATATTGTACCGATATACCTCAATAATCAAGAATTATGATTAGAAAAACGGAGAGATTTTTTTTGTTTTGAGTGTATAAAATTCTTCAAAGATTGTTTAACATTTCACCATCCCAACGTCTAGCGTATATAGGTATATCTGAAATACCACGTAGTTCACGTCATTCTCGATTCTGACAAAGACAGTAGCGTGTTACGGACGGAGATCCGGGGTCTGGTTCGAACATATAATGCGTTTTGTTTTATCAATATTGTAGTACGTAAAGTAAAAAAAAAAAAAAAAACTATACATACGTAGGTAAGTAAAATTTTGTATACATATATACGTCAACGTGACGTTTGAATCTTTATAATGTCTTTTTGGGAGTCGTTGATCGTTGGTGCGTGTCGTGCGTGCGTGTATCAAGCTGAGTTAAACTGATGAAAAGTCTTGGTAATTTTATCATGGTTCACTGTGGGTATAGGCATTTAGATCGCTCGCGCCCTAAGCGTTGTTATACGCGGTGGCGTTTAGTCAGTTTTAAAAGTAATACCATAATGCGATAAATTTTACTTTCAAAAACGTGGCACCATACTCTTAAGCCGCTCTTAAAGACCAACAATTTCAAAGCCATTAGCAAACCAGATGATATAAAATAAATGCGTAATCTAGTGCTATAATATGAGTTTGTACTGCACACATCCCTGTAGTGTAATCATTGTAAAACGAATGATATTAAAAATCGTGTATATCTTAATAATCACAACATTAATAAGAACAATTTTCATTCAATTATAACCATATAGATGATTCCAATCAACATTCGGATTCACAGTTTTGTTATAAAAAATAATAAAAAATGTTAAAAATGACGCAGCAAAAGCTTCGATAATGAAAATTGGAAGTCTTATTATATGACGATTGTAAAATTTTAATCGCAAAGAAATTCGGCTTCTCTATCTGTATCTATACATATACGTATCTATACCATTCGAGATATTGTGTTGAAGAAAAAAAAAAGAAAAAATTGACTGAACAATGAACGGCATACGACATATTCTGTTGCCGTTTCAATACGCGGTTATATGTGTTGCTTTAACGATCGTGATAACCAGTGGTATAAGAAGATTTCTATACGTTAAAAAGAGACAAGAAGAAAGATACGGATATAGGAGCGTCCGCGGCCATGTGGGACATGTCCGTTACTCGATGAACGATGTACTACATACAAGAGTAAAAATGGTTTACGTATCGTTTTGTATCATTTTCATCTCGTATGGATCAGACGTGGTCACATAACAAATCCGTTATTTAACTGAACGTGAAATTTCAATTATACAAACTACGGCGTCCGTTCATTCGATGTTATTATATATATATATGGACCGTGCGCGATGATCAGCCAGTGGCAAGTACTCGGTAAGGTAATAATTATTGTCGGAACGCGAACCCTGCAAGAAACGATAGACGGTGTAAAAAGAGTTGAGCTGTAATTCTAACGGTTTAAGAATTCTAGAGTTACTCGGGGGTACTCATTGGTAGCAGGAACGAGAGGCTCTTGAGGAAGGCCCTGAGGTCTGATACTTGCGGATAACTATGGGAGTTAGGGCATGCCGCGCTTTCTACTTAAACCTTGGTTTCGCTGATTATACGGGCTAGTTATATACGGCGAAAATATTACAGCCGTTGAACCTGCGGCTAAAAGGCTTCGCCAAAAGCTCCGTATAAGGGATTTAGAGATGAGCTAGAGAGAGATAAAGAGAGGAATACCGGATACGCTTAAACCTACTCGCATAATCCGCGCGTTGTTCCAGGAGATGAGCATGCACTAGAGGTTTAGCATGCTAGGCATAAAAAGGGAGAAATGAAAGAAGAAGAGTAAAAAAAAAAAAAGAACAAAAAGGAAAAATGACGACCAAGCGGTTATAGTATACGCCGGGATAATTTAAGGCTGTTTTTAACCGAGGTATAAGGTTCTATCTCTGTTTAACAATTTTCTTCTTGCCGGTCAGGTATCTAGTCGACAGATATTAAAAACCTTTTCAAAGTTTCTCGAATGATATCTATACCTACCTGGAGTTCCGTTAAAATCCTGATCCTTCGTCTTGGGCCTATAGTGCAGTCAGGCACAGGTATAAAACGAACTAAAAGGTTCGAACCTTTTCACTGCGTCAAGCTTACAGGGCCTTCAGAACTCGGGTTCAAAAGGTTCTCATTTTAATTTTTATTTTCATTTTCATTTTCTCTTATTTACTTTTTCTCTAATTACTCGAAAACTTTTATTACCCTTATAAGTCGCACTGTGCGTTTAACAATTTCAAGATTCTATACTACATAGGTATATAGACTGTATCCTTATGAAAATTTTGAACCCCATAAAGGGCTAAATTATCATTAAGAACAGGTTGACTAGGACTGAAAACGAGTCGAAAGACACGAGAAGACGAGGCGATAGTCCTCTCCAACATTTTCGATAACGTGGTAAAACGGCTTATCTTAGTAGAAAAAAGGAGCCTTTCGACTTCGGAGTGCGATGAGCGTGGACCCAAAACGTTTCGTCGTTCGTAAGCGGTTACGTGTAGTTTTCTCAAGAAATCTACTATCTCCAAAGAGATTAAAGAAAAGAAAGAATTTTTCGGTCGATTAGCCGCCTCAATCCCATGGATTTGACCACCTCGATTTCATCTCTAGAAGCTTTTTGAACTCCATCCCTACATACACAGACCCGAAACGCGCAAGATCATCGTGACGTCAAAGACTCCCAAAAGTGTTACTTAATTAATTAAATTGATTCAAAAGGATGATCGATCGATCGATCACTTTATTCGATGAGGTAGAAGCAGAGCTTTGAACTATGGAAACACCTGCCACCCGCGTAGCTCACACTATGGTCAGCAGTTGTCGCAGATAGACGTGACAATTTCCGTAACGGACATGGCAGATGCACCTAAGTCAGAGCAATTTTCTACCTGCACCATTAGCGTTATCCGGGTTCTTTGTTGTTCGCGTAATGCGGAAAATAAAATAATGCATAATATATCGATACGGCTAATAGGGTGGTAAATATATAATATACATGTTTGACTAGCACGCAGCGGATCGGCTAACGGTTCGAGATAGTCTTTCGGGTTAGCGCAAAGAAACTACGATAATTAGGCTGACCCAGTTCGCCCCCTACCCGAGAAGATAAATGTTCGTTTCACTTTGAAAACTGAATTTCGACGGTGTTTTCTTTATGTTTCTATAAATAAAATCGAGAACTGTTGCAATAAAAATTCTGTGATCTTGCATAGCTATGGAATAAATTCGAGTGTCATCACACATAAAGAAGCAAAGAGGGTAGCCAAATAAAGACATATACATATAAATAACCCGATACTCTATAAGTCGTACAATTACTCGACAATTACAGTCGGCTGAATGTCGCGTAAAATGAACTATAAACTGAGGTATTATAATAGCACCAATTTCGGGTTATCTAATCGTCAATTTGTTCTACGATATTACGGTTATTTCACCGGCTTTAGGCAACCACGTGAATTTTTTGACGATATTTTTTTTTACCTATATTATGCGTGTTTTTGAAAATCATGTTGGCTGTTATTCGCTCTCATACGACGTTCAATCGAAGTCTGAATACGCGTACGTTTCGCTTTGGTTTATACTTTACGAAATAAGTAAACTTTGAGCGGGGACGAAAGGGAGTCGTCAGTCAGAATGGCGACGTTCGAGTCAGAGCTAACATAAGGCATAGTGGCACATAGCCATCATCTATATACTCGTTGCAGAGTAGACGTAAGATTACGAAACGCCAAATTGCGTCCATTCAACAAACTTTCTTAGTAAGATCAATCGCTTGGATGTTTCCCCGATCTTTCAACGGCTACGCTTATTTTAATACATGTTTGGTTCCCGGGGTTGATTGCAGCATCCCCCAATCGTAATTAAACTTTCTTGATTGAAGGCTTCTGAGCAGACGTACGCACACGAAAAAATTGTCAGAAATTGAATTTGATCATGAATTATGGCTGACGTAAGATTTCACGTGAAACCCTGCAATTTGTCATTTCGAATGCTTGAGTTTTATCAAAAACTGTCTACCTATTACAGTCTGATATAGTTTGTACTATTTTACGAAGAAAAATAAACACGATGATTTTCCGTATACATTTTTGGGCTGTTTGAACCTGGTATAGCTTATCCAAAGATCATTTACACGTCTCTTAGTCGGGTATATAACGCGTATACAAAAAGATTCTAAAATGTAAAAGGTACTGGCTATACACGAGGCAGTATTGGCTCCAGAAATCCACGGAGCATTAAACTCAACATAACACGGCGCCTTTTAGAGTAAATAGTTATTACTTGATATCAGGTTTCAAGAATGTGCGTACCAACACATATTCTAAACCATAAATTCTAAGGTCCGGTACCTACCTCGGCAACGGCAATTACCTCATCCCACTCGGCTAATAGCTTCAAGATCAAATTGCCGCGTGCAAAATCACGGGAGTTGAATTGCGCGAGAAAACTAGGGAAGGGGAATCGACGTAATGCCGATAATTTGTCATTCTCTTCTTTCATCCGTCAATGTATCTCTCTTCTCTTTTTCTCCGGCTTGTCTATCTGCTCATAAACACGAATTATATAAGCGGTTGTATTATATCCGCACGGGGTTCACGTCGAACGTGATATCCCCGACGCGCACGCTTCTTCTTCGAGTGAGTCACTCTTTCGTGATCCCTTCCCTTCTATGCAAGATAGAGGAGTCAGAGCAGAGTAGAGTTCATCCGGCAACGTCCACGACCACGACCACGACCACGACCACTACGAACCTCCACGGCTGTAGGTATGGAAGTAAGGAAAGCCGAGGCGTTGCTGTACCCACGTAGGAGTAAAAGGAAGCGAAAGAAGTAGGGGAAAATAAATAAAGAAAGACAAAGGACGTAGTTGTCAAGCGTTTTCTTTTATTAATCAGTCCACGTAGCTTCCTCGCTCTGCAATTTCCGTAAATTTTCAACTCCTCTAAACCCGCACGGCTACGGCTAGGACCTCGATGTAAATACCGCTTCCTCTCCGATCATTATTTTACTACTCGACGTTATGCAAGTGGATATTATACGTAGGAGCTTTACATAGATAAAAAATAAAGGCTCATGCAGAATATCATGAATTTATTCAACCCGTTGTTCATTGTTACACAGGTCCTTCCTCTTCTTATTTTTCTTATTTTTCTTATTTTTTCTTATTACGTTCCTTTTCATACGCAAGAAACTAGCAGAGATGAAACAAGCTTCAGGGTCGTACCTGCCGCTGAAGTATGAAGTTATACCTTCGAAACAACGCGTACAGCAAATTTCCATTACCTAGTGTCGCAGGATGTAGAGATTTGCAATTCAAGTATTGCTGCGTTGGCAGTCGTGTGTCTCAGCGTTGCGGTTTCTTATCACTTTTCTCTCTCTTTATCTCTCTTTCTCCCTTCAGTTTTCTCCGAAGAGTACATTGCCGTGACTAGCAGTCTGGTTTTCCCATTTTCTCTTCTTTTTTATTCTTCTCTTTATATCTTCTTATTTTTCTATTCGGTATTTTCCCGCTAAGTTATTGACCTTTGTAACAAAACAACTTTACCCTTGGTCTATAGTATATACTACGCGTGAAAATTTCACTATGGAATAACATTTTTCATATCAGTGATACGTGACAGCTAACTCTAAAAGTCCATATAATTGCGGCGAAAGTGTAACGCGGTGAGACCGCGATATAATGTAATATTTCATTTTCCCGTCATTTGTACAGGAAACGGCCGTAACCACGTCGTTCATAGTTCATTTCATGATATAGAAAATTATAACAAAGATTACAAAACTCGTTGTCATTCTCAGAAATAAGTAAACCGCAAGTTTGCGGGTTGTTGCGACACAAATATTTCGGTTTTCCGTATCGAACCAAAAAATCAAACATATATATATATATATCCACATATGAAGACTTGTAGTATTACACTAAACTGCCTACATAAAGTGTGCAATAACAAGAGAGAGAGAGAGAGAGAGAGAGCAAAAGAGAGAGAAATAGAGAGCATAAACCGTCGTCGGCAAGGGTTGCTTCACCAGACAGAAAAGTAACCAAGGGAGACTCTGCAGTATGACAATGAGCGAGGAGGCCAGGGTAAAGACTATTCAAAGGCAGACACGTATATCTAGCTGAGATTGTGAGCGGCGGTACCCATGACTGCAGAATAAAAATGTATATAAAGTGAGAAGTGAGGGAGGTTCGTCGTCGTGACAGTCAATAGAAAAAGAAACTTGAGCGAGGTTTCTGACTTCGCAGTATTAATAACTGAGAGTTATATACCTACATTGCACGTATGATGTTGAATCGCTAGAAACCCCTACACCACATGAGAAAAAAGAAGAATTTTTCAAAACCCTCCAGGGTTCTACTCGAGAGTATAAGATATAACAAGATCCTAGGGTTCAACCAAGGCGATATAGTCAACACCCACCCTCTCACTTATACTGTTTTAACTCTCGACTAATGGGGTTGCCATGTCAAGCTCCGAATCGAACTGTATAAACAGTATTCCAGCCCTTCTATTCCTGAGTATACGTGGGGTTGAGGGTTGAATTCTTCTTTAATTACCTAGCAATGGTATAAATTGATACCGTCGTAGGTTAGATGCTGCAACCTCGCATACGAGTGTATGATAGTTATCATTAGTGCGCGGGATTAGTTTTGAATAATGGTATGTGATAAGGTTATCTTTGTACCAAGAGTAGGACAAGAATCGGGATTTCGGGTACGAGAGAACGAGAGGGATAAAGAGAGAAAAGGAGAGGGAAGATAATATTAATTACGCGGTTAACTGCCAGCGATGGAAAGCGGCTTACGGAGGAGTAGGGTTCAATGAATAATTATTAAGTACTGAAAGATTGGCTTATTGACGAGAATTAGATCGATAACTGAGAAATAGTATTTTCGCACGATTCAAACGGTGACCTTGATATAAAATTACTTAACTTAATTAATTTCGTCAAGTTCAAGAAAAGATGAGAAAATTTTTTATAACATCTACATATGTGTATTCATATACTATGCGACACGAGAGTCACTGACCGCGCGTATGAATAATTCACTTCACATATTGTTGGACGCGCCCAGATACCCCGCGTCTGTATACGAAAGGTGTGCTGGGAATGAAATTAACTTACATTCCACTAGAGAATCTCAGCTGCTGGGGCTGCTGCTGCTGCTGCTGCTTTGTCTTCCCAATTCTATCATTAGGTCAATGGCGTGACTGTGATTGTAATTTCAGCCTAAATTACACCTACCCTGCAAGCGTGTATATTCCAATCAGAATCAGACTCATACTCACAGTCGTGTATCATCGTAATGATAAGTTTCATTAATTAATAATTAATTTCATACCCAACAGACGGAAGGGCGTTTGCGAGACTGAAAAGATTGACTCGTGGTTAATTTTCATTTTCATTTTCATCTTCATTCCGAGTTATTTTCTCTGCAGTCCTGACACTAATGATGAGCAACGAACGGGGCGGGAATCTGCCTTTCTTTTAATTTATCGATTTAATTTCACCCAAGCGCAGGTCCTTAGCTCGAGCTGACGTCAAGGGAATAAGTTTGACTCGTAGTCCGTCACCTCGTTTTCATTATTCGCCCGCTCAGCATCTCGTGCAAAATTAATGGCCACCGAGGCGGATTACTACGCCAAACTAGGTGCCCCAGGTCTCGCTACCTATTCATTGTGTCAGTTCTCTAGTTTCGCGCTGGAATCCACTTTTACCTTACAATTTAATGACAGCCCGGATTCTTGGCGATATTTTTTCACCCCTTAACACTACTGCGGAATAATTTTTCGCACATCATTAGAATTAATAAATTATTTTGCGTCTATATATTCAAATCATATAATAACTCATTTCGAGCTATTAATGCAACGCAATGGAATAATGAATAAATTCTAATGTATCCACATTTTTTTTCTTCAAACTGTTAACAATCTCTCAGTCATCCTTTTTTTTTTTTTTCTATTTCTATCACTCCTTCAATGATATCTTCATAATGACTCGATAAGTTGAATAGAATTTCTGCAAGACGACGGTGGATCACGCGAGGTCACTGACTGCGGGTGTGGCGATAGCTAGCGAAGAAATCCCACCGACCACGACCGCGTTTCGAATCTCATCTTATACGACATAAGAATTTAGATTTTGACATCTAAATCGTCCCTCGGTGTAAATGTATCGATTTTTCTTTCAAATTAGGCAAAAAGCATGAAGAATATGATCGAGGCTGTTCAGTACACTACGCGCTTCGTAATTTTATCTATTTCTTCAAGGTAGACTGACCGCTGAGACCACGAGCCAGAAGGGATTCGCTAGATCTCTAATCCGTATAAGAATTGTTTTAATTGCCGACTAGCCACTTCCCTGGCTAATTGCATTACCGCAATTGTTTTTATGTAGATTAAAAAAAAGAAAATGAAGACGGTGTGAACTTTTACGGAAGTATACGCGGTGGCCTTTAGACGGTGATAACATTGGTACGAGTATGAAAGAGTCTCGAGATTGATAATTCGTATTTACGGGTATATGCGCGAATAACGAAATATGTATACTATATCAAGAGAAACAGAGTTCCTGCTGCGCTTCGGTTCTTAATTAATATCAGAGAACTCGGTCCGCGATATATTACCGATTTGAAATTTTAGTAACGGGATTTTGAGCTAGGGTCAAATTCCAAATAAATTTTCAAACAAATATCCGAAGAAATGGAACCGATATGCAAACAACTACGCGGTATCTGATCCCAAGATATAGGTACACACACCTTAGGCGACAGCGACTCGATTCATTCCCTAGAAGTGATAATGATTTAAGATACCTAGATTTATTTATTCCTGGTCTTCCCGATGATGTTCACGTGCCGAGGTAAACCGATATGGAAGATCCTGGCTACTCAAAAAGCTACTCGGCCTATATCTACCTAGCGGATGGTTCACAACGTTTTCGAAGCTTCGGCGAAAAGCGAAACGGATTATTACCTGATCTTCCCAAGCCTTGAGCCCGTACTCTTCAGGTTATAACTTTCGACATGGGAACGGTATGCCATAACGTACCTTAAAGGTAGTCTATGTATAGGTAGTACATGTATTATACATATATGTCTGCCCTAAACCCGGCCAGTATTTTATCTATATACCTACTTTGCTAAAATTTTTCTCTAGGGAAATTTCAAGCGAAGTGGCATATGCTGCCGCAGCTCGATACCAACTATACGTACATACCTATACTATAGGCATAGGAAATAGAACGTTCTATTATAAGGTGTATACCTACATATATATGACTGAACGAAAAACATCTATTCCTATAAATATTTTATAGTGGTTGGTTCAGATTTTTTATTATTTAATGTAACAATCGCGCCTTGAACTTATAACGAACCTGTGAACTAGGTATAGGTAAAGGTATGACTTTTAGACACGGTGCTCAACGCTACTATTCAGAATAATAACGATTTACGGTGATTATGGTAGTAACTGTTCGTATACAGCGATCTGTGGATATCTGTATATAGGAAGTGGTCATAAATCTCGAAAGTATAGGTTAGTGGCGCAGTATTTTTACGAGCATCTTATTACGTGAGAGAGAATATCCGTCCATGAAGAGAAAATGTTGAAAGAAGAAAGAAAAATGAAAAAACTAAAAACGCTTTGGTAATTTAACTTCATTAGTTCATAGTAGATTTAAATTCGTTCGATCCTTGGCGATTGGTTTTAGTCTGACTCAGTTGGTCATTTGATTATAAGTAAGTAAAAAAAAAAAAACAAAAAAAAAACCCGAAGCCAGGAAAGTTCTTCGAACAAAATTAACCGGATAAAAATCGATTGGAATTTATCGCCGACAGCAGGAACACGTTACTTATACTTATACACGGCTGCTGTTGCTGGTGCTGCTGCTGTTACCGCTGCTGCTCCAGGGTGTCGGATCACGAAGGAATTAATTAACCCAGAGGCCGGTCTTATTATGTATATCATATTTCAGGAAACCTACTAATTTTCTTCGCGCAACCCGTCCACGTAATCGGTTCACTGACTAATTGAAGAACTTTATATAATCAAGCTTTGATGCTGTCACTCGATATTCGGTCCTGCACACAGGAAGCTCGAGTAAACAAAACCGAGCGAGTGACATACATATAATCGCAGCTAATAATAATAAATCGTTAACATCGGGTCCGAGACGGTAAAATAAAAAACAAAAAAAACAAAACGAAAAAAAAAAAGACCGTGAAAAATAATTATCAACCGATTTTTACACAGGAAATATAAATCAGCTTACGGATAGTTATCTATAGGTTTATTACCTGAAACTAAAATTAAAACGAAACTCAACATTTTTATACGAACGCCCGTATATCGCAGACCGACTCGGACCCGCCTAAATTAGTTTGAAATTTGTATGTTTTTATGTATATGTATACATATATATATTTGGCTTATATTCGGACGGAAATGGCATACGCCAGCTGCAAAGTTCACCTGGTTGTCAGTCTGCGCAAGTTTACAGATATTCACTTATAGCCGTATATAAGCCAGCTGAACACGTTCACGTATATAGAAGTTTACGTTCTATACACTGAAACGATATCACTGGAATATGGGTATAGGTATATATCGAAGTCAGAAAAACACCTGGCTCCCCTTTTTTTTTCAACTCTCAACTACCCTCGTCCCTCGTACCCTTATAACAACAAATAAGCAGGAAATTTTTCGGATTGAGTAAGTTAACAGAAAAAATAGGAAAATAGAAAAAAAAAAAATAGAACTTTTTTAATAAACAAAACAAGACTAGAAACACTCGCGAACGGATGCTAATAATAAAGAGGAGATTAATTATTGGAGCTAATTCAACTAACGAGCTACAAGGTGAATTTACAAATGGCAAATGGTGTAGGAAGATACATCGCTCGTCGCAGCTGAGTAAATGCGTGAAACAAGGTCGGTAAACAGTAATGTTATCAAACGAAAAAAAAAAAATAAAGGAAGAAAGAACGAAATCGTTAAGCACTATACTATTATAGGTACAGGATCAGCAAGGATAAGAAAATTATGTTCGCGTTAATTCGTATAGGAAAGAGCCATTTTCAATATGAAAATTTAATGAAATTTATCTGAAACAAGACACAAGTAGTGAGCTTAAAATAATCGCCGCATAGGGCCGTACCAGTACCACCCTACAGCCTCTTTCACCACAAAAGTACACATAGGTACTATTTTCGTCGGATGATTTTCACCGGCTATTTATTTATCCTAAAGTGTAATGGATTCCAAGTACCCATATTTATTACCTCTCCTTTTCTTCCTCTCCGACTATCCGCGGTTTAAAAAAAAAAAAAAAAAAATAAAAAAAAAATAATTGACTAAAAATTGAAGAGACTATTAATTTTATTCACTGAACTACGGGTATAATAATGATGACTATTACGCCCCGTTTCGTTAACGTCTACGTATACCGTGAAGAGATTATGAGATTATGATTATGATTATACCGAGAGATTTCCTCCTCTATACGATCGCAAATAAATGATACGATATCGGACCTGTCGCCTAAATGTTATCGCAAATAAATGAATAAATATACATTCGGATAAAAACAACTGTGCAGAACTGACGATGCCGTACGTCAGTGATTACGAATAGTGATGATCACACGAGATACGCAAAACAGGAAGAAAAAAAAAAAAAACCCGTTTATAAAATTAGTATTGTATACACGCGGCCATATGTAAAGAGGAATTTTTTTTTTTTACGGTGCATGCTCGATGCAGCATGTTCGCTTATACCCGCGTAATACCGAAAGGGAACTATCAAACGATTCTGCATGCGATAATATTGTATGATATATGAAGGAGTGATTCATATGGTTAGGAATAGTAATGCAATGGTTATGTAGTAGCGGAGATTACGAACGCTGAAGAGCAACGTTCGGTAACTGTTATAAGCTTGGAATTGGTAATTAATGCATGTCATGGTTGTTGCAGTTTCGTTCGTTAGCCATGAACGTGCTGCGTATATACGTGCCCGAGTGCAGACAGCTGCGTTCTAGGAGAAAACTGTTATTTTCTAACGATTGGCCGGGAAATATTCTATACTATAACAATTTCGTTGAATTGGTGATACGAGTTTGAAAAATTTTCACCACTTCCTACGCTTGGCGAGATGAACAAGATCCATATATATATTTTTTTTTATTCTTTTTTTTTTTTTTTTTTTGATCATTTCAAACGTGGGATGAAATTTTTTTGCTCGACTTAATTGTGAAAAGTTATCCTGTCTTCTGTCCGGGCGATTAATGCCGACGTTACTCGGTCTTTCTATACGAAGTATAAATAAATTGGAACCAATTAGTGAAGCTAAACGATTAATGTGCGACGAAATCATAGGTCGACTATACAAGAGTTCGAAATAATACTTCGACGCATATGTAACGAATAAAACGGCTGATAAAAGTTGAGAACACCGTTCCGAGTTCGTGCACGTACCAATACCAACGAAGAGGCATAAAGTAGACGCGGTTTTTTCATCCTTTTGCTACTTTTTACTTTCCGATCCCCACAACCTCGGCCCAGTGGTTGCCGAATAAAAGATTTACTCCTTCAGCAAGGCTTGTGCCTTTAGAAAATAGGCAGAGATTCATCAAACGTACGTAACACTCGATTTACATAGATTCGAACGAACCGTATATTCGTTTAAACATCGCGTCTATAATCTCGTTTCTCTATAGTTGAATCCTTAAAGTACCTACTTCGAGAATTAAGTTACTCCGACTTGACCTCCTAAAGGAATTATCATTGTTTAGTAGAAACTGGAATTTGTCCAAAAGTCATAAGTGTAAAAAGACCAAAAAGGTGGAAAGAGGTCCAGACTTTTCTCTTTACTTCTGTTTCACAGCGAGCATCGACTCACCTGCATTATAAGTTTGGGCAATGTGTGCGAGTGCGTTGTACCCGGCTGCTCCGAAGTTGGCCTTTGCTGTTGTTGGCCAGCAGCATCAGATCTGAGATCCTGCCTCCACCGCAGTACCCCCATCATATCCGAGCTCTTAATGTTTGTCGTTTGTTTATAACAAAACTGACGCGAAATCAATCTATCCGTGATTCGACGGTAGATTGAAGCAAAAAATATAACGTAAAAATAAAAGAGACGATATTATAAAACGACGAGTAGGAATATAGAAAACACTGTATAAGTTTTACCGTAATTCGGTTATATTTTCACTTGATATCGTTATAACTGCATACATTTTACTCCTTGCACATGTGTGTGTTCAGCGCACTATTTGTAAACACTTTGGGTATAAAATACGAGTTGTAGAAATAATACGGGTACTATAAGCGTTTATTAAAATCCATGGAATATGAAGAGTTTTTTAAAATTCTTAGGGAGAGAAACACTGGTGTGAAAGGGCAACGGCGACAAGGTATTGTTCATTTTCAACGTCACACCTAAGTTTTACATGTTTCTAAACGAAGTGAGGTCAGAGTAGAAAGTATTCTTTATACACGTATGGCGTATGGCGTATGGCGTACCGCGTGTGTCAAATGTTCGACGTATAAACTCCAACCACAGCAGAGCGGAGCGCAACCGCCAACTGGCCTCGTCGAGTAATATACCCGACAAGCGTGAAAAGCAAACGTTACCAAGGACCTGCGTGCGCAGCTTGGTTCCATAGCTCCGACCAATCAGGTATTGCCTTCCTCTGGAAAGCCAGACGCATTATTGTTCCATAGGAAACTACGCCTATACATACCTCTTCTCGTTCCGCAGGTTTGCCAGGACTATTCGACTTGACATTATCCTGGGGGTAACGGCTGCATTGGATCTATGCGGTAATATTTTAAGTTTCGATCACCGCGTAAATTCATAATGTCAGCTTTCATAGTTCACGAGAAAGGTGAGTTATAAAGTTGCGAAACGTTAACTTGAATTGAGATTTTAAAGCCTATTCTAAATCCATTTAAAGTTAATGCATCGCAAATGGTTCACGTCTCACTTATCCTCTTCGGTTGTCATCGTAAAATCAAGTTTACCCGGTTATGAGTCATTTTGGAAACCATGTCAGCGGTATATACAAATCTTGCGAACGATGATAATCATTCACTGTAGGTGTCTAAGTGGTGTTTCAGTAGAAAGTCAAGTTGGAAAGGCGTAGATTAACAGAGGAGATACATAGGTGTATACCTCGTTGTCGCATAGTTTAAGCGTTTCGCCAATAATTGTTAGTCCAAAGTTAAAGTTCGGTACGCTAAGTAAGGACTGTAATTGGTTGTGGTAAGGAACGACGTGCCAAAGGGAATAAGACGGTTGGGAGGAAGTTCTGAAAACCGGACAGCCGAGTGAGAGAGCGGGCATAAGGCAAGCGGATGTCATTTCGTGGTTGACTTGTTTCGTTGTCTCGTGAAGCACGCCACTGGCTCCCTATTCTTTTGTGTCGAATGTTATTTTTATTTTCATCAACTTCCTCCGTTGAAAGTAAAGGAAAAAGGGTACGAAACATATGAAGTGAAAAAGAACCATACGGGCGAATGCTCGGAGGTACAGGTCTATGGCATATGTGTTCGAATACCGGAGCGAAGATCCTTTATCGATTTTATAAAGTATTTATTACCACCAACAATTGACAAAATGGTTTCGTTTTTCTTAAACTAATTACTAAACTTCTCTTCCGCAGAAGAACCTCTTCGACGGAGGGTCCTGCGTTTGGAATTCAATTTGAAATCTCTCTTTGCACGAAAAGCAGCGAGCCTTCGAATCTAATTAGAAAGTTTTCAAAAGACAAAATCCACCTCGCCCTGAATTCTCTTTATTTCTATTTGCGTTTCTCTGACATTTCTCGCTTTATTTCATTTTATTTTATTTCATTTTATTACGTTTATTTAGATACGTTATTTAATGCCAACGACTACTACCTTACGCCTCAGATCACGTAACATTTCAATATATTTATACCAAAATAAAAATCACCATTTACCTGCTGCACTATTCAAACTATTCCTCAATTTTGATCATCTCTCAGATATATTCTCAGGTTTAAAGTAAACGATAAAATTTATCGATAAGTCTTCCCTGAGTCAACTTTCGACCTATCTCTACAGTTAGCCTTAAATAAACGAGATAGTATCCTGCAGGCTGTTGTCAAGTCACACCATACCAAGATTAGAAATTGAAACATTGCAGGTAGGTAGGTATTGTAATTTTTTTTTATTTTATACAGTTAGACAATAAATCCTTTTCGTACTTCTTCGAATCTGGTGAAAGAACAATCGTTTGAATAAATTCGCGAAAATCCCCTGATTTAGTTAGTAGACGACAATATCGATGTGTCTAATTAGTTTCAGCTGCAAGTCACGTAATTTTACGTCAACTTTCCGAAGATTTTGCGGAAAAAAAAACTAATTAACAGAAAATAACGCAGATGCGAGACTATACCTACCTAGGCTAAATTGTAGTTATTATATAATCATTGAGAACGATGAGAAAAATGTCATAAAAACTTCTGCCTACTTGAATACATACTTACTTCTCTGAAGAGAATTTACGATAAGAACTTGTTAGTTGGTGTTTTACTATTAGCGTAAAAAGTTTACGATGCTTTGTACTACCAGGTAAAGAGATCGAGAAGTATACGAGTAAACGAGTTGGAGGAGGAAAAAATGTTCTCATGTTTTATCGAAAATAAATAAAAACTTAACCGGATGTGAATATAAAAATAAAATAAAAACTGGAATGAAGAGAAAAACTATGGAAAAAAAAAAAAATTAGCCTACAATCGGCATCGTTTGTATTTCCGGTCTTAAAAATCTCTGATCTTCACGGTTAATGCGCTCACATTAGGCGCACATATACCATATATGCACGAATCTGTTAAATCTTTCCAAGTATTTAGCCGAAGCCCTGGCATGACGGTTACCACCTCACTCGGTGCGGTGGCTGGAGCGAAACTTCCGGTGTACCTGTCTGTCGACCGGAAGGGGACTCGCACTCCCCACATCCCGCAGGACGTTGCGTCTCGCCTCCTTGCATGCGTGCTGCGCATATAGTCCCCTACTGGTGGTTACTACCATTATTATTCAACCACTGAGAGAACCATTGGCGTATATACTAAGGAATACACAAACAATAGGAACGATATGTGCTGCAGCTGTAGCCTTCGGTCCTTTTGCAATGCGTGTCAAGTGTGCTTCAAGAAGAATGAATGTATGTAGGTATACCAAAGATGATAGGTAGGTACGAGAGGTGTGCATATCCGGTGACGAGCAAAAGTCTGACGATTATTTTTTTGAATAACCGTCAAATCGCACGAAACACAAAAGCGCAATGAATGAATTTCGACGATTTCAATGGGGGTATAATTTCAGGTGTAGATCTCGCAAATTATCGTCTAAAGGATAAATTGCTTGCAATCAATTTCATTGTGGCTTTGTATCTAGTACAATTGTTCGCATTTTTACAAGTCAAACTCGCGGGTACCAGATGTCTCGTGCAGGTTAATTACTGATGAGTTTAAAGTTTGCTTGCTTGTTTTCTGCACTGAATGGCCTGGCCATTCCTCCGAGACGAGTAAACTAGGAGCATTAAATTTACTACCGATCTGGGAATTGATGTTTTTTTTTTCGAGGGGGAGGAGTGGGGGACGGGTACTTGGCGAGAGTCTGGAAGCCTAGAATCAAGAGAGGATGTACACGAGTCGAAATCCTCTTAACGCGACGTAAATTGTTCTTTTCCGGGAATTAAGAACATCCCGACTTCTTAGATTCTGTAAATTTCAAACCCTGGAGCGAGCATATACATATCCGTCGTAAGTCGCTACCCACTCGTTTTGTTAACTGGTGCTACCGGTGCTGCAACTCTCAATTTACATTTCGGTAAGAACGTGCAGCAACGTTATTTCATTTAGTGTCAACGTACGAGTCAAGCCTGTTCTCACAAAGCCGGGACATTTGATTCCAAAGTCCTAATTGCTCCAAGCCTAAGGCATTAAAAAGTCTCGCGTAGTTTGACGAATTTAGAGCGTTTATAGGTTCTCTAAACTGTGAACAATTATGGACTTTCAAGGACGAGACCAAACCCCCAAAGAGATCAATAACGAATATGTGAATAATTAACACCCAGGTTCGAGTCATCGCGAATATTTTGAACGCGTGACTCATCTTGGTTACATGTTATCGACTGGGCGATAGAACTCACCTTTACCAACTGTAAACTCTGTTTTACCAACCGTGACTTACTTACCGATTGCAGTAAGCGTACCTTGAAGGGTATTTGCACTACCGACGGCCGAATAAACGCGATTTACTCTGCCGACTGAAGAGAACACTGCGGCTTTACCGACGTATGTTAGCAAGCTTTTATTATACGGTAAAAAAGTTTCCGATACAGGAAAAGGATTTCAGGAATTCAAAGGGGAGTGGGGACATACTTAAAAAGACACATGTTCCGAAGGGAGTAAAAATCCCAAGCTCCCATGTCCTTGACACTATGAAAAAGTTCGAGAACAAGCGGTTTAAAAATAGAGTAAAAGAAAGATATTAACGCAAACGGAGAAAGGCTCGACACAAATGTCTAGACTTTGAGTGCAAAAAGTCGAGAGTTTAGACGATTTTTCTCATATGTTGAGCATCCGACATACGGAATAGATTCATACGATTTGAGTGATTGTGGATTTCAAATCTGAAAAGAATACTCACTCCAATACATAGTAGAGATATTCAAAGCATTTAGAAATTAAGAAACGAGGCTCAATTTAACTCAAAAAGAAAAAAATTCAGAAGGTCGATTTCGGAGTGGACCTTCGCGAATGGCTTTTACTGGTAGAAGAGATGAGGGGATGATCCGGATTTAGTTTCGTCTTTTGTGACATCAATTTTCTTCCTTTTTTTTTCTTCTTCTGATCGCAATATTCCCGGAACTACTACGACGAGAAAGTTCTGGGATACGAGAAGCTGAGGGTAAAACGATCCAGAATCTCGTATTTCATTTTTTCTTTTTCTTTATCAATTCTTAATAACGGCTCTCGTTGTCCTCCGATTCAGCACGGCATTCACTGTCTCGTTGTACCCTGGTCTCTTACACGAACCAGAGTACAGCTCTGAAGTGAAGCACTTGAAGAGCACTGAACAGAAGAACAGTAAGAAAGGGGTCCAGCAGCTTCTGTGGCTCAGGCATTAGTCCTTCGACTAATCTTTCATGCTTTTATCCTGCTGTTCATAGCCGCATACGCTCTCTTTTTCGCGAAGAGAGAAAACGCGTTTGGGAGTCTAAAACTCGGACTTTCGGTACAGTAATAGCTCCATAAAGTTATAGTGGTCAATCGGTTCGAATATGAATCTGTGAGCATTATTATAATTTGCATAAAAAAAAGAAAAAATAAATTGCGCAACCTGATATTAATTTTTTGAAATTTTTTAAGCTCCTAAAGTGAATAGGTTGTTATTTCCCATGTCTAATGGTGGTATTTCTTAACGAGGTACTTCAAGAGTAAAATGTCAAGGTCGAGAGAACTAGAGACATTAAAATTAGCAAGCTCTGTCAAAGATATGATGACTAGAGAGCCACGAAGAGCTAGAGTAGAGAGCTTTGGTAATTAACCTCATAGACAACGGCTTGAACTAATTAGTAAAGTTTCTATCTGCGGGATATCATACATTTTCAAACTGAAATAAAAAAACTTCACTCAGATTTACAAGTGCTCAGTTTCATAACGGTTCGAAAAATCAAAAAATTATTGAAATAACGAATTCCGCAAGGACCTCGCGTAAGTCGGTAATCTTAATAGCCTGCAGCTATATGCATATTTGAATTTCGTAATTGAGTTACGGGTATATATTATAATATCCACGGAATCGTCTCGGAACTCAGAGACCTACATCAGACTTGGAGAGAGTTATATGAATCTTTAAGACTTTGATCCAAACATGTACCTAATAGAGACTCTGGGGAATTGCAGACAGCCCTGACTGTACCCGTAATTATAATTCTCATCTGATCTAATTTCAACCATCGGGGTAACAGCTGGCTTTAGACTAAGTTTAGAGACGGTTTGATACTGAAAATTGCATATAACGTTGATCCTTGCCCGAGGTAGTGAACGCCGCCTAAGGCATCGAAGAATAATTGCAGATTTCATTAGAAGATTAAGATCACATTGCTGCCCAGCGTGCAAGCGACCAGCAGGCGGCCTTGACTTAATTCGATTGTGCTAGTCCAAGACTGCGAACTTCCTGCTCAATTATTATGCTAATTTTTAGAGGATTGAATCGTGACGTATCCGTGCCTCGTTACTTTTATAATGACGAATAGGTAGCGGATTGTTAAGAAATGAATACAATTTTTTCTTTTTTTCTTTTTTCTTTCTTTCGTTCTTTTCGCGGTAACGTACGTATTGCATCGTTTAATAAATGACTAGCAGAACTACGCACCCTCGTACAAAACTGGCGATAGTTGATCGACCTTTTTTCAAACACCCTGTCGCGGTTGAAATTCAAAAACTATACACGCTTTTTATACCCACGTGTTATATACCCTCGCCAATATTAGATATTGCTAGTTATACTAGAATGACGGGGCGATTTCGTTTACGACTGGATATTTAGGTACTAGCCCCGCGGGCTTGTGTCCTCGGCTAAATCACTGACGGGATAAAAAGCGAATCCAATCGCGTTCATTCATTTAACAATCGTTAACGATATTTCCTGACTAGGTTTGTAAACGGTTATCATATACCTACGCTTATAATACTTATATAACATATATCCTAGGCCCCAGGGGATCGGCAGTGATTTCGAACAGCGTTACTAAACAGATTCTTCACTTTTTTTCTCTCTCTCTATCTCTTTTTCGCTCTTTATCTCATCGATCGAATCTCGGCCCTGTGTTAGTTTAGAAAAAAGTGACAGGAAAAAAAAAAAAAAAAAAATTATCACGATTAATCCTCAAGACAGTAAAGTGACGAAGTTCAATTACGCAACTCTTGAACTCTTCCTTGGTTATAGTTCAACTCTGCGTATAAATTCTAATTAGAATTATACAGAGCTAGAGGGTAAACGTTACCTTAGTTAGGGTACCTCTACACGCACGTAGGGATTAGGAAAAGAGGTAAAGTTCTCCTAGCTCTTGCGACAACAAACTTCACCGGGTTAAGGGTTAGGGGTTCAGGTGTTTATCTAAGGGCTAAACGAGACCCGTTCAATAGTCATATACATCGTTTTATTGCAAATAATTTACCAGAGGGTGTGACTCACCTGAGAAGAGAAGTAAGGAGGTAATACACAGCGTTGATCGTCAAGTCGGGAGCATTGCACCCTTTCTAAAATTTCAAACAGCTGATCGGACTGTGCTGCTGCCTAAAATAACACAGAGAAACAAGTCTTGAGTGTACTTATTTCGCTCTTAATTAGGCGTGTTCACGAATTAAAAAAAAAAATTTCTTTCACTTTCGCGTAAGTGTAGTAAAAGATAAATTTTATTATTTATAAAACGATGATTCCAGTTGCGGAAAATGAGATGATGCTGGCGATATTCTTCGTAAATGACTCGATGATAAAGTTCTGGTCAGTTAACTATCTCATATTCCACGGAAAAACCTTAGAGGAAGTTCCAATACCACATGCATCCGACCGACATGTTTCACTCAGCATCAGTTTTACTTTTCCTGCTTTTGTGTTTAGAGAGCAGCCGTGGAATAAATTCTAAACTACGTGCAGCATACTTTTTTGTTCAATGATTATTATTATTATTATTATTATTATTATTATTATTATTATTATTATTATTATTATTATTATTATTATTATTATTATTATTATTATTATTATTATTATTATTCATTTCAGAATAAATCTAGAAAAGAAATAAAAATAAGAATATCTCGGTACTGAATAAATTTCAGTGCAATTTGCGCTGCTGGTGCAGCGGTATCTGGATACTACTGCAGTTAGCAAAAACCGTGGAAGAATAATAACCGCGGCTTTAGTATAAGAGGAAAATAAACGAGCCGGGACCAACATTTAAAATCTCTACCTACTTTCCCCGTCTATTCGTGTAAAACGTATAGAAAACTTCCATTATATGTATACAGGTAAACATGTGTACGTGTGCAGTTAAAGCCCGTCTAATGGAAATGCGGAAAAACGTTCTCTAGAATATTCATGAATTACAAGAAGAAAAAACAAGAAAAAAAAGTAACGAAAATAAAACAATGAAATTTCACTATAAAAGTTCGAACAGTTATTATTAATTACCTTCTGCGTTTCCTCCGTACGTCTCGGATCAGAGTTGCAGTAGACCGATTGATCGAGCTGCTGTCTCCTGTAAAAGAGATAAGAATTCTGATATCAAATAATTGTAGGTGTTAAATTCGTTTAGTTTATAACAATAGTCAATAACCGAAGATCATTACATTATATAGATCGAGAGAACAGGTTCTGTAATAATAATAATAATAATAATAATAATAATAATAATAATATGATTACAAAATATCTCGCCGTCTTTGGCCTGTAATAGTAACTATTTTCCAATATGCTATGTATGAGCGTCTTGAGCTTTATCAGCCGCTAATAAGAACAATAAATATACGACAGCCGTCCATTTCTTGGTCTCGAACCGGACGGACGTGGTAAAGCTTACGCGATAAGACGACACAGCTATGGTTTTAAATTGTACGTATATAATGATTAGTCACAGACAAAGCTTTACTGCAAGAGACTTCATGGCGGCGAAGAATGATTTGAAAGAAATACATCTGCCCAATCGAAATCAGGCAGCTGCTCTTCGTTCACTCTTGTACCGATACATATAGTGATCTTTAGGGTCATCATCATTACCGTCATCATCTGCGGTTGAATTAAGAGGCGAAACCGTTGACAGTAATCAGTATATATATAAATATATATATATATTTCCCCATATATATATATACAAGGAACGCGAGTGCCTTGTTTCCCTAACATATTCCCTGTATAATTACAACAAATTCTAACCGCTTCCAATTTTCACCTATAACTCAACTGTATAATTTTATTTAACAAGCCTATAAATACTTGCGGGTTTTAGAAACACGTCTAAGAGATCTGCACTCGCGCTACCGTTAGCGTAAAATAATAAAATAAAAAAAAAAATAAATAAAAAAATAAAAAAAAAAAATTCTTCGTATCACTCTAATTCCTTAGAAATTTTGAAACATAGGTACTAGCTAGATAAAGATATTACAGAATAGATACATATATCGGTGGTATGATATCGTGCTGCGAATTATATTTATATTCGTTACTGTTCACCTCAGCTGGTAAAGAGAGTCGGGTAATTAACAATTAACTACTTTCATATAAGGTCTGTATAAGGTGTGGTATGTATGAGCGAGCAGATGCGGACTCGTGACTATATAAGATCAGAAATATGAGAATGTGTTCGTGTGATAATGCGTGAGTACTTTAATTTCATTTAAACTTATGTACTTGTTAACTTTATGTACATTATATACCGGTAAATATATAAAAACTATAATTTTATAATAATATATACAAGGATATGTTCGTTTCTCTGGTCTCTTGGGCGTGGTATAATGTTAATAAATAATTATTTATGTGGGTATAGGTACGTGTATGGTAAGTTATGTAATTAACTTTAGAATATATGCGTACAACGTCGATTATTTTATATAGTATAGAGTCGGAGAAAACGTACGTTTTAACATTTTGGATACTCCCTATACATCTTTGACTATCTTATAGTTCGGTGAAAAATTTGCGTTAATTAGAGTAGATTGACGGGGCGATAGCCACGTGCCAAATTATCACCGAGGTCGTCGGAGCTGTGGTAGGCTTACGCGTGAGTGAAGAAGAAACACCCTGCGATGGAGAGGCGTGGACTGAAAAGAGGAAGGAAGAGAAGTAGAAAAAAAAAGAAAATAAAGAAAGAAAAAAAAAAAACGGTACAGGAAGAAAAAATATGAAGGACAGCTCTAATAAACAGAGGGAAAGGATGGCAAGGAAAATGTGAAATGTGTGTATTTATGAAACGATGTGGTACGTCATAACGTTCATACCATAACAAAGTACAATGAAACGCGTGGTATTCCCATGGGGTCAGGTTTCATACAAACTTCCGTAGAAAATGTCTAATTAAACAATTTAAATTTAATAAACAATTAACAGGCCTGGTTTTATTCCAGGGAACAAAACGCTGTTAGAAACTGTATAAAATTTTTTTTAATATTAAATTGTAAAATCGTGGCATATATATATATATAAATTTTACCCCCGGGAATCGTTTTGATTTCAATAAACGAAGCGCGGATGATCAAACAAATTTTTTTTTTTTTCTTGATCGCCGAAACGATTCCCTGAAGGAAGATTCATCCCTCGAAATATTCTTCCAATTTGTACCAATTGTTCTGAATCGCGGAATGACAAGAATAATTGGATGTATACCATAGGCAGATATATCTAGACTTTCATTATATACAATCTACCGTCGAACAGGATTCGGGTATTATTACACCTGGACCGAGTTCTGAACAACCCTGGAGGTCGGGGTGGTATTTAATTATGTTTATATTGGCCTTTGCCACCGTTAGACAAACGTCAAAACGCGCGTCGGTCACCAATATGGTCCACGAGTCATTTGGGGCTGTTCTAATTTGAATGAAACTGTAATTTAGTACGTAAACCAACGCTGCTTTGTATTTTTATAGTCTTGCCAAGTCGACGGGTAGCTATTTGATTGGCAGATGTCCTCCCATGACCTAGACGAATACCCCCTTTCTATGAATATGTTAATTTGGTCATTCGGATGTCATTCGTTTGAACGTTGATGGATCGTTGTCGTCTTTTTGTTGTATTTTTTTTTCTCGTTTCTTTCTCTCTTTTTCATTTCATCTTTTTATTTCCCATCTTGTCATGGTCTTCCGACCACGTAACCACGCCTCCGAGGTATTGTCACTAGTGATAGATTTGCTCGTCAATCAAGTTACCGAAAAATATGATTGAAATAGGCGATAATTGCGCTCGTGTGCAAAGCGACAAAAAAAAAAAAAAAAAAAAACGGGACAAAAATGATGTATACAATAAATAAAATGGAATGAGAAAAGCAGCGATATCGTGTAATGGAGAAAAGACAAGCCTCACATTAGCCAAACAATCAATCACTTTCGGTAAGGATTGTCACGCATCCGTACTTACAGATATATGAAAAAAAGAAAAAGAAACAAAAAAGTCATACAGAATTAGTTACGGTGTTCAATTTCGATCTTTATTCTAAACTGCTTGACCGTATCTATATCAACGTAATTTTCCCGATTCTTTGCAATGATTATTTCTCAATCAATCTTTGCGGTGTAGTATAACAGTTACCATTGCAGCCATGAAGATAGTATTGTAAAAAATGTAATAAAAACTGTCGAAATGGCTCATCAAGTAAATTGTTAACTGCAGTCCGCGGTAATGGAAAAAAAAAAAAAAAAAAAATTGTTACATGCGGTGTGATGAAATAATTAATTTTTTTTTTCTTTGTTTTTTATATAGAGTAATCAAGCCTTGACGTGATTTTATGCGGTCTTATATTTTGGAATAAGAATAAAATTGGTGAAATAATGATACTATATACTATAGTGAAAACGGTGGTAAATTTTATGGCGAATAATAACGAGGAGGTACAGTAACGCGTACAGCTCCATAATGTAAATGTAAGTACGTACACACGTATGGTCAGAGCCGGCTATAACCAGTTTCAAAAATTCGAATTGAAATGGCTAAGTACCCGCGACATATGTGATATCAGAGCTAGGCACGTACGTAGATATACACGCGGCATTAACGGGCCATTAATTCTAACATTACGAGTGGGGAGGGTGTAGTACTTATAGTATACCTATGGTACTACCTAACGTCGAGAAGGTGAAAAGTACCGAATGGTCAAGTAGGAAAATATAAACAAAAACTAAACAAAAGCGAGTGTAATTTAAAGCGATGCTGCTCTCGAGGGACCAAGTGGCAAAATACCATGTGCCTTCCTATGCGGTGTGTGGCTGCAGTTTTATACATATGCCATATAGGTATTATATCTATACGCGAAAGCCTAACTGAGCATCGCATATGTTATGTATTGCGGGGTGAAATAGAGGGGGCGATATACACGTATGAAGCTGTCCTCCGCACACCCTCTGCTCATATCTAATTTGCATAACCATATTTCATTGCTCATTACTACTATTAAGAGTATTTTGGCATTGTGAAAGGTATGTGTAGGTATGTAGATGTACCTATATATCGTAGCGTGGCGGTGTCATATTGACATTTGCATCCTGACAAAAGTATATTCACGCCTTTTGCACCGCGCTCTCGTGTACCGAAAGGAATAATCATCCCTTTTTTCCCGCATGGGATATATCCTCGGTGTCGTACAGCCATACGTCCTTACGTATCCTCGACATTCATCTTCTTTCATCTTTCCCACTCGAGTTTAATATACTACGGTCTGTGTGCATACATACATGTGATGCGATACACAGACTGTCGTACCTACCTACCTAACTACCTGCGATGTATGATATTTGTATGGAAATCAGCTTACGGTATTCGCGGATTATACATTCCCATCAAAGTTTCAAATTTCGATCTATTACAGTCACATAGAATTTTTTTTTTTTTTTTTTTCATATTTATGAGTATCCAACGTACGTTCAGTTGTATAGGTATCAAATTTTATTCGTGATATAATATATGATGGGAGAAATATTTTCGGTCAGTTTTATAGGGATGAATATACACGTTACGTTTTTGAGTACGATGCGTGAATAATAAATTCGTATAAATTCAATTTTCTGTATAATTTTATCTAATCTGACTCACTCGAACATGGACTAGGGCAGATGACACGCGACATGCATATAACCGCCCCGCGTTGCTAGAGCATCAAATATGTTAATTTTCTTGCCTTTAAATCAAACGGTAGATAGGGGCGGTAGAGGTAGGTAATACGTCGATGACTCGTGCCATCACACATGACGTTGTTTAATTTTCATTTAATTAGCGAATACTCCCCCTCATGTTTGATTTCACCGATAAGGGTAGCGAGTAAATAATAAAGAATGAAATAGGTAACGGGGGATGGACAGAGAGTGAAAAGGGATGAAAACCCAACGGCAGTACCCATATGCCTCGCGTGTTTCAGTTCTATTTCTATATTATACGTATACCCAGTTCTTGTTTATACGGTTGAATATACGCGTTGTAGTTATAAATTTGATAAAAAGAAAAATGAGAAAACAAATAGGTAGGTATGTTGGTATATTCCTTCTTCAATTCTTTAAAATTAGTTTTTTAAATCGCGTTCACCCAATCGAACGACTTGGCACAAATGGAACGAGGTTATATACACCTATATGGCCTAAGGGTACACGTGGGTCAAATCACGCAGTTGAACAATCCCGATTTATAGCGGACGCATTTACAAAGCCCAGGAAAAACCTACGTCCTTCCATCTCTAACCAACAATTCGACAATAATTCCATGCCCACGAGTTCGCTCATCGGACCGAAGAATCGTCGATTGTAAATTCGTGCTATACCATGCCGCCTGCACTGGCTGGAAGGTTATTTGATCCAAATGCGATTAGGGAAATCATTTGTGCTTCTGTATAACGCAGAGGCGAGCTGTATATCCATACATACGCGCGTTCAAACTACTGTGTAATTCGTTATAAGGCAAAAATTACCCTTTTCAGGTATAGGAATAACGGAGTTGTAGGTCTAATACAAAAATTTGACTAATACCTGTAATCTAAACTCGCATATGTTTTTTTTTTGTTTTTTTTTCTTTTTCTTCTCACGTTATTATATGATACGAGGGATTATTACACGTATCAAGTATAAGCGTGCCGAAAATATAATTGCGCCAATTGCACCATAGAGTAATGTGGGACCTCTGTCGATGATTTTATATATCCACCCTATGCCTATACGGTACACATTTATATATATATATATACTATATATGTATGTATAGACGTAGGTAGGTACCTACCAGCCCCGAGTGGATGGGGTGTGAAAAGTGGTGGTTCAGTTGGTGACCGCCCCAACGCTATGAGAGTACAAAAGATCCCGTATGAATGTGCGTGTGTATAGATATATGTATAAAATATATGATCGTACGCGGCGCAAGATATACTCGACCTGCAGGCATTCGGAATATTACATATTGTGGAACGTTACAATAGATATGGCAGAGTGCGAAGGGTGTATATATAGATATATGTAATAATATTTGAAATTGCGGTTGCGTATGTATTTTGTTGGATTTATCAAGATTGCGATCTAAATCGGATTATCATAAAATAGTTTAATCCTACCGATAGAATAGAGGTGAAAATTTAGGCTGTAGATATCTCGCCGTCTTAATTCTCCTCGTAGTATCTCCTGCTCCGCTGCAAAGTAGTAACAGTGGGATGAATGAAACCAGTTTATCTTTAAACGTTTAATGCGTAAATTGGCTTAGAGTAATTTACTCCCTGCAGCAGCTGGGACGAGCTAATAAAGTTTTAATAAATTCAACCTAACTCAAATTTACTTTGGACACCCACAATCTTACACAGCTATTGATATGATGTGCCAGTCGTAGAATTTTGAAAATGATGTCACGTCAAAAATATTCAAAAATAAAGAAAAGAAAGAACAAAAAAAATCTCAGTTTTTATTTTACCATTCGCTCTTCCTTTATAAAAATCAAGACGATCTGACGCGGAATAACATTTTTTCTTTAAAAAAATCTTCCCGTGGTATGATTTTGAAATTCTATATGGAAAAGCAGAATATAATTTCAGATGAAGATATCTCATCGGTTTATTCTATAAACCAGCTCCGTAAATAATCAGGCATAACCATTACTCCTCGTTGTTGGTTGGTTATTAATTAAAGGGAATGGAAACTAACAAGTGGGCGCAACTGGCCAATTGACCTAATGTCATCGCGCCGTGGAATGCCCTGTATAGATACATGTACGTACAAGCCACCCCGGGTGGACTTGTGCTATACACTTTTATCCGTCCTGGAGGGTGGTAGTTCGTTCGTGTCCACTCGTCTCGTCCGTGACCGTTGGTCACCCGACCCCGGGCACGGGTACGAGCACGAGCACGAGCACGGGCTCGGGTGCGGGTTCATCGCGTCTACGTGAGTCAGAAAACAGAGATGCGCATTCAGAGTGACGATATAGTTAATTGTCCACTTCCTGCTAGCGAAGAAAGATTAATTTCATGTTTCTATTTATCTCTATAATATACCAACTATTTTAGTATACTATTATTAGCTATCCATGCGGTGCTCTCATACAAGGACCAAGAATTTTATTACTGAAATATACCTGCTCCGATGTTTTATAATCGTAAATGGTATAGGTGTAAATCTATTCATATTATTTATTATTTTTATTTTTTCTTTACCAATGGATAAAACGCGTTTATTGACATCGTGATAAAATGCGTTGTCGTACGTTGAATAAAATTATATAGGTATGTACCTTTTATAGTTTAAACGAAATCTTACCTGTTAAATCGTAATGTAAAAGCGCAAAATTCCACAGCAAATTTTATAGACAAATATATGTCGTCGTAGGTATCTAGGTAAAAAGTTTCGTCACGATCCCGTGTGAGGAAAAGATTTTTTGTCGTTTTTATTTTTCTTTAGTTTCTCTCCTATTTTTATTAATTTTTTTTTTTTTTTTTTTTTTTTTTTGATTAACAACTCTTACAAGCTATCCAAGGCAGGAAAGTTACGTGATCGCGATAAAGTTAGGGAACGTATAGAGCCCAGGTAGATACGTTAAGTGATTCAGTAGCTATCTAACGTGGTAACGTGTAATTTACGCAACACGTGGATAGAATTTAGATTTAAGATCTCGGTAGATTAACGATAGGCAAAATTCTGATACTATTTCGCCACGTATTTGAGAGAGAAAAAAAAAAAAAGAAGTTATTTTTGAATCATTCCTATTCAGATTTGTGAAAAAAAAAATCTATACATAGAAAGCTCACATCGATTTAACAAATAATCTGCATTTTTAATTACTAAGCGACAGTTTTTCTCAGTCTACGATTATATATCACGTGTATCGATACAATGCTGCTCCATTTATTTTGTGATACGGATGAGAAGGAAAATAGAAAGAGAGAAAGAAAGAAAAAAAAAAGAAAAATTTTTATTAGAGAAATCCACGGGGGTCAAAAACCTCTCGCTAGTAGAATTCGGTTGTATATCAAAGTGATGCAACATAACGCGCGAGGCGCGCGTCTATTGTATATCAATCGATAAAGGTGTAGAAAAAGAATTTTTATTGAGCTACATCAGTTTAGTCTGTTCTTTTTTTCGTTTTATTTTATTTTTCTTCTTCGGAGTCCGGCGCATTTCCTTACGACCGTTTAGCCCCGGGTTTTCGAGACAACGATCATATAGATTCCTATAGATGAACGCGGTATATGAGGAAAGTATTTTTAGACCAGTTTTGAACGGTTCGAAGACATCGGGGGTCTGGCGAGCGCGAGTGCGATCCGGTCTGCTCTGCAGCCTAAACGGAACCGAAGACCAGATGTCGAATACCCTCGCCCGGGTCTTGGCTTAGCTTGACTCCCGTCAAGCAACACCCCCTGCAGACGATATACTTTCGATGTAATTTCCGTTGGTCAGAGTCCAAGGAGACGGAGAAAAAGATTTTTCCAATTCACCGGAATCACGATTGGATCAAGAACTTCGATTTATATATTAAAGAGAAGTATAAAAGGCGATCCAACCGCAGAAATTCTTTCGAAATCAGATGGGATAATTGAACAGTTTGAAACTCTATAAATACCACGCGAATATTTCATTTTTCATTTCATTCCGGGTAGGAAATCGCAGAAGCTGTAGATAACAGTATTCCGTTTAATTGATAAGACTGTTTGCATGCAGTTTTTTATTTCCCCAGATTCTGGCAATCATGGTACAACTATTTTTTCTGCGAATTAGTTTGGTGCGTAAAATGGTAAAGAATGACGTAAACTTTTCGATAACACCTTGGGCGTTCGTAAAGATAACTTAACATTCATTAAGACCCGGTCAACAGCGGGGAAAAAAAATAAAAAACTGTTCTTGGTCGTCGATTTACGTTGATGGAGGCTGTAGCGTATCACGAGAGGCCGTGACAACGTATAAACGGAATGGTAATTAACAGAAACGACGTAATTAGATAAGACGGAAAATTGCGCGATATAAAGGTCAGGTAGATTAAAAGGAAACGGTTGAAAATAAAAATGGATAAAATTTAAAAAAAAAAGGACTGTTTCGAGCCAGAATATAATGCTGTACACCCTACAACGAATCCCTTCCGGTTTAGACACTGGTTTATGGTTTATGGTTTATATATGCCTTGGAATCAGAAGCGTATAACAACCTCTGGCGTGGTTGCATTCTATATTTAATTTCCCAAGTCAAAAGTCCTTTTTTTCTTTATCTATGAGCTAAGAAACAGATGGTTAAAGTTTGGCATGCACTCGAGGCAAGAAAGGATTCCGATAAGGTAAAGAGATAATCTAAAAGCTAAAGCTAAAGCTAAAGCTGAAGCTATACCTATACTGCACTAGTCAAACGACTAGTCAAACGATCAATAGTTTCTACTGCACAAAATCTTCAACTGATGAAAGATTTTCGATAATTTTCGTGCAACGAGAGATAAGGAATAAGAAAAAAAAAATATATATATATATATTTCGACAGAAATTGAAACAGCTTCGATTTATCGACAATAAATCTCCCAGTATCGCGGAATCTATTCATATTTAATCATACCTGATCTAGTAGGTATAAATATATCTATATGTTCTGTTTTCGTGGGGAACTGTCGTTGCCGTGAGTAAATAAACTGCCTTCCATAAATCGTGGAATTCGTTTGAAGAGCCCTTTTATTTTTCCCCCAGTATATAGGTATATAGCGTATTGCGGTGAGCCGAAGAAAGCAAACAGAACCAAAGTAGTATATCGTTCGAATTTCAAATTAGGGTTTATACATTGGCTTTTCCACATTTTCGTTCGTTTCGTTTCTTATTTAAAGCGATCCCGTACCCGTGTTTTACAAAAAAATTTTTATCATCCCTTCTCCGTTTATCTAAATCGAAACGATTCCCTGAAGTAAAATACGTTTTTTAAAATATTCTTACCGTATATGGCATGATTTAGCAATTCGATGAAAAACCACGAGTATGAAATCACCTCAATACATTTATACAGCATATTTTTTTCCCCGGTTGTAACAAAATACCATAAAATATCTCTATATCCTCCGCTATCGGTGAAAGTCCATTACATTTACATGCGAAAATATATATTTCTGTGGTAAAGAAGGAAAGCAATCAGCGTAGTGTTCGCTGTGACCATATGTGAATCATCTGCGAATCTCCTTTCTAATTTTTTTTTTTTTGTTTTCCTTCTCGTCTTTTTTATTGTTATTTACAATCCGGGATTCTGGAAATGGAAATACGGATTTGTACACACGCGATGTATTATGTATTTTCAATTTCCAAAATTTCCTCTTTTCCTTCCTTCCTTTCTTCCTTCTTCCTATTTTATTCCATTTTATTTCATTCCATTCATCCGTATGCACATGATATACTTACGTAAATATTACATATTTACGCCGTTGTGATATACTACACAGACCTAAGCGGAAAAGAAAAAAGAGAAATGACAAGGTCTCGATAACGCTGAGTTTCGTAGATATATATGCGTATAATAATACCAACAAACGCTGACTACAGACTAAAACCAGAGAGGATATCCGGTGCTGACGGCTTTGTCTTTCTCTACTCGTTCACGCACTCACTGTCCTTGTTTCAAAGAATCGTCACAAAATCTATTAAACGACTGACGTCATCCCTCGTTATTATTCCGTTAACATAACATAATAACATAACACAACATAACATAACATAAGATAAATGCTGAATAAGCCTAAGTAAAATCGGCAAATAGAACAAAAATTAATCATCGTCTTTTATCTAAACGATAATGAGAGTATAAACAGGAAAGAAAAATCGTCTAAACTCTAATAGATACAGAAAAAAAAAAAAAAAAAATCTATGAATCATACAGCTAACTGTCGTTCGCGTAATGATATCTGCAGAAATCAAATATACATATATATATCGATTAAAAAAAATCTAAAATGCATTATTACTTTTTTTTTTCATTATTATACTAATCCAGTAATCCAAGTATATTTTTCATGAGAAAGGAGATCACAGTTCGTTGACCCCGTTGCATAAACCATTAACCATATAAGCGCTGAATCGTACGTAGGAAGTAGTCAAAGGTTAACACGGTTCAACCGTTCCTTCTTCTCCACATATATACTCTACTATATGCATCTGTATCTACAATATATGTATGGGAATTCATTTATATATCACACATTCAACATTATATATTATATTATATTATATTATATAAAAGAAAAGTTCCTCGAAAAAGAGAAAAAAAAAAAGAAAAATTGTTAATTGGTGGACACTTGTTGTATCTTTCTTATTTCCTTTTATATATCATCGTCCTATACGGCTAAGAATAAAGGGGAGAGAAGGAAGAGACTGGAAATGCGATTTCTTGATGTATAAATAGGTATTACTATACGTGGAGTTAATAAAATTTGAATGAATGAGACGTGATATCAGTAATAGGTATCTACGAAGAGCCGTGAGCCGTGTATATATACTGCATTTAGCGAATTAGCGAATGAACGAATTACTGTCCCAGGATTTAATTGAATATCCGGAGTTTTGTATATGTGTAATACAATATGGCCGTGTTATATAGATATAGTCAACGGAACTGTGATTTAAAGCACATATAAAGCTCACGAAGAAAATTACGAATATAACTATATAGCGCGTGATTTTCATTTTAATTAATTAATAAAGAGAAGAAAAGAAAAGAAAAATTTCAGATATCTTAATATAAGGATCGGGGAATTTTCGAAGAATTTTATTCACCGTGCAGGCCGAGAGAGTATCGCGGAAATTCGGCAAGCGAATTTTTAGCTCGCGAACATCAAACAATGGTGATAATTGATCGCGTAACTTCGGGGGCGTCTCGTACTCCGGAGAATTTGCGATATTATATATGTATATATAATACTGACTTCCTGGCGAATGGGAGCTAACGTTAAGTTGTTTTTCAGACTGCGTGGATAGATGTATATGTGTTATATGTGTAGGTATATAACAGAGGTTTGATTCACGGTTTCGTGATGAAGCAGCGCGAGATGCCTATGCCTTAGGGACTTCGCGGCAAGTGGAGAAGAAAATAGAGAAAAATAAGATAAGCTAAAACGCGGGGAAAAAGACGCCCGGAACCAAAACAGCTGTTAGTAAACCGAGTGTAGTGTGATATCAACGATATAGCGAGCTACCCTCCACCCTCCACCCACCGACTAAACGAGAATCCGGAACACAAGAACACTTGTTCAATTCTTTAAAAGACTCGCTTACAGAGGCATACATAATACTTATAAATACGAAGCACCCACCCCACATGGTATGTCGGAGAAAACCAACGAACGAACTATAAACGACGTGGAATGTATTTGGGACAGATAACTTATCTTTACTATATACCATATATATTCTATAAGGCCTTGTACGCGTTGGGAAATAAAAAATGAATTCGTATAGTGTTCCGAAATTGAACCTCTCACATATGTATATACATGGGTATATGTTATTATTCGCAATAATGAACATCTATGGGTAAATCGCGGGTATATTATATAGGTATGTGTGTACCGGATGTTCCCGAGACGGTTTTGTCCTTCTAAAGATTTAGGGAAGATATTTTTATGCTTTTGTTCCTTTCTTTTTGCACGTGAATACACAATTAAATATCTACGTAATTCGTGAGATTATTGGAATTTTTAAATCTTCTATACTATTCGAAAGTTTTCGCGGTCGTTTATATGGTTCTCACGAGCGGATAGAACCACTGACGTGACGTGTTTTTTTCGTGTCCCAGATAATGGTAATTATGCATGTGTATTACACACGCGCGTTAGTGAGGAAATCTAAGAAATATACGCGACGAAATATAAGAGGAAAAAAAAAAAAAAAAAAATCGGGAAAAAATATGGGTTATCGTTTAACTGTAAATTAACAACTCAACTCGATGATATAACGTCTAAAAGTATGGAAAATATTAAAACAATTGACATAAAAAATGGAATCGTTACAGTGGATAATTTATAATATGAGTGGAAAGAAATGTTGCAAAAAATTTGAAAACTAGATAATATTTATACCGTTTTTTTGTCAACAGAGTGTAGGACTCCTTGGAGGGCGTGCAAAGTTTCATCCTCATTTTTCGCCCGCGACCTCCTCGTTTTTTTGCAATTCCACCGTCTAGCACCGGCATTCAGATGCGCGAATTTGGCACTCGATAATTGCGTAAATTTGATGTGAATATGGTTCTATAGATCACTGCGCTTTCGATCGCCTCGAATACACGCGATTCGTGTTCATTATCACACCGCAGGATGTAAAATCGCGATGGAAAATATCTCTAATAAAAAGTATAAACGTTGTATTTTATTCACTGTATAGTATAATTATCACATTTGTAAACGAGGATCAATACTGTGAAAATAAAAAATGAATTTAAAAATTGACTAAAATTCACTGATTTAAAAAATAAAAATCCAAGCTAATCACTCGTAGGGACTGTAAAACGTGTAACACACACCACGTGACCTTCTCTGCTCGTGCGTTACGCACAGACTGACGGACGAGCCGGAGAGAACTCGTAGTGAATGGTGCGTCACGGTGCGTGCTTGCCGATGGACGAGTGTACCGAGGGTAGAGCAGGGTGGGGATCGTCGCATCCTGTACGTATGCATGTGATTCTCATACTGCGTGGATATGTGTCATTTCTAATATATACATCAGTGAGCGAGGAGTGTTTATGGCGTTTGGTACAGATCTACGTATCTATACATACGATTTTGACAAAAGAGAATGACGCGCGTTGTGATTGATTCTCAATTGGGTATATAACGGCGATGATAAACCGACTGAAATTCCATCAATTTCTAGCTATTCATTGTATTTCCTGAAAACAACTCATCGACGCGTGAGACTCATCAACCGCATATAGGTACAGATATGAATGATGTGTATATATCGGGTGTATTGAAGAATTGATACAGGAAGATTCAGGATTTTTTTTTTTTTTTCTTTAAGATCGAAAGATTCGCGAGGGGAATGCAGAATGTCATGTGTATACGTTTCTCGTAAATTGAGAATCTAGACTTGACATAACTTGAGGATGTTTCCAGGGTTTTTAAAATAACGCATAAACGTCGTTCGTATGAATATTTTAAACTGCGATAATCTAGTTGAGTAGGTATAGAAAGAATATGAGGAAAAAACTGATATGGCATAAAATAAACTAACGGTCCATATACATACCTATATGCAGGAGGAATAATACTAAAAAGGATTACTAAAGTGTGTCGAACAAACAAGAGAATGAGAAAAAAAAAAAAAGAAAACCCCTTTAAATTCATCAGAGTAAAACGCGCTGCAGAACTAATCGAAATCGTATATGGATAGGCGAATCTACAGCTACTACTACTAGGCGTTACCTTTGGTCTTTGACAATGATAAGAATAAAGTTTACGATTAAAAATAAAATAAAATAAAAATGAATAAAAAAACTATAAGCACGAGGTAGATATATAACGTAAGTTGGATCGATCTATGGATCGATATCGTCGCCTACCTTGTACCTATACCTACTCTCCTGAAAGTATAAAGCAAGCAACAGATTGGTATGGGAAAGACAGAAAACCCCTATAAAATCGAATGTAACCTAGCAATAATTTATGTCTCTTGAATGCGCTATAGGTTCAACCATACAAGGTTGAACGGTATACGTGTATACATACAAGCAGAGTACCTACTACGCGTACTCGAAACCCGACATCTGCGACCGCTCGTAAACTACACCGACACACAATGTGACCTCTTCGCTCTGATTGCCATTCTTTTCGTCATCAGGCAACAAATAAGCCACGCGTATTCCTCCAGGGATTATATATAGTATATATATATATATATATATATATATATTTTATTTGATTTTTTTCGTTATATAATATATAATATATTTTACGCAATGTGTAGGTATAGTATACCCGGCTCTCGACTCTATATCAATAAATATTCCACTCTAACTATAAGCTCAGCGATTAGTAGCGGCTTAATAACCTCCTATGTAGATAATTAAAATCGAAATTATATGCACGAATGCACGAGTAAACTAAATACTAATCGATAGTCAAGTGTATTTTTTGATATCAGAGATAAACGATAAAGACATGTCACATTCATGTTTATACCGTCGAGAAAGAACGATCGGATATGCTGTGCAGTTGGACCCTTACTGGGTCGTGAAATCTCTGTTTTACACCGCTACGTCACTGTGTCGTAAAATGTAATTATATAATCGTCGTCAGTTTTACGGAAAGAGTATACTATATAATAATAATGAAAATAAAACGAATTCAATTATCAAATTTAGGTTGTTAACATTTTTATGGATTATTTAATATCGGCAGGGTTGTAGAGCAACTTTGGCTAGATAGTGTCCGTTTAGCTAGGTGATTGGTCCCGTCTCTACCTTCATCGTGAAAGAGAAGAACGAATTATAATTTCCTACTTTGAAGAACGAATTTTTCGCCTGGGAATCGTTTTTATTTGAATTAACGAAGATTGGGTAATAAAAAGAAATTTCGAGGGTAAAAAAAAGCGAATTAAAAATAATAAATCGAAGATCACTCGCGTACGACCACAGCAAATACTACGCTGATTATTTTCCTTTTTTTACCGCACAAGTGTATATAATTTTCGCATGTAAATTTAACGGAGTTTTATCGATAACGACGGATGTATAAATATTTTATGGTAATTTTGTTTTTTTACAACCGAGGAAAATAATATGCTGTACGTTGGTTTCCCATCGAATTGAAAAATCATTCGTCGGGGAGAATATTTTTATGAGCGAATTTTACACCGGGGAATAGTTTCCATCATATTGATATACATGCACGCTCGTTCGTTAATCCAAATAGAATCAATTCCTCGAAGGAAAATTCGTTCTTAAAAATATTTATATTTTATTTATGAACGTATGGGTCAAAGTGCTCGTATGTGTGCAGATACAAATGTATATATAACCAAGAGCATACAAGAGATTTCCGCCCCTCGACAAGCAGTAATTATTAAGTGTTGTGATAAGATCTAAAATTCGCCCCTCCTACTCCCCAAACCAAACTAATAAAACTTGACGTATTATATTCTGTACTTTTGTGTGATATTTATGTAGTACTATACCTACCTCTATAAATACATTAATTTCTCTCATTATACAAGAGAATAAATATTATTTCTACCTACGTTACAACGCGGGTATACCGAAGCTCGTACCTCGAACCACTCAATTATACATACAATATACTGTATTTTGATTAATTGATGACCAGATGGGGCGAGATGGACTTGAGCAAGCCGGTATTCCGCGAAAAATAACATATAGTAGTTATTTTCCGTGGGGAATTCAAGCGAGATAAATCTGCAGCTTGTATTGCATACACGTAGGTATATGGTATAATTGTAAAAGAATTTGGTAAAAAATAAACAAATAAATTCTAGCCACAAAAATTTATATGAATGTGTAGATTATTTATTTTGTGGTAAAATAACTGTGTCAAACGATGATCCAGCTTTTCAACCCTTTAATTCCACCGCTCGTGATCCTCGTCCCCTGACCTCTCTTCGCTTCGCATCGTATAATAGCTTCGCTGTTACCCTTTTCATGCTCATATTATATTAAGGGTAGAGGGACTTTGGTTGTGCTATAAAACGCGCGTGCCGCTAGGTATAGGTAGGTACAGCTACCGTGGAAAGAATAACGTCAGTTCGCTAAACCGGCGGATAATATTCGCGTGGAAAATTGTCTACCTGAAATATTTTAATCGTATAATTGTTCGAAGAAGGGTTTTCACCGAGAAGGTGCTGAGAGTCGTAACTCACGATGTTCCAGCCCCTGATTTTCGATGTAGGTATGTACACCTACCCATTACTCGGGACATAATGTTTTACTAAAACTAAATCAAAGGGAGGCGGAAATTTTATACCTAGGTACGCACAATAATTTCATCCCCCATCGTTTTCATTCGCATTTTGCTGCACGGTGTACATTTTTAGTCAATAATTTTTATGCTAATTTTTCTCGAGTGCAGAACGGGCGACGCACGCGTTCCTGATGTCCGGTCGTGTATACCTAATATGCATGATCCCTTATTCCACTTCTTGTTAAGGGTTTAATTCGCTGGGTGACACCTTTATATCGTACAGCAGCAAGAGGCGGTTATTATCCCTATACGATGATGCTTTGCGAGCTATCAATGAGCGCTTTTGACCGTCAGAAGGGCCGACGAGGCGCACGTTTTGGAATAAGGTAATCCTCAATTCACTACGAAAGTTATTTCGGACGAATGTAGCGGATGACCGCAAAGCAACTTGTACCGGGTCTCCCCTACTGTAGCTTTTACAAGATTAAAATACAAGGGCTGTTTTAGGGTGGGCGGATGTTAATCACCAGACGTTAATCGGCGATGGCTAATCACGTACGGATTTTGGGGTGAATTTGCGACAGAATTTCGATTTCCATCCATTCATAGATTATTTCCGGATATAGATGCATGTATAGGTATATATATATATATTCCGTGCGACAATGGGTCTTGATTTTCACCCAGTAACGTGACAAATCCATGAAAATCACTCTTTTCTTGTCACTGCACAATAAACTGGGGGAAAATAAGCTGGATTTCAAATTCTAAGGGATAAAACCTCTGCGGCAGTAAATACAGCCGTTAATTTTAGAACACTTTCGGTCTTCTAATCTTATCGCGTTTATCTGTAATTCTATGCTGTTCTTACTCAATTAGCCTAAGACTTAATAATTTATACGTAAACGGAAAATTTCCGATACCTACTTTCCGATTCGAAATATGAAAACCACTCGGTTATAGCCACCGATGGGTGACTATACACGGTTCAATTAGTCGCAATATGACGATGATGCATAATTAGCGGGGCGGTATTCTACACCATGGCGAATATTAATGGGTACGTCATTCGGTACGCAGGCATAAATTAATCGTCGATTAAGGCGTGAGTAAATAATGAGATTTGCCATGGAAATTCGAGTATAGGAACCGAGTCGATATAATGAAATCGAATTGAAGATATAGCCGCGAGCCGCGATCTATAAGAGAAGAATAAATTAGGCGCCAGAGCGTAAGATTCGTCGCGGTGCGACCTGGAAGCATGGCGTATCTCGTCGTTAAAAGGGTAGTTGCGTCGACGACGTCCGAGTTAAGTCGAGTGTCGTAAACCATGAACCATGAACCATAAACCGCATAAACCATAAAGTGTAAATGGCACACGTACGTTTTGCACTTGGATATATATAATTTAAATTTTGAGCGTGTCACCGCGTCGTAAACTCGAAATCGGTACGCGAATAGTGTTATTCGGAAATAATTTATACTCTAAATCCTGCTGCAACCCCTTAAATTTTATATATACGTTTACATTAGAATATTTCAAAAGCGTGACTGAATCACTGAATGAGTGACTGAATTGAACTGAACTATGAATGGCAAAGAGTGACAGACGCGTGTGACGTATCAAATAAAAATATGAAAACAAAAGGCACATGTATAGGTACGTATGTAGGTACATACATACTTTCTTCGCACGCTATTTGTGACAGGAACGATTGACTAGACTTTACAGTCTACACTACATTTGTGCCTGTCTAACCTATTGTGTTGTGATAGACGTGACGAATTTTTACGTCACTCGACGCGTACCACCATACCCGTCGTTGAAGTATGTAACTTTCTGTATAATATACCGATGTATACCTATATATACAAAGCAAAATGAAGCGAGAGCGAGAGAAATGGTATAAAATCGTATAATACGACGTATGTACAGCGTACAGAGCCTAAGGTCTCTTCTCTTCTCTTCTCTTCTCTTCTCTTCTCTCAATTGTTAGTCGATATACAATCGTGGCGATTCGAAAGGGGTCGAAGGATAGAAAGAGAGAGAGAGAGAGAGAGAGAGAGGGAAGAGGTGGAAAAAAAGGAAAAAAATGGGGTAAGAGAACTTTTGGACTAGTTTACATGTGCGAGTGTTTGATGCTCAAATGCACGCCAACGGTGCATTGTAAAGAAAGGGCTCAATGCCTCCATTGTTGTACACACTGCAGCATTATGATATTAATATTGTATCTCTAGGTCCGATACATCCTGCCTATTCTTTATAGATTATTCGTTATATGTACTTACGTTTTATTTTCTAGTGACGCGACGGGCAACAACATTGAACGCTAACTCGTTCGGCTGAAGTTCACCCTATTTTATTAAATCGTTTATAATACAGTGAATAGAAATTATTTTATCGCAGTGAAAAACAAACAAATATATGTTTTATAACTATAAGCGATAATATTGTATACGTACGCACACACGCAGAACATATACAACTCGTAATAATATGACTAAAGATATTATGTATGCTGATTATTAATATTTATACCATACGGCATATGAACGATGCCCAGAGGCTATTTTTGGCCGTAACAGATTGTCTCTGAAGAATAATAACTGAACAGAATTATTTATAAATATGAACGCGGAAATTCGTACATCGGTTGGTACACAAGGTCGAGTGTATAGTGATGGAAAAAATACTAGAGCGATTATTGGTAAAAATAGGTAAAATAATGCGAGATAAACCGGCTTTGGATTTAACCAAAACACGAAGATTTGTGGGGTGCGAAGTTCTAAGTCTGCAGCTAATCCTCGCGTATAGAGGGATTGTGGTCTCTGCGTATATATGATTTCATATTATCGGCCCTCACCCTCACCCTTACCGTGCTTGCTGCTTATAGCCCGTTGGTTCAAGTAATTCCCGAAAATCCTTGATATGAAAAAAAATCGAGTGAGAGAGAAAGAGAGAGAAATAAAAAAGAAAAAAAAAATGGTAATAATAAGTAGGTAAGGCGACACGGAAAAGGGAGAAACAAGGGCCGGATATAGTAGAAGCACGTGCGTGCGAATCCGGTACGCACATACATGCCTTCATATGCCCTCACCACAGGGGCGTCGTAATCCGAAATATTATCTCACCCGACAGCGTATTAAATAATATTCGAACTGGTTTCGTTCACCCGAGGTATACGTATACGGTATTCCGTGTTTATTGCCCCACCGCGTTGGTTAGGGAAAGAATCGAAAAAATAGTATAGTACCTATAGGCATCATGTAGGGGAGACCGGGGAAAAGTGGGAACCTCGGCTGAAAATTGCTACAAATTTTTTTATTCATTTTTTTCTCTTCTGAGAAATTTCACAAAAAAATATTTTGTGATTTTGTGATCTTTAACCGAGATTCCTACTTTGCACCAGACATCCCATATATCTGAGGCTGTTATACCATAGTGTGAAAATGTTGATTGCAAAATAACGCACCGCGATATAAATTGCTACAAGATGAGTTTTGCGCGAAATGATCGAGGTAAAGAATCCTTCGAACTATTCGCGGTGATTAACAGCTAATTAATAGCTGTTAATAGCCTATGTGACCTATGTGACCTATGTGACCTTTGCTATAGGTACGCTCTGCGATTGATGAACCAAAATCTTCCGTAAATCGGAAACTATTGGGCTCTTGAGTTTTTGCGGTAGATAAAATTTTCTCGGAAAATTTACCCTCAAGATATGGCCCGCTCAACCTGTGTATAGCGATATACACAATCTCTGCATCGTGTTAAATATTAATGACCATTCCTCCTCCTCCGATCCTCGAATCCTCCCTAACTCGGTTCACACGTCAGATAAGTGATCGAGTACCCAGTACCTCTATCTATTGGTTATCCTGTAGGATTATGGGTTGGATCCCGGCGGGTTCAACAGCGTTCATTGATTGATTGGAAGTTATTAGTTACAAATTGCGTATAGAAGTCGATAAAATAACGCCAGAAAGACATTCATGCGGTTTTCGTAACAGAGACCTCTCCTCTTTTTCTTTTTCATTTTCTTTTTTCTTCCTTTCTTTTCTTCTGACGCATCATGTTCGAGCTGAGGGGAAAGAATGAAATTGACATTTTCATTGGACTTGAATGCACTCCTAAAGTGACATGAAAAATGAGAGACTCACCGCAGATCTGATATTGACAGCTTTGGATAAAGACCTCGTTGCGATTCAACAAATTCGACACGCCCACTGACCAAACCATTTTTTACCATTTTTTTTCCAGTTTTATAGATATACCCACTTTCTGTAGTCGGCTATAATTACGCGAGAAACGCGTATTATACCCCTGATGACAATGGGTTTGCAAATATTTCGTACGGCACTTGAATAGACCGCCGAGCCGGTTCCGTCTGACAGAAAACGCAAAAAATCACAAAAAAAAAAAAACCAAACATTTCTATGCAAAATCACGCTGACCTGCAGCAGGGGGAAATTAATGGTTCGGAAACAGGAAATTGCAGCAGACGGCAGACCTACGTGGTTCGATTTGGAAAAAAAAAAAAGAAAAATCAAAAAAACAGGACAATTTTTTTTTTTTTGCCTTTATGGAGTGACGCGAATGAAAAAAAAAATAAAATACCACAAATTCATGTAGGTATACGACGTAGGGATACAGGAAAATTTATTAGATTTTTTAGTATTGGAATCCGGTATATGAAAGCATTCAGCATTTCATAACCGCGATATAAGAAATAATAAAGATAATAAAGTGCTGCGGGTTAAATTTTAGGTGGTGACCGGAACCGGAAGTATTTTACCGGCTATCCAACGCAGTCTTGGTAACTTTCTTCGGTAAAATTTTACAGTCACGGTTCAATCCTACCCTAAGATATGCTCGAGAAGTCGCACGTTCAACATCCTTTATGTCCCTTCTTTAATATACTATTTTCACTGACAGGTGGGTGGTGACCATAGAGACGACGACACGACTTATATCACTGGGTGTAATCGAATAATCTAAGGTCAGACGAGCGTGTCTTAAAAATGTTGATAATTATATGATGATAATGGAAAGCGCTAGTCGAGAAAAAAAAAAAAAAAAAAAAAAAAAAACAACAAGATTCAAATCGGGTGGAAGTTCGGCTTCCGCATAAATAAAATACCCCTCTTACCGTTGTGTGTGGCTCCATTGTTTATTTTATTTTGATCTTATTATTTTTGAGAATGTTCAAAAGTAGCCGGTACATGCTATACTTTCGAAAGCAAAATAAAAAAAAAAAAAAAAAAATCAACGTTAGTTCGTTAGCTGGTCTCTCTCTTTTTGAGTTTTTTTATGTACATAAAAGATAAAGACTTTTTATCAAAATCCATTATTCATAAAATTCGAAAACGTAACCCTTCGTCTATAGGTAGGCGTACACGTACCTACCCACCTACCTACACGCTTCGAATACCCCGAGTAAAGAGATGAAAGAGTTTTCTCAACGAATTTTTTTTCTTTTTCTCTTTTTTTTTTTCCCCCGTACAAAATCCATTTAAAATTTGAACCTGTAGGCAGCTACGCTTACGATTGTACATTTATATAGTTACCTGTACATATCCACGTTACCTGCGAATGTAAAGTACCAAATTCACCGGCATGGAGAGGCAGGAGGACTAAAATATGTATAAATTCGTTGAAGAAGTACCAACAACGATCACAGGATGTATACCTATACGGGTTGACAAGTTTTGTATTATTCGTGTGGGCGGTACTGCACAGCGGCAAAGTCCGAAGTACAAAAGGATTACGTTACTAGCACTTGATATGCAAAAACTATTATTCTTTTGAAATGTTGCACCGCTGAACAGTCCCTCTTTCCCTTCTCTGTCCACCGTATCCAGGTACGTTCACACCTATGAGAATATATGTACATATTTATATGCTAGTTTTTTTTACCGGCCCTGTATACCTACGGGAGCGAAAAGTTCTATCTTCAAGATCGAGAAAGACGATTAAAACGGAAAGGCATACACTCTATTCACTATTCACCTATTTAGGCAAATAGCCACATGCTGTTTCTAAACGGCTATTTAACTATGCAAGATTTGATTCAGGTGGCGATGCAGGGTTTGTATAACAGTCGTTATCGGAATTAAAAAATAACAAAAGTGAAGAAATTAGGCTGCGAAATATTGCAAATATTATATATACCTACTTATACAGATTTATCTCAATTTTTTTTTTTCTTTAATACATAATCATATATATGCGTAAAGACACTTGAAAAGAAATAATTTTTCCTCAATGACATAAAGAGACGATGGTTAGACTCTGCGTAAAGAATTGTATAGAGAAACGAGTTTACGTGGGGTAAAACTCGGGGTCGGTAGACGAGAAAGCAACATCCGGTTGAGTTTAAGCTGTGTAATGGCTCATGGCCCTGGCGTATAACGACTCGAGTGTTAACCCCCTATCGCTGACAGGTTGGTTGAATTCTTTTTATATGAATATTAGATCGAGAGAACAAGTGTATCCGATTTTCGAGGAGGAATAAAAGAAGGAAGGAAGAAAGGAAGAAAGAAAAAAAGGGAGAAGAGAGGTCGGGTAGTTGGCAACCCTAAAAATAAGAGGGGTATAACAAAATCCAAAGAAAAGAAATAGGCGGGGATGAAAATGTCGTTAAGCTTATATAACAACGGGCTTCTTCCGTAGACAGATAAAAAAAAAAAAAAAAAAAAAAATTAAGAAAAAGGAAGAAATATAACGAATGTCTTACACCACCCCGAGATGTATTTGATACAAAAGTACCGAACTGCTGTTCAGTTTCTACTTTTCTGTCTTTTCTATAAACTACAACATAACTTGCTAAGAAGAAGGAGAAGAAGAAGAAGAAGAAGAAGGGGCTTTTCTGTTTTCGTAGTTATTTTTTTTTTTCGAAGAAAGATCTACTCGAGTAATCGTTTTGTTTTTCTTATACTTCCAAGTCCGCTAACTTTCGTATGAAAATAGTAAGGCTTGGAGGTGCGCGATGGATGGAACTAAAGAAATCGTTTGCGTTTAGGTTTAGAACGGTCGTTAACTACTGTAGTGATTTTGTCTTTTGTTACTTCGAACAACTTGTCCGTAGTTTATCCTACCTTTGGAGTTAATTAGGGTGCAGTGTGACTCTCTAGCGCATGAAATAATAAAACTAAAAATAAGAAAACGGAGGAGAAGCTCATAGGGAAATAATTAGTACCGAGGTTTCCAGCGCAGCCCGTGCAAAACTCTCCTTTAATTATACCAAAGCGACTTTGTCTCGCACGCTTCGATGCCACTGTCTTTCCGGCATATGGGGTGAACGCGACTCGTTCGTTACTACCTAGATGTTGTTTCGAAATTCTAGGATACGGTACTGCGCTTTGACAGTTTTATGTATTAACTTGTTACATATACACATACATATAGATATATGCCAGATATACCCAAGTTAAACCATTCTTGGTAAGCTAATGCCTGCGAAACGCTCGGTTAAATTCACCTAACTAACAATGAGGTAAGAAGGTAGCAAAAAGGATTACGAAAAATCTAATATACTTACGCATACGTTTCCTGAACAATTTCCCAACACAATAAACAAGCCACAATAATCTGACCTCGTATTAGGTGTAATAAAAACAAAACGAAATTAGTTATTCACACAGTATAATAAACGAACAAAAAATCTACCCTATATAATTCCTTATTGCTGTGATTCCTGACTCAAGATATAGATATATGGATTAAGAATGGTTACACAATTTTCTGGTAAAGATAAGCCGTGCAGGGTATAAGATGTAAACTATAAACCGTAAGTATGCGCTAAAGCTTCTTGCTACCGCAAAGTGGTTCTGAATTATTGAGTCTAGTCAGCTGCTACATACGTATCCAACCATCAACCACCGATCTCGGTACCTACATCCGAACATCAGCCCATGGCAGTTCCCATGTCGTTTTGTACGGGTGAACTCGCTCATTTCACGATCGATATCGACCCAAACGACGAAACTTGTGCAACATTATTAAGGGTGGAGAATATCGTGGCAGAAATACGTAAGGGTTCAAACTTCCCTCTTTATACGAAAGGGAAACGGTTGAGTGAAGAACGCGATAAGAAAAATTCCTGTTATCACCGTGTAATTCTTTCAGCTTTACTTCGTATCTTCTTGTATATTGCACATGTGTAAGTTTTGGATTTTTGAAGTTTCGCCGTTTTTTTTCGAGAGCGATATTATTCCGAATGAAATAATTTCGCGTGTGAATAGAGCTTCAGGTTTTTTATACCGCGAAAATATCACCTAATACTCTCATGCGCACTTATCCGCGTCCCAAGATCGGTAAGCTCGTCGTATCTTGGTATCTTCGTCGTTCTAAACAGGTTGGTAGATTTATCGATGCTGGAAGAGTAATCCCGACTCGATATTGGCTACATATATACATATAATGTAACATCTGGAGTATATCCAGATCCAGCAGGTAAATATAGGCAAGCCGCAGAAAACATGTCGGATTATGCCCGCAGCGCATTAACCAATTCCGTGGGATGTCAGGTTCAAGTAATTCCCATGAGATCATCTTCCCTCTGTACGAGATTGAACTACAGAAATAGACTCACTCGTGTAATATTGAATCGAGACATTTTGAGAAAAAAATTTCTCCGCTCGTGTGCGAGGGGTTTATTAAAGTATCAGAATTATTACTGTGCGTCGTCGGTGATAATTGCGGCGATGAACGCGTCGAAAATAAGAGAAAAGGAGATAGGTGAAGATAAAAAAAGAAATCAATCGGAGACGAGTGGGTTTCGGGATTTTAGCCTCAGGCTTTACTAGGCATAGCTACGGGACATAATAATTTGAGAGCAGAAAATTTTTGGGCGTGGGAAATATGGGTTTAATGACTAATGATACGGTGACGTTATGGCCAGTGAATGGGCTTCTATACACGAAATTAGAGGCTCTATAATATAAGTATACCCTTGCTTACGAGTTGTAAGAATAATTATCGAAACCAAAGTAGCATTTGGGTTTAAGATACGACGCCGCCACGTACTCGTACTTTTTCATATAATATGGAAAATCATGCCACGTGAATATAATATACTATACATATGAATTTTTTTTTTCATATTTCATATTTTACCGCGTCATGATTTTTCAATCCGATGAAAAGCCGCACGACATTTTCCTCAGTTGTAACAAAACGCTATAAAATATCGATATCCCCGTTGCTTTCGGTGAAAGTCCATCACATTTACATGCACGAGTATATATAATATTTCAGGGTAGAATTTATGCTATGACCGTATAACGTGAATCATCTGCGATTTACATATAGGTGTGTATATATATTTTTTTTCTTTATTTTTCCTATAATTTTTTGATCATCCGCTCTTCGCAATATTCGCTCTTTAAAATGTTCTTTCCGTTGCATGACCCTAAGTGTTCGACGAAACTCGACAACTGACTTGTGTTCTAAAGTAGTTTAAGCCCTGCAATGAAAACTTTCGCGGAATATTAGTCTTAACGAGCGTATACGTACGCAGTGCATTATGCAGCACTTGAAAATAATTTAGATAATGATAATTAACGGTTTCTCGGATGACGTGATTCGTGAATAAGTATACCGTTCGGAAAGAGGGATACATATTATACATTATATATATATATGTAATAAAACATCAAGACCTAAAAAGCAATTAAACAGGGGATCAAGATAAAGTCAATTAATCAAAAATCTGTGAAGTTATTTATAGCACATAGGTCAAACACAAAGCGCAGGGGTCGTATATATACGCGTATACTGTATAGTCGGCAAAGGCTTGAGCTTACAAACTTCATACTCCTCGGGTAGGTAGGTACAACGTATGTACATATGCATATACACACACATATACCTATACGAAACATTAATTTTCGAATAAATCCACTCAGCCGTGTGTATATATATACCTGTATGCACTCCGCTTTTAATGTATAGCTAATAATCAAAGAGCCCTCTGTGATAATTAATCACCTAGCGGATAAATACGCCCTGTAAAGTAAATTGATTAAAAAAAAAATAATAAAAATTTAATCAAACCTATGCGCAAAACCAACAACCTGTAACTCCCTGTAACCGCCCAACGCGTCTAATAACTTCTATACACGTTTCTTCTCCCTTTTCAACACCCGTTTGAAATGTAATTTTCAATATAAAATCAAGCATCCGTTCCCTGCACCTAGACGGTGTTAAGTATTAGTGAATCGCGGGAGATAGATGGAACGACCCTGTATCAGAGGGGTTTTGGTTACTAGGTTGGTTTATAGGCGATCACGCTGTCCGAGGAAAGCTTTTAACTCCATAGTAAATACCTACGGGCTTTGTAAGGTCCTCGGAACTGGGCTCAATGCTTAATCATCAAAATCGTCTAATTTACTTTCGAATATACTATAGCTAAGTCAAGGTAAACGTTGTGGTAAACCTCAGGACCGTTTGCGATGTACACAATTGCGATAAATTTAAAGTAGACCCGAGAGAAAGGGAAAAATAAAAAGAAATAGAAAGAGATAACAAAGGTTTGTACGTTTACCACTGCTGGACCAGCACCGCATCACGAACCAATTTGTTCTCGGTATTATAACACGAGGCTGGTAGGTGAGAGGAGGGAAATTTGAAATATGAAGCAGCGATGTCGGCGCCCCGCAAAGTCTTGAGATTTATCTCAAGTCGTTTGTTAACAATCTTGGCCGGTTCCTGATTCCTGGTTCTTCGGGTCGGAAAAAAGAACAAAAATACGATACGAGCCCCGGTTCAGGAAGTTTAAACATTATTATTAAAGAAATAAGAAAGCAACAGCTTCTGAAGAGAAAAGCAAAAAGCGATGAAAACTATAGCGGAAAAAAAGAATTTCATACCCTGCATTACATAGCTGCTTATATACGTATATACTATACTGTATACCCGTTACTTTTTTCATTCAAGAAATATACTTTTTCACGCTAAACAGGGTTTCATTCATTCACCAGCTAACCATATGACTATACGTTTCTCGCACGTCCTGTCAGACGAAGGAGTATAAATGTGTATACGAGTCTGTTTATCCCTTCTTTATGGCAATCCTCGTACGCCATTTATATATGTCGCGACGTAGAATCGTCTAGGAATGATATTTTGCGAAAATAATAGCATAGACGGTCTTACGCGACGTGAATAAATGTTAAAACGCAAAATTTCGCAGCTTAAACATTTTATTTGTAGCAAAAAATTTTATTAAAAATATAAGCTTCATTTTTATTATATGTATAATTTTCCGCTTGTTCGGATTTTAAGCACTTATATGTTGGATGGAATCGCAGCGAGATCTCGTCGAGATTTTATATCGTTAAAGAATAAGAAGTGGAAGAAGAAAGCGGGGTATGATGAGATGAGATGAAGAACGTGACATCGAACTGTGAAGTATCTCTTCAGTGTTCAGATATCTTCCAGAATTCTCATCGGAGAATTGAGATCCTTCTTTTCTTGTTTACGTCAAACCCGTCTCCCCCGCAAAGTAGATAGGTATACCAGCTCCTACGTGTAAGGAATTTAATTTTCAACCTTTTCTTTCTGTTTTAGTGATTAACTCGCGCTTTTATACCTCTGCTGTGCATATCGGTGTAGGTATCTACATACACAAGTGTCGTAGTAAGTACGAGTAATCTGTATCTACGTACATACATACGTACGTGAGTTATATCACTAGACTCAAATCGTGATGTGCATATTTTGTGGTTTAGTGGGCTCATATATCTTTTCTTCAAACATTCCTTAACGCCAACTCCGTCTAGGATATGGAAATGTGATTCAAACAGATATAGAGACGTGTTCTTGCCATTTATGTCATATTATAACCGTATATTGCAGCCTGTAATACGAACAGAGCAATTTGATGAAGAATTCGAATCACTGATGTGATTTTTTTTTTTTTTTCTCTTTCTCGAATGATATTTGACCAACAGTTGCGGTTTAAACTTTGAAGGATTCAAAATTTTGACAGTACGCTGATTTTCGCGTGAAAAATAATTTTATGTACACACGATATGACATACCTGTATATAGAAAGTTTCACTTTGGGTTATATAGGGATACTTCACCCAGTTGTAAAAATATTATTTCTCAATGAACCGGCTCTCAGTTTTGTATAGGCAAACCGGGATATAACCGTTCCTGCCACCTTAATCTGAATTTATGTTTCACAACGCTCGCGAATTCGGGCAGATATCGCGGCTAATAAAAACAGAGTTACGACCAGGAGGGTATAAACTTGCGTCTGCGAAGAAAATAAGAAAAGTGAAAAGGGGAAAGAGAGAAAAAAAAAATGAAAAAGAAAAGAATTACTCCCATAAGCGGTGCCCCTTTTCAAAATATCTGACTATACATTAACACCTAGATGGGTATTTGTCATTCGCGCAAAATGTGAAGACAATAGATCTTATCTGTATTTATGAATTAAACAGGGAACGGATAAATGGAGTTAAATGATTACGAAGGCTAAGTTTGATAGCGAATTGCGTAAGTACAGGCGAACAAACAGAGTCGGGGGTTGGTCCGAACGAATGCGCAATACTTCCGCTCCATATCCACCGCCTTGTCAATTTTCATTGTCTCGTTGTGACACGTTACGTTGTTCATGTGTAAGGCGTGCGCGTACTATTACGCGTGGCACATTGTTATACCGTTGTGAAAATTTTATTCTCATACCCACACACGCCTCAATGCGTTAATGGTCCGAACCTGGATATCTATGGTGTGTATGCATCCCACGGATCCTTTTGTCGTCAATTATTTCTTGATTTCGTTACCTTTTCAAATATTTCAACAAAAATCGACCCACACATAGGAGCTCAGTTATTTTCACCGTCTCAAACTATACGCGGATGCCTCAAACGAACTCGAAACCAATAATAGAAGTATAACGGCTTATTTATCGGAACTACGTATTGCGGAATATTGGAAGTTTCATTGACTCTCGCTGGTATTAGTCTGACCGACTTATAGCGCTAAGTGGTACTTTTATAGGATATTATTTTGGGTAAACAACGGCAACAATAACAACCGTAGAATGACGTGTACCTAAAACGAGCCAATAAGGCAAAGGAATTAGAAGCCGTTGTGCACGAGGTTCGAACAACCTATGCTGTACGATCGAAACTGTATTGGTATACATACATATAGGTATGTACATACATACGTGTACTTTACATACCGATAATTCCTTTCTCTCTATAAGGCAGTACTTCATCTCCTCTATAAAGTTTGAAGATAATTTATGTGTGTAACGACGTCTTGGTACATCGATACGGCGCCAAACACATCAATACGTATACCCAATGTCAGTCACGGACGCGGACCATTTTTATAGTGCAAAACTATTGAAGAGAGCTGGTATTTCAATCTACCAGCTACTTTCAAGAGTATATCTCGATACTATTGGAAATCTAAGGTGTAGATGTAACGGAACGAAAATTCGTATATTAAAACGGTATATAGTCCCAATTTACTGACCGATAAATATTTCGATTAATGTTGTATAGTATATATCTACGCGGAAGTAGAAATTTATGGAAAATTTTATTTTTTATAAATATAATTGAAGCAAAGAATAATAAGAATTTTTTAAATTTGGTAACTTTTATCTGAAATTTCATCATTTAAATCCCAACAGGAAAACCCAGAATAACATAGCGATGACATTAATTATACAAATCGTTAGGTCTTTGAATAAATGAAATGCCGCAGAAAAGGCACCACCCTGGGTAAAGCCGCACACCATCGTCTCCGAGGTTTTGGTACGACGGTTGAATAGAAGGAAGAAGATTCTTCTGGAAATATTTACGGTCTAGGTATAATATGGGATTTAATGGAAGTCATGGCGTAATTCTAATTTAGCTTCGGGCGACATGAAGCCTCTGAAATTTCATTTTTTTCAACGATCTTGAATTTCAAAGGCATCCCATATAGCAGCTGTGGAAAGGATCGGAAGAATGAGAATCTTTTTATACACGATACCGCAACTCTGACTACTTAAGTACCTATACAGGAGGAAAAGAATAGATCGTAGATCTCCGCTGTTGTTGCTGTTGTTGTACCTGTATAATATGGGTTTCGAGGAAAATAGTTAAGGCTAGTGAAATTACACCCGCGACTGAGAAGTATTATTATTGTCCGTACGTATATCTCGGGTCTCGATTACCTACACGGACTCGTCCGCAGCTAATAAATTCATTTCCCCCCGTGGATAATTCCTCGGGTTTTGCGAGGTGGCTGCAATTGCTGGTTTTAAGCAGCGTGACAGTCAGAGCAAAGTTGATGATTAAGTAAGTAGCTATTTAGCATGTCCACTAAGTACGACCGAGTCCCTATGCATAATTATGCGCATAAATTAAATCGTTAGTGGTCCAGGTAGGTATCAGCGGTCCACTCATATACCTAGCGAGAAAAACGATAAATGAAAAAAAAAATACATGTGAGAAGTGAATGAATGAATGAATAAATAAATAAATAAATGAAAAGTGATTCGAAGAGAAATGAAAAAAAAAAAAAAAAAACCAAAGACTAGAAATTTTTAGTTTCAATAAAAATCTAAGTCACGCGGCTCGCTGCGAAAGATTCAAACAACTTGAGATATTCGGTTAGTTATTTTTTGCTCCCATCGACTTGCCCTTCGAGACAGATATACCGTCCGAAGAAGGGTAAAAACTAGAACGACGCGACGCTCTAAACCGCATGAGAAACACTCGAGGGAAGTAGGACCGAGGATGCGACTCGTAGCAAAGAAGTACGATTGGCTTTCCAGGAATTCGGTAACGAGGGATTTATTAATTCAGCCACGCAACACGATTTATCGTTGCTTATACTTTGGGCGCTTCTTCCCATTTTTTTTTTTTTTTTTTTTCCGTCATCATTTTATTCCATTTTTTTTCTTTTTTTTTGTTCGGCTGAATTCTTCGTATCGATTTTTTTAGATATCTAGTTTTCTTTTCTTCTTTTTTTTATTAAAATTTTTTTTTTTTTTTCGGCGCTCATTAACTGCACGACGACAGCCCCGCGTTTGAAACGAACGAATCGCTACAGTCGAGGTCTAAATCGTGCAGGAATTTATTATTCTAGGTTAATTCTATGCCGATAATATGTATGTGTTTGTATACATGTTGTGTGTGTATGTGTGTGTGAAGCAACAGGATTTTCTACTTTGGAATACGACCAGATTCCAGATAAATGTATGTCCCACGATCGTGCATGGAAATAAAGTCTTTCAGGATTTTCGGATTCGATATTATTTCCAGCTTTATTTTCTTTTTCTATTTTTCCTCTCGAAAACTGCGTTCACCTCCGTTCACGTTATATCTCCGAGCGAAACTGCGACCGAAGCACAGAAAGCGCGAAACTCTGTTTTCCATATACATAATTGAATTCATTTTCATTCAATTTCTCTTTCTACATGTTCTTTATAAAACATATTTAAACCGGTGTGAAAAAATGAATAAAAAATACTGAAAAAGGTCGTTCATTGAGTTACGAATATGAATAAAAAACCAATTACATAATCAGATCTCTAATATTTCTTAAATTTCACATTTAAATACCGTTCAAATTCCTTTTTAATTTTTATACTAAAAATGAATATATGTTATAAATAATTTACATGTATGGAATAAACTTCTGTTTTCAACAAGTGTGTGAGAGAAGAAAAAAAAAAAAATAAAGAAAATGAAAAAAAAAAAGATGTTAATTATTGTCTAACGTCTCGTAAATTTTAGTCGATAACAGATTCGCTCCTGGTTATTATTTCGCTAATTTGAATAGTCGTATTATATTATAAACGATCCTGTCTCATATTGAATATTCTTTGTGGGTGGCGGTTCGTCACACTTCTATAACGAAATAATAAAAGAGAGATGACAAATACCTATATGGAACCTACGTACATTTATATTCATATGAACGCATTAGACACATAGTACTATACATAGGTATAGATATACGAAGAACTTTTTACGTGACATATCTTCCGGTAGATGACGTGAAAAAAATAAATGGATAAAATAAAAGAAAAGAAAGAAAAAAAGAAAAAAAAATGAAACATGTGCTGCTACGTACGGCGGTGCAGGCTGCAGTTAATAAATTTATTTGAGGACCTCGTTCGTCAACTCAACTAGGTACTGGTACGGTTCTTAGTTTAAAAAGAGAAACTACTATACCTACTACCGTTCGATGTCTATATGCATACGGCTGTCGTAATTAAGGAAATTGAGATTTTTCCCATGAACTTTCACAGTAGGTACGTATCCTTTATATTAATTTACTACGTAAGTATCAATTAAAGTTTCAATACTTCGCATATAGTATATGCGATTTGGGTCACGCGCTGCTCTCATCTCGTATCTATATAATATTGTTTCTCAATTTCTTATCGCCAAACTTAGTGGAATAATAATTAAACACAAACTCGCATCTGAAGATACAGCGTCTATTTTATTGCACTGGATAAGAAATTGAAGAAACAAAAACTGGACGAAGAAAAAAATGCGAGAAAAAAAAGATACACACTGTTTGTTGTCAACGATTTATGGGTCGACTTTATACGCAATCGAAGATAAAGATAAAACAGCGTAAGTAGGCATGTACAATGTGTACATACCTTCCATACATAATGCATACAGTTTGAAATAATTTTCAATCTAAACCGGCCAGTTCTAGTTTTGTGATTAGTTCGGGCCGTAAGCTGGATCGGGCAGTAAACTGCATCGCGGACAAATTGTCGTAGGGTATAATTACGTGTATAAGGTAGGATAAATATATCTATATAACTAGCGTTAGAGTACAGCCTGGAATCGCGCGGATTGGGGCCAAGCATGACCATAACGGATAACGCACGAACAACGCGTAAGACACGCCTGTCTACCTGCGTGACCCCGCGTGGAATGTGCCGCGATCTATTCGTACGCATCGCGCGGCCCATTTAACAAGATTTTACGAATGACGACGTGTCGTTTTTCGTTTTTCTTTCTTTTGGTTATACTTTGCCTATTTGCGTTCATGAGCGAGTGACTATTAAAAGAAGAATAAGAAAAAAAAAAAAAAAAACTAAAATCGACGAAACCTGTTTGAAAAAATATGAAAAATTTCATAAAATGGAAACAGCAATTTATTGTCTTTAATAAACGCGACTCAGACCTTGAAATTATTTCACCGTATATTAGCGCGTGCCGATTACTGGGGCGAAAACCCGATGTATACTATATACACATTCTTGTTACAAAACTAAATTATGAAAGTCGCGCTCATGATGATGTCGGTTAACGGCGAGACACGCGATAATAAATTGTAGAGCGAGTAATTCGCGGCAGTATGTATGTATAATATAGGTAGGCCATACCTATATGTAAGAAAAAAATTGAACGTGTACTAATTCACATAAGACGCTGTTTGAATGGTATGGAATAATTGTTGAAAAAATTATAAACCGAGTATGAGTTTCCGTATAATAACAATAACAATAATAATAATAATAATAACAATAATAATAAATGAGAGGTAATTTTACTAACGGCGATGATACTGATTTTATTTCGCCTTATATTCTCTTCTATAATTATACCTACATATAATCGTAATATGATCGGTCGCAGGATATTAAATAAATAAAAAAAAAAAAAAAAAAAAAAAAAAAGAAACGTAATAAAATAATATTATCGAGGAATTTTCTCGCGCGGTATGTATTATCCCTGAAGCATGTTTTCTTTTAAATATATAGTATAATAATATCAGCGGTATAAGAAATAATCGTAACAACGCGAGGAGCGCGAAGAGTACGAGGAAGGTTGAGCTGGACGTGAAAAGACTGGCATAATCGTCCCGCAAATTAAGGTTCAAGCCTAGAGGGGTATAGGTAACTATAGCAGGCGGTCGTAGTAGTAGGAAGTGTATGTACATACGTTATGCACGAGCGTAAGTGTGGCGTAGGAAAGAATTTCACCGAGGAGAAACTAGCCGGGATTCTTTAAGCAGGCGTATTCGTACATACATACTTGCAATTAGATAGGGCGTAGCTGATTATAATTAAAATTACTTGCGAATAGGTGTAAGTATTAATGAGAAAGGTCTTTTTTACAATAGAATAACGTTATAAAACTCACCCTGTATCTCCTATGTAGTCCAGCATGTGAATCTTCAACATTTTAACGCACGCACACTAAACTCATTCAAATATGTTAAAAATGGTCATCTGTTTGATCAATTTTGTCACGCAGAAAAATAGAAATAAAATAAAAACAGAAAGAGACACGAAGAAGTCGAAATAAATGCTGTTATTTTTTTTTCTTAATTTCTTTTTCGACAATACCATCAGATATAAAACTGTATTCTACGCCCACGTGTACACAATGAGTCAAGTATAATTTTTATTCAAAACTAAGCATATAACAACGCAGCTTCAAACGGCTCAATGCTCCTTTGGGTTTCGATAAACTCAACGCCCTCGATGCGAGACACTAGATGATTTTTACATCCTTAGAGACGCTGGGTTTTGTGCGGAGTTACGTAATATTTTCGTTCGTTTAAACACAATATCATTTTTTTTACGCTTCACAGAAAGGAGATGATCGTGTAACGTAGAAGGAGCGAGTATTCCAAGGGGGTTACGTGTAATTCAGACCATATTATTTAGGGGACTGAACGATATCTGTCTGCCCACCTACACCAGTCGAGGGAGTGTTTTCGAAAGTTGAAATACAATATGCCGATGAAAGGTGGTAGACAAGGGATCGATCCCAGTTGATTACAATTCTCTTTTATCATTTACCTCACGGTCTTATACATCCTGATAAATTTAGCGATCGTTTTCTGCTCCTGGATAATAAACTTCAAGAAGAAATTAATCACTGGATTGAGTCGTCGCGCATGAATAACAAGCCCATTAATAATCCTCGGATAGGATGGATGGATTGAAGATGAAGAGTCTTTCATTCGCTGTGTACACGTAATTTTGTACGCTTTGTTGTTATTATCATCATCATCATCATCGTTATCATCGTCATAAATATCATTATTATATTATACACCTCTAACTCAAGCCGCGGATTAATCCAGTTCAGAAACTCCTACGGGCAATGTAACATCGTTCCACCTTTGTACGATCAGATATCTGCGTAGTATAAGTATGTAGATGGGTAGACGTTTTTATTCAATTTTAAAACTGGCATTGGACACATAATCAATCGATTGAACCTCTTGAATCCTCCGCGACTCTGATATATCTGACATATTTAGTCGAATTCAAATCACTTTAGATATAATCACCATAATCTTAAATCCGCACGCACTAATCCTTCCTAAAGTATGTTCATGTCACGTTGACGGATTAAAATTGTTCAACGAACTCGCAAGACGCCGTTTTTTCTTTATATATATATATATTTATTTTTTTTCCTTTTTAACTTGAACTTCGAACCGCGATGTGAATGCAATGAATAATAAGGTTTGTAAGTCGCGCGTTCGCGCCAAGTCTGTATCTGACCATCACTGACAGAAGTCAAAGTCGAAGGCGGAGGCGGAGGACGAACTGCCACGCTAGTAGCTACGACGGTATACTCTCTCCTCCGTAGAGAATGCTTTGAGTTTGACTGGGTAGAGGTGGAGGGGCTTAACGTATGGAGCTGGTATGATCGTGACTGTGATTCTCAATCATATATAGGTATATGTGTGGTTAGACACTTAGACCTATACTAGTAGAGATGCGGGAACACTTTGTGATGGAAGATATCCCGTGAAGATATGAAAGAATCGATATATTTTATATCTATTGAGCCTATATAAATGGAGGGGAATAAACTTATTTTTCAATCAACGGATATAGAATTGAAAATCATAAAACGGTAAAAATATTTTCAAGAATTGATTATTTTATCGTTTTTCTTTAGTATTAACGAATAGCGGATGATGAAAAAAAAAAATTTCAGATACATTTGTTTTTTCAAAATATTCAAATAGCCATCAAAAAACAATATGCATACGAGCGTTGATAAATCCTGAAAAGTGAAAAAAAAAAAAAAAGCACAAGAGAAAAAACAACAAAATGAAAAAGTAACGCCACGGTACGTAAAGTGTGTTTGCGTTTTTTTTTTTTTTTTTTCTTTTTCTTTTTTTTTCGCGTGATCTCTGTCGGGAGAAGCACTTTGCATCAAAGACCGAAGGATCACCGGGATTCCACGGCAAAGAGAGAAAGAAAAAGAGAGAGAGAGAGAGAGAGAGAGAGAGATGTAGGTATGGGGTTTGAGAAGAGCGGGCCAATGAGTCTGCAGGGGAATATTCCGTAGGTCGTAGGATATACACTTCGAACGACATTTGCATATAACGTTGGGGATGCGTACCTGCGTAGTACGTGGTTATATATAGGTATATTCACACACAGCTGAGAAATAGCGCTTCGTTAAAATGGGTATTACGTTTCATAACTTTGAACGGAGGATCTCCAGCTCTTCTCTCAAAGTTAAATAAACCTTAAAGAGAGGCTCGAGCCTACGGCAGAGTTCTAAACATCAACTAAATCTTCTGTATAAGTATAGGATTGAAAATCATGCAACGATGTATGTATGTGTTAGAATTATATTGCTTCGGGGTAATAAAGCAATTAACCATTTATCTTGCGGCTTCCATATTTATTTAATCAATTCTTCGATATCATATGATCATTATTTACAAACAAATGAATGAATGAATGAATGAATGAATGAATGAATAGTTTATCTGGACTGGGTTAATAAACGATTCCTTCAGTACATTAATAGTTAAATAATTTTATAGTTACAGTATTAGTTGTTCAATTAGCATTATTTTTACCGTAATATTTAAGTAGAATAAGTACATTTTTATACCGTGAAGAATATAGTAATTTTTAAAACTAGATAAGCACTGGAGTGATAAAATGAAATTTTTTTTGTAAAGTTGAAATCGCATAAAGTTTTACGGTTCGGTAACATTCTTACCGTGCCATTGCCCTAGATTATAGAAAAAAAAAAATTCTCAATTCTTAATCGATAGGTTTAGTTATATATAGGTTTGTAAAAACGTAAAGTGCCGTTAAAAATTCTGAACCTACCACAAAATCTACTTAACGGTGTCTCGCGTGAGGGCCACTTAAAATAAAGCCCCATATCAGGATTCATATACTATTCCTACCTATCTACTCTGTAGTAAGATAATAAATAAAACAAAAAAGAATAAGAAAATACTAGCCGCGTCATTATTCATTCGAAGCTTTCTCATCGTCGAAAATAATTCCGCAGAGAAAAGATACATGTGATCGATTATGGTGTAGACATTAAAGATCGTGAATAAAGTCTTGTCAAGTTCCCTCGATCGTTAATCGGGTTCCTATACGTATGAACATACATAAATACTCTAACATTAATTTCGCACTCTGATTACACATTCGAATTGACACAGTTTCGTATTTAGCTCGAAGAATGCTGCACGGTTAGCGGTTTTCGACGTGTAACGGATACTTTTTGGCCCTCCAGGCAGTGCAGCCTGATGGGTATACTATATGCATACATATAACATCCACATGATGTATACTACGTTGCCGTAGATGCGGGTCGACCGACGCCAGGCGTAACCGAAAGTAACATGTGGGATCCGAGACGAGAAGAGACGATAAAATGAGAGTAGAGAAGAGAAGAGGATACTTTATTCGTCTCGCCATCGCATAGTCCTGCAGTCGAAGATTTGCGCGCAGGCTGTTCTCCTATATTCATGCGGGTGTGTGACAGCTGGGACCTTCATATAGTCAATACAACGCCCTCAGCATCGAGGACACAAATTTTAACTTCTTCTTTAAGGCTGGAGGAGTCAAGATGTTTAATTGATAAAAAAAAGGGCCCATGATTCGGACGAAACGTAGTCAAAATCTCATAGTCCCGCTTATAAAACTGCGTGAAAATTTACCGAATGCAATACGATAATTTTTTGGTCCTTTTTTACTACCTGAAGACGGCAGCGTGACAGAAAGGCCAGAATTTATTATTTTACGTAATCATTATCGTACCGTTAAAAATGCAGCGTATCTATACGTAGCTATAATTATTATTCGATGTTAAGCAAATATTTTATTCTGCGTTTATTATTTTGAAAATTATTTCTAAGTGGGATTAAAAGTTTACGCTCGGTGGCTTAGAGTTTAACAATTATACGAAGCGTTCGTGCATGTATACCTATAATGTGGTATTTTAGCTGGCACAGATTACGTTTTTAAACCATGCAGTAAATTTTCACTGCTGCTACCTGGTGCATTGGGATTTATGCAGGTATGTATGATGATTTGTGTAGGTATAAGTATATGTAGAGGCGTGAGATTTTTCGACATACTTATTTTACCATACTGTTGTAATCTATGCAGGTGATTCAAAGAAGAAGTTTAAAAAAAAAAATACTTTCTGGAAACGCAGAGCTTTTGTAAATCTCACCACGCTGTTAATAAATTCTAAGCCATTTTATCATCACGCACGTGTGAATTCAAAGTTATAATCCAATCCACCACGTGTGCTAAATCGTATAAGAAACGCCCTTTGCATTGGTTAAAAAAGATACCCACGATATTAATTTTAACTCGGAAGGCTGGGCCCCATAATCTTCAGACGTGCTAGGAAAATCAAAGAGCAGTTTAGTTCCATCCTCATACCTATACCTATATAATATTATCCAGCATATAATATAATGAAAATCTAAGTGGATTCGAATTCGACCCAACTGATCGTCGTCAGTTAAAAGACATTTAAAATACCTCTTTCTCTTCCTCATCGAGGATTGCGGCCCCACATTAATTTCTTCAACGTGCGGGAGCCTGGAGGATCGTGGCGCATCTGTTGCCTCGTTTTCATAGTTGATTCATTCAAATTAGGCGATATTTGATTCAATTATAAAAATTTTCTCGGATTATTTGACCGCCAAGATATAGTCGTATAACAACGTTGATCAATCGCAAGGCGATAAAAGAGAATTTTTTTTTTTAAACACCGCATAATGCATCCTTTCAGATATTAAAATCGAACTGACTGAGCCTCGCGTAGGTTATATCAATGGATATTTCTATACCGAGAAAAATCTCGGCTTTTTTACATACCTACCTACAGAACCGCATACTGCGTGTTTGCAATTAATTGAACCACTCCGGCGATGAGGTATTGAAAAATTTCTTCAACCAATGGGTACGGATATTGAAAACAATGATCGATCCGGGTATTACCTGACAATTACGGTTCTACAAGAACCAAGGTATATTGGTGTAAGCGAGGTAAACTCGGGGAAAATTATTACGTGATTAATTTCTAGACATTCGGAGTTCATTATGCATCTGTATCCTGTATGTCTAGGTGATGTCCTTCAATTTTTCAATGCACATAGGTACGCTGGTTCAATCTCGGTGTATAGTGTCTTCACGTGCGTGTATCGCCCCCGGCATATGGGCAGACTTTGAATTGCGACATGCATTACAATCCTCGTTTACAGCCGAGTAAATCTTGATCTGGTACTTTAGCCATAGGCCTTTTTGACGGGTACAACCTGCCTTCTGACCCAGCCCCTGTCTTGCAGCGTACAGGAAAAAATAAATAAATAAAAATAGTCCGCCCTCTGCAGGCTTCATACCGAGGGGAAATATGGGCCAAAGTAAATAATATGACTGCGATATTTGCTTAGGAGGTAGAGAAAAAAATAAAATAAAATAAAAAAAAAATACAGAGTTGGTTTCCTGCGCGATGTAAAGCAAACTAACAACTCGGAGAAGAACCGTAAGTACCGAGTACCATGAGCTGTACGAATATCTGTACCTAATTGTCTATAACGCGAAAAATACTTCCGGATATAATTAGGTATAATCTGAGAACGGGTTTCATTTGAAAATGAAGAAAACGCAATTTGGCATAATAGAATAGACAATACGAATGAATTAATGAATTGCCTGCAGTCGTAGTACGTAGAGACTGATATGTCTAAGGTATGTATACATGGTGTATTACTATAGGTATTTCTCGTTCGGAAGTGAACTTTATGATATAAATAAGAAATAAATGTATAAAATCGAGAAGTATGAGAGAGGCAAGTACGAGTACAGCCTTTTTCGAGAGAGAGAATACCTCTAAGGAAAAGGGATTTAAAAATAGAAGCTCAAAAAAGAGACATTTGCCGGAGCTTCATTCATAATTCATTCGTTCATATACACGACACGAAAGAGTTACAGTTGTCTCTCTATCTTTAGACTTGTCCCAAATTAAGCCCGCCTTTCGTACGTGTATGTACCTCGAGTTTTTCCGGTCTCTGAATCACTCCGTATTTTTCTCATCTAAAATACCTTGCGATTTTGCCTTTTTGCTCACCGTACACTGCTGCAGTCGACCGTGGAATAAAACATCGCGTAATTCGTAATACACACTTTGGTAGACGTATGGTATGTAACGAGCCACTGGGTTACCAGTCCACATTCACCCGTACCTCTTCACGATGCACGGATCATTATAGCGGTGTATCGAGTTCTCAATTGTCGAGCCATTACCATTAGACGGTTACGTTATTCGCACGAGCATGAAGCGTGCTGGTATTATGACTTCAATTTGTTTAATTACGGGTATATGTGTACCAACGTGTTACTCAATACCTCATGGTCGGATTCCAGTTGAAACTTTGCTGGCTTATGGCTATACGCAGAGTATACGAGTGAGCATAGGACTTCAGGCTATATTATTATCATCATCATCATCATTATTGTTATTGTTGTTGTTTCTGATTTTACGTGTACCTATACGTATACGTATGTAAGTAGTATTATACCTACATATTTGAAACTGTGTGTTCAAGTTGCGATAACTTCCTTCGTCCGGAATTCAGGATTGGAAATTACGTGTGCGTTAGGTAGCGGAACGCCCCGCTAACTGTTGGAAACTTTGTCTGTATGGAAGGAAACTTTTTTTTCTCTTCTTTCTTTCCTTCTTCTGTTTGGCTGACTGAGGTAATACCGCGGTAAGAAGGCTGGCACGGAAGCTACACCGTGAGCAAGAAAAAAGGAAAAAAAAAAAAAGATTAAAAAGAAAAAAAAAGTATAAGGAAGGAGATACGAGAAACTAAGAAAATTATTTGACGTACTAGATTGAAACCTATCGATTGTAGACGGCGACGTGAAAAGCGGGTTTATCTTGTTTACATACACATCGATAAAGATTCACCGCTTTTTTATTCGGCACAACATCTCGAATTCGTTCAATCTCAAGATTTGATCCGAAACGAGCTTCAATGTTAGTTGACGTTTTCCAATTCGACTTTGGTACCGGATTTAATGTGAGTATTCGGAACGGTGAAAATGAAGAATTTTCAAAAGCGTTGAAGTTTAGTTTATTAAAATTCCGAAAGATCGGGATGCAGAAGACTCAAAACTCTGAAAGTCCGGATACCCGGAGGTCGAGAGAATTGAAAAATTTCGGTCGATTTCTTAGGATATGAAGACAAAGAATAAATCATTCTAATCGAGACCTTTGTATACTCCAATCGATAATTTTATGATGTCATAAATAATTGATAGGATTTTGAAACTTTTTATCCAAAAAGTAAATCTGAAAACGATTAATTAGATCCCTCATTGGTTTCAAAGTTTCGGCCTGTTCGGATCTTTAGCTTTCGGAATTTTGAACTTTTGGTGTTCTTATAGTTTCAAACTTTCTGAAATTGGCTGTATAGACTTTCGAGGAAATACCCTTCACAAAAATTGCAAGTAGTAATATTGAAACTCGTTCTATTTTTTTTTACCGTTCGGGACATTTGAAATTCTGAACTTCACTCCGGCCCCAAAGAAGTGACATCTTTCTTTCTCTTATTCATCCGTGTATGCTACCAATATCAGATAAATAAATAAATGATAAAGTAAAATGGAAAGTGACGAGAATGCATGAAGAGTAGGTATCGATCGTTTACTCGCGAACTCTTGACCTGTCAAGTACAGCTCTTCTTTAATAATTAATTGTGACCCCGTTCATGGTGTCAGGGTATTTTCCATCTCGTTGTGGAAAGTGTCGATCACGTGAAGATCACCCTCTGGTTCAACCGAGCAGAGGGGGTTGGGGGGGGTGGAGGGGGAAGACCTTCCCCACGGAGAATCGTCGGCTACGTTAAACACCAGGGGGTAGATTGCCTGGCAGATGTCTTTCTCTGACCACCAATGGCGTCAGCTCTTATATATTTTTCCACTACTAGGTACATTAATAGTCTGTGATCTAAATTATGCCTAGGCAGGTACTGTAGGACAATTCGCGCATCAAGACCCAGCTGGGTAGACTAATCAATTTCGCAATATATTAAAAAGAATTGATTAAATGTAATAATAATGAAATTCTCTTAGCTGTAATAAAAATGTTCTTTTTTCTCGGGGTATAGGTATACAATAAAGCTGAGATATTGCACCACGACTCTTATTCTGAAATTGGTTTTGCGGTGGGTGACTACAAACATCTGGTGAGTTTGTTTGTCTGGGGAATTCGGCGCCTCTGCAATGTTACGCTTCAGATTGTTCTAATTTCTTAAAGTGATCTGGGGAAGATATTCGGTGATAGTTTGTATCATGTCGAGGCGCTATACTATACAGTATACGTTTTGTACCGGAACTTGCACAGGCGCATATACATAGGTATGTGGGAAATTCAATTGCTATTTTAGAAGGTATGCAAGCCATATGAGATATACAACGAAATCTGTGAGGGATTATTCGCAATAAGTTGTCGAATGTTACCCATAAACTTTGTATTTTTGAGAGACCCCCTGGATACTGGCGTATTGAAGAAATCCAGAAATTTTTATATCATATCTATCCACAATACGGCTGGAGAAAACCCCAAATAAAAAGTGTTGAAAACGAAATCGTAGACAGCTATCGCGAAAAAAAGAGAGAAAGCAAAAAAAAAAAAAAAAGGGAAAAACGAAAAATAACAACTTTACTCAAACCACGAGGGAATCGAAAATTTTTAACCCAAAAGGATACAGTTCTGATCGGGTAGGTATACATCTGACAAAAATCCCCATTCGAGAACCGCGCTACTGATAAAATGCGTTTCATTACGACCCCGTCTTGTACCTCCATTACGCCTCGTTTGTCGCTAGTACTTATTTCATAAAAAAGAATTTCCCGCACTGAAATGGTCACCCTTTCGAGGGCAATTTTGATTAGCGTATTGTGCCACGCGTCATACTAATGGGGCTGAAGATTAAAAGGAGGAAAAAAAAAAAAAAACTGGACTGGTCATCGGACTATGAGGTTAATTCCCGTTAATGTCCGTCTGTCTCTATAATATTTCATTTCACATGCCATGGCATACGGTAATACAGGAGATCCTTTACCTGCAGTGTATAAGCTGCACACATACATATGTGGACGTAAAATATACAAGTGCGTTTATGACAGAGTGAAATGCTCAAGGGTTGATGCCTCTTCACATGCACAAATGTGTACATCCACTGCAGTGTACATATACCGTACACGTATGCCATAGATAGTTAGGTAGGTATACACAACCATACAGCATCGTACAGAATCAAGGTCTATTGTGAATAGCACGCGACCCAAACCCCTCTTCTGATGATTCTTCTTTCTGTACCTACCCTGAAAATATCTATCCATATAAACACACAGCACAGCACGTGTAATAGTGATTTCGTAGCCCCTTAAGCCCCGCGCTTGCAGGATTTGACAATTTCAACAATGCGGAATTTTGCGTCCATTGATAGACGGTTTTTACGATTTAGTATTGGTACAGTCGTATAGGTAGAATTATGCACCTACATCGCCATTTTTCATATACCTTGAGGTTTTTTTGACTTATGTAAGTTCGCAGGGAGTAGTACAGCCAAAGGGTTTGTTTGGGGATTTTATGTTCGGACTAATCACGTGCCATTGTCGAACAAACAATTGCTGATTATGTATACTGACAAAATCTCAATCGAAATAAATTTTTTACCTGTACTCGTGTTAACGAGCTATTTTTTTTTTTATTCTTCGGCTCGTATAAGCGCCGCGAAAAAATATGACGAAAATTTTAACATACGTCCTTTTTATTATTTTACAATTTGCCTGAATGAAAAACGCTGAATAATGTGGCAAATTTTTCACAAAGTCAAAGTACCGAAATGCATAAAAATTATTTCTATAACATTATAGTGTACAAGGATGTAGATGCGTATTTTTTTATACAATCACTGCGCTCATAGTGGGAAAGCGTGAATCCTGCGTCCGGATTTCACTCAAGAAAAGATAAATGAAACATAATAATGGGGAAAACGTGAAAAATTTTATGGCGATTTGTGCATCTTGGGAGGTCTCGCAGTTCAACTTTAAGATTAGGTGAAAATTATTCTGCCTATGTGGTACACGTTAACAATAAGATATTGAAACTTCAGAACCAAACGCTGGTTGCATCACGTTGAAGAAAAGTTATTAGGAAAATTGAAAAAATGCCAGAAGGGTTCACGGAGACATCTGTACTCCTTAGCTAAATCCCCAAGGAGAGTATATCCCTTTCCGCATGGATACGTGTCTTGATTTATGTAGGATATAGCTTCGAGTTTGAATTAGAGTGTAAATTTTGAGGCGTATAGTCGGATTTTGGTTGTGCGACATAACTCGTAACGACAGTTTTCTCGGCATCAGTGAAGCGTGGATTAACGAAGATTGCAACGAGTCATTCCAGGGCAAACCTAAAACCTATGCGTAAACCTCCCCTTTCGCATCAGCTAGCCACACGCGTTACGTCTGAACGAATCAATTAGCATAATCGAGCGAAAGGGAAAGAGCCGAGTAGTGTCGCGGCAGATCGTGTCCATTACTTATTGTTAGGGGAATAAACCCAGCCTTGGGGGTTGCCGAGAGTTTTGTAACAGTTAATTATCAGTTGGGGGTCCTTTTCGGGGGTTAAAAATGGAATGGATTCGACTGAACGAAACGTGGCTGGACAACCACCGATTCGCCCTCGAAGAATTAGGGTCGAAATATGATACGGATTTGGGGAGTGGTGAAATGGCCAGTTTCACGTGTATGGGGGATACAGGCAGAAAACCCTGGAGAGTGTTTTCGAAAGATAGAAACATCCATCGCGATGTGAAAAAATTCGGCACCTGTAGGTACCATGGGAACGATCCGATTTATTCCCATCGATCTTATGGCTTTGATGCAGTAAATCGCCGAACTCTATTTCAAAGTTAAGAATAAAGCTACGCTATACTATCGGCCGGTTCTATCGGGAGACATAACTGTCTTCCTGTCGTACAGAAAACCAATTTAACCAAACCTGCCAATAACAGGGAATTTATACTTAGGTACGCTAGTCCCATCGGAGCTGTAGATATACGTCAGACTCTTCTACCGCGGTGGTCACTTCCAAAAGCAATTGGTGATAGGGCTACACGTAACTTCAACACTCGCTGCTGAAACTGGGGACAACTTTGACACGTGTTTAACACTTCCTCTCTCTCTCTGTCTCTCTCTCTATACGTCGAGTCGGATGAATATTTGGTATTCCTTGCTTGGCTTACACGCTCATTAAGTCGAAGTTCGGCCAAGCGCGATCTAATCCTTAGTGACGACCAATATTGCACAAATGCCTTATGCCCGGTAGGATCTTCCCCTAATGGTACCTACCATTGTGAGTCTATGGACTAAGCTCGAAATAGATACATGTACACGTTATCAACCCTGAATTGTTTGAATAGTAACCTATGCCTCGAACGGGAATATAGGTATATTATGCCAACTGGTTCCGGCGAATCCAGTTATAGAAATGAAAGCTTGTAAGGTATTCAACCAGATAACAATGAGACTTGAATTTATGATGTTTGTTGTAGATATTGTAGGAGTCCGAGTAGATATGTATGTACAGCGATCAATCTTAACACGCGTGGATAAAGTCCTGAGTTATCTAATGTCACCGACGTATCAAACGCTGAGAAAATATCGTATAAGAATGATTAAAGGAATGAGTATAGTAAAATCGCTTCCGATGATTTAAACTCAATAAAGATTGTTCAGTATGAAAACGGAAGAGCTGGATGAGAAGAAGAAAAAAAATGTCTCTTCATACAACCGATTTGATAAATCGACGTTGGTCGTTTGTCAAAATTTTTCCCGCGTCGGGTGTATTATTGGATGTATGATGAAGGCAGAAGGTACGGGGGTAGGCGCGCGTCTGACAACCGAATTCATCACTCGATTTGTCACGCGTGACTTCGGTCGGACCTGAACCGACGCGACAAGGGTTGGAACGATTGTCAAGGCAGAGAGGGCGAAAGCGCCGTACGAAAAATGGCCACAATTAAAATCGGATCGGACCAATTTTTTACAATTAAACAAATTATGCTCCTATATACCTACCGCGTTCCCTGGCCAAGGGGTGATATTACTCTTTCACTCCTGCCGCTGTTGAGCCTCTCGAATCAAACGACGCAGTCCACTTCAAGGGACCCCAATTCAAGCGTATAATTTTCAACTATCCACGTCGTCGAGGATGGGGTAACAAAGTTATGCAGTGTCCGTACACGCATCCATCCACGCACGCACCTGGACCGATTCATACACATACCCTCATGACATTAATGCCCATAGGTGGATCGCGGAGACCTATGCAAATCACCCATCTTCATCGCTGGTGGTTTAAGGGTTGCAGGATACCAGCAGCATAGGCGGTGGACATATACTGCGAGCACATAGTGCAGTGGACTGCTGAAGTGTGTAGAGGCGAAGTTGAAAGAGAGAGAGAGAGAGAGAAAGAGAAGATTAAATGAGGTATACGTACGGTTCATAAAGCAGCAAGATATAAATTAGACGCGAGAAATGAGAGATGAGAGTTTTAAAATTGACGGAAATCTCTAGAGAGCGATTCGTAGTAGCAAAGACCTCTCGAGCCCTGGAATAAGGCGAGGATTTTCAATTTTGGGGTGAATATTAGGAAGGTAAAAGCTCGCGATTTTAGCATCCCTATTATAATGCCGCGAGGAAATCGAGGTCAAAGATTTGTCTCCGTAGGAAATTGTATTAGGTAAACTGGTAGGAAGGGTCGGAGGAAATATCAAACAGCGAGCACTAAAGAAACTTTTATTTCTTCGTCGGAAACTGGGAAAGAATTTTCTTTTTTTCAATTAAAAAAACTTGAGGAAAGCGCCCCGAGACCTTATTTTCTCTTACTTTTTCATTGCGGTAGAAAGCAATGACTATAATTAATTTGTCGAAGACTTATCTTGATTAGGTAATTTAGCCGTTAATTCATATATAGAATACCATTCCCCAAACGACTACCGCATTTTCAAACTTCCCAAACGATTATAGCCATAGAAATGTAGGTATTTAATGAAAACGTGGGCTGAGTTACTTCCAAGATAATTAACCAATCGTAAATCTGCCCATATTTCAATTGCTTTCACAGAATTTGGTCAACACCCACATCAACCTTCTTCAAGAAAAAAAAAAAAGAATTTTTTTCACGTTAATTAGGCTTTAGCTCGTCTGTCTGCGTTCGAATTATTGAATAATTACGTATATTTCCATACAGCGGTTGAAATGTCTTTTCTAAATTTTTAGCACTGGATAAAATTATTCGAAAAATATATAAAACGTATTTTGTCAGAAGTTAAAGCGTTAAAATATCTAGATTAAAAATAATGTCCGGATGATAATCACGAGTGAATAATGTTGAAGCGCCATCTGATTACGTGAGGCGTATCTGGTAGTCGTGTAGATGCGTAAGAATAATTTGTCACTCAGAGGCAGCTTTGCCCAAGCACTTTCGACTGACTAACGTCTGAATTAATTAAACTAATACACGGGCTACTGGATATACGATACAGTATATACCAACGTACGTGGCGCACAACGAATCTTTAGAGACCCCAAAACTACCCGTGACGAAACTAAAATATGTCTATCGATAAATCAGCCAGATCCGAATGTCCGGCTGTAATCCTAACATATCGCGATCCTCGTCTACCCTTCTCGCCCCCCGCCGCCCTTACGACCCGCAAAAGCCTATACGAAGGGAGACTGCTTGCTATAGGTATTACTAGCACCTATATTACGTAATACTGGAATGGAATGGAATGGAATGGAATGACGCATTGCGTGGCTTTACCTCTGCCCACGACGAGCTAAGGGTACTTACCTCATGTCCGAAGAGCCACTGAACCTACGATGTACAGTCAACTCCATTAATTTATACAACCCATGAATTTCTACGATACTAAAATTCTATATTACAAAAAATCGGGACTTGAGTGGCGAAATGAAGTACGTATTAATTGGTCCGGAAAAATGATGTCAAACCGCAAATCCCGAGCCTACATACACGAATTAATGACTTTGAGTGTAAATATTTAGATAGGACTTTGAAAGCTTAATTATTTCGCTTTGTTGGTGAAATAAAGAAGGCCGAAAATTAATGGTATTTTTATTTATCTTTTGTTACCATGGATTTTTTTTTTTTTTTTTTTTAATGTTTAAGCATATTTTCATAGGTGGTTATATTTGATCCTGTTTACCTTCGTTGTATAGCTTTTGATTATAGCTACTAGATAACATGGGCGACGAGTCGTTTGAATTTCCGGTGAATAGATGAATGTATATCTATCGTATTATGGACCGAGAGCGAGGGCAGCAGCAGCACCACCACCACCACCACCACCACCACCAGTACTAACAACTACAGGCGTATATAATAACTACACACCTATGCCTACATAAGCGATAAATCATATGGGATTTGCATAATATTAAGGAACTGCATCGCCGCGCGGGTTTCTAAGCTTTTCCTCTGTATAGGCTTTGTAAGCGCGTGTTAATCTCGAACGACAACAAGCCTTGTAATTTGTTAGTCCCTCGGTTAGCAGAGGTATACTGTATACGCCTCACTAGATAGACATACGTATAGCAAGGCGTTACATTTTATATGTGAATGAAATTTATAATCGAGAAACAGGCCAGGTTTCATTTCTCCGTAATAAATATGAGCTTTCTTATTCGCAAAGTCGAATAACGAAAGAGAAAATGCAATAATTTAAGTATTATGAATTCTGGATCACCCTGTATACTTATATTATTGGCTATACGTAGACAGCCTTGTACCTACACATTCGCTCACTCTAGTTGATCTGGCTTTTGATACCGAGAGAACAGAGTTACGCTAACTCAACACCCACTTGTCCTGATGTCAGCCAAACTCCGGGCTGCTTGTTTGGCGTGTTTTACTGCGTCACGTACTACCTTCTCGGAGGTAGGTAACGGCTGTAATACGTTATCTAAAAAAAGTCACGGTTTCCGTTTTATTCCTGATCGACTCGACTCGAACTCGACTTATCCTCCAATCCCTCGGGGGTTAACCCAGCCTTTGACTCTCTCAGAGCACAGTCAGCATCTTATTTTCAAATCTACTAACCTACGTACCTTAAGAAAATTCAATTTTTCAAAGAAACGGTTCACGTTCAGAAATCTTGCCCAATTATTATTCACCTACTCGTATACTCTGAAGTAGGTATTAAAATTTGAGTATCGGTAGCCGCAGAAATACTTTCAACGGTCACGCAGAATTCCACTTGCGAACCGTTTCATCACCGACATTTTTTTCCAACCGCAATTTATGTTGCTTCAAACTTTCGGAAGGATCTCACTCGCGCAGGAGGCTGTGTATTTTTTCAACGGAGATTACCCGATTAGGTATAAGATCGAATGGATCGAGTCTGCGCCCGAGAACCTTCGAGAAGGTAGGTACTTATTTCCCGTTTCTGATATACTTGACGGATTTATGGTACGGCGGTATTAGTTTCCGGTTACAGAACGGAACTTAACTCAGAATCACAAGGCGATATTGAGGTCACGCGGTTGGTATATACCCTGTATAATTCCGCAGGTTCTACCTCCGCTCAATTAAAATTTAAAATCAGACGTAGGTGGATTCTGGAGTAGGTAATATCGCTGTGAGCTAAATTCATGTTGGGTGTAGGGTGCACCTAAGTAGGTATGAATGAAAATGACGAATTTTTAACACATGGGAGAAAAAAAAAATCATACCTACAATAAATTCGCAAAAGTTGCAGCAGCAGCTTCAAAGGCGGAATCAAATTTGCGTGCAGAAGCAACGAATGGTAAATATTAAAGTAACACATTTCCGTTTGTACCTTGCTTTGAAGCGTGAATGAAGTACAGGTATAGGTGTGCAAAACGGTGTGCGCGAGGTACAAAGAAAATCTGCAACTCACGGGTGCCGATATTTTGTTGAAAAATTGCAATTACGTTGTGAAAGCAATAATGCAAGTAGAAAGTAACCATCGGGTATACAGTTTTCATTTGAAAAAAACATGCAGCCCCTGCAAGAGCTGAGTAAAATACGGTAAAACAATAAATATTTGATATTTCTGCGTGTGTAGGAAAAAAAAAGGAGGAAAGATATTAAAACACGTGAAATAATGTTACTTTTAGGGGTTCTGCTCACATATATGCTGTAAATATATATAATATTAAAAAAATTGTAATTAAACTCTTGTTTTGAACAACGCCAGGTATGAAAATTGAAACTATATCGGATCTTCACCGATGGATGTAATTCACACTATTGAGTACCAACGTTAAGTATATTTAGATATTTTTATACAGCAAATAGTAAAAATAAAAAATAAATAAATAATGTGTAGATGTATCATGCTTACTCACCCGAGGAGCATCAATATCGTAAGATCTACGTACCTGAAACATAAAAGTATAACCTATTCTTAGATTGCGAATAAAATTATCGTCCGCAGGTTATTAAATAAATTATATTTGAAATATATAGTAAATTATATAGTCGAAGGTTTAATTACCACTAATTTATTGCCATTAAATAAGTACGACTTTATAGTGCAGTGAATTATTTATTTATTCATTTATTTATCAATTTTATTCTTATTTTCTTCTCCTTGTAGTTTCGCGAAATAAAAAATAATGCCTTTCGCGTCTTATTCCAGATACGCCATAAAATTTGATAGTGTGTCACGATAGTTGCGCGTACGAACGCAATCGATGGTCTAGATCTGGGTAAAACATTTATTCTTGTATACTAATTCGTCTAGTTGTATACGAATCTCTATTCTATTCTATTCTATTCTATTCTATTCTATTCTATTCTATTCTATTCTATTCGATTCTATTCGATTCTATCTACCTGTCCCCCGATAAACGGAATAATCAGCCATAGAATTAACTGGCAGCAAACAACGAACGTCCGTCCGGTGGAGGAAGATCGGTGACCTAGCAGGCGGACATGCCTTATTAAGACCGTTTATTAATAACAGCAGTACGGTACGGCAAAATCGCTATATACGATCTCGAACTCAGTTGCGATAGTTTGCCAATCTATACCCATCGCTCCTGGACCGCTAGGTACTTACATATGCCGATCATACTCACAGCGGGCAGTGCATACAACAACAAGCACACCCATCGGGGGACCTTTGACCCTGCAAACCATGACCAAGGATAGTCTTGTCCATAAGTACGATATCTTGGTGTTACATTACGAGTTTCATAATTCATTAATGAAGAAGTTCTGGTTTGGTAGAAGAAGAGCACCTCCTCGTAATCGATTATCGATTGGTTGTATAGTAATTAGGGAACGAGTGCTGCAGAGCCTGCGAATGTTTAAGAGCCGTTTCGAAGGACCTTAAATCGTTTAGTGAATAAGTTATGGGATATTTACGAGGCGGTCTTCTCTCCTGCATAGGCATATACCTTATAGTATAATGAGTAGATGGTAAATTATAGGAGAAATTAAAATGACTTTGTTAGAGGTATTTAGCAGCGTGGGTTTAAGCATCGAGCGACGATTAACGACCTGCGCGAGTACGTATAGTAGATATAGGTAAGAAAGCAAGCGTTTGAACCTCTCGGCATTTTATTGAGACTTTTATATCAGCGCCTCGAGGTTATCCCTCAGCCCTTTCGTTGGACAGACGATATTCTTTGGAGAATTCTACTTCTATGTGAGAATCTGTTCTTACTCGAGGGGTTAATTTACCGAGAACAATCGCCGTTACGGCCCATTGCCTAGAGTGCGAGAACCAAGACGTATACTTCAACCTTTAACCTTTCAACTATATTTCTCTCCAGTGTCTACCAAAATCGAAAGGGGATTTGTTTTCCCTCTTGTTTTTTATCGGCAAACAAATTTAATTGAAAACTCAGCCAACGTTAGGAATTCCGTAAGAGATGAGGGAAGAAACCAGCGAATTGTTAGGCCAAAAATTTACCCATCAGAACTTTTTCGTCCTTTCTAGGTATATGTCAAAGGTAAAGGGTGAAATGGAATCGGTTTCGATCGACGAGGAGTCGGACATCTTTCGAGGATAGATATATATATATATATATATACATGCATAAAAGACAGCCAACGCGTGTCTTTTGCCCGAATACCCTTGGATCCTGTTAGTCCATTCGATTTCTCGACGAACAGCGAACCGGGTAGAAATCCCTGAGCGGTATTCGCGAAGACAAATCGTCGGACCGTGGGATCATACAGCCGTCAAATCACCTAGTTGAAATCGAAGATGCGGTCAGCCGGATAAAATTGATTGAAGAAAATAAAATCGGGTAGGTTTTGATTGGCTTTCAGACCACGTACTTCTTAAACACAATTCTATTTCTCTGTATAACGTAACGAGGAAGAGGGTACACAGGAGTAGAAAAGAAAGAATTCAGGTACACGTCAGGAAGCACCGCAATAGTGAATTAGACCGAACCTATTGATTAACCTTCTCTTTTCCTCAAGCAAAATTACAGGCGCTCCGACAAGAACCAACACAATAAGCCATGAGGTAGATCAGTGGCCATATTACATAGCTGTAGATCCTCTGTCTACACAGAAGGTAGGTAGGTAGGTATAGGTAGATTGGTACCTATATACAGATGGGGTTGCACCGTACGTAGTAGGTACGTGTGCAGGGGATTGTTACCTTACGGCTTACGGGGTCTTGATTTCTGCGGTCACTCGTGCACGCGGCAAAAGTATGCCATAATGTATAATATACGCCATATACCAAAGTATAGAGACACCGAGTAGCACCATAGGTATACAAGAGTAAATACTCTCTGTGTAACTAGCATAAGATAGAACCGGTCCATACCTGAAGTTAGATAGACAGATGCCAGAAGTCGGAGAACCCTTAGCTTCCTTTAGCTTAGGTTTAGGAAATCGGAAATAACGAAGGATAATGTAATCGGAAAGCAAATACAACCTTTTCGTACATGTCAAATGTCAAATTTTTTTTCCTCATTGCTAAATGTTTGCTGTAGTAATGGTTGCTACACGGACTTTAGAGCAGATAAGAGCTGTTATCTATATTCTCGAAAATGGCTTGGTTTCTTTTTTTTCATTTCTTTTCTTTTCTTTTCTTTTCTTCTCTTTTCTTTTCCGCGTAATTTCTATCTTCAGGTCTGCAAGGGATAAGCTTCTCGGAGGTCCGGGATTGAGAGTAGCTTCCGGTGAGGTCACCGCCATAGAGTATAGGTATGCCTACATACATAAAGTATCTTATGTATTACGAGGTCTCACGAAAATTCGAAAAAAAAAAGAAAAAAAAAATAGAACGAAGGGAAAATGAGTATTTTCCGAGCAGAGTACTACTTGTTTCGTCTTCGACGAAATATTCAGTTCAGGAATACGGATTTCATTCTTTTTCATCCTCATTCAAAAGTTCTGTCGAAAAGCTAAAAGTCTTATGTTTGGATTTCACTGGTACGATGAAAATATATATCCAGATACAACCATGCGTTTAAATATATTAGTACCCGGTACGTATACATGAAAATCTACATGTAGGTAAATGTATGTACCCTCGCGAGATTGGCTTGCGCGACAAATAATGAATGATTTTGATTCCGGAATGGGTACACCGCGAAAATTGGACTCGAATCCACTTTAATCATGAAATTTTTGGTGGTCGTTACTCTTCGTTTGTTCCCTCTGCTGTTTCCGAGGGGTTAACAACAAATTTCGCTTACAGAATTCGTGAATTATAGCTGCAGGGTGATTGTAGGTAACGATTACTAGGGAGAATCAAGCACAGCGAAAACTCTGCAACATTCGTGTTGAGCTCTCTCAAACGAGTTAAATCAGGTTTCGAAATCGAAGAGTCTCAGAATACATATATCCGCCTCAGGACGTGGGACGAAAGTCGAAAACCTCCACTACAGTTTCTCTCGATTCGACCTCACCAGGAATTTCGAAATTTCATTAAGTAAGAAAAATTCTCCATAAAATTCTGTACCGATATGTCAGCTGCAATTAGCAAAAAAAAAAAAGAAAAAGAAAAAGAAAAAAAGAAACTTTTGCGTTAATTTATCACCTCAGAACTTCCCCCCGTCATTTTTCAAAATGCTTCTCTTCTACAATTCCACGGAATCTTATCTCTGACATTGACGTGAAATGGTCCCTGAAAAAGTGGCGTTAATATGTTACATAATCCTAATCTGCACTCTCTAGAGTGCTCTAGGCTGTATCTATAGTATAGGTATAGGTACAGAATGAGGATGTCCTCGTCGCCCCTTCCGGCGATATATAAACGCCTGCAGGACGGAGACTAGCCAGCTCACCAATACCTTCGTAATTTTCATCCACCTCCCGTTCGCTTACTCGCCAACAACCATTAAACTGTTAAGCATTTATCTAGGACATTTTCATCAGTAACGCAAAGCCGCTCGTAAAGGGTCATACGGGCGTTGAAAAAGTTTGCAAAGCTCACGATCGCCGCGAGTTATTACCGTCCTAGTCCAACGCAACATAATAGGTTCCTACCTTTCATCCTGAAATTTCGTAGCTGGTTAATTCCAGTCTAGGTTCCAACGCGTCATGCCCCTACGTACTCATATGCAACATACATACTACATTTCTTAATTCTGGGTTTGAAAACGTTCGGGGATACTCGAGAGTAAGTTGGGTTGCCATACGTTAGGCGCAGCTGGTAGTTATTCATGACTTAAGTCCGCGCATTCCGCCTCGGGCGATCGCACACCGTATACGTCTTTGTTACGACGGCGATTATCAGCGATTTATGAAGGAGATAAAAATTTCCGTTCCACACTTTGGCCAGTCATAGTCGGATGCCACTACCATTATTCCGCCTAAAATTTCTCACTCGAAAGATTTTTTGGTTGCTGCGCGTTCGAACGCGAGCGAGTTCTTGTTCTCATTCGGAATTATTACAATCCCTTCAACAGCTCGGAAAATAAGTTTCATGATAATGCTATCAGAGCCTCTAACGGTCCTGTATACGCGTACAACGCAGGATAAAAAAAGGAAACGTAGAAAAAATATGTGAAAATATAAGAAAACGGTAGAGGTTAATCCGTTAGTTCACACGTGCTCGATTAACTGTACATCATCACCTGTAGACGTAACTGCAAGTACCTACACTCTGCACGAGGTGATATGCTAAGTGTTTGAAATTGACCTCTAGACCAGGGATTGCATGCGTTATACGCGTTGAAAAGTAACTGACATTAATGTAGCGAAGTATATGACGGAGCTTTTGCTTACAATTTAAAAATTTCTAGTTCGGATGATGATAACGTATAGTGAAAATTGTGGATCGTATTATCATGTCGATTCTATAGAACTAATCGATGCCAATATATCGTTAGTTACTATTATTGAATGAAACGTTCGACGCGGTTCAAAGAACCTTATGCCGTCGTTTATTATCTCTTATGCTTAAAGGGACACGTGATCGCGAGCGCACATGCTGCATAATACTGTACAGATCGTCGGTTTATCGACATTTCCACAATTGGTTGACCGTAACGCGTTCTCCTATTATTAGAAAATGAATGAATCGCCACCGCAGCCGTCAATCAAGCCGACTAACCGCAATTTGACACGAACGTTACTGCACATACATACATGTATGACTCTAATACCCATATCAGTTAGTTGAAAGGCCACTCGCTTACATCAGAAACGTTTCAATTTAACAAATGGAACGTCCGTGCCAATAGTGGCTTTGAAAACAACGAACATCTTGTCTGATGATCTCAGTGAGCAATTTACTCTAAGACCTCGTCAAAGACCGAGAGGGAGCCGTTTTATTTCCGACTTTATATGAAAGCTTTTTTATCTCATTTCACGACGTACTTCTCTCGCTCTCTGGACCGATCCGAGCGAGTATTTTTTGCTGTATTTTCTTAGGTTTTTGTTGAGCTTTTGAATAGCTTTGCAGCCAGATACGAGGATAGAATACAAGAAAGAATTACGGTCTCTTAAACTTGACTCGTTAAAAGATATCGAACCCCTGAACCGCAGCTTCTTTTTTTCAGCTTCCGTAGGGGAGACTCCCCCATTAGCCATAATGTATCTCGAATTCAGGTACCAACTGCGATAATCATAAGATGAGCCGCCTCCACCGGGGAGTGGGTCACTAGGAGTCAAGGCTTTGAAATGGTCGATATTGCACCGCGGCAGCGGTTATCTCCTGGTGCACACCGTACCGCGCACGCCTCCTGCCACCTACGCGATGTAGATAGGTAGATACAGGTGTGCGCCATGGACCACGGGTCCTGGTGCGCGAAAGGAGATGCGATCTACGTCGACGTCGTTCATTCTATAGAGAGAAACGCAATCACCTCGCGCTCGAAAGTGATGAACTTTATTGTTAAACCGAATCTTCGGACTTGATCGATTATCGTAAGAATTTATCACCTCTCTTCTTCTTTTAGAAAAACGAATTTGGATTTCGAATATTTTCGTGCAAAATGATAGAACGAAACAAAATTGTGTCTACGAATTATCCACCGATATTCGATAGGGTTTTTTTTTATACATTCTAAAATTGGTCAGATTTTCGATTCCAGATTCCTGGATTACAGGATCAGCTGTTATCCGAGAGTTATACTTCACTTTGCATTAAATATCCCCGCGATTTGATTTTTCTAAATATCGCAACCCTTCTTCTTACCGATTTTCCTGATTTTGTATATATAAAAAGATGTCACGTGCCTTTCGTTGTTCTTTCAGGAATGAATCCTGAAAAAAGACCTTTTTTTCGTTCTCCGAGGAACAATTTACGGATCGCTAATCTATCATCTCCAATTGACCCCGAGTAACGTACGCCATAAAATATCAGAGGCAAATTTTATTGTATAAAATATTTTCATTCTCAATTCATCAGTGTGTATATAAACCCACATATAGGTATATGTATGTAACTAATTGTGGTTAATTAGGGTTAATTAGGGGCTATAATACCGTACACGTATAGGTATGTATACTACATATGTAACGATTCTTGAATATCGAGAGCCTCTTCAAGGACGATGCCGAGGCCCAGGTGGTGTTCGAATGAAATGAGGGATCGTTTGTTCACCCGTGATTACGACGGTATATAAGGTATTAACAAATCACACCGCTACTTGCCAATTGTCGAATTCAATCTGACGTAAAATTGCAATGTATAGAAACATCAGGGCTGTAGTACAATAATACATGTATTTACCAATTTGATTCTAGTTGCTATCATACAAACCATAGCTAATGGTATGACGTAATCAGCGAGAAGAAGCAGCTGCAATTAACATTCATACTGCGTATGTCTTTGATTAATAATAATTAATACGAAGTCATTTGCTCGGCAAAATGTATGCAAAATGATAGTTTTTCAATATAGTATGAAGAAGAGGGCGCAAATCCTAACGAGAACACATCAAATACTTGAAATCTTGGCTCATTTTCAACTCGAAGTACCGAGCTCCGTAGATAGATATGGTATATGTATATTGCATAATGGGTCAGAGTCTGAGTTTGTCAAAGTTTAGAAACAGACTTCAGAGCTGAGTGAGTCGACAAGGTCATAAGTTCAAAATCCTGCATTAGCCGTAAAGATTGTTCAATCCTCATACCATGTAGCAAATATATGTTTCGTACTGAAACTCGGCGGTGTACCAATGCGGTTACGTTACGTATATGGCAGGTATAGAGGTATACATCAATATAGAGATCCGTGTATATGATAGGTGTGTGTATAGACGTCGTATGCCTGCGTAGCTATAATCGAGCAGCAAGGTTTGTTATCTGCGAGTCTCAATCGTGTAATTGCAATTCGCAGGAACGATCATTATCTCAGCGAGTAGGTATATTAGAGTCTGGCAGTAAAACGGGTAAACCTACGTCCCGGTATATACCTATACCTACAACATCATATACGCCCGATAGAACACCGTACATAAAACAACAATGCTCGTAATTAAGCGTATAGCTGTACATACTAACATATACCTAACTGGTATTAAAAAAAAGCGGAAGAACCGCGAAAAGAGGATAAGAGAAGCGAGATATACATCGCCGGACGGTGCTCGAAGGCCACTGCTCTTGTTTAATACTCCGAAATATAGTTTTCGTGTAAATCGAATTTCTCGTGTAGGTATATATCCGCACAGTTCAATCTTATAAACGAAATGATCAAGGAGGGATGGACTAAATCCGTGACAAAATTTACTCTCGGATCACGTATCGCCCCGTTGCCTATAGAACCCATGGTAATATACTACAACTATTTCTGGCAGTCTGCGCGAGTTACAGACGAATTTTCGTTATATATGGTAGGTATAGATGTAAGGGCAATGCCAGTGCGTGGGGATAACATATATACTACACCTAGTCCAGTCCTAGCTATCTTATCAATCCTCGGCCAAAGATTGGCCCAGTAACGGGTACTTTATTACGCCTTATATACATTTTATTTTATCCTCTCCGTCACGATTCCACGTATTTATACAATTTTATCGACGTTTGGGTATACACTCTTTTACGATCACTTATAATCGACAAAGCACAATTTCATTTATTCCCTAACTAGAAAGATCTGATAAAGGTGTGAGCACACGAGTAATCGAGGGCAGTTTTCCTTTCATTTCCTATGGGTATGGGTATACATATTTTTCAGTACTAAGTAAAAGTCTTTGGAGATGAAAAACCGTTTCTTTTTCTTCTTCTTTATTTTTCGTTTTTCTTTCTTATTTTTTCTTCTTGTTTTAATCGCAACGCGTGTAGCACAACTCGCGAGTTATTATAACAGTTAGGACAGAACGAGTGCAGTAAGTCGTCGAACAGCGATACTTAGCGCAAAGCAAACGTCACTTTCTAACAAGACCAGAGCTATAACCAGGTATATGAGTCGGCAGGTTGAGGTAAGTGGGTAGTGGAGTAGCCTGGTGGGTATATCTAAGAGTTAATACTATATGTCTGACATGTTATGTATAACAACGTCATTTGCGAACAATTGCAGCAGCAACATAGTGCTTTGCGATATCTAATATATCAATGTTAGGGTCTATAAGTATTGTCGAAAAATTTCGAGTTCAAAATACGAGGATATTTGAACTCGTTGAACATTAAGTGAAGCAACAATAAAAAAAAAAAAAAGAGGAAAGGCGAAGATCCGCTAAGGAAAAAAATGATTGAAAAAAGAAAGAAAGTTTACTGTACTGTTTCTATACAGGCTGGAAAAAATGTTTTAGATATAATATTGTAAAGAGTTTAAAGTTTAAAAAATTTTTTTTTTCGTGGAAATGAAAATAATTTTCTCTACCTATATTTATATGCCTGGAATGAGATAATATTATATGATAATATTGTAACATACGTGTACGTTGTTATTATGTGTACTTAACAACGAGCTGATCTTGCATTCGGTACATAGAGTGCCGAGGGTGTGACATATACGAAAGCAGTCGTACAATGCATCGGTTGTATGCGTTGTACGACGTGCAGCTAACGTTCGAGCCTGGTGTGATATCGCACGGTAACAACCTTGAGATACCAGTTTGATATGAAGTCTTCTATGCGGTATGCCTACACGATTTCTTTCAAAGGAAGTCGACGAGAGAAAATAATATTTCTATCGGTAACGATCTTGTACATCTTTATTCTAACTAGTATTTTACAGTACTAGGTATACATGTAGTTCGCTATGTAAAATACGGTTTAATATCTCCACGGTTTTATCTCAGAATGGCGATTGCGTCTATCAAATTTTAGCTCTTATACAGATGGACAAAATTGTGCATTGTAACATACTGGTGTAATACTAAAACGCGATTCTATATTAAACTTTATATATAAATAAGATATTAAAGATAAATTTGTCCAAAAAGCGAGGCACGAATGAAAAGAATTCCACCGAAATCGGACGAACGGTTTCAGTGATACCAACACTGATTTAAAAACATGTGTTTTTCGTTCCTTCCCAAAGCCTTTCAACGATTTTATCCAAATTCGATATCGTATTTGCTAACTGTTGAAGGTGTTTATGCGGTGGAAAATTATTCATTGAAATCGTACGACTAAATCCGAAGTTATTCGAGTGGGGTAAGATTTTCTTGGAATACTAACGTAAAACATCAGAGTTTATGACACCCACACGTACATGTTGTATCTCGAACTCATAGGGTAGGTGTAATTATTTTATTATGAATGAATCTGTAACAGGATACAGTTGCACCCTGCTGTGAAGTCATGTCATATTGTTGGTGGCATAAGAAGAAGAAGAGTTGTATGGTTGTAACGCCTTGGTGATCGTTTCACCTATACGTGCATATGGCAGATATATTAATATGATACGTAGAATGCGCATGGAAGAAAAATAATATTTTAGATTCTTAGGCTTTTTGGACGTAACGAGTACGCAGTGTGTGACACGTTTCATATCCCCGGCACGTTTACTTCTCTGCGGTATAATATTACTATACTAAACTGTGTTACATGTCGTTTTATAGCCGTGCGATAAAGTGGACGACGAAGCCCATGCAGCAATGCTTTTCGCGCGTTGATATTTTACATTATTTTTACATTTTCTAGCCGATTGCATATACCTATATCTCTTTCTCTCTTTACACCTTTTAGACGCAGTCGTTGTGTGAGAATTACGCGTATACGAGTATATATATTCAAATTTATAAATAAATATAATGTTCATCCCGAGATTTATTACGACTTCATTTTATTTCTGCAGAGACACAATATATACGGAATAAATTATACATATCATTTTCTTTCTTTCATTTACTTAGAAAAGCAGATTTTCAAAAGCTAAAGAAAAAGTTTTTCTCATTCTCCTTCTTTTTCTTATACTTTTTCTTCTTCTTATCTCGGAGAGACAATTTTCTTCTCAACGAACTTGCGACACGATTGAATATTCCAACGAGTTTTCACCACCAAATTATTCGAGTCCTTTTCATCAGCTTTACTTGGAAAATCCAATACTTCGAATACACTTTTCGGATTCAATCATATACATATAATACGTTCTTCAAGATCGTGTAAAGAGCTGTTTTATCGATTTTAAAAGAGATAAGAAGATAAGACGGTTTAAATTACGCATAGATGAACTTAGATTATCAACTGACAAAAAGATTCAATTTTTACTTAATTCTACCTTATAAACCGATAATTCAGCTGGTCTAAACGTCCTTTCTCCGCAAAAGGAACAAGAATAAAAGATAACAAAAAAAAAAAAAAAGGAAAGACCCGAGTCCTGGAGTAGATTAATTAGAGAAATAGTTAGGACTAGTTTTTCCAACCACACGCGGTTGCATCTGCCACTCGTTAGATGACAAATTTTCTCTAGGCATACTTTTTACATATATGTATCGCATTACGTATATATATATATATATACACATATCTACTTACCACCCACACACGATAGTGATATATCGATAATAAATAATATCTGGATGAAATAATTTCACCAAATTTAATACATACAGAATTATAAGTGATAGACAATCGTTTCACACTGTAGATTTGCAGCAACATAATCAATTAGATTTTGGATCACATATCGCTAGTACGTATTATTATTCAAAGATTATATCGAGTGTAAGTACATATTCTATCGGTTTATCAATTCAATGGCAATGGCAATGGGAAACTACTGCCCGTATATATAAACGTAGGTGTAGATGAGTCATTCGCGGGAACGTGGGTTTTAGTGTAATTAAAAGTGCTTCTTTACAAGCTGCACTATCGCAATAATTATACGTTAGTCGGTTAATTTTGCGTTAAAATAAATCGCGAACTAAAAACTTTTGGATATAAGTCAAGGTGAAATAAGCGAAAGAGAGAGAGAGAGAGAGAGAGAGAAAAAAAGGAAAAAACAACAAAACAAAATCAGGTCTCGATCAATTAGCGCGTATAATGTCTCCCGTCGAGTTGCCCTTTCAACCGATCCTATAGTGTCTCTGTATTTTCAACGAGGACGGTCCCATTTACTTAGCACCTACCCATACTTTCTGCATACATACAAAATCGCTTTCATAGCCTTACACAAGCTTTAGGAGGTCTGTATACATATAGGTATGCGCGGGGGTGAGGGGCGGTAGCGTAATGAAAAAATTATACGCCGTAGAAAGACGAAACGTTTATGTGTTTTTCTTTCATCTTTTTTATAGCATTTTTTACTCTTCTTTTCTGTTTTGTATCTTTTTTTTTTTTTCTACCTTCACTTACACCGGGTCTTAAAAGAGACTAAACTCTGAGCTGACAATGTCATTAGATAAAGTAAAATTCTTCTCACATCATTTGCTTATCGAAAGATTTGCCGATAAATAACGTCTAAGATAATCTAGGACGCGTTGAAGGAAGGAAAAAGGTTACAAGAAAATAAAATAAAAGAAAAAACCGATAAAGGAACAGAGGCTAAATGTCGCTATGATAACGGATATCAAAATGTTTTTAAAACTTATTGGGAAGACGCTGCGAGTGTTCGTTCGAATACCTATGTGGTTCGATCACAAAAATAAAAGCATCAAACGTCGTCGGTTTGAAAGTAAATAAATAAATATAGATAAACGCATAAAAAGAGAAATATGAATGAGATAATTTTATAAAATTTTTAAGAACGTTAAGTAAAAGTATAATTGTCGTAAAAATTTGTATTGTGGTATCAGCAGAACTACAGAAGCGTGTAAGTTGGAGATTCTCAAGCGAGCTCGCGTACCAAAGCCTCAGCCAACAAGTTGTGACTGCGAGATACACGCAGCTTGAAAATTCCATGGGTAAGTTAGTCCGTTTGACTTGACTAGGTACAAGACTGGATGTCTAAGAATCACAAGTAACATCCTTGCATCAGAAAGCTGTAAAACTGTTTTTTGCGAAAATAAAAATTCCTCGAAGGAGCGGCCTCACCTTCGTGTAATATACCAAAAGTAAATACCGACAAAACGTTGATTGTATAATCCGCACGAAGATATAATAGTGTTTGAGTGTTAATTGACACATACGACTATTATTAGAATAATTTATACCCGATACTTTTAATACCGACAAAAAAGAGTCTGATCATCGCGTGTTTAACGCGCCATTTGTTAAGCTGTTAGCTAACACGGCGATTAAACGCTCTTTTTTCTTCCTCAACGCTCAGAAAAATAGATAGATATGTATAAACACGTAATATTAATATTCCATCGAGATCTATGAGGATATAAAAGACGAACTCATCGGGAGGTAACGTAAGTCAACTACCTGTGGAACGTCATAGTAGCTGATCGTCGTGGTTCCGAGGGAGTCCCCAGTTCCCTAATTACAGGTCCCGGGGTTCCAGGCACCTTAAGAAGATGACAAGACGCCACATGGTGTCCCCCGTCCGTTGAGGGATGCTGAGCTACACCACCTTGGATGGTACATCCACCCTCGGAAAGGTGGCGAAGAAGTGGCCGGCGCATTTCACGTCCTGGCTCACCCCGATCTGCAATTTCACTATCAGCGACCTCCACCGTTGTGATCGGTAGCTGTTAGTCCCGCGGCTACTTATTTCCCTCACTTTATAATGACTGCGATTTTATTTATCCGTACCTATTGCTCTCGATATTATTTTGCGTGTTGTCTGTTTTACTCCTCAAACGCACTAAACGCGCGACAAAATTTCGCGACAAATTATACCGGCGAGCGATATTCGACAGCTCTGACTGGTCGGGCGCGTCGCTCACGACTACACAGTACACGACAGTTCGCGCTCGCGCTGGTCCACCGTCCACCTCGATACGTTGTACGAACAGCCTCACTCAGCCCTCAACACGGTATAGTTTCGTTGGTGCTGCGCGGAAATCTGGCTGAGTATCTTCGTCCCTTACTACTAGCTACCGGAGCACCACTGAGGTACGTAAACATACGAGATCGTCACGCCATCTGTTAATCTTGTAATGAAATCGGGAACATCGGAGAAGGTAAAGAAGAGATTTGCGAAATGATTTCTGTACGAACTCGTATAGAATTTAAAATCTTTCATTCACAGAACTTTAGGGGAAGAAATTTCATGGATAATGCATCGAGGAATAAAGCTATAGATTATTAATGCTTTGTAAATGGTAGAGCAGATTTTTCACCCCGACAAATTCAGTCGAAATCATTTTATTATGCGATGTACGCGGACATCGATTGACGAGTGTTCGTTGTAGTTTATTTTTACGAAACATTGAATTAAGTTTCGGAAAACAAAAGAGTAGGACGATGAAGATGTAGCAGAGTTTCTTCAGGTCTTTTTATGTCCAATTATTATTAATCATCAGCCAGCTGAATAAACCTGAATCAATATAACAAGTAGCAGGGATCAGTTTTTTTTTTTTTTTTTTCTTCTTTACTTTTTTTTTTAACTCAATTACTTTGTGCCTCGTCTGTTTTAGGCAATGCGATAAATTAGTTTAATCTTGTTACCGTGTGGTGTAGTCGATGAAATCGGAAATGGTGATACGGGTAATTGACAATTATTTTTTAGCGCCTAGAGAGATTGAGTGGAGTTGATAAAATCGAACCGATATAATACGGTTGGGTTTTGGTTTATCGGCTTACTGTATACCATTGGTGGCTACTTGGCGCGGGAAGTGGTTGTTACATCACAGGGCTTATTATACCTGATCACGCTTCGGTATGGAATCAGATAAAAAAAAGCAATTCGACGAAACACGCGCGTTTATATGGTATGGGGCACGGGAATTATTTCTTTAGTGAGGGAATATTTTTCTGGGAGAAACGGGCTATTTATGCATAATGTGATAAGTAAATAGTTTATTAGTCGATATTACATATTAGTAAAATATATGAATATGATAATTAACGAGATAACATTAGTAAAGCTTAGCACGTAAATAAATGTATGTATATTATATACACGTACACATGTGTACATATGTACATTGCGGTGTAATAGAGTTTTTTTTTTTTATTTTCTTTTCAAACGAATAATGTGTAACTCGAATTCAAATATTTAATACAATATAGGATAACAGTAATAACATTCATTTTTTTCTAACAATTAAATATTGTCTAACGTGGAACGAACTTCATGCGGGCAGTTTGCGGTCAATTTCTTTCACGACTATATTCTTTATCATTGGTTAAACTTGACCGGGAGTCAAACAACGTGAGGAAAAAAAAAAGAAAAAAAAAAACACCAAATTATTTTCGCATGTATGGAAAATATGTAAACATTGCAATTACATCAATCCCATTTCTGACGCTAAAGGAGTTTGGCTAATTGCATGACAAATTTGATTATTCAAGGTCCGTGCTATGTGTCATTGTAGAATATATTCATATACGTATAAGTGCAGGGTATACTATATTGAATATTGACGTGCTTGTATTCAAAATTCGTGCTAATTAATTTTTCATTTTATTTTTTACTCTGCAGTGGAATGTGGCGAAAATTTCCGAGGTATTCATTCCTTTGACAATTACTGTCTCCTGTAGGATTTTTTCGCTCGTGATTTAGAATCAAAGAAGTTTTTCATTAAAAATTTTTTTTTTAAATTGTCTAATTTGGACTAAATTCAAGTTCGAACTACATATCGCGGAACGTTTAAATTGCTTTTCAATTAAATACTAATTAAGTCATTGGGAACTAACCGTGCAGGTAAATTGTTAACCTATCGTTGTATATAGATGGAATAACTGTGATTTTATTTCTATACCAGCTGTTCATCGATCCTCGTTCATCGGCTCGTTATACAATTGCGCGTGCGCTACGATTTTAAAGACGACTTATCATTTTTGAAAAACAAGTAGTTTATTGACTAGAGAATCGTCGTTGAATTTCCAAATTCAATCAATCACAAAGTAAACTGATTTTTGTGTGATGAATACGAAATAAACGATAACAGATACAGGGATTTGTGAACTGTCATGAATACTAACAGCATCAACCGCAGAACCTTTCAATCGTAACAAATCTGTGTGGGATGTAGTCAATTAAAATTTCAATCAAGATTAGAGCCATTGTCTATCCACACCCTTTGTACTTTGTAAATTTTCAATAAATTCCGCGCGGATATAATCGCAGATGGAAAATAAATGAAAGAATTGATTCCGTACGGGAAAAAAAAAGGTTATGAAAAACAACGCAATGAAAATAGAACGTTGAACTACCCTCGGGTCTTCCTTCTGCTGCTGCTGCTGCATAATTATTTATTTCGATATGTTCGATTAGTTAATTTCTCACAGTATCTTAGCGCTGTTGATCTCAGACTCCCAGCTAGTCGAGGTAAAATTAATCCATAAATTATTAGCTATCTGTACCTGCGCCTGATTGGATTCATAAATGCAGATTATATCATCACGATTTTATACTCTCAGCCTATTGCTGTATTTCAATGATCTGATGACTACTGCTGACGATTAAACGAAAGATATTACGTCGAAATATCTTCTCTGAAACTTATATAATGAGTTTTGGTAACTGGGTTATTCTAGCCCTCAATCATTTCTGCATTTGCAGTTCATATAGGTATTCACCACAATCGCAAATATTCTATTAGTGATACGTGCTAGGCTAGCGTTTACGTTCTATCAACGCATCGTCTTATCCTTCTATATCGTCTATCCTCTATACGAAGCATCCCATGGACCATCGAGACCGTGAACTAGCACCCGATCTGATGGAGCATTGACGCCAATCGGAAGACCCTGGTCCATGCAAAAACGCCCGATGAACCTGAAGACGAAGATCCTGAACCCGCTGCAGATAAACTCGATAGATTCTGATGAGACACCTCGGTAGAATTGCCGATTTCCCGGGCTGGTGTGCCCTGGACAGAGCCCAAGTCACTCTCTGATTTTCTCTCCTTCTGCTGCTGCTGCGGAGAGTACTTCATTCTGTAGAAAATCGGCAAGCTTTTAGGTCAAAATTTAGTATAACCAATTCTTTTGTGTAATTCAGATGACATTATTTCTGATCTGCCTCATTGTTCCCACCCGCATTTTATTTGCAATTACGGCTTGGCGAGTTGGTTCCAACTGGTTTTGATGATGTGGGATGAAATGGGATTGAAAGGTTCGAGCTAACTCGGATTAACCCGTCCAATAACCTGCGGAATCGGTTATTGGGTCATAAGCTTAGCGAGGAAGGAGTAGTTTCTTAATTGCCATACTGTGTCTTGTAGATATAAGGGAAAAAGAATATCGTATGGGATATGGGTTCGCGAGACTGCGGGTGCAAGTGGTTTTACAATCAGTCAGAAAAATGGTTACTCAACGAGTGTATATACAAAGTGGTTATATATCGGTATTTACATAATCTCTCGCATTACTAAACCCAATGACTTATGGCATTACGTGCCCATTAGCCGTCGGAGATTATAGACGTCGTCCTTGGTCCTTACCCGCAGCTTCCGCGTTCAAACGATAAAAAAATTAGCTAGAAACGCCAAGCCGCTTACGGATTATACAGTATCTAAATGTTCTCGTCGATCAATAAACTTCTTTTACAAATAAAAATGGTGCTTACTTTTCTAATTCACCGGTAAATTTTTCCGAAATGAATGAAAAAAGCTGTTCATATACCTGAGTATATAATCAATTAACTAGATTCCTGCGTGCTGTTTCGTATAGTAATTAAACGCAACCTCGTTACTTAGCGCGATATTGATTAACCTTACGTAACTATACTACTTACACTCGTAGCCGCTCTGTTCAACAATAAAGTCAATTCCAAGTCAAGGGGATGCTACGAGTTTTTATTTTCATCTATCTATCTGTTTTACAGCTATATAATCGAGGCCTCCGCAGTACGCAAAGAGTTGTGAGGTCATGCCTCCGTTATCCGCCTAGCGCTGCGCCCGTTACATTGCTCGGTCTTTCCTATCAACGACGGTTAGCTCATATCGTTTGCCCTTGTCCTACTAGTAATATAAAGCTATGGAAGTTACGAGCTAGACGACAAGCCCCCAGGCTCCAGCATCAGTTTCATACACATATATGCTCTCGTGAAGATCAGAGGCAAAGTATTATCAACAAGTTATAATAAAGATCAGTGAAACCATAACAACCTATAGTAAGTGAGTAGGTATATATCTACACACGTAGCTGCACGGGTGGCAAAAATTTCGTCAGAATTATATCGCGTATGTGGTAATCCGTAGCGCAGTTTCTACAGTTTCTTAGTATGATTTTTTTTTCACGTATTTTCGAGCTGATTACATCATCCCATCACTCGATTCATGTTTCTTAGTGGCGTCATGATATAGTATGTCATCTTCGAAGATAGAACCATTGCAATAAAATCAAGCCCTCTTCCGCCCGTCAATACCTATGTCGCACGTTACGGCACGTAGGTTTAGTTCCAATAGCTTAATAAGTTAATATCGTTACAACGGTCGCTGTTATTATGATTAAACGCTATTAGCGTTCGCCCTCGATGTTCACGAGTCACGACGCCAACGACGGTGGTGCAGGTATAGGTAGCTATTATTGCTATGATAGATAGATACGCGGAAAAAGATATCCCTTTGTCAGATATCCTGCCTATCGAAATGACTTAACCCAAATTGTTTCAATAAAAGTAAAAGCTTTTACGTAAAATAGAAAAAGAGAGAAAATATATAACAGTTTCAGAATATGGTCAATGCAGTGTGTCAGTCACGTGTCGGACGAAGAGCCCGAGGTAGTGGGTCGCGCTTGCGCCACATCGTCAATCTCGAGGGTCTGGAGACCAAGCCCACGGCTAAACCTACTTTTTCGGCTTGATCTGGGACACCGATTCTACCACCGAAACGACAATTGCCCATTTTTGCTTAACCGTATATACCTACCAGCACGATATCCTCACCGGAAGAGATCAACCATTCCGATTTGTCACCCGCGGTAATCGGATTACACAATCTTTCGCGTGGACATGGTAAAGTCGAGGATTTCACCGCGCTTTATCGTTCAACGAAAGTAATAGTTGAATTAAATTAATGGTAGAGAAAGTAATCACTTATTTATGTATACCTATAGTCCCTTCATTTTAATCTATAACCAAAAAAATTGCTGTCTTTCGCGGGCTCTGATTATATTCGATATTCCTGATGGCTGAATGCAATTATTTTTATATACTCACTGAATCAATTGGGCAACCCGGGTACTCTTAGTCTCTAGGTGGGTTCTTACGGCTAGGAAATTGGGAAATATTGATCTTTGACAGTAGTATCATGCCGCTAGGTGAATCTAGTGTAAACAGAGTACCAAATGAACAAAGCACGGCGGGATGAACCTCTTAAATCCAGATACACGTGAAAATAGACCTACATATGTCTGTGCTATGAATTCCTTTACCAGCTGTCTTTCCCTGGCTCTGTCGGTCCGAGTAACATACATACGTATATACCGTGTGCCACGTAATCGATGGATAGCGCTGCAGTGCCCTAGTTTTCAAATCTGTTTTATTTTCTTGCATTTATGTCGCGGCCAGTTTACTGCTTTGCGTCATAACTGCCCATCTGTTACGCCTACATCGTACAGATTGCTGACGATTATCCTATGTTTTCATGTCGTTATTGATTCAAAGTTGACAATATACGTATGTAGTAGAATAACGGATCGATTAAGTCCCATCGAGGTTCTGAATTTTTTAAATTATCTGCCACACGTACGATTTCTATATTTTATTTATTCTGTTGGGGATTTTTTAGTTGCCTAAGAGTTTTATCTGATAATCAGTGATACAGAAATTTTCTAATCGCGTTAAATGACGTTTTAGCGAAGTTTCTCTGCTGTCACTATTCGTTTGTTTGGATACACCCCAGTTTGCGCTCGTCAGCTGTATAACACCATGTTTTCTTTTTTTTTTATTTTCCAAACTGCAGTGAATAAAACCCGAAGAATTCTAACATTGCAAATTATTGACGACTGATTTAAATATGAAATTCAAAAACTCTGACCGTTTGCCAGAAAATGGAACGAAATATAAAATCGAAATGAACGAAGAGCGGATCTCATTAATGAACAAGAAATCGCGAATGAATGAATCGGATTTAAAGCTTACTGAAACTGTTATCATTATCCCAAATGAAATGGATACGATGAAAATAAAAGTTATTCTTCACTTACCTGGAGCTTCTCGGATAAATTCACGCGTCTGTTTTTCGTTGGGAAAGAACAGAAAGTAACGTAAAGGAAGGCACACTGCGACGGCCCTTCGGAGCTGCGCTGATACCACTCTACTCCCTCTGCGAGCCTGCGCGTTTTAGCGCCATATACCGCGAGTTTCGTAATAGTGTAAGTGTTGCGTGGGCACAAGCACCGCGATCTAACGCCTGTATGTATGTGTTTGTATAAAGCTTAAAGCAGGCAGTGCGAGACAGGCGGGAAGGCAACGATAGCTGCAACGAGTTCTATATCTAATTGTAGGCGAACACAGCGATCGCTGTGGCGGTCATGACGTGCGCGAAACGCGCATGGGCTCCGGAGCTGGTTTTCGGTGAATCGTAGCAACGCTGAATCGACCCGGTTCATCCGCGTCCTCATCGTCGTTTCGTCACGCCACGCCAAGCTGGTTGTTGTGAAAAGGCGCGGAAGGATCTCTGTGCATGCTCGTAAGGTAGAACTCGTAAGAGTCTTTAAAATCTGGTGTTATCTGGATTTTAGTTTACTAAAGCGGTTTTACTCGTTGTACAAAGACGTCAACGAGCACAGAGACTTCTTCCTCTATATTCATTACATGGTTTATTGTACCGGTCACGGGCTTCATTGTACGGGAATTATTGCAAGTTATAATTTTAGCCTTCGAATCAGTTATAGTGGGATCGTATCCTGACCTTTTTAAAAGTCAGATAAAAGGCAGGAAAAGGCTACGCCGTTCCAGAACTCCGTATCAAAGGGCACTCTGTTTTCGTCGAAATGATAAAATTGTAGCAATCTGTTTGAATGTAATATAAGGGGGCCCCAAACTATTATGCATTCACGTTTCTGCAGTCCAGGGCCAAATTCACCCGGATACCTAATCTCTATGTGATAATTCTTTCGGCAAAACCACCTGCATCTACACAGTTGAGATATTCGTCAAAAAATGGAACGGCTATTTGACTTTATGACGAATATGCTACAATAGCTACCTAGAATTACTTTTTTCCCATTGTATTCCGGTGAAATCAACCAAAAACCATCAATGCAACAGAATTTGTTTCAAACTCTCGATATACGATCAGAGAAATTGGGTATATTGATGAAATTGCATGTTTGATCGTATATTACCGGTTTGAATCAAATCCTATATTCATTTACAGTATGCATATGATGGATATAGGAAGAACGCGAGTATACTTATAAATAGTTGTTAGCTACCACGGTCAGGCTGACTGCGTGATCTGATTTTAAACTGCTGCATCTTTCGGGCAACGACATCGCTCGTTTAACTGAACCCATGCATTTACTTCGATTCTTGGAATAACACGTAGGTAGAGATAAGTGAACGAGCATAAAAACCATATCGGAAATAAATACTTGATTTTTTCTAATTTCCAAAACTAATACTATTAGATTTTTCACTCGCTCAGAAGTATCGCTACGAACCCTATTTCTTGAATTTATGTGTCTTCTCCCCGGAGTCGAGCAATGTTGTAGTTTCAGAATAAATATTCAGTTTTGAATCCAGATCCTAATACTCAATTATGCATATAATTACTTACCATTGATCCGTGACACCCTTCGCATTTGTTGGGGTTAGTGGACTGCACGGTGATGGAGGTACCGATCTATGGGTATAAGACTTGAAAGTCGGCGCAGCAGAATTCGTGAGTGAATTGTAGGACCGATGGCGTTGAGGATTGGTTATGGTGTACCAGAAATGACTTGACCTGTGTTTATGATCGACAAAGTCCCTCCTCAGATCGTTCAATTCCTTCGGAGTGATCGGGTTCGAGCCAGGAGTCCCATCTGCCGAGGGAGACTTACGCACTGGCGAATTCGACAGGGAAGAATAGGATCTATGGCGTTGAGAATGTCCAATAGTGCTCCAGGAGGGTTTGGACTTTATCTTTTCGTAAATGAAACTCCTCCTCGCATCTTTAACCCCTTCGTAGTCCGCAGGACTGTACGGCGACTGAGGCAACGAATCGTCACCGAACCATGTGCATTGAGAAGGTGCCGGTGAGTTCGAAGTCGATGATGCAGACCGATTACGATGGGGGTGGGTAAAGTTGTACCAAGATGTCCTGGACCTCGATTTATGGAAGATAGGACTTCCATTGCTCGGGCTTCCTCGAGGTGACCCAGGGAAACTCATGGGTGAATTTTGCCCGGAACTCATTGGATCAGGACTCTTTGGGTTACGGAGGGATCCGGAACTGAATGCACGAACAAGTTTAAGCGTCAGGCTTGATTTCGCTTTATGTTTACCGGTTTTTCTTTCCCCGTTATCGTCTTCCGGCGTCTTACCCCCTTTACTCACAGCTGAATCGTCGCGATGTTTCATATTGCTTTTTTTTTCTCAATATGACGAACTGATATACGATTGAAAGAATTCAATGTTTAAAACGTCTATATTTACCACTCAGATTTCATTTAGAATGAAAATAATGTCGCACTGCTAATCGAGTAGCTGGTATTAATGCTGCGTATTTCGTGGTATTCTTTTACACATTTGACGAACGACTGAATATGGGATTAGACTCTAAAGGCAGAAAGCAAGTATTTTCCTGTGAAGAGATCGGACTGAAACAGTGATAAAACCGCAACCGGTGGAAATGTGTGAACCACATCCTTCCTGCGCGGTTATCCCGCACGAAGCTAATGAAAGATTGCGACATCGAGGCGACTAGCTCAGATAATTCACACTTTCTCGACTAAAGATAATGGGACTAAGGGCTCGATTGTTCGATCCTGTAGGTACCCGTACTTATATCGCTGCAGTAGAAGGTCTGTTCTTTGTTTGCCTCCTGACAAGGTGTTCCAGCTGTTCCTGGTATAACGAAACGAGTTTTGTCCTCGAGAGTCTGCAACCATACTTAAAATTCGACGCTGGTCAAGTGCGAGACATATTATAAGTTGAGAAAACATCACTTTTACGCGCTAACTTAGAAGAACTACACAAAAGATAAGAATGCATATTGTATAATATGCCGAGCTTGTGATACGATGTAATTTAAGAGTAGGATATTTTCAAAAGAATCGTAAAGAGAATTATAGTAGATTTTCATATAATAATTGCAGACGATTATGCAGATTGCATCGTGACTTCATAAGTTCGTTGATTTAAACTTAGATTCAGAAAGGGTCGTGCTTTTCACTGTTTCCCTATTAGAGTAAGCGACCCTTGAATCTCTTGTAATACTTACCGTGCTGCCATCATTACAATCATCGCCTTTCGTATTATTTAATAATTAACAAATGTTTTAAACTAATAAATGGTTGAAGTTGAAAGAGAGGTAATTTTGTACAGTTAATGAAATACTATACATATATATTTTTCCATGGTCATATGATAAAAAATCGAAAAGCACTGAACTGTGGTCAACCGCATACATGTCAATGAATCACGATGTCTCTGCTATAGTTTTATTATCAATTACCATCCGAATTTTCCCGTATAGATAATGAAAAACGAATTTTTTTTTCATGGAAAATATCAACCTGATGAAGAAATGTTCATAGGTAATTAACAGATACGAGTCTGTATGAATCCAATTTTAAACTATGACCTTAATCTTTTAATTCTGCTTAATCGAATTTCAATATCTCAGAGCTCTAATTTACCGACACATTCGTGCAGTAGTTTTCAAATATCCATCGAGATGTCGGTCAAATCTGTTCTCGACTCTCGATAGTCGCGAGGCTTGAAGTCTCGATGTGGAAGAGAGCGTGCAATCGATACATCGTACGCTAAAGAGAAGTTTAATGTTCATTGAGACTAGCGAGACGTTCGGATCATTTTCCGGTTAACTTTGAGTCCGTGCAGTCGTTCCAAGCAGGTAATATCAATTGTTTCTAGAATCAATTTATTCGACGTAAAAGCTATCACAAGTATCTAACAACTATTCGGTTATTATATTCGAGCAGCATATTTTATTTACTCTGAAACTTCTCTCAGAAATCTATTGATTTTCTAGAAGGATCGCTGCTAACCTTCACTATTGCGAACTCCCAACTGTGTGAATTCAGTTGGAAATATTCGGTTCTTTTAAAAGTGGGAATTCGTGGTTTTACTTAATAAATTATAGTCTATTAAAGTTTTAGTGCAATCACGTGAGTTATATAATGATTGTTGGCCCTGAGCCAATGTCCCACTATCCTAAATACGCATGTCTGTTGTCTTGCAATTGGTATGAGAATCACTGAACATGCCATCTATTCGCGATAACGTCACCTATCGCGTGAGCGTGAAAAGGGCGTATATGTATATCAGACGCGAAGACGTAAACCGATACAGATATTTAACTATCATATAATGAATACTTACTCGTTGCTACTTCATACCAGAAATGTCCGGTTATTAAATTCTTTGAGTGTGAATGATATATCGCGCATTTTTTAAACGGATGCACGAGCTCTACCGTTCTGACGTAACTCTATTTGACCGCCCTTTGAAAGATTTTGAAATTGGCGTGCTTGAAGCACGGTTTATTTGCAAGGTTGTTTACGAATCTATAATTGGATTCAGTCACGTAATTGTTTCGTTACATTTCTTTCATATTACGCAAAAGCTGTCAAGTCGAAAATTCATATATATAACACGTATCTGAAGGTCTGTGATCAATACCAGATGACCTGAATGAGTAGCAAATGTTTTTATCACAATTACTGTCACGATTAAAGTATAAATAAGCACCTTTTATGGATTATGACTAGTTTTCAACCTTCATTCCAGAGATCAATGAGTTCGATTATGTAACAATTATGATTCGAACAAAAATTATTCTCACTCTATTATCAGAAATCAGCTGACTTTTAAAACACGTGATCTTTGGACTTTGGTGAAATAGATAATTATTCCACGTTTCTTTTGTTCCTGCTTTCAATCATATAATAATTTTATTTATTTTTTATTCTAGAATATTAAAGATGGGAGTACCTGCCGGTGATGCTGAGAAAGGAAAGAAGGTGAGAAGTTATTAATTGATCATTAATTATTTCATTCTCAAATGGCTATTCAATCACAATTGATATGGATAAAATTGGATAAAGAAGATTTGAACATTTTACTACAAATAAAAATCATTTCCATCGTCTCTAGATATTCAAGCAAAAATGTATGCAGTGCCATTCAGTAGAAGCTGGTGGCAAACATAAAGTAGGACCCAATCTACACGGATTGATTGGCAGAAAGACTGGCCAAGCTCCTGGCTACACCTACACAGATGCAAACAAGGCCAAAGGTAAAAAAAGAAAAAGAAATTGTGACACGAGTAATAATAAGAATATTCGAATTGAAGTAGAAATAGAGAAACATTGAACATGAATATTGATCGAAAATTTTATTGCTTTGAATCAATGTCTGTGTTATCTCGTTATCAGAGATAATCCTGAAGTGTCTGTTTGGTATTTTAAAATATTTTTATTCATGTATTTTTCAGGAATCACCTGGAACCAAGATACTCTGTTCGAGTACCTTCTCAACCCGAAAAAATACATCCCGGGCACAAAAATGGTTTTCGCCGGTTTGAAAAAAGAAGACGAACGTGCGGACCTTATTGCTTACCTCACGCAAGCCACAAAGTAATTCTGATTATGGGTCAATGACAATTAAGATCATGCGGCGAATAGCGGAGCAACTATAGTACAAGTATCATCTCTGACTTCGTATCCCGCGATTTCATTAATTCGTTACCTATATAAACTAGTTTCAAACCCCCTGATATAAGATAGCAGATTTATGATGGTTGATTAACTATAGTGATATCATTGTAATTATGTAAATGTAAAATGACATTGTAGTTGTATCCTGGTGCTCAAACCACCAGATAATTTACTCGATCGAAGTATTTAGATAACAGTGTTTAACTCTGGTAGTTAATCGCAATTCAACCCTTATTTATTATCATTGTGACAATTGTATTTTATTCTATTATATTATATTCTACAATTGCCACTGTAAGTCTTATGTTGCTCATGTATCGATTATGTGGTCAGATAACATAGGCTTGATGCTAAAGTTCATTGGCTGTTCATTAAACCGTATTCATTTCATCAGACCAAGATTTTATTGTACCTAAAACCACCTTATTTCCGATCCTATTCCTAATCACAACTATATTTACCATATAAACTAATTTTCTATAACGAAGGGCGATGAATAAGCAACGAAGTTATACAAGTTTCACCGAAAAACTTATGGTTCATCTGTGATAAGTATTCATTCATACTGTAATCGTTAAAACTCTAGATTTCGGATATTTCGGTATTATATAACGGTATTCGTTTATGGACCAAAATGTATGAGATTGAATCACGTAGTATGTGATCGTTGTAATTTCCCGGAAAGATTACGAATGACGTAGGGAGTGATCTTTAATCGAGTGACGTAACAGGGAAATATCGTTGCAGACTGGTTGCATCATATGTCCTTGTTCGTATTTCCTCCATTCAAACGCTTTCTACGTCACAAGGTAGAAATCGAAATCAAAGTCGAATCGAGCTCTCGAAGAATATTATCGTTTATCGTATTTGCTGCCGGTGTTCAATCAAATTTAACCTTGAATAAAACTTGCGATTATAATTTGTGTGAAAATGGGAAACAACGCGATAAAAGCAAGGGAACCAAAAACGGGTGAAGTAGAACCCGAAAAAAAATTAAAGCCATGTTGTGCGTGTCCGGAGACAAAAAGGCCGAGAGACGCATGGTGAGTGATTGTGATTTATAAAGTATGAACATTTTAGGTTATATCAAGTCCGTCCTAAAATTGAATCTATAAAAAGATTACCATACATTTAAAAGCGATTGTATTTTTGTTCTTATCGACAGCATAATAGAAAAGGGAGAAGAAAACTGCGGAGATTTGATCGAAGCGCATAAAGTATGTATGAGAAAATTGGGATTCAACATATAGGTATCGTAGAAGACAGCTTCAAATTCGTACGGAATAAAAATATCTCGGGGAAATCCACATCTGACTTTAATTTATTAGTTAGTGCGTATCTTTTAATTATATTATGATAACAATGGAAATTATTCCACCAGTCATTGTAAATCTATTAATGTAAATAAATTTAGTTTAATTAGATTTTCCGAACAGTTTATATTCCCTTCATTCATTATAATCTAATCCTAGTTCCCCAAACCTGCACTATACCTAACGTTAGTTAAATTTGCGATTAATATCGCCCTTGTCATTATCTATTAAAAATTTTCTTATCACGCATTGCGAAAATCTACGAAATGTAATAAAGTTCGAAAATGTATACCACTAGTTGTATATATAAATCGAATTTCTCTTATTGGGAGATTTTATTCGGGCATATAGAATAATAGACAAATGAATTGGGAATTCTAACAAAGCATATATTTTGACATGAAGTATGGATATAACATTCAAATTTTATTGCATAACAATTTCATATCTTAGTTTGCTATACCAAGAAAAAAAGATAAATAAATTAGTCAACACTTATTCGTTGATAATTAATAATATAATATAGACAATACATAATAATAATAATAATAATATCAATAATGAGTATCTGAATAATGAGATTTCAAACAATTTATTATCTTTTATAGCCTAATTACAAATGAGATAATGATAACGGCACAGTCTTGTGCACCTTAAGAGTTGACTGCGTCGTATTTACCGTGTTGCTCTTATGACGGTGTCTCAGAATTATAATAAAAAAAAAGACGATAAACTACGAGTAAATATGATTGGAAGTTGTTAATTTATATGATTCCACAGTTCTAGTCAATGTTTTTGGAATAAAAAAAAACGCATGAAAATTTTAATGCGTCTAGTCTCCTCTAATATCATAATCATGAATAACTAGAGCCAAATATTTATGATACATATAATATTGAAGGATTTGTAATTGTTTTGACCCTGGACAAGAGTATTTGTATGATAAACATATATGTGAAAATAAAGTGATCCTTATTCTATCCTACCTAGACTGAAATGATTGAAAATGGTCATGTTTATAATTGAGAGACACCCTTGGTCAACGAATAAACACATGAATTATAATTATAAGTAGGTATTATACGTAATGATAGAGAGTCTATTAAGTCGTATTTAACGATTAAGTATTGGACTGAAATTTTCACAGCATTGTGGTGGACTTACAATCTAGAGGGAGTAGGTTGCCTTATATCGATTAACGTAATTAAATATATTACTTATAATTTGTATGAAAGTAGTTGTACTTTATATGTGTGAAACGAGTAAGTGCAGTTTTTATGGGATGAGTGTTGATTGCTGGTGCGACGTGTGGTAAAGCCCTTTTTTAACACTCCAAACTAAACCTTATAACAGAGTTAGGTTTCCTAAAAACAAAAAAACAGAAAATCAAAAGAAATTAAAACGTTAATTCTAAATCTGGAATACAGAAAAAAAAAAAATCATTTAAAAATTCAGGGTTCATTAAATCATAGCCGTTCACATTACTATTGATAAATACTTTCCAAATTTACTGCGTTTATAGATCATGCAATTCATCCGAAATTCTGATTCATCAATACTAAACCGCGTGTAATTATGAATTTAGTAATTGCAATGTGATTTTACAAAGCGAAAGATGATTATTACCTTTAGTATTAAAAATTCTCTAAATTGTTGTTGGTTTTTCTCGGTGTTGTAACAAAGAAACATCATGATTACCAGAAATTTATCATTTGACGTATTACCTTTGGCAATAGGCAGGAACAATTTAAATACAGTCATGATATATATTTACATATAATGGTCCCTAATTAACTAAATAACTTGTAATATAAGGAGTTTGGGGTGTAGTCGAAAATGGTTTGGCTAGTGAGTGATTAGCATTAATTAGATAATAGCATCACAGCTACATAAGAGCCTCTTATCTCCTATCCCGGCCGTTTACACCCAGTTTACCGAAACGATGACAATTATTTGATAATTGTTAAAAGAATTGACATAACTAGCATGGTTCAAAGATATTGAGCAGTAACGGCAGATAAATGGACATTTAATTATTGGCTCGCACTTATTAATTCCCGAGTACGGACTTCGATCTTTATATTTTATTTATTTACTTGTTTTTATATATTTTGAGCATGCTTACTTTGGGCCGGGCATATTGGAATAGTCAATAGAAATTTTAAAGTGTCTCTGTACGATAAGAACACCTTCTGATTAAAAAAGTAACGTTACGACTACCATGTAAGGTTTTGCATACTTCTTGACTTGATCACAGATACATTCTTAAGAATATATTTATGATAGATTTATAGATTAATGGCTTTTATCCAAGAATTAATAATTATTTCTTCCAATGAAACTTCTTTGGATAGAAAATTATTAGGGTAATTATGACAATGCAATGAAATATAGGTATAATATGATTACAAGACTGTAGTAGACCTTGGCAAATAGTGCACTCAGAAGACACTTTAAAACTTGTGTCTGACACATACTCTTGTATAATAATATAGACTAGTGTAAATTCGTTAGAATTATATTACTATCTACACTCAATATAATCTGAATTATTTAAGAACGTTAAACTCATTTTCATACGTAATCTTTTACTATCCATTGATAGCTAGGTAATGTAAGAATATTCATTAACTATATGACATAACGTTGTGTTAGATTTTCTACCGGTATACTATTGTCCCATGGTCACGAAATCCTGTTAATAACGGTGAGAGATATTAATTTAAGGGTATTGTGGCTGGTGCTCAATACAGCAGCGAGGAAACACCATAGGACACTTATCGAAGGACGTAGATTATTATTATTATTCACTGACTCTCACCTATCCTGTGGAATTCGCATCGATTGGAGCACCTTGCTTTGCTGAAATCATCAAAATTTATTAATCACACGGAAAGCGAGCATACATACATTATCGCATCTCTAAGTGCGATACAGAATATTAAAAAAGTATCAGATAAAATGGTAACAAAAATAGTAATGTACCAAATAAATTCTACAAATAGACTTACTTGATACTGATACTCTGTGTCCATCATACCAGTAACTGCTACGACTTGATACTGTCTTGCCTTCATAGCAGCGGCAGATTTTCTCACGAGTCGCATCGCGCCAGGAGCACTGCTTGTGCTACTGAATTGGGACATTTGGGGTGGACTGTGGCTAGGGTCTAGAACTAGCATTGTTATAGAGCCATCTCTTAACTGTTCTACACCCATTATTGTTCTGCTGTGACCTGAAATGTGAAAAGGAAATAAAAGGATATACTTTCGAACATTCAGATGTACGAATGTAAGGGTAAGCACAACTACCTTGATGTTGTAGATACAACGGTGGTTTGAAGTCGTCGCTTCTTTGAAAGTACTGCAATACCCAGTTGAACATTTCTGGATGTCCACCATCCGAACTAGTAGGTCTATGAAAATCGACCAACTGACATCTGCGCAGAATGAAATAAATCTGTTTACCGATAAGTTGAGTCAGTTTTTGAATCTGTATTTGTGTTGTCCCTAGATATAATGAACATTTTATCCAAGTATGAAGTTAAAAATTCAGACCCGCTATCTCATATTATACCTTATCCTCAGACTTGATAAAAGAGTAACGACTTCCGTAGCACCAATCCATTTCCTGGTATTAACTAGTTTACTGCCGAGCTGTTCAGCCCCTTGAATATCAAAGCCTTGGGCCCAGGCCCATTCCACTATCGTTTGAAGTCGTGAAATAGATGGCATAGCACTGCGAGATGGGCATTCGGTCGTGCTACTACTTTCTATACTAGAACCCCACGCCTTATATACCAAGTCGTTAAATCCCGTATGCTGAAGTAAGCTGGAAATTAACATCTGCATATTTCTGTATCCACATCCCCATCCCTTGTCTCCATAAGTTGATCCGTAATGGTCAACTGTAGAGCACATCAAAGTGTTTACAACGTTGCTACATGCCTGACTAACTGCTCTCACTTTTGGAACCAGTCCTGTGAAGTTAAAACAACCATTTTAGATGTAAATTAGAATTTGAAGTCTTGCGAGTTCTAAAATAATTATTCAACAAGGCTGAATCTGATCATTTATTCAAGCTCACCGCGAGTGCAAGAGCTCCCATCATCTATTCCGCTGCTCTCAGCGACCCTAAGTTCAATTTGTCTCTCGTAATAATCAGCCACAGACATTTCCCCGGCATATACAGCCCGCTGCATATTTGTCACACTCTGCTCTCTGAAGTTTCCTTGATTGTCCATACCGTATTGTGCTCTTAACATTTCAAATTCCCGTTGTTCTCTCAATCTCCTGACCTCCTTTTCTCGCCTTTCCATATCCTTAGCGAGCATACGATCGCTCGATACATCAGGTGTAACTGGCGAAGGCACGCCTTTTTTGTTGAAGTGTTCTTCTATGTGAGCAGTTAATTCGTCGCTATTTTTAAACGAAGTACTTAAGCAGACCGGACAGGCGGGTGTATAACTTTCCGTACTGCTATGATCGGACGATGTTGTTGTGCCATTTGCTGGGCTGTAAGTAAACAGAAATTATCCATTTCAAGCATAATCTAATAAATGAAATATCTCAAATATTACCAAATAAGGTGGCTACATTCATCCCACACCTGAGTATATCCTTATGTTCGATGTTGACGTGTAGTTCTAAATCAGATGAGTGAGGAAAGGATCTAACGCATAAGGGACAATTGAAAACTCCGTCTCTGGACGGTGGTGATTCCGGCGGAAAGGACGGTGACGTTAGATCAAAATGTTGCCTATTTATGTGTTCCTCCAGTCTGAGTGGACTGTCAGAACTATAAGGGCACATAGGACACTCTTGTACAGGTGGCCTAGGTGAGGCGTGTGAACGTAGTTGAAGATTGAGACCAGAGCGCAGTGGTGAACCGTGACCAGCGGCGCCTTCTGGTACTGAGAGAAAGAGAGAGAAGAAACCGACTTAGGGCATATTAGAGGAGTTAAATGATTATTCAAAACTGGATAATACTCACCATTAACAACACTACTGTTGTTATTGTTGTTTATATTGTTGTTCAAATTGGGATTACTCGATTTTCGATCTACTTGTGATTGATGTGAAGGCGGGGGCGAACCCCAACCGTTTTGATGATTGTGAGGGTGTGGAGGAGGCGGTGGTGACGGACCACGACATTCGTCGTACCGATCGCTGTCCGTTGTTGGATCGTCGTCGATAAATGCCATCATATCGTTTTCTGGGGTGCTGAAAATAAGGGTAAAGATTGAACGGATTAAAATACAACGGCACGAGTATAGTTCGGTGCTAACCTCAAACTAACGATATGTGTGTGTGTGTGTGTATACTTTATGTCCGTTATAATCGCCCCTTTGCGAAAATATCTTGATCGACTTACCTTAATATTGGACATAGATTTGAATGAAAAGTTTATTATTATTGTAACACATTACCGTTTCCTTTTCGTCTGACGATCGTTTAATACGTGCAACATTATACTGTGTTAATAAAGATCCGATTTATTTATTAATTATGAAATTTTTCGGACAAACTACACGAGGGAATAGAAATGATAGCTGTGGACGTTAGAACCACTGCAAAATTCAAATCGGATTTAACTACATATATATTATACATCCTTCTAACAGCTGATCGTAGATGAAATTTGGCAACGTGTCGAACTCTGAGCGCGGTTCAAATTCAAATAGTCTATTACAATCGACAAATATTATGTTATTCAATATGCGAAAAGGTCGATAGAATGAAAAAAAGTCAATGGATATCGAAGTATAGGAGTCTCGATGTTATACCTTATCAGATATAACGATTAATCAAGTCATCATATACTTATCAAAATATTTGTCAATTCTTGTTAATATCTTATTGATTACATGTCAGTCTGTATAGGTATGGATGCGTACATATAGTATGTACATAGTTGCATAGACTGATGAATAAATAATTTATGGTACCGTATACGTTTCAGATTTTATCAATATATACGTAAGTATGATATACAATGGGATTAAAAATTGTAAACCTTGGCGTCAGGTAGTCTAAATGAGCGCTGTTCACGTGGACCAGCATTTCGGCGGGTGATACTTCGCCAAGATCACAAAAAGGGCAACTAGCTGCTCCTTGGAGATGGTAGATCACCATGTGGGATCTCATTTCCTCGTCGTTGAAGCCTTCTAGGCCACATATTTCGCACGTGTAACTCATTTCTAGGGGTTTACTAGCTGCCATTTCGATGCTTTAAATATTCACTCGTCTAAAAATAATTGAAAGAAGTTTTATAATTATTATCTCTTCGTATAAATAATTACAAATATAATATTCTTAAAAATTATACTATATGTACAGCAAATAAAGGTGCATTATATATGTTCCATATATAATAAAATCAATTTCAAACTTGCTAAACGAAAATTCCATCATTCCACAAAGTTTTCTTCATTTATATTAAAACCTCATCAGTGTCAACCTCGAGAGAGTGGTGGTTAATGAAAAAGTAATGGTTTAGAATATGCTACGCATTCTGTGTAGAGATAATCTGGGTTTCATTCATGGAAGAAAATGAATTAATTAAATTCGAGCGGTTCTTTAGCTGTAATAGCCTGAAGCATGATACCATAATTTTTTCACAGTTATTTCGAGTGTGAAGAAATGTTTGATTACCGCACGGTATGCATGTTATTTTCTAAACTTTATAGATATTAATTAAAACGTGATTTTTTTTCTTTTTTTTTTTCTTTCACTTTTTAATAAATATTATACAAGCGATGTATTTTTAGTTTGAATTAACACTCGTGCACTGCGTTTTAACGCCACTGTACGTTATACTATACACTTATCGCCACCTTAACGGCGGGTGATAAATCAATTAAATCTCACCATAAATAGGGTTGAAATAAGATATTAGTAACGATTATCATTTAGAACAGTTAGAATTTCTGACTATAGTATACAGCGGATAATTACCGCAATGTACTATGCGTCAAAGAATAACATTATATCGTTTTAGGGGTAGGTTGACGGTAACTAGGCCATCGTGCGATTCATACAGGAAGTATAGAGCGGGTAATATTTGTCTATAGTAACCTGTTTAGGTGGTTGAATTTCCGGGTTAACATAAAAGACCACTTACTTGCACCGATAACTATGAGATCCGGTAAAATTGATATTAGAAAATTGATATTATGCAACGCAGCTTGGCGTCCGTGTAGGCTTGGTTGCCTAACACGGTGCCTCGACTGCCTCCATATGCGAAATATTCTACCCCCAACGCGCACGGCGCTACGTTTAGCCAGTGTTCCTTATCCCCTCATCGTTCGAACGAACTCAATTTTTCGTTCTCTTTCTTAAAAGGTTTGTTTTTCATCCCTCGTGGGAAACATAACGTTCTTCTGTAGCTGAAAGAACGATGACAGGGAAAAAGAGCATTTTTTTAACACGATTTATCGAGCCACAAGAATGTCACGGCAGCTTTAATTACAGTCGGCTTGACTTGTCATTCAGCTAGTAACGTATCGTCAACACGATAGCAAAACATTAACAAAATAGCTATTTATAGGAAAGAAAATTCACCCGATCGAAAACTACCCCGAAAGTCTGGAACATAGGGGATTTAAGTCGTGATGCGCATACGCGGAAACATGGCGCCTCTCTCAACCCCTTGAGTATATTTCCAGGTCACGACGAACACCCTGTTCCGGCTTTTACCCAGTCGGTAAACGGCGAAACTCTAGAAGGGTGTTTACTCTGGGGGATTATAAATTCGGTTCAATTTCTATAGTTCAATCGAATCGGTCAATCAACCGAAGCCACCCCTAAATTTGGTTACGAACAAATCAAATTTGCGGGATCTATGCAGTAGAGACCCGGCGTCAACATATTCTAATATTATAAATATGATCAGCAAACGTAAACCAAGTCTTTCGTTTTATTATATCCCTTATCAGTGTAGGCTGAACGGGGGAGAATTTCTTATAGCAAATCTTTATTTTGCTGTCTATGAGTGCCAAGCTGCTATACGGGAAGAAAAAAATATAAAAGAAAACTGTTATCGATGCATAATATTGCAGATGTAGTTGTAGTAATTATTAATTCTCTTAACAGCTGCTAGTGCTGTGTGCTGTTTTTATCGCATGCGTAATGAGTGTTTGGAAGGGTTTGAAAATGCAGAGAACGCATTAAATATGCGAGAATCGAACCGCAAATTAAGTAAAAGCATAATCCCGAGTTGAAAAAAATATGTGAATTTTACAAGCCACGCAGCTTTGGCTATTTCTACCATTTATCTGGTCGGATGTTTTCCTAGAGTATATTTTCGTCAGAATACAATTCCCTATGATGTCTTCATTTCTATGACAGTTTCCGACGTTCGGGAATGTGTGCTCCTTCACATGAATGTATTATACTGGTATAGGATTCTGAGGTTTCCCTGCAGGTTCACCGGTCTGAAGCGTGTGAGCTGTCCATTACACTTTGTAAACATCGAGGATAAGCTATATTTTGGGCTTATAAAGCAGAACACGTTCTTTGCACATGGACCTCGATGGAGAGCATTGTTATTCTTGAGCTTTTGGTAATAGTAATTGAATTCGTGAAAGTATGGGGCTGTGAGGTGCGGCTGTTAAATTGCATCTCTCGTATAATGCGCATGCATGATTCCATAACGCATGATTCAACATTATCATTCCATTCTGTACATTTCATGTATTTTTTATTTTTTTACTTAGGATAAATGACGCCTTTGCCGCATTCGAAGACAGTAATTTGGGACGAATGAGACGTTGATTATCGAATGTCGGAACTTTGCGAGATTGCCCGTTGCGCCGCAATGATATACCGTATAAAATGTAGTCTTATGTTAATTCAAACTAAGGTCATATTTAGTTATTCACGTTTTGGCGCACCCAGGATATTTATATGTGTATAGTTTGAAAGGTCATCATCGCTAAAGACACTAATAAAATATTTTCAAACAAAATATATGTCGTTTTCGCTTTTCCTCGTCAAATATTATGAAGAATCGAATGTATCAAGAACGACTTTCTACCATCACAAAATCGTCGAAATTCTTACATATCGAAACAAGAATGACGTTCATCTAATCGATCGCATGAATTATTGGGTAAGAATATCGATTAGTTTATTGGTCAATTCGCACCGGCTGATGGATGCATCGACATGCCGACAATACGGTGCCGTAACCCGTAACGGAAATTGTAAATTTAGTCCTTCTGCTAAGTATTCAACGTCCAACCCCGATCCTGACGGCAATTCATTCTCCTGACGAGTTGACAATCTTCAGCATATAGCGCGTTAGTATAGACAACCGCGTGTTGTTTCCCATGAAAGTCGGGATATCTCCTCATTGCCATGCAGCCGGCGGTCGAGGGAGGATGCGCTCGTTCACGGAACTATTCATTCATTCATCCATTCATTTCTTTATTTTATTTTCTTTTATTTTTTATTTTTCCTCTCTCTTTCCTCTTCTAGGCTACTGCATGAGGGACTTGAATACTCCGTCTACACTTGTCTCCAGAAGTGTTTATCGACGGTAGAACGTGCGAGGCAAATATGTGCGCAGGCAAAGAGCGTCTCTAGACCTCCCAACTTACAGAGTCACAAAGGTTTCGTGCTACCGCAGTCAGTCAACTGCCCTTTATTGGCCTCAGAAGGGTCGCTGCCCGTTATAGACGAAGGATGAAGCAGAAAGGGCGTAAGTTCAAACACGGGATCTCCAGCCTCTCGCGCTTACTCCATAAATTAAACTTTGCTGATGAAAACAATGGCGTGAGAAAAATTCTAGATCTCTTTTCCCGAATTTTTTTTATCTCGATAACTTTCGACATCCACATATGACATCTTATTACTCATGAGAGTTTGATGTAGATATTTTTAACCATCTTGAAATCATTGGCGACTCTCATATCCCAAATGAGATATTTTATTCTCGAGGCCATAAGCGATGGCTCAGTCAGCTTTTGTTTATTGCCAAGATTTCCGAATAGATGGAAAATTCTTGAGAATTATTTTAAACAGCGTGTTTAAAATTGACTAAATTTATGTAATGTCGAAATGGTCAATTCGGTTACATCGTATTCGGCTCAGGTGTAACAGTAACATGCATGCGGAATATAAATCCACGTCTCATATTTTATTTCGGCAACGTGTTTTCGGTCCCATATAGTAGTACCTATATATGATCGAGTCGTATTTTTTCTTTTTCTTTTTGATGACATGATTCATTGTCAAGCTCGTAAGAGAAAGGGCGAATTTTTATGGCTATATTCCGTTTAACGATCGCGCTATATAGTAATTATGTAATTTTATTTCACAACTCTGTACCAGCTGGGTTTTCATGAATAATTACAGTCTTCCGGGAGTAACTCACGATACAATATTACATACCTATAAAGTTGGCCTTTAATTTTGAAACAACTAGGGACAGTAATGAAGTTTTCACTCGCGCGTACCGGTAAATTTTTTTTTCTTTTTCTTTCTCTCTCTTTGCAAATGAACTCTTTAGCCTTGGATGTTCGTCGTTGTCAATATAAGCCGTGGATATACAAGCCTTTCAATTAACATGTGAATTTTTCTCTGAATAATTCTCTCGCAATAGTTGAGAACAGGTGTTACGTGTTGAATCAGCCTCCAAATTGCAAACCGAGTTTAAAAGCTAGGCTCTGTCTGTAGCGATAACTAATAGTAAACAGTTTTTGACTTCATTTAAATATTTATGTATCGAAACGATTAACATAACAGAGTAAGAGAGCTCTGTGACAGGCTTAGGTCAAGAAACCAGTCGTATAATGGTACATGCGTGTATAATATAGCGAAAGGAACAAACGGACCTCGATGGATCGATCGAATAAGTCATTATATGTTGCGTATTAATATTCAATAGTAATTATGTGATAATTATTCATCCTTTCTCTACAGTCTTACGTAAATAATTATTAACTTTGCCTCAATTAGAATTTCTATATACGTTATACATATATACCTATACGAGTGTGAAAATACATATGCATTACGGAAAAACTGCACTCATGTTCGGTATATTATTATTTTATGAAAAATATATCTTTGCAGTTTTAAATTAGATACTCAGCCTCTCGAAATGCGACGATTCAATCGATGGTGGGAAATTGATTTTGAACTATACGAGACCAGAAATTGTGGGATTTCTTTAGCCTCAAGCCACCACTCTATTCCATTGAGTTGAAACAGGGTCTATAAGCGATGTAGCTTACTCTCACATCTCCATTATACAAATGTAACCGCCTTCCTCTTGCGGCGATTGTTGGGATTGGTTGTGGCTGCCCGTTACCCACGTGCGGATTGAGAGCAATTTATTGTGAGAATAAATTAATAAATTACATCTCTCTTTAAAAGGCTGCAATCTCTACGATCCGTCAATCACCTTGTATTGCGCTGCTTCCTTGCCACTCGTTGCTCGTCAATAATCGAAGAAATTTTTCGCTCTTGAATAAGAATAGGAAAAAACTGAGATAACCATTAGGCAAGTATATTGAACTGTCCATTTTATAAGGAAGAAGATATCCTAGTGAAATTATACCAGGGTCATTGCGCTTCATCCCATATCTTTCACGATTCATTACTCTGCATTGACTCGCGGCGAGGGTAACGCGTATCAGCGGATGCGTGCCCTCGGGCTATCGCCTTTTTCACTCCCGACTTCCTCGTCCTGTACTTCAAGCAATAGAGAATAGATCTTATTCACGGTGATATAACAACTTCAATTAATAGTCCCGATCAGATACTGGACCGATTCTAATTGTAAGAAATCGGAAAGCGCAACCCGCATTGAATACATATATAAGTGGAACGCGCGCTGCAGAAAGTATGGTAAAATTTCAATCTCAAAACAGCATATCGCTTACGACCGACATTGATCGTAAGTGTGCCTTGGGATTTGCATGCGCACTACACGTGGTATAGCAGCCACCGTGTTGCAAGAGGATCGGGGAAATCGGAACCAGCGTTCTTAAAAATCCACTTTCTTCAGCCTCGAAGGAATTTCCGCTACATTCGAACCGGAAGTTTTTATCTTAGGTACTCTAAGCCTGCGCACATAATTTATTCACTGAATTTTGTGAAGCGAAATTTCATTCTTTTTCTTTTTTTTTTTTTTGATTGAATCATGAATGGCACGATTCCTACCATCTAGAAGTGAATTTTGACTCGGAAAGAATTTTTAGTATTGTTCCGTGCATCGTTTATCCATATTTATATGTCCGTTTCAATTCGATCTCTGTCTCGTAGAGATAGTTTTTTTTCGAATGTTTCGAAGGTTACTTTCCGACCAGAATGTTTGAGGGAAATTCAAAAGCAACCTGAAACTAGTGCAGTGACATAAAACGGAAAACAAAAATAGAGAATCGGACGGGTCCGCATGGTGGACACGGGTTCGAAAATAATGTCACAACAGCGGAGCAGTACGAGTTGACACTGAGCACGCGTCCCGACTCCAGCCCGCCCACGCAATATCTTCCTGAAGGATGGTGGAGCGGGGATCGGGAGAAGGAGGCGCGGCAAAAGCTTTCGTACGTTCAAATGGTTCGAAAGCTCAGTCAGTCAGTCAGTCGCGAGCTAGCGAGCGCGCGCGCGCATGGTTTTTACTCGCCACGTTACTCCGTGGAATGTATTCAGAAATTTTGTAAAAAAAAGATCGTCGAATAATGATCGACCATGTGAGTCGTTGTATCAAAAGCAATTACACTACCTGACGATTGCTCATACTTTACGTAAACTTTACATTTCTTATTTCTCAATTATACGCGGGTGGTCAGATAGCGGACTGTATTAATCCGGAAGTTCAAGATGAGAACAGGGTTTGGATCGCACTTGACCATTTTTGTCATTTTTTATGCTAACTTTGGTCCATTCATTATCGGACAAGGTGAGTAGTCCATATTTCATTAATAATTGGATACGGATATTGATTTGAGAATGGAAAGCCTGACACAGTTATGGAAGTGTTGATATTATCTCTAGTTCAACGTCCCGAATCTCACCGATGATTTTAAACGAAAGAGACTGTTGTAGTTAGAAATTTTATAACAAAATTAGAACAAGGTTTCATATGTGATATGATAAAATCATCTCGGGCTGTGCAGAACTGGCAGATTAATGAAATACGTTTGATTAGTTTCGGTCAGTCTCTGATAAGGAAACATTATATATAACGTATATTCATTCGATAGTAGTTCAACCGCAGCACAGAAAACAGTAAACATTATAATAAATTGGTAAAGTTAGTTATTCAAAAATTTCGAACGAAAAAGAGCTGATTTGATGACAGAATCAATTCTCTTCGGTTAATTGGATTTCGAACTCTTCATAAACATAATTATTTTTACCAGGCTTGTGTTTATTCTAACTTCAATATAGTTTATGGGTTAGTCAAGTTTTGGAGTCGTAATATAGAGAATTAAAAAGTGGATTCATTGACCCTTTAACTCGCACCACTTTGTCATCCGCATATATAAGAAGCGAGATCGACGACAGCTTCCCGACACATGCGTCTCCGAAAGAATTTTTTCATTTTTTCATTTGTTTTTTTTTTCGCTTTTAATAACCATCAGAGACGATGCAGCTAACTCGTAATAACTCGACGTAGTAAAGCCGCGACGAACAGTATAATTCGTCTAGAGTATATGTATGCACATATCCATGTAGTATCTACCGAGTTATGGTATTCGTTGAAAGACTTTTTGTCAAGTGACATAATAGTTCCTCTACCACTACAGGGACCATGAAGATCATTTAGTTAATGGTCCAGCTCATCACTGAAATTATTAATGAATATAATCTATTAGTCTTCTAAGGTTGAAGTAGCAAAACAACAATTAATTTGTCTTTCGTCAATGAAAAAGAGGACTGCAACAGCCTACATCACGTCAAGTTCGATCCATGTTAGGGTTAATTGTACTTGCGTGATATACAATTGGAATTTGTTTCTTCTTCTCTGAATTGAAAACTGGACTTCGAAGATATCTATTTAGGTTGAAATTAGCTTAACGATGCTTGGAATAAAATTTAACCGATATAAATCCCTCCGATTTTATAAGGTACAATAAATATGATGAAACAAATTGATGAGACGTCGTGGAAAAGGGTTCACCTCCCCGTTCTACAAATATCATTTTAGAATACGTCTGTGTGCTTGTATCCACGCGTATAACGCTATGTCCATAAAGTGCATTGGCTAATTGATAATTACCGTGACGAACTTTTTATTTAGGACCAAAATCACAAGCACTCCGATTTAAATGAGGCGCTGTGCACTCTGCTGAAGAGTAGCGTGTATAGTATAACCTACGGTACGCTGGCAGCAATACGCACCCCGTTGGATATAAATAGTTGTCAGTCATTATCTGCTTTTTCTCTTATTAACAACGTCCCTCCGTCCTCGTTGCATCCTCGTTTTACCGTACTTTTTCTTCCTTTGTTTTCGTTAAATTTATCAGAAAAACAGCTGGTGGATGATCGAGGTGTAGTTGGTATACGGAAACGGTGGAATTGAACTCTTCGTGGATGCAGCATCGCAGCTTATTCTTCTATTCCGATCTTCGAGATCAAATCTTCGCCAATTCATCTCCGAGTAAACGTTCAAGCGTGACTACTTACAATTATATACGTAAACTTCCCTGTTGCCAGTATTACTCTACCGTGAAAATTCCGAACGTAAACGGGAAAGACCAGCTCTTATCGTATGTCGATGCCACGCTTCCGCATATTATTAAACCAGCGGACAGAGCTGACAATGATCAGTTATAATTCGATAAATAAGTGGCTCCATGCAGATCAGAGCGAAGATTGAAATTATGTGAGATAATATGTAGATATACGTAAACCGATTATGGGACGAGAGAAGATGGGCACCTATAGATGCAGTACAAGCTGCATATACAAGTAGGGAGTATTTTGTCAACGGGTCGTATAAAAGTTCGTATAGTTCCCAAGTCTCGGGTTTTTATTTTTCTCGAGCATCTCGTAAATTTAGTACGAAGTCGACGAGGTGAAGCGGGAAGTAATTAAACTAAGGAAATTTTCACTATTTACAACGGTGATGTTGCTCTACTGCACCGCACTGGTGTCGTGAGTTACACATGTCGTGTGCAGGTTTAACTCAGATTCAATTCGTTCGCGTGTTCACAGAGTTTAAAGAATACACGTAGTTAGTTTTACTACCTCTATCTCAGGATTTGAAGAATTGAAAATGCCGTTCGTATCTGTAAAACTGCATTAAAATTATATCAAGTTTCTGAGTTTCTGTGACCTGCAGCGTTAATCGTTTCCTTGTCTCGCTATTTGCTCGACATTCAATTCTCTGCGAAGTTGATTGATGTTATATTTAATGATACATCTCATTTACGTAGAATAGTATAAATCGCGTCAGACTTTTGCTCAGACCTTTAACGTCTCAATGCAATCTTTCGTAGGGGTGCTCGTCGCATATGTGACGCCGGGATGCCGTTGGGAGGGAGGATATATCTGATGGGAGTTTAAGTGAGCGTGAAACTGTTCAGTGCAAGTGCCAGGCGTGACTGACTGCCGCGTCGTGGTCCAGTCCCCAGCATTAAGATGATATAGGGAATGATGCTGTCTAACGCATATAGTATACGAATATTTCGAAAAACGAAGTCGCGTTAAAATTTAGGTGATGAGAAATGGTTTGGTATTAATTTGAGGAGCAAGACTTATTACAGTCGTTCATCGTTTAATTAATTTAAGTAAAATTCGCAATGCGAGATTAAAATTGCGAAGATATACGATATACTATATGCCGGTATTGTCTTATAATCGAACTCTGACACCCGTTATAAAATATACTGTGGCCGGTGAGCCGAGGAGAGAAGATAAATAAAGACATAAAACGAGTGACAGCTTCGCGCGAGAGAAAAACTGAAACGAGACACACATCTCGAGCCCACGCACCGACGCGGATGCACGAAAGCCGGTGCACCATGCAGCACACGCGGTATTGCGGGTGTATCCGTAATTCCGGTTCAAGAGCGCGTAATAAATACGCAGAACGTGAGCGTTAAGTGAAATTATTAGTCCTTCATAAATGAAGTTTGAAAAACTGTAAGATACTCAATTATTTTAGCTACGAAAAAGTATCGTAAGTTTCTTAATCACACGAGTGTCGAGCGGTTAGATTTAGGGGTTCGGAAAACCCGACCCCATAAAACTTCTCTGCGGTAGTATAAAGACGATAAAATGAAATTTTTGTTTTTTTTTTCCCCTTTTTTCAACTCCACGTGTTTTCACAGGATTTACTAAACAAACTAACGACACTAGGTCTGTTTTTTCTTAGCAATTTTTTACTCCCATATAATATCGTAACGGGGTTAACTGCCTCGTGCAGCACTGCTTCATGTATCCTCCTATTCGAAATCTCCTTAAGGATGGAAGTTATACTCTTGGGAAACTGCTATACGTATTTCATGAAAAACAAACCCAACAAATAAACAAACTAACCAACTAACCCGTAATTATATCGATAAATTATACCTTCAACGGAGACCTGCGAGAGAAGGTATACGATATACGACTATACATACACCATATATATATATTTATTTCGTTTACTTTTAAACCTCCCGCAGCAGCATCTGGCACGTAAAAATATGTATACCTGTAGTGATAGAATACGTCTACTATGCCAGACGAGAATAACATTTTGGTTTTATCATGAAGTAGCATAAAAATGAGAAGACAGATGATCATCATTTCGGACCGGGTTGAAGTTCCGGAACTTAAAAGTCCCGAACGGTAAAAATTTCGAATTTCAATATCACCGACTCATAGTTTTTAGAGAAAATATTTCCCCGACAATCTACACAGCCGATTTAAAAAAAACTTTCAAACGAAGAGCACCGAGGACTCAAAATTTCGAAAGCTAAAGATCCGAAAGGGCAAATCTCTGGAACCTGAAATTCACGCACGTATTCATTCGGGGTTTAATAACTCGGGCTGCATTGATCGTATCGAAACCAACAAGTGGTCAAATTAATTGTCTCGAGATGTGCTTTTTGGTAAAATATAAATTATTAATGACATATCTAAGTTATCGGTTAAAGTAGATAAAATGGGTTTCCGTAAAGCAGGTCGCGATTAGAATGAACTGTTACTTGTCTTCGCATCCTAAGAAATAGACCGAAATTTCCGGAATTTCAATCTTCTAAACTTTAACACTTCTAAAAATTCAAAATCGTCTCTAACGAATTCAGAATCTGAACCGTTTTGAACTTTTGAAAATCAGAACTCCAACCCTAGCCCCCCATAAGATTTTATTTCTATATACTTAATTGCGGACCGTATATAAGTAAATGATTCAAATTATGCAAAATCTCGATTAAGGAAGATTGTTTTTTAATCGCCGTTTGTCTTCCTGTTCATATAATTATCTATATTGGATAAAAGACTGCGGTAGTCGCGTATACGCACCATAAGCGTGGGATAAAGTTTTAAAGTTCGAGTCGTCGGCCTCGTCGCGCGATACGGGGGCACAGCTGCAGCCGGAGTAGGCGCAGTAAACTCCTGTACCCTGTAAACAGTATACAGTAAATGGTAAACTGTAAACTGTGCGGAGTGCAGTAAGCTTGCTGCTGGTTCTGATGCTGCTGCAATGTCAGTGTAGCATAGGTTCGCGCGCTTAGTTTCATATACCTATGTATATATAATACTAGTTGGCTTATGCTGTTGGTCGGACGTCGAGGATTCCCGGCGACAAATTCCCGCGCAGTGACGTCATCGTGTAATTGATCGAATCAACGAATTGCATATGTATAGATAACTATATACATAGAAGCCTACGTGGAATACAGATTATATACTTGGACGAGTCAGAGCTGCAATGTATGAAAGTTTAATTCTTACCGAGAAACGAGGCTCACCCATTTGCTATACATACTATGTACCATTGCCATCTAACTATATGCGTGTATTAATTTCTTCGACCCCAGTTACCGTGGTCATGGCCCATAGGGACGTCGATCTGTAATTAGTATTCTACTTCGAATACGTACTAAGCCATGGAAAATCGAGGTGCAGGGCGTGCCAGTTGTCACGCAAACTCGGAGAAAGTGTTCGCAACAAAGCGATACTTGTTTCATCCTACTATGAAACTTTTACATATGTATCTTGCACATGGCGAAAAATTTGAAAAGATTTCGCGAGAACGTCCGGGATGTATGAATGTCTACATATTATATGCATACAATAAAACTTTCGGTATCATTCTGGCACGAAAAAGTGGACAAATTAATGCCATTATTGTGTATGTAATTGACCAAATTGAGATAGTGCACTATGGAATAAACCCTGCAGCTGGTTGCAGTCTACGCATGCTAATCCTACTAGGATGAGGAGAAGAGGGAGCATAACCATCTTGATTAATCTCTCGCGCTTCGTTAGGAATGGTAATATATACCCAAGTGTCACTTACCTCGCGACTATACCAAGGGAAAAAAGGAACATTGCAGGCAAAATGAATCTCGAGTTAAATACACATAAGAATATAAGTGTATGTATGTGATACCCGATATGCTTAAACGGATGGAATATAGGTGAAAATTCTAAGCTCATAATATGGAAGAGTAGGAAGCCGATAGTGGATCAAAGATGTTCCTTGACCCTAAAATAAAAATACTTATGATCGTTGTTTCTCTTGGATTTTTTTCAAACAGAGCCGAATGCTGGTCTGTTGTCTGTCTAGTGTCAGTAGCTGGTTTACTTTTGTCAAGACGCCAAGATGCGGGGGAAACTCGGGCCTAGAAACAAACTCTGTATCTATACGTGGAGCATATTCAAGACTTAGAATAGAAGGAAGAAAAAAATTGATTCTGACAATCAGAGTCAAGACTACTTCTTCCTCAATGGTCTCTCCGCGATTAGTCCCTTGTTTTATTGCTCTTTGAATGACGCACCCTTCTATCGCTAGAGCCTGATCTCGAGGGTCGTCGCGTTAACCAGTTGTTCAAGTTGTCCCACTTGTTGAGCTTGTTCCCAAGCTGATAATAGTCGAGTTTTAGATTACCGCTGGGCCGTCTTAGGCGCATGTAAAAGTGTACGTAGAAACTGACAATAAAAGAGAAGATGGTATAAACTCGTTAGAAGTCTGTTACTTTTACTATGACAATTACGTTTTACTGTTTTTGCGACTTTTACGAGCTTATAGCTCAACCAAAAGATGGGATTTATCTGCTTGGTGTTCACGCGAGTTTTCTTCACGAACCGCAGCGAGATCCGTTTCCGATTTTTACAGGGAGAGATTCCGTTGCTGGTTCGGATCCCGTATCACAGAATCTGAACAAATTATGGTGAAAATAAATTCGAGTCTCTATTACTTCCGTAATGAAATAATATTAATTGATACGTGTTGCGGTGGGCGTTACGTATCTACGGTTCGTTTCGGAAGAAAGTTTCAGGGGCTTAACGGCGAGACGTGAACACGATTATATCCCGTAGTCGTTGATCCAGATTAACCCGATTTGACGGCGAGCCCACGCGATCCTCAAAATGTCTGTCGTTTGTTTCACTGTTTGGATTTTGGTAAGCCGGTAACCCACCGTCGAGTTATAGTCGAGGGACGAACCGACCACTAGGAAACCACGAAACTCCTAGTTATTTTGGTATGTCTGCGGCAATCACGGTGTCAGTAGTCAACGGAAACCAACCACTACTGGATGGAGGTTTTTGTGTAAGCGGAGTCGCGCCGAGGAGGATGTAGAGTCTTACCTAATCAACGTTGCGCTAATTACCATCAGAAGCGATATTTCTAATTAAGACATACGTCCAGGTGACGAACTGGGAAAGTTATAACACTTTCGGTATATAGAAGGTACAGCACATTGAATTTCTTCCTTCATATTAAGAATTTAAATTCAACCAATTAAGCCCGCGGTACATATCCTGATTACAACAGCGAGTGGTGACGTCCTCGAGCAGGCGGAGCTTTGTAGGGCATGTGGAGTTGAGGCCGAAGGCTACTTTGCCTCGGTTTAAAGCTCACTAAAGCCTTTGATCTCGTGACAGCTACGAAGAAAGCTCTATCAACGTGGAGCCCTAAATTCTGCTCCAGTTACAAGTTTACAGTCAGCCATGGTTGCAAGCACGCGTGTCTAGCTGGTAGATAAGCAATAGTTCACTGCTGTAGCTTCTCAGGAAACCGCTGAGCGCGTCAAATTGAAATCAAAGACTTCCGGTTAACGGAGCCTGCGAGACGGCAAAGTTATAACTTAACTATTGGCGAAGCTTTGAACCTTCTCACATACGTAAATATCTTAATGTATATATTTACACACGCGTATAATACCGCGGGTGTCTATAAATATGAGTCATATAGTTATATGGACGATCTTTGCCAGTGGCACGTGATTAATCACTGGCCCTTTAATGGCGAGGGTCATTAGCCTTCGTTGAAACATTAAATTGAGCCATACCTATTTTGTCCACCATACAATCTACAACAATATTCTGTAGGTTATATTTCCATTTCGATCGCAGCGATATACGAGTATTGATTATTCACTGGTATGGTATTCCATCGAGGTAGAGAAGCCCTTTTTGCAGAGCACAAAGTGCATGTGTTTAATTTCTTAGTGGGTGCCGTACCGCTCGATGGCAGTAGCTGTTTAGGGACGAGTAGAAATGCGCGGGAAAACGGAGGTTGACGGACTAATTATTATCTATTAAATTTAATTGGAAGTCTAGTACATGGTTCATATTTATCGACAATATGTGGCTATAGCATGGAGAGTATAGAGTAGAGTTAAGAGACACTAGCCACTCATCCGGGTTCCGTTTAGCCCATATATTTCCCTTTGAAAAAATAAGGGATTTTCCTACGCGGGGCGCCTTCGGGGATCAGGATACGGGTGGGCCCTTGAGTTTTGACGGATCGGGCCCACATGCATTGTGAGAATATGTAGGTCCTCACAGTGAACCCGGGCCCTGAACCAATGCAGACCCTAAAATCTGTTTTTTGTCAATTGGGCCTGACACACGCCGCAAGGGTCGAAGCTCTGCACGTTAGACCATTTTTTAAACTGCTTTTCTAGTTCCTTTTTTCTTTAACGCCACGTCGTTATTGTCTGTTGCAGAGATTCTCTGTTGCCACTTAGCCGCTGGTTCCTGTCGCAGCGTTTGTTCAAAGGTACGTCGAATTCTAAATTTCTGCTGCTCAACAATAATTTCTATCAATTACGAGTATGATGCGAAGAGCAAAGGAATTGCTTATCCGTGTTCTTGACTATAGTATGTAACTCGATAACCGAAGATAAACGAAGAGAGTGAAGGGTGTAAGGTAATAGATTTAGGCAAGCGGTAAACGGATCAATTTTCCCTCAAACCACCCTTCGGGTGTAAACATTTCGATTAATCGAATTCGCACCAAGTTTTGGTGAAGTTTAACTGAATCAGGGACGGGATGTGACATTGGGAAGATTTTAATCGTCGAATTACTGCGCCAGATTGATAGATTGAGGCTTGTTAAAGCGAAGAGATCAAAGCATAGCTACAATTCAATCAAGGATACGACGAAATCACGCGACCATAAATATTCCAGAGAGAGACGAACCCTGCTGTAAATAAAATAAAGAGCTCGATTGATCGGTAGCTACGTATACATACGTCTGTAACAACCACCTATTCGTGTGTGTATTCGATGAGTTAGAGTAAAGGCTGCGGGTGGTATGGCATTGCGGGTTGGGCCAGGCTGGTTCGTAAATCCATCCAGGAATGAGTCTACGTTCGTAAGGACTGGTCAGGTGTAGGTTGAACGTATCGAAATTCGCTACCCAAAAGAAAAATCGCGGAAATTCTTATCACATAATTAAATAGAGATTGTTTAGAAATGTTTAAAATTTGAACTATGATAGTTGACCTCAAGTAGCGAGTCAGAGATGACGATTGAACGGTGAAAATCATTTGATAAATTTTAGAGTAATGAGATAAACGACGTAATCAAAATATTAAGCAGAAATTTGACGGTCTAATTTTTGTTCCTGAACAATTTGAGAAGATTTCTTCGAGTGGAAGACTTTTGTTGTTTGCTCGATGCGACGTGGGATGGTTTTGGGTCTTACTGGAGTTCGGCCTTAAGCGGGAGCGGAGATGGTATCGATGGCGTTGGCCCTGCTGAGAGATTTACGCAGGAGCAGCGGGGCGCCGGCTCATTCATACGCAAATATTATAACTGGATTTGGAAAAGGCGGGTTTTTGATATCACTGATACTGTTTCCACGGTGCACTTGGTATGCGGTGTCCTGTTACCATGTCAAATATAAACCGAGAACCGGTCGAGTTTTTCGTTATTTATCATCTCTTTCCCTCTCTATTACTCTATATACGTTAGGTAGACGGACGGGAGTTTAAAGATATTTAAATAGATCAACTGACATCCCTGACCGGGGAATAATTTCAATTTTTATAATTTCATTTCATTCACAAAGCGCGATGTGATTCATTTTCTTTTTTTAAATTAAAGGTTTCCCCGCTGCTTTTATCCGCGTTATTTATCCGATGAAAAATTCTGCTTCCATTTTACTCGAAACAAGAAGCGTCAGCTGCAGAGGTTCTTTGATAAATTTCACGGTAGTATATCTAAATTGTAAAACAAAAATACCTACATCAAAAGTTTGTTGCTACTCGCAGTTCTCTAGCTGTTATATCAATTTATTACTATCGGTATAAGAATTTCTCTCATTATGTCAAACATCTCAACTTACATTTCCTTCTCGGGAGGAGGAGCAGCAGCGAAGAGTCTCAGAAAAAGGAAAAATAAGAAACTAAAAGCCAAACAAGCTAGTAAAAACAGTAACGTATAGTATTTACCGAGACACACAATGAGACAATCGGTCCTCGCCGGTTGAACCGCGCAACAGGAGGCAAAGACAGATCTTTGCGTCAGGCTCAACACTGATGAGGACTTCCTGCTTAGGAATCTAAAAGTAAAATAACCGGAAGTCTCTCGGATTCGAGGTACAACTCTTAGGCTTCTACGTCATCTCGGGACGTAGAATATACCGTGGATTAAATACAGACACAATTATATACGGTTTATGCAGTATCTAGATGTGAGACACGACTTCGTTTCAACCATCGCGAGTAGCCGTTCAATATTTTCTTTTCTCAAATACCCGCGGGTAATATTTACGACGTTTAGGCACGAGAGTGTCGACCACGGGTCCTGCAAGAGACAAACCCACGATCAGAGAGAAATGGAGGCAGAGGAAAAGGAAAAAAAAAAGGAAAAGGAAAAGGGTGAAGCGTGCGAGGGACCCGAAAGCGGCGATGTTTAACACCATGGCGCAATCACTCATTGGCCGCATAGTAAGCACAGAAGAACGTCTGGGTACACTCGCAACTTAAACCCGAGTGCGGATCAAAAGGGACGAAAATAGAGGCAGCTACGTTTTTCGCGTCTCGAGGCACGTGCAGAATCGCATTAACAGATTCCACCGTTTTATAAAGGGGACTTCGAAGATCACATAAAGTTGCGAAGGTGTCAGGGGATGAATTGCTACAACGTTATTGCTTGAATTTTTGACGCCCGCAATCATATAGTTTATTTTAGTTCGAGGTATATATATCATATATGGTGCTGATTGGATCGCCTTAGTTAATGATGGTGCTAATGATGCGCTGGATACGTTATTCGTCACTCAAGTCGTGGGCTCATGATCGCTTTTTCCATTCGCGTGTTTTAAAATCCCATGTTGTTGAACAAAATCTATAGAGAATTGAACAACGCAGTCAGATACGTTAGAGCCAGGAATAGAATAGATATAATATTATACACAGTCGGAGATCGACCTCAAAAGTTACATCTCACACGTATAGTACAAGATAAATGACTTGCTAAAAATCAAAGTGATTTCACCCTCAGTAATTAATCAATATCGAGTTATTGATCTCAGCTTTCTATCGCGCGGTATCTTATATCTGTCGAGAGGTGAAGAAGTATTGAATCTGACCTTCGTACCTTGGCAAATATTCTCGCAAATATATGTAGTTCACATATCTAGAGTTAATTACCCGCGTAACTTGGCAATGGTTTCGTTACCAATACCAAGAGGACCGTTTATCCTGAGTCTTCCGGCCAGTTGTCAAGGTTACCGGGTAAAGTAACTGTAATTTGTCATAGAGGTTTGAGGAGAGTATATGAATCTCGAAGATAGGGGTCAGCGCTGTATATCCAAAAGTTTTCTTATGGGTCCAGGCCATCTTCGTGCCATCCATGTTCCACATACCTCCGAGAATACACGCGACGAAAATACGCGGGTCCGCGTCGCGACGCACTGCGTCGTTCTCGCACAGGGCATCTTCGTCCGGTCGAGACGGACGCCAGGCCGACTTTCTTATCCCTCGATTGCACGGATGCAATTATCCTCTTTGCCTGTCAACGACTGTGTACATAGGTCCGAGGCAAAACCTGAAGGCTTGCATGAGCGCGCGGCTGTCCCGCGGTTCAAATTGATCGTTCATATATTGTTAAAACAGGGATGAAGCGTCGAGCGTTTTGAAGTGTCGAAAGAATTATTTAAATTTTGTGTGAAACCGCAGGGCAATGGAAGAAAAAAAATCGAGAATTTTTTTTTACATTTTTACGTAAATTGAGAATCGGTTTATTCACGTTGCAAAACGAACGATGAACGAGTCAACGTTCGAGGTAAGAAAGGTTCGAGGTCAAATCGAATTAGTGGAGGCGGGCAGTGACTTATTGTACGGAAAGCACGTCTGACCCCTTGGATTGCGACTTGTTCGCGGTAGGATTATAAGCGACACAAAGTTCGCTGAAGTCGTTGCTGATCGTAAAGCATCAACTTCAAGTTCTGAGTTGGTACAAGCGACGACAAACCAACGGACGCTAGTCTCGCCCAGGACATTTATTGAATTTTGAATGAGCACGCGATACGCCACGTGAGGTCTCTGATTCTTTCTCATAATTGATATTCATCTCTGCTACGGAGGAAGCAACTCCTAACGCCGTGACGGTGTTCGTAAATATACACATTCCGTAGTTTCCTTTTTTTACAGTCCCTATACTGGCCTGTACCTAAGAGGCATCGCTATATCTCACTCTTCGTTGTAAACCTATATATCAAATTATTGAAATTGTTGTAAATTGCAGATTCTAGCTTAGCATAACTTCTATGAATTATTGTTAATTTTCTTTTCTCTATATCTTCCGCAGATTCGCCTAGTGGAAATTGGGGCAGATCCAAAGATAAGGGAGGAGGCGAGTCGGAACCTTTCCGAGTTCTGTTCGTCGGAACTGGTAAGCTGCAGCGTTTAATTGATCCATTGAAATCGTTTTTCTCATTGAAACGTTGGAGCTATTCAACTTTGACCACGGTTTTATTCGAGACCGTTCGTCTATTATAGGCATGTGATGTATAAAATGGTTCGGAAACGTGACAATGGTGTTACCTCGTAGTGTTACCCAACACGTTTAGATCGGGAGTAATAAAAGATGAATGGAAAGGCAGGATGCAACTCGATCCCCACTTTTTCACAACCATTATTCGTGATCCGTGGTCAGAGAAAAAAAAAAGGAAGAAAGAAAAAAAAAAAGATCCCGAAAATGCGAATAGTTTCACGTTTCAACACTTTTATACCCCTCTATTTTCGTCTAATGCGCGAACTTATTTCAGGCGGAGTTCTGGGGCTGCTTCAACTCCACCGTCGAAAGTAAGTAGCTGGTAGTAAGTACCTACATGTTACACGTATGTATGTATGTACTTAGGTACAGAAATGGTTCTCGATTGTTTATTTGCCATTCCATACAGAGTGCTGTAGCAGGGAACGTTATGTGATACTTTAATGCGAGTCGACGCTCGATATCGTTTGACTTACGAGGTATTGCGGAACGGGTGTTTGCCGCCAAGATTGATTGCAGGATAATGCGCGTCGACGACGCCCACCATCGTGGAATTATCTTTTTTTTTTTCAATATAACACCGCAAATCCAATTCAAACATTCCAAAACATCAAAAGCTGTCGCTTATGTAAACTATCTAACAATTTAATCATTCGATTCCATTTTACACCCTGCTGCTACAGTTTCAGAGGTGTAATTAGCTGATTATTATATTTATAGGTGATTGCCGCAGACACGAAGGTGATGAAAATACGTAATTCCAGTTCCTTTGAATGTGGTATTTTAAAATATTATCCCGGTACATAGTTACAATAAAAGCATAAAATTTATTTAAATAGCTAGTTATATCTTGTACGTAATCTTTTCACATAATAACTATATGTACAGTGGTAATCTCGTACGACAACCAGCTCGGCTATTATACATATTTATATTATATTTGAAGAGTTGCGTTCCTGCAGCGGCACTATCTCAAAAAGATTTTCTATTTACTTGACCTATGACTGAGCAATTTATCTCTAATGACTAATTCAACTCTAGTATTTATCTGTAACGTTTAAATAAACTCTACACATTCTACCTTTGATCACAAGTAAATGTAAACTTGAATCATAAACCGCATATTTTAAAATCTCACAATACCTATAACTGTATAGGTATGTGATTTCGACGATTTGAATAATCCGAACGTTCGTCCATAAATCACACAGTATAAAATTTGAATCTCTTGATACACCTGCGGGAAGCATATATTCGATCGTTGCTTTATAACGTCCAGAATTGAATCGTAAATTAAATTAAAAAATGACAACTTTATGAGCCTGTTGCAAGTTTAGTTCGTACATGATGGCAGTAATACTACACGATAGACGCAACTGGCAGTAGAACTACAAATCGTAAATTTGTCTTTACAGAAGCCCGAGAAAATGGGAACTGGGTAGGCAGAGGATGCTGTCATTTGTCACAGAACTTAAATTGCAAGAGTAAATGTGCCTTGGCTGGGGGTAGAAAAGATTTAGACACAGATTGTCGACAAAGTGATGAATTTCGGCTTTTTTCCTGCTTGGAAAGGCAAGAGGAAAGCGACAAGTGCTGTAGCAATGTAGCGAACGATACTTGCCGAGCTGTGTGCAAGGCGAGTTTTCAAAATCCCGGAAAACAAACATCGCATAAACAAATTGACAACAATTGTCAGAATCAGATGCCCAAGTGCTTGAAGAACGTAGCTGAGGCAGAGAGTGCCGAGAATCCAAAGCAATGTAAGCCGTCTAATCGACACATCTTCCGATATCATCTAATCTTACCTAACTTTACTTCTTTATTTGCAGATTTGCACTGTTGCGACGAAGCGACGAATACAGACTGTTTGGAGACATGTCGCAAGACTTTACGAACTGCGGTAACAAACCAAGACATTTTTGACTCGTTGGAAAAAAAATGTGGGGCAGCAATGCCTCATTCACCGATATGGGGTTGCATGATGAAAGCAACGACCGCGCCAGAGCCTCCGCGACTTCCATTAGATGCTGCGAAACTCTCGTGTTGTTATCGAGCCTTCAGACCAACTTGCAGAAATTTATGTTCGAGAGTATTCCAAGCTGACTGGGAGTCGGCCTGGTCGGAACTCGACACCGAATGTCTTTCATCCCCAATGGAGGGAGAACTTAGAAGATGTCTAGAAGACTCTGACGATCCTTGCGAACCAGGATGTACCGGGCTAAGCTATTGCTCGCGATACAACGACAGGCCGACTACCTTGTTCAGGTGATTAAATAAAGCGAATCGCTTAAGTTTATTAATTGATTATAATGAAAGTAGCGCGTGAAAATGATTAAAATCTGTTCTCTTTTATTATTCAGGACATGTTCAGCGGCCGCTGACGACGCGGCACGGTGGGAGACGGACCACTGGGTTCGAGGTAGTGTAATTACTGGATTAGGTTTACCAGTAAGAGCCGCACCCTCATGTCCAGTAGAAACATTACGAGCCGCAGCTTGCCTGCTTCAATTACGACCGTGCGAGTCACGCATTCACGAAACGCGACTATGCAGAGACGACTGCCTAGAGCTTCTTTCGGGATGTGTCGATTGGTCGGCTATAACAGAGCCACACACCGCTGCTACATTGTGTGCGAAACTGTCACCATCGAGGCAAGATCAGCCGTGTGTGTCCCTGAAACCGTACCTCGAAGATGCGCCTGATTTTGGTAAAACTCTTCTACCTGAAGACGACATCACGACTCCCTGCATACCGAACCCTTGTCTGCAAGATCAGGTCTGTATCCTTCATCCGAACGTGGAAAGAGGTCATCAATGCGTTCCAAGCTGTTCGTTGGGTGAAATATCGCGGCAGACAGTGCCCCTAGGTACTTGGGTGCAAGTTCCACGTGCCGATCAACAAGGCTGTTTAAAAATTTGCAAATGCACATTGCACGGTTTGGAAAAATGCCGAGTCTTGAACTGTTTCACTTTTAACTCCTGCTGGGTTCAAGACAGGTTCGTCGCACACAGATCAAACTTTTACCTTGAGTGTAATCCCTGCACTTGTTTCGAAGGAGAGATCACATGTTCGCGAAAGAGTTGCACTGAATTCAGGCCCCCGTCTCTGCCCTGCGATTGTCCAGCACATTACGTTCCAGTTTGCGGAAGACTTGGGGTCACCTTCGCTTCTGCATGTCTGGCAAAATGCGCCGGTGTAAGACCGAACAAGATTGAATTCGGTAGTTGTTCATCGAGAGATTCTTGCACACCTGACCCGTGTGATAGCACGGAAAAATGTGTCCGAAGACCTCGAGTCTGTTTATCTAATATCCACAAGCCCTGTGCTCAGCACGAATGCATTTCACTGGATTGTGACCTTCGCCATGATACAGGTGGCCCTGTTTGCGACAAGGATAACAGAGAACACGCTTCTCTGTGTGCATTAATTCGAGCTGGTGGTATCTTAGGATATAGAGGACCATGCCTGCAAGGATGTAGCCTTCGCGGTCCAGTATGTGGAATAAACGGCGAAGTTTATACCAACGAGTGCGCGGCTTGGGCAGCAAAGACTGTAGTCGATTATCACGGACCTTGCGTGGCTGTAGGACTCGTTGGTGATACTGCTAGGCCACGGTGTGGCGAAGTAGTACAATGTCCAGAATTACCTGATCCAAATTGTATCGGCGTTACTCCGCCTGGTGCTTGTTGTCCGGTTTGCGGTGGAGCCGCGAGATTATTCTACTCTCGAAAACAGGTGAGAATTAAATGGGAAATATTCGTCCGGCCAATTTCCGCGTTTGAAATATCCGAGAGATCGGCTATGACGGAGGAATTGATACGAAAATTCATTTTATTCTATGCTATTCATTTTACAGCTTGATAGGATCTTGTATATGATGGATGAAGAGTCGGATAGAGAGGCAGTAACGTTAGGTGCTATGCTGGTTGCCTTGGGGCGACAAGTTCAAGTATCGCAGTGTGTGTTAAGAGGCACATTGACCCCCGAGGGAGACATATTCATCATCAATCAACCACTTCCTAAGAAGCCATCGGCGCTTCAGTTGCAGAGCTGTATATCAGAGATGGAGAAAATAGTTACGCGAATATCGGAAAGAAGTCCGAAGATATTGTCAGAGGTGCCTTTGGGCTCGTTGACGAGAGCGGAAATAGCACATGGTCACATATCGAGTTCTGGATCAAATAGATCCGCGATTGCGTTGATTTCTATCGCACTGATCGTCCTCTTTGGGTTATCGACGTGAAAAACTTGAAGTAAATTAACAAGGAGATGCTAGACACTATGGAAGTTGATGAATACCGAATTGTTTCTTCGGTTTTTATTTAAGTAGTTGTTGTTGTATAGCGAGAGAGTATGGAGTGGCCTTGGAACGGGCAGAGATGAAATTTTACATTGACTTCAATAGTTTCTTCTCTCTAAGGATAAGCCATGTATTGATTGACCCAATATGGATGCACTTTTTAATAGTGTATTCACTCCAAGTCTGTGATCCTCCTAGTGCCTACATAGTTTAATGTAGTATATAGGATGTACTTTTCAATTTATATTACCAAAGAGAAAAGAGAAAAGATAGAGAGAAAGAGAAAGAGAAAATGAGTTATAAGCAATGGTGCATGAATATATATATATATATGTGTAAGATAATAATTTAATATTAATTACTAAATAAAACTATTTTCTGATCATACCAATTTCAATCGATATCGTATAGAAACATACATTCGATGTGGAGAAAAAACAGAAACCAATTTCTTTTACATTAAATGTACTTATGTGGGTAGAATTCATTCCCTAAAATCCCGAAGCAATAAACTAATACATTTTCAGATTAGCCACGAGAAATAAACCAAGGAAACTACAGCAGCTTTGTAAAAATGCAGTACCTCATTTATCTTGCTATTTTGGGATATCAGTATGAAAATATATCCCAAAAAATGTATAGTTTTCATTTTTAAAGACCATTTCGATGAGTTTTGGATTATTTTATAGCTGGGAGAGCAAATTTTATTCATCTATGTGAGCATATGAGACAGTAATAGAGTCAGCAATATAGAAAAACGTAGGGATTTCAGGAATCTATTAGAAATATAAAATTGATATTGAGATTTGATGCTTTTTAATTTTTTTTTTTTTTTTATTGTTAAATACTAACTCTTCGTATCGTAGCATATACGTATAATGAAATGTTTAGTTTAATATGATACAGAATTGTATTGAAATAATTATTGTTTCAAACTGTACTTATAATGTACAAAGAATTTATTCCATTAACTAACCTCGGGTAATATAATATATAAAGGTAGGAAATTATAAAACTTTGTATCGTCCTCGAGATCCCGTATGGGTTCCTGACGATTGTAGTTTAATAAGTTCTTCTTTAATGAGTCGAGATACTTCAGCCTTTGCTTTACTAACGGCCAATTCACTCGTTGATTCAATGGCAAGATACAGCTTTCTTTCACCTTCCGGCGGAGCTTTACCAGGTGTGATGTACGTCCCTCGAACGGTGAGCCCAGCTTCTGAATATTCCGAAATTTGAGCAAGTGCTTCCTTGCTGGTAACACGCCATCTCGCTTGTTGTGGGAAATCATTGATTTCAAGCTCTTCTTCATATTTACGGAACGTTTGTTCACCCGGTTCTCCTTCACCTTCAACAAGATCCTCTTCTCTTGGTTGATAGTTGAGCTTTGTATTCAACTTCGCAGCTAGTTGTTCAGCTACCGTCTTGGCCTGTAAAAGATAATCGTCAATAATTTCAAAGAGAAAGGGGTAAAAACTGTTGCAATATTTTGTACAAATGAATAAACTTACAGTAATAAGATTTGTGGGACCTGCTCCCTTCAGTATAGCTTCTGCAGCTTGTTGAGTAGCGCCCTTAGCTTCGGCCCCGAGATTTTTAGCGATATTAATTTTCGAAGCTAGTCTCCTGGCGAGCTCTAATTTGTCTGTAGCGCTGGGTACGGGTTGTCCAGGAACGGAAAGATTCGCTGCGGAAGGTCTAGCGATTTCCCTAACAGTTCTCTTCGGGGCTAACATACTTTCGATCTGTTGATCAATGTCATTTTCTATATCTTCATCGTCAGAGTCTTGTAGTCCTAACGCAGCTTTTTGGAATTTCTTTTTCTCATTTGCCAAGGCTGCTTCAGATTCGTCAAACTTAAAACCTTTCCCGCTAAAACCGCCTCCAGTATGAACCTTCTTTCCATCAGCCGCCTGCCGAGCTTTGTAGCCCTCCCAAAGCTGGCGCAAAGGTTCTGGAACCGGTACAGCAGCCAATTCATGGGCTCGCAGAATATCACCCGCATATCTTTCTTGTTCAGGCGTAATGAATGTATATGCATATCTGAAACATGGAGAAGAATGTGTTTAGAGAAAGGACAGTGTTACTAGCTTCATGATATGAATCAGAGATTGAAAACGAATTAAAATTGTTTAAATTGCGTAAACTGGATACATCTAATAATTATTTAACATTAAGATAGCTTTTAATGGTACGAACTTTGTATATTAACGGCAAGGTTTCATTTTATTGATTATTGAAGATTGGAATCAGCATTTATACAAATATTAGTTTTACCCTTTGTGCCCAGCACGGCCAGTCCTGCCACACCTATGAACATAATCTTCATAATGATTTGGGCAATCGTAGTTAAGGACTAGAACAAGTTGTTTGACGTCAAGTCCTCTGGCTGCGACGGATGTTGCGACTAATAGCTTTGTTCTACCAGCTTTAAAGTCCATTATAGTAGAATCTCTATCACACTGATCGATCCCACCATGTAAAGACATGCATGAGTAAGAAGCTTTCATTAAATCTTTCAAAAGTGTGTCAGCGTTCTCTTGTTTGTCCACGAAAACTATTACGGATCCTTTGTCTTGGTAGTGTCCAAGCACCTCTAACAACTTGTAGAACTTCTGGTCTTCTTCAAGAACCACAACGTGCTGTTCAACGTCTTTACACACTACCGAACGTCCGCCGACTTGTACTTCTACAGGACGAGTTAGTATCCGTCTAGCTAAGGCCTCCATTTGGCGAGGAAATGTTGCACTAAAGAGAACAGTTTGTCGGTCAGGTCTAACATTCTCCATTATTCTCATCACCTGGAAAACACACCATATCAATGAATCAAATTATTCAATAATCTCGTATGATTCAACTCATGTGATACTTATTTGACTGGCTGTTTATACCTGTGGTTCAAACCCCATATCAAACATTCTATCAGCCTCGTCTAATACGACGTAAGTAACTCGTCTCAAATTAGTAACACGCCCGCTGTTAGCAGCAAGCATATCGATCATCCTGCCAGGCGTGCAAACAATGATTTCAGCGCCTCTCTTAAGCTCTGCTATTTGTTCTGAGATCCCAGTGCCACCGTAAACGCAGACGTGAGACAGCCCCAAAGATTTTGTGAACCTTTTTGAATCTCTCCCAATTTGCATGCAGAGTTCTCGAGTCGGTGTCATGATCAACGCGATGGGACCATCGCCATCTATCAATGGAGATTGATCCAGTATGTGCCTGAACATTGGCAGAAGAAATGCTAGCGTTTTTCCACTTCCAGTCTTTGCAATTCCAATTAAATCACGACCAGACATTATCGCCGGGATTGCTTGGCACTGAATCGGTGTCGGCTTCTCGTAGCCAAGTCTTTTCAATACTTCGCATTCCTTTTTTGTCACACCGCATTGAGCCCAGGCCTTTATCGGCTTTGGACAACCTTTTCCCTTTACTCTGATACCCTCCAGCTCTTCTTTGTACGCATCTACCTCTTCAGGTGTCATTCTGGCTGCAAAAGTGGGGAAATAACATGTTGAGCTTAGGTATATTGGGAAATGTGTTATAGATATTAGGCTGATTTCTGTTTCATATGAAAGATAAAACGCCTTATAGAATATTGTATCTTGTGATCTCCTACCAATTTCAGGAACTTCGACGTAGAACGATTTTCTAAACGGTTGGTAATCCGTCGCTGCATGATCAACTTTGGCCAGTTCTCGTTTCTGCTTATTGGCAATCCCAGCTGCAGTTTCATGAAGATTTTCGCCCTCTTCTTCGCTGGAATATTCTAATCCATCCTGATTCTGTTCGATTAGTTCTCCCTTTTGCTTTACAATCTGTTTCTTGGCGACTCCAGTTACTATTACCACACCACCGCTCTGTGGATTCCCTGTACTAGTTCCATTGTTTGTTGATTTTGACCGATTAGGGTCGAACTTATTGACTTTCCGTACTTCTTCTTGGACCTGAAAGATCGATAGATAAATCCTGGGAATATTTTTCAACAATTACAATCAAAAATCTGCTAGGATAACGTGACTTGCCTCTGCCATGAAAGCATCAAGAGGATCAACTTCTTCTTCTTGGACTTTGATTTCTTCTGGTATGACCTCAAGTTCTTCTTTGATATCTCCTTCGTCTTTGATTTCTTTAGTGCTGTTGAGGATGATGGGAATTTCTTCGTCACTATCGTCTTCCAGAGACCATTTCTTCATAGGAAGTTGAAGGTTTGCCAGAATGGAGGCCTTCCCATCTTTTTTAGTGGCTTCTAATTCTTTCTTCTTTCTTTCAGCACGCCATCGCTCTATTCTTTCTCTCCTCTTTTGCATCTCTAGCTCCAACCTTTTCTGCTCCTCTTCCTAAATTTCAGTCAACATTCGTATCACTTTATGTCTTCGAATGAACTTATTCCCATTGCTGTTGATTACCAAAGGACTAATCTAAATACACAGATAAACAATACCTTGTCCAACTTGGTGTGATCAAAGGGTAAATCTTCTGCATCCCCTTTATCTTTGTCCTTACGATCGCGTGACCTTGATCTGTTTGATCGATCTTTACCGGAGCGTGAGGATTTTGAGCCTGTAAGACGCTTTTCTTTACTGTCGCCACTAGTACACCGAAAACAATCAATTTCAATAGATTATTGAATCATTATATTATGATATCTGATATCAAGGTCGAGGTCCAACAGTTTGTAAGACAATTAACGCAAAGCGTCTACATCACCATCAGAATTTAGATCATTTTTCAAATTTCGATAATTCATAATTCTACATAATAATATATTATGCTTATATGAATAAATAGGAAAGAAAAACGTGATTTTATAGTCAGAGAGACTAGCTGTTGATGTTTAGGATTATAAATTCTTAATATTTTCTATTGAGCAATGCGATGCTAGAAAATTGTTTGATATCGCAGATGTGATACTCTGTATCTTCCCAATGATAATTAGCGCTTTGACAATTGATTGGAAAATAATAATTATTAAAATTATGATGAAATAATGAATAATAAGACTTTGTCAAACCGTTTTCTATCTCGATCCCTTTCTCTGTCTGACCGTTCCCTTCTGTCACTTCTTTCACGTTCTCTTTCTCTGGATCGACTGCGCCGTTCCTTATGACGTCCCTTCTCCCTTTCTCTATCCCGGCTCCTAGATCTTCTACGTTTTTTTTCAGGCGATGGAGATCTCGACCTGGACCTCCTTCTGTAATGCCTTTCTCTATTGATGCAATTAGCAAAAGGCGTTGTTAACGTAACCTCAAAATGATGATAAAATTATTGAATAACAGGCTTTCATCTACTTACTTTTCACCGCTTCGAACCATCACTAAATATTATAATATCCCTCGATCACCATACGTTATGCTACCGACATTATTACGCGAACTTTGACGACGCTAATTTATATTTTAATCTATAAACTCATACCTCGATTGCTTACGTACGCCAAGCGTTGAGTGTAGCTCTGTTCATCTGTTGTATTGGAATTTGGAGTGCCACCGCGAGGTGCGCTTGTTCCGCGTGGGATCTGCATTTAGCAATATATAACAGCGTGTTGAGTTGCCTATTACAGGGCGCTACTTTGCCGGCTAAATTTCTTCTCAATATGAGATTTTTGATTTTAGATTTTAGATCCACAGCCTTTTTGGATCGCTTGTAACGAATATTCGAAATTTAAAATAATGGAAGATCCTTGACCACGAATGCGTTGAAGTAACAGAATTGATCATTGCTAGACTTCCATTGGATCTTTGTTCTTCACTAATTTATTACTATGAATGATATATATGAGGATTTTTTTGAGAGCCGTAATGCGTATGTTCGATTCAGGCACTGATTATTAATTGTTCTAAGAAATAATGATTGGCAAATTGAATAATAAGTGTATTCTATTAAACGACTGAGTTTGAATCTAGTTGTTTTTAAATCCTATTGCATATTCCAAGCTTTGTCTACCTCGATTCCCTATGCGTACATTGTATGATAATGAATGAAGAACGTGATTAGATTTGATAACAAAGAAAAAAAAAACAGTTTTCTTCTTTGTCTCTCGAATAGAATAATAATTATATAATATATGTTTGGTTTTGACAGTTACATACACGTGATATCATATGGTGTAATAATGAATTGTATACATATTCCATTTAATTATATATATAGTATATATATGTATATTATATATATCTCTCTATTGGTATACACATGCCTCTGATCGTTTTATCTGGCACAAAAGTTTATAGTATATTGTTGTAGATCTATACAAAAATAATTAGCGATATTTAAAGCATGATTGGTGAAGCTAGAATTTTTTTTTCTCAATTTTTATTATATTTTTCAATTTCTTTTATTTTTGATTATTTATGGTATATTTGCTGAAAATTTAGTCAAGTTATAAACTCTGTATTATATTTCAGCGCATATTTAGGCACAATTAAATTGAATCTATTATAATAAAAAAAAAACTTAACTAAGTTTTCAGCATTACAATATTACACGTAATAAAATCTCACGATATACCTATATGTATATACCAAAGAATATAAAACATTTTAAATACATAAATTCTTATTATCAGATTTTTTTTCTAATCAATATACTATGTAAGATGTTCTATCAAGAATATTAGCAGACATACCTCGATGCATATATTTGCATTACAACTTAACAATAGCATTACGAATATCAGTCACTGAATATTTTTATAAAAATAATGTTGATGACATATTCCAATCAGATAATCTAAACTGGTTTTAAACAGTTTTTATTTTCTCAATTCTTAATGCCATTTTTCTACATCGAGGTAGTACACACGTTTCATTCCGTGATGCCGGTGCATTCAATTCTCAAATATAATGTCAATATGTTGTAAAATAAATATCATTATCATTTATAAAGATACATGGTTCAGAATTATTTTTTCATTTCAAATACTTATCAGATGGCTAACAATAATGCCATTTTAGCCAAGTTTTATAATTACGAGATATAATTCGCACGGGATATTAATTGAATTTGTTTACTTTTCACATGGCTAAATAATAATCAGCCTTGAGAAAAGCAACGTAGTACATACAAATTTATATACCCGACAAAACGTAAGCTCAGTAATTTTTGGACGTATAATTTATACCATCTCATTTAATGTAATTAAAACTTAAATTATACATTATTTTTCCTTTATTCTTCTTCTTTTTCTTTTTCTTCTTTGTGATTTTAATTATTAAAATCTCTAGTTACGAACGTCGAATCTTTACATTTCTAAGTACACAAGCCTTCCCTTGTTAAAACATTTTCATCATTTCTTGGTAGATGCGGCCGGTGGTTTGGGGCTGCAGAAATATATGATTAATCATTATAATAGTTTTAATATTTATTAATCTATTCCTCAAAAACAGATCGTACTATATCTGACTAGTCTTGCTTTTAAATACTACTTACATAGAAATATAGAATAGTTATATATTCTCAGTTCTGCACTATGTTATTGTTAGTGCTGAATTGGTAAGATTTCCAGAATCGTAACATAGTCACGTTTCAGAATAGATATTTCAATTAAAGAACCCAAACGCAATTTTTCCAAAATATGTGCGTCTTTGTAAGTATAACATATTACGCAAAATATTCTAATTCAATTTTCTAAGGTACATAGAAAATATTCGTTACAATTTTTATAATATTACTTTAAATCAACTAAGATCAATAATAACAAATTTAATACTCAGGTTGTATTCAATAAACTAGCTCGAATCTCGTCAAAATTTATACATTATACTAGAACAACAATTAATGATTATTAAAAATAAAAAATTGAACTTTAATGCTTGTCTTTCGACTACATGATAAAGATTCAAATTAACAAGCTACAAAATTGAATAAGCTTCGCTAAAATTGATAATAATTTGACGAAAATAAATGACAACGTTTCAAATAAATGCTAACAATAAAATTCATTTCATGATAAAATTATATTTCAAATTTTACTCCAAGAGATTTGAGATGCATGATATTTATCATTTTTTAATACAGAAATCCAATAATCTGGACTCAAATTCGAGATTGATTAAAAATTTGAAAATCCATGATTATAACGAAAAGGATGAAAATGTTTTTCACCATGTCACGCTATTATCTTTAAATCTTCAATTGATTTCATAGGTGTCATATCGCGGCAAGATACATATAGAAGGTTGATGCTTCTCAGTGCAAAATATGAATTACAGTCTAGGCGAGAGATCAGTACAACATATTTAAAACAGATTCGTAATACCGGGGGCAATTGAAGCATATATGTATATGTATATTACCATTTTATGTATTAATATATTATATCTACAATAATGGGTAATAATAAGAAGTATACTTTGAGGAATACTCATGGTAAAACTAGATCATAACAAATAAATATAATTAACAAAATACTTGAATTTCTATCGCAACTAATTCATAACAGACACATATATTTCAGAGTTTTTTTTTCTGGAGACGTACTGGCAACCTACTATCTTTAGTTCTGGGACTTTCCGCCCTGTTGCTAGGAGCGGTTTGACAATTACTAAATTTATGACAAAGTTTATCAACTTCTTCGTCGCTTGAACTAAATCTAGTTAAAAATTTATTCCTTGTAGAAGCCTGGACTTCGTTAGGACTCGATTTATTGAAATATAATTTACTACACGATCTTACGGGACTAGAAGCTCTAGTTGACGGTGCGGTTCTGCTACCCGAAACAAAACTACTTCTTAAAGGAATCTTACTTATCCCCTGATTATGATTTACATCCAGGGCTGAATACCTCCTCAACGCTCGATCAGCGCGAGGAATAGGAGTATACTCAGTTACTTCCAAGCTATGCCGTTTAAATTTATGTTTAACATCCTTAAGGTCAGGAAGTCTGGAAGTATAAGTAGCGGAATAACGTTTATTCTTTTCAATTGCACTTTTAGATTGTAACAGTTTTGGCTTCTCCTTCTCCATGTATAATGAGTTCCTTTTTGGTTTTTCATCTGTGGATTTTCCTTGGTTCGGTTCATAGCCAAATCGAGTTTTAGCATATGATCCTGAGTATCTTTTAGTCTTCAAGTCTTCTCTGGGAATTTGTTGGTCACCCGATTTACCCTGCATTGATCCGAGCCCAAGACCTTCGTCAAAGTCGTCTAAATTCCGTTTGACTTTCATTTGATCACTACTTAATACCCTCGGTTTTATACAATCTTCATATTCAGCAGAATGTCTCTTAGACTTCCCCTTATCGAAGTTAACACTGCTGCGATGCGATCTGTCGATACTTCCCTCTCTTCTATTCCGATAAATAATGTCTTGCAAGTTGGGAATTTTCGAAGTACTTTGACTGGATGATAGCTGTGCCGGTATACGAATCCCTGCATCTACTAGAAACTCGTCATCCAGTAAAGTGACTGGAATTTCAGGCATGGAGCTAAAAGCCCAACAAGAATTGTAGTGAGCTGCATTCGTGAGTGCTCTTAGAGCGGCAAAATCTGGTTCCTTATCTTTAGTCTCGTGATTTCCCCTTGTTAGTAGAAAATTTTGCAAGAATTCTGTCTTATCCTCTTTTAGATGAGTTAGAACAAACGACTTGGCAAACTCCGAGGTAGGGTGGACATGATGTTTATAATGCGTTGTTATATTTACTTTAGAATAATCTGTGTTAGCGTCAAAACATGAACAACAGCGTGCGACATAGCAGGGTCTATGCTCCTGTTCGCTTGAATTAATTAATGAAAATCTATTCCGAGAAATATCGTCTGGAGACTCGAAGCAACCACATGCCGATTGGAAACCAGTATTATCAAGATTATCTGCACCACAGAAGCTATAACTTGAACTAGCTGAGCTTATACCAGCACTAGAGCTTGTGTGGTTGACCGTTTCCCTTGGGTGTGTTAGTAGCATGCTGTTAGAAGTAAGCCGTGCCCAGCTCGAAGTGAGATTGTTGCTAGAAGTACTAGAAGCAGACAGACACTTGACATGTAGATGTTTCAGTTTAGAAACATTCTGACGAAGTTATTTGATATTCAATCAAATATCATTCAATTATCGTGTATCACATCAAGTAGTCGTGGATACGACACCATCCATTCCAATACATCACTTCGGGATATACTTTTTTCAGTTTTTTAAGATATTGTTAGAACAAATAGATTTAGTATACGAAGCGTCAATGTTAACAAGACTCTATAGATGTGTTATTTTGTGAATTAGAGGTTTAAATTTTATACATTTGTCTAAATATAATATGAGTATACGTGTGTTTATCAGTTTGTATCAGATTTCTCCATAGATAGATAAGGCTTACCTTGTCTTCACATCTGGTAGCTGTTTGCTGGAAATCGGCGTGCTGTTTCCATCCCCTGAAATAATTTAATTAAAGTTCAAAAATAAGGAACTACTTGTACAAACGAATGAACTACAGTAAAACCTCCGGCACTTTCGCCTCTGGCACTGTCGGTAGCTGCACTTCCGACACTGTCGCTTAGGTACCCCCACCATGCCCCTGTAGCAGTACTGCATCTACTGACCATCGTGACGCCTCAGCGTCGCCCGTGTATGTCACGAAACCTCGGTTGCTATCAGGTTAATTGTACGGCCCTGTACTTGCTTTCGATTGGTCGGGAAAAAGTAGGCCAATACGCGACAGTGCCGGGGGTTGCCGGTCCCGACTAGCGACAGTGCCAGAGGTTTTACTGTATGTATTTCTTAAGGCATTTCTGTTAGAGTATGAAAAGTGCATTTCCGGCATGCCGTCTATTTTCCCACGTCTTCAATACGTGATTGGATTCAATTTGAAGTCATTTTTTGTAGCGAAGAATTAAATGCTTACGTTTAGCAGGAGATGGCTGTTTGTTTAGCGGTTCGAATGAACCAGGCTGTTTGATCTTTGAATATTGAGAGCTGAAAAATTCATCGAATAGAACTTTAGGTACAATATTGAGTCCGTGATTAATTCACAATCTTGAATACAGTTACATTATCTTTACGAATATTTCAAACAGTGTTTAGATGATCAAATTTTATTTAGATATAACATTATACTCACGACTGCTTGTATGGACTATCCACCGTCGGTTGGCTTGTTTGTCTTTGTCTATTTCCGCTGACTGATACCTCAATACCTGATTTTGCTGTTGCTATAAATAATTCAATAAATATATTGAAGTTCAAGTTTTGCAAGAGAAAATTTTGATATGATGAATTAGGAGTGTGAAATTGTTGATAACCAGTATGTGAGGGATTATTTTTTGTTCAGTATTCATGTAGAAGAGTTGAATACTCACTAGGAGAAATTTGTTTTGGAAGACTAGGAGCATTTGGCTTCCGTTGAGTTGTTGTAGCTTGGTTTGGTACTCCAGAGGCTGGTGACAATTTGGAAGAAGCCATTGCTGTGAGCTTTTTTTCTTCTTCTAATTTCTTGGAGTCATCCATTTCTTGTCGTGTCAATTTTCCAACATTCTGAAACGTGAGATAGATACAAAATTTAGATTTGTTCCACTGAATGCGTCATATCTCATAATCGAAGTGACATAAACATGACTGAGTTTTCCAAGGCATAACCAAATATTTTTTCAAATACAAAAAATCTCACGTGTCCATCCTGCTTAACGTCAATGCTGTCCAACTTGTGAATAACGTTTGTTAAGGTCTGTACAACGTCTCGGTCTTTTTCAAGAGTCATTAACGTACGGACATTGCCTTCCAACATACTCAACAGTTTTTTATCATTTGGCATTCTCAGCATAGCCTTAAGCTGTGGTAACATGGAAACGACTTTCATTCGTATATTGGCAACTGGGTCTTCAGTTATGCTCAATAACGTAGTATAAAAATTTTCCTTGAAATAAACCGTTGAAAACATGATCATTGCTTCCTGCATCATTCGCATGTACAACATTCTCGTATAGCAATTATCACTATGTGCAAATTCTGTATAAATTCGATTTCGAAGCTCGTTTCTTTGCATTGGTTTCAAATTATATCGCAAGAATATGAGCAGCAATCTCCCAGCAGCTAAGCGCACCGGTAATGGCCTCTGTAATGAAAAAGTTCAATTTTAGAAACCATTTTATAGATTCTAGATACTTATTTCCATATTGTTGATTGATCAGATAATGGAATTAGCACTTACTGCATTTAATGCTCTATTGAATACCATCGGAGTGAAATGCGCGTTAATCAAATCACCAGGAATACATCGTGGCAGAATCTCAAGCTGATTTAGTAACAATGCTGAAAGTCTCCAGTTGTAAGTGTTAGCAATTTCGACTTCACATTTCAGAATTGCTCTACAAATATCCAAAACAACTCCATCCTGTAAAAACGATGAAACTAGTTAGAATTATTGAAGAAATTATTTTTTTTTACCATATTATTAATGAATATTATGACATGCTGGTCTGCTGAGGGTAAGAATAGTAGATCGGAATCCAAACTAGTATAAAGAAAGAGAAAAAGATAATTTCAAGATATTTTGTTCCTTGAGTTGGAATATTTCTTACCATTTGATCAGTTCCAATTGTTTGACTCTGGGTCAAAAGATCGAGTGTTTGAGCCAAGTGTGGCACCAATCCTTGTAAGACTTCTTCGGAATCATCCTTCAGTAACTTAATTAGCTCGCCCTTTATCGTTCCATTTTGCGAACCCAGAACTTTGCCAACCTAAGAAGGTAAAGCGCCATAGGATCTTGGTAATTGCGTTAAGGAATATTGGCCAAAAGTCAAATTATCTGTTTTATGCGTTTTAATAAAAGAAGATTTTTTTTGTCAAAAACTGGTTACCTCACCTCATGGATTCCACAAGCAATTGTTCTGCGGACCATATAATAAGGATCCGCAGCCAAATCATTGAAGGTAGGTAATATCATATCCAGTTTCTCAAAGGTGTTTGATGTGAAGAGACACATGGCTGGGAAATTGAATGCACACTGTCGCCGACATTCGACGTATCTTTCGTTTGTCTGAGGGCTGTTAGCTGCCTGAAAATATCATATTCATAATGTCTTGTAAGTTATAATCATCCAACGAATAATCAACGTTATTCATAGACAAAAAGAGTCACACGCTTCAAGTAGGACTTTGAAAATTGATAATTTCTGATAACTTATATGAAATAGAATTTGACAAATGGTCCATAGAAGGCTCACTTTATTTGTATACGAAAATTCTTGTTTGCTATCTTTGTTCATAGATGGTACGCCTAGCTGGGAAAGTTGCTGATAATATTTTATGAGCCAAGTTTTTTCGGTGACTGCCAAAGAGCCTGAAAATCATCATAAACACATTAAACTATGCACGCGATTCAAATGAATCAAAAATATCATTAATAATGTATGAAATGCATACGCTCTAAGCCCAGAGCCAGTCTGCCAAACTCTTGGGCAATAACACAGATCACATTATCGTCAGATTTCAACGCGCTTTCACATAGCTTTTTGATCAGTGGTGCTATGATTGCCTTTATTGTTTCTGCAAGAGTTAAATTATTTTTATCTCGGATGAAAAAAATCAGTTCTGTAGATTTGTAAACTCTAATCAATGATTAGATATTATTTTTCTACCTTGTTGAAAATGAGGCAACAAATGAACAATAGTTTGTACAGAAGCATGCCTCACAGCGCTTTCTTCATCGCTGGCTAGTTCAACCAGAGATGGAAGTAGCGCAGGTTTTACTGATTCGACGCCAAGTCCCTGAGCGACAAAACTTAGCTGCAAACAGATGCAGGCTCGTACTTCGCTGTTTACATCTTGACATAGTGAATGCACCGTAGGTAGAACTTCCTTTTTTATTCTATAATAATTTACCGAATTTATTATACCTCGGTTTGATCAATGTTCAAGGAATTTGAAAGCCAAGCACTAGTCCAGTTGATTAAATTTCAAACAACACGTAATATACTCACAAAAGTGTGTCAAACCGGGTGCAAATTTTCCCTAATAATTTGCAGCAGGTTATTCTAGAGCTAATTGGCTGAGATAGTTGTCCTTTCGATATTGCCATAGGAAGGATCTGTTGGAATTATATTTCGTATACAAAGCTACCGAAGAATATTTGACTATTAGATTTCAAAGGTGTTTTAGTATTCTTAAAATAAAGAATTCTATTTTTTGTTTCAACATTTTCGAGACTAGAATTATATCTAAATATGGTAATGACATTGGATTGAAAATCATCTGTCTCCTATATGCATGATCCTCTAAAATGAATGAAAAACGATATTCCTGACTTCATAGATAGCATTCCACGACATTTCCCTTACTTTTTCAGTTTTCAGGACCATACGTATTGTTTGTTCTCAATTCTGATAGCATAATACTGTTATAAATGACTTTTTACTCTAATAATACTTTGAATATATTCATCTATGATTTTCCTATATTATATCTGTGCTTTGAACAGTAAATATTGTTAGTATATGCAGCTACCTCGTGCCTTATGACTTCTGTAGGTAGTAATTCGATGACATCTAGCAAGGTTTCTAGCCATGCATGAGCGACCACTGAAAAATCAACAACATAAAAGAGTTTATAAACTATTATGAGAACATCTACACTGTTACTTGTTACGACTGAATCCTAGAGACTAAATCCTGTATATTTGTATAAAATGTTATAAAAAGTGAAGTGAATGTGTTCTACCTGGATCCCTGCTGTCTAGGGAGTTTAATATACTCTGTAAAAATGTTTGGGTAAAAGTTGAAGGATTGACCAATTTCTGTTCCAAAATTGTCTTGAAAGTCGATGAGGCAGCCATGTGGAATTCTGAGGAAGCATTCGACAGAGTCTGCTGCATCTTGGGCATCAATCGAGACACGCATAACTGTGCGTCTCCTGCCAGGAGCGTTGGCAGCGTATGTATTACACTTAGCTTTTGTATTTCGTCACCTTTCCTGAAACGATTTTCCAAAATTGGCAAATCTATTTTTGTTTTTTTTTACATTTCTTTCATTGAATTTGCGAGTTTGTTATGTATCTCATTGTCATTGCAATTGAAAAAATGATCCAAAAATTCTAAGAAAAAAAGGAAACATCGGCCACATTATTATCATTATTATGAATATGAGATGAGACAGGACAGCTGTGAATCATAACAATACATGTAATATGTGGTGAGGCTAATATCTTATGTTACCAATACGGAATAATTATTATTGCGCAATTCTGAGGTAATTTAATAATCAACTGGTGTAGTGGAAATCGATTTAATCGCGGGATGACGGTGACGTAATTGTGCAACACCTTGGAATCAGATATTAGTGGGAGCTAGTTGCATCATGTAAAAGGACCAAGTCCTTGGCTAGGATTTCAAGGTCTCTTCGAGTTGCGTGTCATGTTATTGACAATTTATAATCGCAGATGAAACACAGGGAAAATATAATTATTGATAAACGTTACTTACGTGTGTAAAATCTTTTTTACATTTTTTATAGCAGAAGCAAGAGAAGATAAGAGAGACGGAAAATAACCTATACCACAAGCGCAGAAATTATTTATCTATTATGTTTATCAATTTGTTGAAAAGCGGTGTTCCGTATACGTAGTACATGCACATAAGCAGATTGCGAGTGGTATAATTAACGAGGAGAAAAATAGGCTAGAGCAAGACGCATGGGATGCGTGTATTTTTAGTACAAATAGTATAAGAGGAGGCTGAAAACGTCCTGTACAAGTATACGTATGAGAAGCAGACAGAACATTGATTGCGGTTTCATATTTCTCGAATATTTTCACCATAAAATACTCACGTATCGTTTGAATTATTACACGGAGCTCCACCTCCCTCTTGCCACATTACGGTCACTCATCTTATCCATCGATTATTTCTATCTTTTAACTATTATTTTACGCCAAAACTAATCACGAACAGCGTCGTGTCCCACCTTCGTAATAGATACACACGCCACGCGCGAGGACTAACACAACTGACACTGTCAGTTGGAGTGGGGGACCACCTCACCAACATGCACTCACGAGTTCGCCCGAATACTCTCGTGCATCTCCGAAGCTGCGTCACGATGCGGAATGACTTCACACACGCTTCCTACGAGGCTTTTTTAACCATGAATGCGTACTGCGGGTACTATATCGTGAGTTGTACGCATTCATGTATTGTATATATGTATACTATGTGTTTGTAGGTAGCCCACGCGTATCCCCCTCCCTTTAGTCTTTACTCGAGAGACCACAACCATGCGATACCACTTGCGGCTTGATGCACACTCGTTGTATGATAGGTATAGGTATAGGTATATTCATGTTGGACCGCGGCCACTGTTCTCATGCTTGATCAACTGATACGTATGACAATGGGTATAAGAATGTCAATCGCAGTTAGGCTAGTAAGCTACCTAATCCGAATTGACGTTACTGTAACTAGATCTAATATGCGTATCTAGGTGAACGTTTGTTGAATACTAAAGCAACAATACATCGTGTTTTAGAATTGAGAGTATAAAGACGTCGCTGATGCACATTCTAATATTTTCGGTGAAAAATTATCATTTGCAGTTCTGTATAAAGATACATTTTATTCATTTTTATTTAAACTAGTTTTATGTTCGATCGAAAAAATTATATTACAAAAGCTTTCGATTTCATAAAAGGTAAACGTTGACTTTAGAACTCAGTATCTAAAGGCGTAATACAATAGAATGCAATAAGTGTATTGTCGACATACGCGTGGAATGAAAAAAAAAAAAAAAAAAACGAATGACTCATGGACATGGGTGCTTATTATAGGCTTGGTATAATTACGTGAATTAGAAAGGTGCAGACTGTAGTATTGTCTAGTGATGCACTCAAACTTCCTGCTTTTAGTACCATGCATGCCTTTGTCAATGTATTAGGATTATATTATCCTAGATTTATACAAGCATTCTACTTCATCAAATATTTTAATTTTTAGTCTCGATCATAACTGATCACGCGTATGCATACGATTAGAACTTACGTTAACAAGTATACAGCTCGTTCGACTGGTTTTTGATCGAAGCTATCATCTAGGAGGTGTTTTTTGAGTTGCTCGTCGGTCTAAATGAATCATTGAGTAATATTCATGATAAAATCAGATAAATGAATGATTGTAGATCTGCGTTATATAATGATGGGCGAAAATTGACATACCTTTAAATTTTTTTCTGGAGGTCTGTCTAATTGAAGACTTGCGAATTCATCGAATTGCATTATTTTTCAATTTTCATCATTGAAATAAATCGTAACCCTAAATCATCTATGCCGATTGCAAACCAGCAAATATTAAAACTTTCGCGATTGCAAACAAAACACAAATATCTAGGTATAACATGACTGCCTTCAGACCTGCATATTAGATTCTACGTAGGTGAGACATAGTAGAAGCAACAGGCGTTGAAAAAATAACGATAATTCCAGATTTGACCAGCGGCTATTTTAATGAAATAGAATTTTTTTTTTGCTTGTTCGAATTCGTGATTATCTTGGCAAAAGCTTCGTTCATATATGTATATGATCGTAATTTTCAAAATGGAGTAAATTGAGTTCAAAACGAATTCGAGAAATCTGCATTTAGAGGTGTTTTCATCTAAAATAAGAATCAATTTTATTCAAAGGGGGTATGAAATCGAAAATAAGCAACAATTGCATATAAAATACGAAATATATTTACTTTGATAATATGTCGTATAATTTAGCTAGGTAAGTATGTATAGATATATTCGATCAGAATTTTTTTTCAGATTCATTTATATGTGAGTGCTCATATAAATTCATGTAGCATAATATAAAAGTATACAGTATTACATTATATGTACAAACAAGAAAAAAATAAAAATAAAAATAATAATAATAATAGAATCGGACAATAATCCCTTCCTATTTTATTTTATGAACTAATATTAATCGCGCACATAGTATATAACTTCGTCCATGTATACAAAGCAGCATAAATTTAATGTGTAAGTGTTACAGACCTATTATCTTATGTACCTAATAGGTAATAATTACTGTCATGTTTATTAGATGAGAGACTGGTCGTATAAAACTTCTTCCCACTATATTATACAGAGAGAGAGAGAGAGAGAGAGGAAGGAGAAAATAAAAAAAAAACAAGAAAATTTTCGGTAAATTTTTCAGCGGCTGGCCACAATTTATAACTATAAGTATATTAAAATACCTCGCTAAGGTAGGTATAATATGTAAAAGTTATTTACTTGATATTGAAGTAAAAAAAGGTGAAATCGATCACGGGGAAAATGTATGAATTTAATAAGCACAGAATAATAATATTGGGTTGAATGAAAAAAAAAAATTATTTATAAAATAATTAAACCACTGGTAATCCTGTGTAACTCTAGGTAAAAAGAAGAAAAAAGTTGTCTCATAATCTCTTATGTTTAAATTTGTTGAAAAAAAAAAAAAAAAAAACACATACTGCTATTTTATGTTAGAAGAAAGAAAGAAGAATGAAAAAAATGGTATTTACCTCGATTCGAGTCTCGTCAGTATATTTATAACCGTTATAAGCTAAGCTTAATCAATTATCATTCCTATACGAATATATCTAATTACTTATGTTAAGGTTGGAAGCACCCTGGAACTCATTGTCAGTATAAAAGCTGTGATTTATCGCGTCCTTATTATAATATATGAAGATTTTGAATAATGTCTAATATATATCTAATTTACTATGATTATTACAAAAGAATATATATATATAGTATATAGTTTTGGAGCGTTCTTCTTAATTTAATAATAATTAACGCGAGATCCCGCGACAGGTGAAACGTATGTATGTCTAATATGTCTATCTGTATGTGATCTAGACTTACATCGAAGTATATATTCAGTACTTTTCTTTCTAAATATCCTTTCGGACGTTTTCTGAGTTTAGACTAGGTGAACCATCGCACAGAACCACGTATTTCGATCTAACCATAACGAAATATTAATATATGCAATCGTTAATCTATAATTTAATTAACATAATAAAAAATAAACAAACTTAATTGCCTCAAAACTGTTATATTTAATCAACGATAGTATATCGCCGAATAACTATATGATAATCCGTCTCGTATATTTTTATCCTAAAGAAAAAAAAAAAAATAATAATATTATTCAATGACCTTTCGATTGTTCGTCTTATACGTTTTATTTTTTCTACACTCGCAAACTAGGCCAAAATCTCATAGTATATAGTATTTTACATTTATAAGAACTCAAGAATACACCTCGTGCAGGTGAAACCTAACGACAGTACCCAATTCCAGACTCCAAAGTCTCAAAAAAAAAAAGAAAAAAAAAAAAAACATACAAAATGACTGAATTTTTTGATTTTTTTTTTTTTTTACCACACTTATTAAAATTCGAAACGAGGCACTTTGATTTCGAAAAATAAATTCCTTACGTAACGTCTATACGTAGCAATAAAATATCGTTAAACATAGCTCTCGTCATCGACGATGGATCTTGGATAGCCAAGATGTCTTGTGGTAATAGGGGCGCGAGGCTGGGGCGGAGGTCTATACGGCGGAGGCGGAGGCAGAGATCTTGATCTACTAGCAACTTTGTGTCTATCATCAAGGCTCATGTGTACGGGTGGCAAATGCCTGAGCCTAGGAGGTAGCGGAGGTGGAGTATCGGGCCAAGTTCTTTCGCCGTCGTCTTCGTCTCCGTAAATATCTATAGCTTCAGCCTGTTTGAATGGATAGAGATCCCCCTGTTCTCTGGTGGTGTAAATATCGTTTATCGTATCTCTATTCCCGTAAATATTACTCTCGGATTTATTGTACTCGTAGTGCTCGGTCCAAGAATCTTTGTTCACGTATATTTCGCTCTTAACTTTTTTAAACTCGTAAAGGTCGCTTCCGGAGTGATAACTTCCGTTCTGAGATACGGGGGACTCCCTGTTGATGTAAGCTTCGGATTTGACCTTTTTAAATTCCCCAAAATGGTCCTTTTTGAAATCGTAACGGTCCGATGAAAGGGGCGAATCCCTGCTGTTGATATCCTGCTCAGAATCGTGTATAGAGACTCTTTCCGTGCACGGATCTTGCTGCGACAACCTATCGTACTCTGCCCGCATTTCCTGGGCAAGATCCATCTGCGATCTAAACATGTCCTTGCAATTTTCAACATTTTCTTTCATAGAATCTTGCCGGTGAAAATCTCTTCTGTATATATCCTTGTCCTCGAATCTTTCCTTCCTTTGTTCTTGCTCTTCGAGTTTTGTTCGTGGTGTTCTCTTGAGCTGTGCTCTGAGCCAGTCTTGTCGTTGAAAATTCGGGTTCGGATAAACGTTGCTCTTTTCTTCACGAAAATTTTGATTTATGCTACCCTGATTCCCGGTCGTATACGTGTTCATTCTCTCCTCCCAACCGCCGTATACTCTGACGTATCCTTTGCTGGATTTGTCCTCCTTTATCATTGACTTGTCAAAACTTGAGGTCGACGCGTTAACTGCAGAATCTTCTGAGCCCACCGGAGATTCGGGAATCGATAATTGGCAGTCCGATAACGTCAGGCCAGAATCACGCGACAACGACATATGGTCCTTCCGCGGAGGTTCGGTCAGGTCCAAACTGTCCAAAGAAAGTCCACCTGCTGTACAGAAAAAAATTATTGAGTTAATCGAATTCAAGAAGTATTGGATTCCTCGTTTTATACTTGAAACATAAATTTCAAAAGAATTTTTATAATCGAACTTACAGTGAAGACTATCGGTGCTTTCCTCGGCACCGCTGTCGCTCCTCTCTTCGCCGAGGAGTTGGGTAACGCTTTCACCAAACAGTGTTTCGCAGTGGCGTATTAGCATTTCGGTAAGAGCTGGTATAGCTCTGCTTTGATTGACCGATGGACTCGAAGACCAGAGCAGACTCGGTCCGCAACATACACCCAGATTACTAGCGCACATAAGGTTGTGTTTAGACCGTCTGGCAACGTGATGTAAAACGCAGATCAAGTGGGAGAGCAGAGTATAATTGGCCTTCGGCAGACGGTCCAAAATGCTGTAATACATAAGATATATCATAACGAGATGTTCGTCGATGATCAACATCGAGCAGGATCTGATGGTTTTCATACGATGAACCTATTAATAGAATATGCGAGTCGAATAATTCACCTTTTTATAGTTTGTACAGAATTCGCTGTATCCAAGCTGGCCATCCAGAGTGGAAAAAGGTGTGACGTCAATAGGGGATCGGGCAATGACCTTAAAAAGTCCTTAAGCAGTGCTGCGACCGCAATAACGGGGGCGTCTTCTAGGCAGTTGGGATCCCCCGTGGATTCAATTTGGTCTCTGAGTTCCCTGACTATCCTTACGTTTGCAGATTTTCGGAAAATCCCTTGCGTGAATGGGCCTTTCGCGAATAATTGCTGGAGCATAACGAGCACGGGTTTCGGTAGTCCGTTCTCATCAAGTCTCGAAAGATTGACACCAAAGATGCTGGGGTTGAGAGATAACGATCTTCTCAAAAGCCCGGATATCTTAGACTTGTTCTTTTTTATAGGAGACTTCAGCACAGGCCTAAGTATGAAATGACAATTGTCATGCCCACTTTTATTGCAGTGTTCAAGGTCGAAGCCCTCTTCTGCCGATATTGTGTGCCGTAAATTTGATAGTTTTATGGCGAAAGGCCTCTCGTGACCGATCAGCGGGTAGGGAGACTCGTCGGACGAGGTTCTCGCCCAGAGTTGAAACGGACCTTGAAGATCGAGCAGTCGAGTTGCCAGATTGACACAGGCACCTGCAGTCATCTCTGGACCGACCATGATAGTCTTGCACTGTTAAATAATTTAATTTTCATATGAGTGTTTCGGTTTATCGAAGGTTTATTGTATTTACAGGTTTAACTTCGACTTTTGAATCCAGCAAAGGTTCGCTGTTGACGAGGAGCAGCGTGTAAAGAATTTTAAACCTCATCGAGTGTGTATGCGTCAGAGGTGAGTGGCATGACCCGAAGAAAATAAAAATGAGAGAAAAATATCTCTCGGGCGTTAAAGATTTTAAAGAGTACTTACATATTCCGTGTTGGTGTCACTGTCGTGGTAAACTACTTGTATGTTTGTGTCTGGGGGCTCCTTCATACTCTCTTCTCTTACGAGGTCCGTAAGTCGACCCCACCACAAATCTCTAGCTGCAGCGGTCCTGTGGTAAGCATGAACAAAGTGAACGATAAGTTTTTCGGACCTTTTTACCGAACGGCGTATTTTTTTACCCTGAATAAACCGTTCGAGGAATTATTTTGAGACAAATTAACGGTCTTTGAACTTACATGAAAGTAGCAACAACGTTCGTCGTCGGCCATCCTAGAACGAAACTAGTATCTTGCGATTTATTTGATTCTGCAACATCCTCTATGTGACCGGCCGTTAACCAGAGTTCACTCATGCGTACAGACTGCTTTAATTTGAAGTTTCCACCACTTCGCGCTTTCGCGATGAGAAGGAGATCCGAGAAGAGGAATAAATGTCTCTCCTGGGACTGCATTCCCTTCAAAATCGATGAATGACACATGAATATTTTAGCATGTGTGTAATATCATTGCACACAGAGTATGGGATCGGATACTTACGGTGGTGAACTGTACAGGTGTTTCCAGCAGAAAGGTTCTCGGGGGTGATTTTGGAGCTGGTCCCCCGTTGCTTGAGTTTAGGCATTTTTGTGAAAGTACCCTCGTGAGACGTCCAGTATTTCCGTTAGTTCTCTTACGTATCAAGCTCTTCATCTTCTGAAAATGGGATATAAAAATATCGTGAGAAGTCTTCACAACGCGTCATCTAGTACTACTGTAAAAATAATCGGGAAATCATGAGGTATACAAGGTATCCATGATCATTTAGATTCCATAACTCGTTACGCGGTCACCAGAAATACAGGTATTCCCTATGTGTCTCCTTCTTTCGTTCGATAGAAAGTTTTCACACATTTCCTAACCGGCAGTTATCCCTCGGCGTAATTAATACTCGAGAAAATTGAATAGTCATGAATGCGCTGCTGTCTTTGGTCATCGAGAACTCGACATGCATGTTACATATCGTTGGTAACCCATTTCAAAATAAGAAAATCGTTTCTGCATTTGAGTGTACTTTTGAGTGATGAAAGTGCATCGTGCTTGTTTAGATGAAGATGTAATTTCTTTTTTTTCTTTTCATTCAAATGATGATTTCTCTCTTCCCAGTTCCACATGGTTCAATAATTCAAACAAATTCTATTCCTTGTGCAATCGTTATTATACTATCAACAAAAGTTATGGTTCGCGAGTAAACACAATGCGTTTCCTCCAATGGCGTGGATGTATGACCTTTCATTTGTTCGTTTAGTATAATTGAACAGAAGTTATTTGATCCCCCGAGTAACTATGTATAGGTATATTTTATCGCGAATTAAATTGGCAAATTACGGTGTAGGAACACATTGGATATTTCGAAATATATTTGCAGAGGAATTTTAATGAATATTCTATCTACATTACAGTCTTAGAAAAATTAATGAAAAGATAATGTATGAAATAAGGAAAATAAAACGGTCAGTTTACAAGAACGAAAAACATTCCCCCAGATCGTTGGCCTCCTTAGCGTTCTCGCTGCAATATCATCTCGCTCTTTCGCGATGCAGACCGTACAATCATTACCAGCTTATCTTTTCAGCGAGAATACGATCTCCCCGCCATGATACCGTACTACTTCATCGATCTACTATGGCAAACGTACAATTTCATTATTTTCTAACAAGTTTTACGACCGAAGACAGTAGGTACAGAGGCATAGCGGTATTGGGTGCCCGTGTTTCTTACTCTTCGTTATACTTTCGCGCAAAATGAGTATAACCAAGTATGAAATTCCTTGCAATTTCTCAAGAGTAAATTATTGTATATTTATACATTTTTCTTATCGTATACAGTTGAGACACCTTTGACACGTCGCACGTGCAGGTATATTTCCCCGTTAGATTATGGTTTCCGTTCAAATAGGTAAATAGGTACATACTTCAAGAATCACAATGAAAATTGAAACACTAACGGATAAAAAATAAAATAAAATGAAATAAAATATTCAAACTACATCATAGATTTTGGAACGTAATACCTGCGAAGAGGTCGAGGTCGAGATCGGGTAGCGCTGCAGAAGTACCATTTATTTTACGATTGCATTGCGATGGGTATAAGTTCGGTGACGTCAACGCTCATGAACCGATACTTAGTGCACATGATGCCTGTGCAGCGCCTGATTCAGCCAATAATTGATCGTCAAAAAATCGCGGAAGAAATTATAATTTCACGTTCGATAAATGATAAAGAAATTTGTAAACGAGGTCAATGTACGATATGTCGAACAGGTAGCGTATAACTGCAGTTCAAAAGATGCGCTTACCTGCCTCCCTGGCTGTCATTGTCCCTGAGAAGACAGCGTGGGCTAATATTTCGTAGTAGTAATAATTTGCATATTGGGCGTTACGTAGGGCATTGTCGTCAGGTACCAGGGATTACGAGCCATTAGAAAAATTCGTTGGCACATTTGGCCCGCCACGTGATATAAATGTGTCATATTCCTGTATATGTGTATGTACGACACAATGAAGGGTTTCATAATAGAGGACCGAGGGATGTTGGGACATACGGTATCCTAATAAAGAGAACACGTGTGCCCGCAGTTCTGTCTACTGAGATTGAAATACTATGCTAATTAGCCTATTATTATACGATTTCGAAGTTCCTTTCCAAAGGGACAAAGAATTAAGTCGCCTCTTCTTTGCCCACTGCACCAGCAAATGACCCCGCGTACAGTCGGTGACATTTTCGCGATTATTTAGAGAGGATGAACTCTAACCCGAAATATACCCACGCCATTCGGAAGGAAACTCTTCGGGCTTACCGTGGTGAGAACATCTCGTTCGTGGAGACGCAGATTGTCCCCTGGAAAAAGCTCTTGGATTCGGTGGAGGTCGCCTTCGAGTTGACCGCGTTGTAGAACGGCACCACTTCCTACGCCACTACCGTTCTCCACCACGTTTCGGGCCTCCTGACCAAGATACCTCTCGTATTCTGCGAGCCTCTGTACCTGTAAATAAAAAAATAAAAAAGGTTGAAAATTTCGTTAACGTATTTAACTCTGAAACTATCGTCGATTAACAAACAGGTGGAAATACGTTTAGCTCCTTGTACTTTTTTCGTCGATTAAAGTTAAATGCGAAAGAAGAAAGGTGAGTATGAGAGATCGATGGACGTTTGGGATAATGGGTTCGCGAGATATCTTTGAGCAAACCGACTCGAAAATGATCAAAGTATAAATATGAATGGTAAAAGATTGAGCAATTTCAGGTTCGCAGATGATATCTCGTTCAGATCTATAATGACGTTCGAGAGTTACAAAGCACGTTATTAAAGTTGAATAAAGAATCTATCCATAAAAAAGAAACCAAGGTGGATCAAAGATGACTGTACAAAAAGTCAGAGTAATGAGCAACGGAATCGACAGCCATCAACGCGATTATTGACAGATTTATGGATCGGAGCTCAAGTATGAGTATCAGTGCTTGCAGATACAGGCAAATTTATTTATTTTTTTTTCATGATTCATACGCGTGACAAAATACCTCAGAGAATACATATATACACATATATTCATATCTAAGACATAATAAAAAATAAAAAATATAAAAATCCCAAAAAAGGAATCGAGTGAGTATAGTAGAGCGAGTAAGTATATAGGTAGGTATAAATGATGAAATAAAAGACCGAGTAATGTCGGTTTCAGAGATGATATTGTTCGATCGGTGTAATGGCGATCTAAGATCGGTGAACCATGTTGTTAAATTTTAAGTAAAAAGTATGAAAAAAAAAAAAAAACAGAACTTTGTACAAAAAACAAAAGTAATGACTAATGACAAGCGAGTAATGAATCGAGTTTCTTTCTAATTTTTTTTTGTTTTTTTTTTGTCTTTTTTCCTTTTTTTCTGCATCGACTCGAAAACGTAGCTCGTTAGAGCGATCACACGCAATAAGGACAAAGACCGTATCGAGACGTGTAAGACCGTTCTTCGACGACAGACACATTATTCATTTTGTTTAAAGATCCGGTAATAGTACCAGGTGAATCAAACCGAAGTACCTTACACTATCAGGCATATAAATGCAAATGCAAATATTGAATATTGAAAGCGTTGAATACATTGCGTTAGAGATGGGTGACTCATAGTTCACTTTATTGTTAATGGCTGAATCACACGTCGCTTTGTGTCGATTTTTATTATATCTTTGATTGAGAAATACGTAATATACCTCCTCCAGTCTATAGTTAGATATAACATGACAGAATGTGTCTCGAAAAAAAAAAAGGAAAAATTATATCTCCACTAGTCTGGTTTGTTCAAATTTATTAAACTACGAGCTAATTTTCTTCTCCTTATGTCATCTATCCGCATTTGAAATTACCCATATTAAGAAAATTTTAGACAAGTATATAGGTATCTATAATCAATGAGTTTGTTATTGTAACACGTTTTATTTTCAAGGTCAACACGAATTGAACATATGTAAGGACGCCGATATGTAGGTACGCCAGAAAACGGAACAACGTGTGTGTTGGGTTTTTTATTTTTATTTTTGTTTTTATTTTTCATTTTATTTTATTTTATTCTTTTTCGTGAACAGGTCCTGTCAAACCGGTCGCGATGTTATTCGGGTATACGTTGCGATTTGTGATTAAAATTCTTATACCTTGATACGCCCCATGTGAATTTCGAACGTCAACGCGCGTTCGTAGTCAAAAACTAAGTTTTAAGGATATGTACCGTTGCTTTCGGTACTTAATACGATAATAAGTAAACGTCTTAAGGAAAAATGGAACATATTTTCTTATTCTGTCTTAGAATCTCATCTGCATATAGTATATGCAAAAACTTGTAAGCTTACCTGTTCTATCCCACCGCTTTGAGAATCCGAAACGTAACCGTCGTCGTTATCATCAAATACGTTCACATATTTGACGAACATCTTGCGAGTCGTAAATTTCTTTATATTTATGATTAAAGCTCTAATTTATACTCCAGCAGAAGTACGGAATGTTCAGTGCAGGTAAATAATGATTAATCGTTTACTTTCGATCGGAGATCACATATCAGTTACCCCGTTACACAACTGTAGGAATAAACAAACCGCAATATATTTTATTTTCCACTGACCAGATAACTGTACATTCTTCCTTATTTAGAAACGCGAAATATTGGTACGACTATTTCGCAGACTCCCTACCCGCCTATCTCAGAGACTACATCTTGTCGACTGGACATCATCTCGGCTAGATACTCAAGTTTTATAAGCCTGTACTTCCGACTTCCGATTTCCGACTTCTGCAGACTTTTGCCAATCCACTTCCGAAGATGAGTCACTTTTTCGTGGATCGGAGGAATCACCTCTCGAGAAAAAGCAGATGTAAAGGTCTAGCTGTAACTCATTCCTACCTCCGTCACACCCGATTACTACCCACGTGATTCTATTTAGAGTGTGCGGATATATGCGTGAAAGTTGACGAACAAACTGTTTGAAAGTCTTTACCTGGGAGTATACCTATTTGGTGTGTAGAAACGGGATAAAGTTGAAACTACCTCTGACCAGGCATGCCCTCGGGCAGCTGAGATCAGGAATTCTAACATAAGACTGCAGAGACGTTGAGTTGGAGAGACGCGCTTGCTATTCGCAGCAAATATCGATGTACAGAGATCGCTAACGTGCAATCTTTGATAATACCATACAGACGGTGGGTTTTCGCAGCTTTCTCGTATTTAACCATGAAACGTATTATGAGCCGGTCTTGCAGATATCCACGGGTGTTTAGCAAACATTTTTTTTAACATACCGCAGATTTCCCATCATTACCGGTACACGACAATGCAACAGTCTTTTAGCTCACGTTCATTTTTCTCATCATATAGGGTCTCTGCGGTTCGCACACTTTCACCAAGCACGTAGAGGCACTTCGCTATATACATTCGAGAATCGGTCATAAGTTAAATTTCAATGTGTAATACCATCGGTATCGTATATATAAACACGTATACTACACGCTTTGCGAATTATCGCACATATGTGTTAGATTATCATTTCTCTTTACGATTTCATAGATAGTGAAAATTCAATAGACATATGTACAAATTCCTGTTCAACGAGCCGCGGTTAACCACCGCGATACAATTATCCTGATCAATGATCAGCCCGCGAGATTTCGCAAACTCTCAGCGTTATGTCAGCACTTTGTATACCTTGCCCAGAATTTTGAATATATTATACGACTTCCTGAAGCGATGTAGCAAAAGTGTTGAAAGATACCTACATGGAATTAAAAATGGAGGTAGAGGGGATCGTCTAAGTGGGGTTTAGAATTGTTGAAATCCTCCCTTTTTCTTCTTTGCTTAGCTAGTCCTTATTGCCAGGGTAGTCCGTAGGGCTGGAAAGGGTTTCTTTCTTTCCTCGATAGTAGTAGCGTTTATCGCCGTGATTTTATATACTTGCTCAACTAATCTGGCACGGCATTAAGCCTACTTTGCATATATTTATCTAGCGCTTATACATCAAGAGATATATTAAACCGAGGAGGAACACCAGTTTGGAAATTTGAATCCCGCATGTAGTACCTATAACATCGGTTGCACGCCTGACGGTCTTCAGGGTTTCAGAAGATTTCAAAGTCTCTAATATCATTCGGAGATTCTTAAGATCTTCAATTCTTAATCCGTGAGAAGCCGTGTCTGTCTCCGCCTTATATAGACTCAGCTATGCATAAAATAATTGGAATATTATATCCGGCCAAAAATCTTAAATGCGATAATTTGAGGCGTTAAAAATCTATCGAGAAAGAACTTCAAGAGATTTGAGTGCAAAAAAATTCTACGAATACGAGTTACTTTTATTTTTTCTTTCTTTCATTCAAAGCCCATAAGAGACTCGATATATATCGATGAGCTTCTACGGTCATCTACATATATACACGTATGTACAATGGTTAAGTGGTGAATGGCGAAGGTCGACGGTGTCTTTCTGAAGTGTCTGTCCGTCGATCCGTGAAGCACCGTTACTCTTTGCTGGACGACACTCAAGAGTGGTGCAGTCTCCTCGCCTACATCGTCCAGGCAGGAAGTTCTCCTCTTGACAGTTTATATACCTACCCGCAGTACCCACAGCTGATATCTTCCAAGGTCAGTCGACTGGACTGCAATTGGTTCCAGGGTGGTGCGCTCAGGTTGAACACAATATATTACTTTCGGAGAGATAACAACACTCGTTGGGATAAATCTTTATGAAATTGTTGCAACTCCTTCTGCATCATGGTCTTATTCGAGAACTGTGAAGTTTTAATCTCCATTTAGGAATCGGGGACACGGAGTTTAGCCATATATATAAATATATAGCAAATGACCACACAGCAGTTTGAGTTAGGAGAAGAGTTAATAGCTCGGAGGTTAATTTCATACTAGAACGTTCAATGTGCGGTTTTAATGGAAATATACCTTGCGCTGGGTCGTTGGTATTTCATTAGGCGTTTTAAAGAGCAGTGGAGGTCCTGTCCTAGAAAATAATTCATCAACTCTCAGCAGTGCAACGAGGAAGTAGGCATATAACATCTCCGTTAGAATTTACGGTTAATATACGAATTGGAGTTAGGTATATAATGTACGAACGCACACATGTCATTAAACCGTATATACGTATAAGGTGCGATGTGTAATAGTATGTGCTCTGGTTTCTCACCCGGGCCACCGCCAAGATGCGCATGATAATAAGTTACGTCGTAAATAAGATCTTGAAATTAATAATTCTAAGACATGTCGTAACCGAGGTATAGTGGGACGTCGAATTATAATCTCCTCAGTTTTACCCACTTGATGAATATACGGGAGATTACGTTATGATATGTGCGAAGGACTGTTATAGGTATAAACCATAAAGCAGAGGGGACTACGAACTCCCGCTGATTACAGAACTTGCGACCTCGTACCTCCTCGTTGAGGGACACGCGCGTATCTCCTTTTTTCCTTCTTTCTTTCTTCCTTTCTTTCTTCCTCTAGAATTACGAGACATGCCTAGTAGGAAATGGTCGCGCAGATCGTAAGTATATGTACCAAAAGATCTTGAGATTAGTTAACCTGGCAGGTGTCTTAGCGTCTAGGCATAGTTAACGGAATGGTTTTCGCTCAAGTCTGTTTGACAGGCTCATGGACCATGGGGACCAAGCAGAGTAGAGTACAGTAGACGACGAGGATGTCCAAGAACGGTATAATCTTACCGCGATATCTTAAAACTAGTCTTAACTCTCGTTAACGACTGAACTTTATTTAAGAATGCAGAGAAGGCTCTGTGCCCAGTCAGGTCAACCAAACAATAACTCAATTTGTTACTCTTGGTAAGGGTTAGTATAGTGTAGATATTACAGCTCGCGTTTCGTATCCACTATACTATACATATACGCTGGCATTTGCTGTCGTCCGTTTTAATGCGAGCTATTAGAGCTATACGTTCGACGGAGTTTTGTAACACCGAACAGGTGTCTCGTTGCGACATATAGTATACCTTCTCTCGCATTCGGGTACCTTGATTTCCTTGGGTTCCAACGCGAAGGGATTTCGACGATTATAGCCTTGAGTATTTTCTCCTTTTTCGGATTCTGACGAGGCTGGACATCATTCACATACGAATTTATACGAAATAGTGGGATGCTCCTACTTCCATCCACAATTATTACAACGTATAAGTTATACGGTTAACCAGCGAGTCAGAAGACCAGAATTGTGATAATGTCGCATCAAGTAGCTCCCACATGTAGTAGGCGAACATTTTGGCCAGCTCTTCTGATATTTTGACACCATTGGACCAGTTAATATCATTATTATTACTTTTTATTTTTTTATATCACAGTATATTATTTTGTTCGTGGCTAAACTTGTTCGAAATTAACATACCGGTTGTGGAACCTCGTAGGCCATACGACTCGGCTACGTTACCGCTTTGTAGAAAAAAGATGAAAAAAACCAAAAAGAAGAAAAACATCATCGACGGAAAAAACATACCAGCCCAAATTTGTACATCGGTATCTTAAAAATAACGAATCGATCGATCGATGTATTAAATTATCGATTTTAGTGCCTATCGAAAACTCTCCATATAATCGCTACCGAAGTCTCCTCGCAGAATTTCGGGATAACCTTAGGGAGTAGCGTGACGATTTGGCAATGTCGAAATATGAAAATACTTCTTGAAATAGGAGATCTATTTCTTGGATAAAATTCGTTTTATTGAAAGTCCTTCCGTTTCGAAGAATTACGCCGTAGTTACCTGGCACGTTCGCGATGCCCCCGTACTCGGCGAGATAGCAGCGATGCTGGCAGGTGGTAAGGATGAGCGATGGGACGGGTATCGGGTAGCGTTGGTTTGCCCCTGGGTTTGCTTTGCCAGGTTAGGTAGATCGGACCCCCCGGGGTCCTTGCCACCTCGTACATATGCGAGTAGTACATAGAATATGACAATTGATTGGCATTGTTGTGTACGTATAGCTTCAAATTTAGCAAGAGTTAGCGACTATTCGTGTTTTAATTTAATCTTAAATTTTTAATCTTTCGTTTTCTATCTGGACACCTGTCTATCGCAATAGCCATAGTTTTATTTTCGAGGATTTCATTTCGTTGGGATTTAAAGTCGCAGGTTTAGTTCGGTCAAGGCGGTTTCGTAATCGGTGAAAATTTCTACTACATCGAATTCTAAAATTTTTTTTTCTAACAAACGACTCGTTCATAGAAACAATAAACTTATACCCATGTACTTATTAGTATAAGGATGCACCTTATATTGCAGTTGTGCGAATTATACGGAGATATACAATCTACATGCATGTGTTTAGCGACGAAGCATAAAAGGTATGCCTATACACTATATCAAAAGCGTTACATCGCGTTTAAATATCGAATAGCTTATAGCTAGCTCTATCATGGCTGGTGAGCCTTGGCTTAGATTCCAGGTTTGACTGAAAATACCGTATACACGTAGTTTCTTACCGATATATACCAGTATGGTGAAGTAAAGCGTGTGTACAATGGTTGTATACATGCATAGATAGAACGCTCCGAAGGGTATAGGTATGTCTACTTCGAAACTTGGTAATAAATGATAATGGTATATGTATTTCCACTGCAGCGAAGAAATCTCGCTGGTTTCTTTCACGCAGTTGATAGAATAATGAGAAATCTTTTCTCATTGATATATCATGTATTATACAGTGAATATATATCTTACGTGGTATTGATTATACCCATAGGCGATAATGGGGAAATAAATGATAGATAATTAATAACTTAAGCTGTATGAGATATTCGATAAATTTCATCCTGATTCACTTACGTAATGTATAATCGAGGGTTATACAGTCGATATAACGAACTAGTACAAGGAAATTAAATGGTGGGGAGAAAAGGTGTCGTGAACTTTGAATCTGCCGTTAAAATTCTTAACCCAAAATTCAAACTAGACGCGGGCTTATATACGCTACGCTACGTAAGCGTAGTACGATATTTACCGCTAAACTAACCGCGTTCTATATAATATAGGCGTGTACGAATATCTTCTCGGCTAAATATTATCAATTCAGTAATTATCAGCGATTATAAGTGAAGCTGTAAATAATTATAATTGAAATTTGGAAATTGAACACGTTACATGGTATGAGTAGTGTTCGTTTCTCATACGAAATTATGGCGCCAATGAAAGAAAGGAATTTGGTGAATGGGACCACCTTGACTCACCGTCAATTCAACATATCACGGTGTAAAAACCAACTATGGGCCTGTTTCTTTATCGACTATCTGCGTTCACTGTGAGAAGAAATTCTACGAACTGTTTGGTCTATCGTGTTTAGCAATACGCAGCCAATGATTTCCATCGTATAATAATTTAGGTGGTAATACCACGACGAAGTTATGGTTCGAGCCTTGGACGACGTCGATTGAAACGTTGGGCACGAGGCTTCCATAAAAAAAGCAACAATAAAAAGAGAGAGATAGAGAGAAAAAAAAAAAAAAAAAAACGGTTTCAGAAAATTGTGGTGAAAAAACAAAACCAACGATGCATAAAACAATAGCTGCGGTGCACGTTACGATAAAAAAAAGGAAAAAACAAGAAAAAAAAAAACATACTCTCAACAATGGAATGTATTCCAATCCATCGTCGCACCTTCGCGCATGTAATTTTTCTAAGAATTGATCGTGCCAAGAGTCATTAACGAATGATGCGTGGAATCTTAATTACTACCGTAGAACTGAAGAGTACGCGGTCCACGTATGCATACGTATAGGTACGTACGCATTGAGAGTGGAGCAAGGAGGCATCGCGTTGCTCCGAGTTTCCACTTCTATAATACGCCGTGCTGCAAGTTAGAGGATAAAATGACTGAGAAATGAGGTGCAAGCGGAGAGGAAATCAGGTACAAGCGCCTGGGAGCGTCACCTGGAGTCCCGGTGTCAGAGGGGCGTCGCAACGTCGCCGATCTGACGTTAGCGAGATGCGAGATAATAGTTCAGAGCTTCGGACCTGCGGAGTCGGTGTCCTTGGATCGAGGTAGCTAACATCAGCGCCGCGGCCCACCGCCGTGTTATTTTGCCCCGGAGCGCTTACGCACAAATATACGCACTATATACGTTCCTCTTATGTATATACATACAACCGACCCTGATTATCGTCTCAATGCCCGACTGGCTGGCTCATCGACGCATAGCTGTGGCCTCTCAGTTCGCCATTCGTGAAAGTGCTTCAGCGTGGTGCAATTTGACGAGATGATGAAAGACAGGATTTTTGTGAGGAAAAAGAAAAAGAAAAAAAAAGCAGAAAATTATCCAGCTATAACTCTTCGAGCGTTGAATATTTTGCTGATTATTTCATTATATAATTCATTGAATGGGAATATGTCGAATAATATTTAAATTGTACGGTGAGACAAAAATAAAAAGTCAAGGTTTTTCAGGTGGAAATGAATTTCCTCTACATGGTGACTAACGCTTCCGCTGTTTATCTCGCTTATTGACAAAGGCGCAGACCTGCCAATTTATCAGCATGTAGGTAGTTGCCTCAGTTCGAAAGAGAGCTGTCGCCCCAGCCTCGTGGTTTGATTACGATTGACGTCTGTCTACCTCTATAACTCCATCTGTAAAGGTGGTCGAAGTCTTCTAGACTCTGTTGAGTCGCGTATAACGAGAGGTAAAAGTAAATGAAAATAAAAAATGAATGAATAAAATGAAAAGGAACAGGTTGGTTGAAACAGAAATAGGATCCGGAGACTAGAGCTGGGTATCAAAATTCATAAGAACGTTTATATCTAATGAGGAGGAAGAACGATACGATAATTGGTCATCGAAATATATCCTGATTCCTGAAGCTCCTATCTTGTATTTATCTCTAATGAAACCTCTAGCTAGCCTACGGAAGTGCAGATCTGCTATTTATTGGAAACAGGTGGTTTCATCCTCTCTTCTATTCTGCGCGCGGTAGCAATGGGTATAGCGATTGTTCTCGGACGGCCGGACAGACAAAGCGGTCCGGATTACGATTACCGAGAAAACTAGCAGGAACTAGGAAGTCTTCTATACCGAGAGTTAAACCACGAGCACTTATATGTATTATAGTTACGGATTAACCTTACCGGCGATTCGGACGAACGAACGCGTACAGTTCAATGCTGCAGCCTGTAACACCGTGGACTGAAACGTAGCAGCAACGAGAGTTACTTCGGATACGGGACAAACTCGACTATGCGATTAAATTGCATTGTGAAGATAGAGAATAGCCTGCCAGGATGATAATTGCCAAGAAACTTGCACCGGTCTATCGATAATTGCCATTGATTAAACTCGACAGTTCCTGTCCTATGGGCTTTATACTTATTGAACTCTGACTATAAAGATAGAGAATTATTCACCTTGGACTTGTCATGGCTAATTAGAAATCGATATTATCCGTTGATACGTTAACGTTTGATTATTAAACGATATAACGTAAGTAAGTGGCATGTATATCACTGTAAATTGCATTTTGCAAACGTCAGTGCTACCATTGACTGTTCAAAAGACAATAAGAAGACTGATATGCTCACCTACCCAGCTGGGTGAGTATGAGATGAGATGAAGATACGAGGAGATGAGGAGAACGTGATTGAAGATGAATAAAAAGTAACATGGAAAGTTATGGTCGACTGGTGTACGTGAGCAAGGATAAGTGTAGTTTGATCGAAGCGTTGTCATCAATCCTCGAGAGGATATATATCGCCTTCTCAAGAGGAGGCTACCGTTTGAGAAAGATGGCGCGTGTTTATGATTACAGAATATGTACGGTGCAGGACACGGTTTGAAGACCTTAAGCCTTAAGGAATGATAAATATAAACGAGGCAATCAGAATTGTGTGGAGAAAGTCGACATTCAAAGTAGCTTAATTTTTCTCTGAAAATTATTCATCTCCATCGGCGTGTATCTATCTTAAGCGCCTTTCTATGTATCAATCACCCTTTCAGGAAAGCCCGGTACTATACGCTATTTTACGTACTTGGGTAAATTTCGATGTCGTTAAAGGTCAGGTAGATAAATTGTCTGGAACGTGGACAATATCGTCGTCACAGCCTAGTTCATGAATCGGTGTTATTAGGTCGCGGTTACAGTACCTAATGGCCACGCATAAAGTGCACGTAGGCAAGTGACAAAGTGCAGTCCTTTGTGCGGATGCAACGAAGCCTTGGAAATTGAATAAATTCATGCGAAATGGATTCCTGCCTATCCTACTTGAGGAAATTTTCTGAATGTCTGGTAGAAAAACGGAAGTGTTAAGTGTGCGGTAAAAGTGAGTCCTGACAGGTACTTTAGGCGTCTGGCGTCCTACTGGCTCTCGTCTGAAGTCAAATTGAAGTTGGCTTAGTCATCGTAAGAATGTGTAAAACTCATTCCGAAAGCTTGAATCGGCGTCGGCTTTGAGAGCAGTTGATACTTTTTGTCGAGTATTTCGGAGCGGCGAGACAGCGGACAACTTTTTTCTATCAACCAGCACTCTGGGCCTCCGAAAGATACCAGGGAAGGACTGAGATTTCAAAAAAACACGAGAAAAGTAATTAAAAGAGCTTTTAGCCTCGGGGAGATTTAGAGTTCACAGTAAGTTGTGCGACTTCTTATTTCACTCAACTGCTGCAGCTACCGTAAAAGATTGCATCCCTGTATGTACATGCGATAACAGCTACTGTGTCCGAACAATGTCTCTAATCTGTAGACAAGAAAAGTCTTATCCCTCTTTAAGGAAATAGCTTTCCTTTCAAATTTTTGCCTACGTGACATTTTCTATCTATTTCATACACGTGACATAAACGATGACGTCACACCGCAGGACTCCCCCGTTTCGCTTTTCGTTTTGATATAAATGTAAATTTTTCTCGCCTATTGTAATGGGCATGGCTTTTATCACGTCCGTTTTATCTCGGTGAACCACATCCTTTGACGTTATATACTGCGGGAGGTCGCGTGAACTTTTTTTTCGTAAAGATTAATTTTTTTATTAATTATCAAGGGCTTATGGAGCTGGGTATAGGTCGTGTGGTACGGTAACTTAGGATTTGATTGCGAGATCGAAATCCGTTTTGATTGACAGGTACGGTTATACGGGATTATGAATAAAAATGGAATAAGTATGTGAAGTCGAATAACCCCGGGCAACATGTAGGACACACGCCTCCCGCTGCCCCGAGAAAGTTTTCGAGTTCGTATTGTTAGTTGGAAATTTGAAATTCATAAGAACAATTAGAAATCAGTCAAATTACTCCGAGTGTCAAGTGCTGAGGTAGCTAATTAGTATAACGGCGATATTGGAGAAGCAGCGATTCACGTGCATAATTATGAACGAAGGTGAGAAAAAGGTCAAAGAGGAATTTGAATTCTGCTCAGAGGACTTGTCCCGGTCAATGCACCAGCCCAGTTTTCAAAATAACTTCAAACGACAGCTTCGCTATGCGTCTTCGCACTCTCAGCTCCCCACACTTCTCATTTTATCGGAAATCGTTCGCAGAATGTCTCTTGGAAGTTGATACTGTGCCAAATGGGTCACTTATTTATAATTACGTAATACTACCTAGAAGTAATAAGTAAACTCGATACAGGTCAAAGTTCAACGTTTCATGTCACTACTAGATGCTTGAAACAGTTTTTTTTTTTTCTATCTCTCAAAAAACTAATTGGATATCGCAAAATTTTTACCCACTAATTAATAAAATTCGCTAAAACCTAACATTGCCATCAGTTTCTAGTCATGAGAAAAATTTCTACTTTGCTCAATGAGCCGGAAATTATTTTAATTTATTAGCAAATATAGGGGGTGGATCAATTTCATTAATTATTCTCCTGACCTGGTGGGTGTTGTTGAAAATTTTCGCCCACATGAAACCCCACGGAGATTTCTTCGGCTCGAAATTCCCGGCAAAAGTTTTCGTACACATTTTTGAATAACGTGTTAAATAAAATTGTTTAAAATTCACAGATCACTTATTCAATCGTAATGCACTTTATTATTTATCGAGACGCGATCGTTTCACCGTTTAAAACGCGGGTTATATATTGAAAATGGTAAAGTGTCAAATTGTCAGAGACATAGCATAGTCAGTGGCACACGTCTTGAACTCGACAGGTACACCGCAATACTGAAGAAACTCTTACATTCTTGGGGTAGTGGTGGTGGTCTGGTGGTAAAATGCCGAGGTATAAGGTAGCGTGTTCAAACCCTCGGTTAAAATCGCGAATTTCTATAATCGCATGAAAATTTGACCGTTGTCTGTTCGTCATGAGGAATGAACGCTGCAACATTAACAGCAGAAAAACTGTGTAGAATTGAAGCGATAAAATCGAACTGCAATAAGTCATGAATGACGAAAGATAATAAACTAACTCAACGAGATGCTGGAGATAAATGCGTTAAGACAATTACAATATGGTTATAGCAGTATAATGTCCAGAAACGGGTTACTTGTTCGTTGTAATGGACAGTTTGACATCGATGTTGGTGGTATCAAATTCCACATACCGGTGTATTGATACCACATCTTGCAACAAGACTGTATCATGTTTGCACAGTCATCCATCTCGCATAGTTATCGAATCGGTTGTAGATACAGCGCACGTTGACCACTTCTAAAACTCGCATTTATGTATGCTGTTCGTTTTATTTATCAGTGTCCACCTGTACCTACATTATTATGTCAAAGATCCATCTATCTGCAATACATGTTGATTTCTCTACGGATGTACTTGTCAGGCACTTCTATATCGATAGGTATAGGGTGTATCCCCTCGTCATATCTACGATCTTACTTCTCTGGCGACTTGAATTTGTAGAGTTGGGTGTTGGTTCGATCTTATTACACGTTTAATGCGGGTTATATGGAGAAGCCGTTAGCGACGCTTTGTTCGATATATATCTCCTTAATCCAACCTAACCTTGGTTAATCTAGCCTAGTTTAGTCCAGACTGACCAGTCTCTGAGTGCACGTATAACACCGTTCAGAGTAATTATCTGCGGTTTACAGTTACATTCAAATTTCGAACTCATATATCTACATGTATTGGTGTTCACCACCTATATAAGTAAATGTCTTTCATATTAACTTTCCTAACGGATAATAATGGTCGAAAAAAAAAAAAAAAAAATTTCCAGCATTTAAGTAGCGATTTTTACGACTCGTGAGGTGGCGAAATGATAATTAAATTATTATCATTGTCTTGCAGTAAGGTGCTGGTGATGAAAGTAATTTGTAATTTTGTAAAGGTTAAATTTACGATTGTTTCATCGGTCTCGACTGAGTAGGTGCAATTTAATTGATATCTATAGTAGTTAGTTTTGTTCAATGATCATTATTACAGCACACAGAATCCAGTTTTACGATCGCCTAACGACACTCGGTTAATAGTTTAATAATAATAATAATTATACAACTTATCCTAGTATGCCTTTGGTATGGAAATTAGGCCGACTAGTTAGCTAATTAATTACTCATCAACGAAATAGCTTCGTTTAAGATTCCACGGGAGGTCCTTAACAAATCTGTAATTACTATGATCCCAAAGACAAAAACAGACGTCCTGATGGAGTACCTACACACCTTAGTACAGAATTACAGTCTAATGAAAGGAATAAAAGGTAGGAAGGAATATGAGTTCGAAAATTTTCCGTACTATCGATCCTTCCGAGAAGGGTATGTACCCATTGTGTTGCACGTGATACGGACTGTTTGCATTCTGCATTATGCAAACCCATTGTAAAATCAGAAAAAAAATAAAGCACCTTCCTAGTCACGTACAAGATATTTCGGAATTAGCTATGACTATTTCCAAAAATTGACCATTCTCACTTGTTGAACACGTGCTGAAATATATAAGAGCTTCGTTTCGAAGGTCCGTTGCTAACAATTTTAGATGTTTCACCCGAAACTAAGGGATGAATAAAGTGTTTGAAGGAGACAACCTAGTCTAACACAACTTGGGGTACATTGAGCCGAACCTTAGCTGCACCCTCACGTTTTAGAAGACAGGTACGGATCAGTGGGATGATTCGCCCTGATGTTGCGTGCGGAAATATTATTCCTCGGAATGTTCAACCGCTTGTCACTTGGGGATAAATATTACTCATGATTTTTTGATGAAGCTGTCATTTTAGATGTGACTTTGACTTTCAAAGAAAAAAAAAAAGAAAAAACAGCCCGTTTCTCACGAACCCGAAAATTTCTTGAAGGTGTTTTGTCTATCAAGACTGAGCTAATAATAAGCTCAAATTCTTTCTACAGTTAAACTTTCGAAAAATCGAATCCTATAGTGAACACAACTGACTGGTTGGTGTGTACGTGACCAAAAACCATTCTAACGGTCAGTACGATCATTTTCGAATCAGGATTGATCATGATAGAGTAATAACGACATTTCGAAGAATTTATTCACCCCGTGTGTAAGATAGTCTATTTTTACGTTATACTTTTAATTCCGTAACCGGATACGGTTGCACGAAGAGCTTCCGAGCCGAAATAGAAGTGCACCATTTGACGAAGAAGGGGAAAGAGAGATATAGAGAGAGGGAGAAATATACATAGAAAGATTTTGAGTAAGGGAGATAGAAGTAAGTGGGGCAAGAGGAAAGGAGTGGTTGCATCAAAATAACCAACTGGAACTCATCCAAGCAGACTATCTCACGCTTGGCTAAGCGAACTGGTAGGGCAATAGCACTAGTAAGCTTCTGAGGAGTACCTTCCACCACCTAAGACTCGCATATTCGTATATTAGACGGCTGTGTATTCCGGTATATATATGTGGGAGTTCGAAACGCACCCTATGCTCACTCATAGGTCACGTTGCATGGCCAGGAACCAAGACTATGATTGCAGGGTTAATAACTCAAGGGTTGGTAAAGTTGGCGAGCGGAAAAGTCTCAAACTTAAAGTTGAGACTGGGGTAGGTAAGTGGCTTTCGAGGATGCACCTAAGTGGAGTAGGTATTTGAGAGCGTACTTCTTGCGGCTAGCGATCATCCAGCGGACTAAAGAGGGTGAGAAAAGTCGTTATTTCAACACTTTGATGAACCCAGATGAAGAAGATCTCGAGAGTGTAGGTATCCTCGGATTCATCACGTGTCGAATGGGCTGCAGTGTGAATGACGCTTATTTGAGTCACAAGACTGAGAGAATAGATATATACTGTGAGATAACGTCGGTTTGATGACTAATCTGATCAAACAGATTGTAGAATCAAGAATATGAAGAAAAAAAAAAAAACCAAAAACAATAACTCACCAGATCTTGATGCAGCTTTTGAACGTTGTAATATCCCTTGTGATATTTGAACCACATCACTGTGTTAACTTTACACCAGACTGAACATCTCGATGAACAATGTACCGGTATAATGTCAATGAAATCTTCCTCGTTCTGCATAAAATCAACTTCGTCTTTTCTCGATGTCATATGTAACTGCAATAAGCGAATCTCTTTCGCAAGGAATTTACAATACGGTGATATAAGTACTGGGAAATTTGCTATTCTTATTCCTCAAAGTTTCGGCTGCTATATAATCGCGTTATACAATACGATAGCAACAAGTGCAGACGAGTATACGTAACGCGGAATATGCAAGACGCAAGACACGTTGGACTGGCGCACACCCGAGATACTGCGGGTCTAGCACCGTGCCAGGCCAAGTATAGGCTGCGTCGGCGATGCACACGTGCGTCGCGTATACGACAGCTTGACTAAAATTAATTGAAAAAGCACGAGAAACCGAATGATTTCCTGGAACAGATTTCGTATTGGAATTCTGTTGCCCTTACGCATGTCCCATTCTATGGAAACTCAAAGGGGTGAGAATTTAGTTTCATTTTGCCTTCCTTTCTTTTTTTTTTGCCGAATTTAAGGGAAGACGATGAACATCGTTTTTATACCGGCAATAACTTTACATCGGTATAGGTAGTACGTCTCATTTATACAAACAATTAATAAGACACGTGCGATTTGATGCGTAACGCGTAATTGTTGTACCTAAAACACGTGTGCATATCGTAGATGGTAGCAATGAGCATCTGGTAAAGAAGTTAGGAAAAATTATACTACTATACGATATGGTAATTGATCGTAGCATGAATCACGACTACGGGACGTGATTATTGGTTGGGATTTGTTTTGTCACTTTGAAAATATTCCTAAGAAAGCAATTAGTAACGTAACGTAACTTAACGTGTATATTTGTGTTATAACGATAGCGAGTTAGGTATAGTTAAACGGGAACGAGGCCAGTTTCATTGTATTATCTATAAAAAAAAAACAGGTAAAAAAGAAAGAAAATTGATGGGGAAAATAGAGCGACAGTAAAATCGTAGAAGGCCTAAGCTGAAGAAATATTTATCTATAAGAAGGATTATGTACGAATGCAGGAAGTTACCTGATCTCGAGCGAACTCGCACAATCCGCCACCTATCTATCTGGGTTAACCGTATCTAATCGATAAGCCATAATTTCAGTCTTCAACTATATACGAACGGATTTGAAATTCCATCATAAACAAGAATCATAACGATGCGTTGACTTAATTACATGCAATTTGAACTCATATACCGATCGCGGTTCCGCCACAAATTGAAAACTACGGTAAACAAATTATCCGTCGTATTTCAATAGCGCGCACGTGGATTCAAAGTTAAATTAAATTATTACACGAATGTGTTACGTATGTGTTATTATAAAGTCTCATATTTCTTCTCACGTATTCGGTAATGCCCGAATACGCGTGAATCGACGGAGAATGGTCATAAATATGAAAATACAGTAGAAGAATTCCCAGCCCAATTTTTCGCGGTTTATGAAGGTAGAGAAGAAGGCTCCGCGCCATAAGGTATGGTATACCGTGGATTGAGAACCTTTGTAATAGTACCTAGAGGCAACACTAATTTATATGACCGTAGCCTTGGTATATCTACCGGATACGAGGTACACGCAAAGTTGTCTTGGTTCTCTTGGTAGTAGCTGCACTCCTGGTAACTATGATGGCAAGTAATACGTGAACTATTATCGTAACTCGTAACCAATACTTTACTCATGGGCAGCTAATGGGAATAAATGTATTAAAACTATTTCATATTACACTTATTCTCATAAACTAAATGAATTCGCTTGATGCGCGTGATACTTTAGAACGATTCTAATACACTCACGAATTTATTAAACGTGCGTTTCACTCTGCAAAAAAAATTTTACTTAACGATTCACGTACTATACATATTATAACGTCAAGGGTGCGGTGTAATAAATTCTGTTACATATACCTACCTACAATTCTCAAAGTCGAATTAACTTCTGCCTACGTTTACGTCTACGTCTGCGATTTCGATTTCGATTTCGATTCCGATTCCGATTCCCTCGCGTAAGCTATACATGTATCGCGTTACCAGCTACTCGACAAAATTGCTAATGAGTCACAGGTGGAATAGCACAAGTGTTAATATAATAATAAATTACTACTTGGCACGCTGCTTGCGGTCGAAAGGATCCGACTAAAAGTTGAATTTTTAGTAGTTACAACGATAATTCCAAAGGACATAGTAGCTGAGATTTTGAGGCGATAAACCACCCTTGCCATTCGATTTTAACCGCTTTACGTATTTTACGTGATAGTGGTTAAAGCTCGGCCCTGATGACCGGAAATTGTTTCATCCATACTTCCGGTAGGACTTTCCTAACCGCTACACGCCGATACGGGAATGATTTGCCGTTATTCGTCGTCATCCAGTTGTCAGCCAAATAACGATCTTCAGATATAATTATGGCTGTAGTATCAGGAGGAGTAAAACCGGGCGTTATCCCGTTCCAATACGATCCTATCTTACCTATCTGAAGCGGAATGAAGGAAATCTCACGTACTTTATCAGATTCAATTGACATTGGTATTCCAACGCGTGAGATCTGAGTAATGCATAATAAATAGCTGCTACTGCTGTTGCAGTCACGTTGCGGATTGCAGCAATAAAAGTATCGGATGCAAAAGAAGCGAGACACTTCTACAGTTGCAAAGTTCGAGAGAAAAGAGGACGAGAGAACTGCAGGAGATGAAAAAAATGATACACCGAACAAAACCGAAATATCAAACTAAAGAAAAGAAAATCGATCGAAGTACTGAATAGTGAAGCTAACTGTTCCGATCTGTGATAGTCTCTTTGCAGCTATTAGAGCTCTATGCCATCAGACGAGGTGTGGTAAGCACGATAACTAAGGCAATTCTGGTAGGTACGGTAAGTGAGGCAACTACTGCAAATGATTGAAGCGTAGAGCAATTTAGGACTTGTTAAAATTCCTTAAACCAGTCTGTATAGATGGCAGGTATATTATATTATACCTACGTCGTAAAGTTCGAATCAAATATGTCATGATTCACGTTCACTGTTCCGATGAGTTAGTCTGGCTACTTTAGCTCTACTTACCGCTACACCGACCGCGAAATGGCATATAAGGCATTTTGGCTTACCTGGAACATAAAAAAAGGGAATTTAGTTTTCGTGTACGAGTCAATTTGCAATTTCTTACTAATAGGCAATCACCTGTTAAGCTTCTACGAGTATCAAAGCTGACTGTGGATACTAGGGTAATTTAGTTTAGCTGTTAAAACCTTTCCGGCGCATATGGTTATTACTTTACGAGCATAAGCGTGTATGCTCGCAAAGTATTGCATGGAAGTCAGCGTTCGTTGGTTTGTGTAGTTTCTATTTTCAATAATAGCTCATGAATTCGTTATCTGTCTGCCAAGGAGGTAAAGACGTACGTAGCAATTGGTTTTTGCTATGAAATTCTCGCTTCTTACGCGTTACTTTACGATATAAGTCAATCAAGTTTGAAGGATAATGAGCAAAACTAAGTTCAAAGATCTTTGGAACGATCGAAGATCCAACGATCCGATCAATCCTTCAAATTTTCACTCAAATCGGTGTTCGTGGCACGTCTGCCCGATTATACTGTGAGAAGCAAATGTAACTAAACATTTGCTTCGGATCTTGAGGTAAAGCGTTTGACGAAGATGGTCCCTTAGGGCTTACGACTCTCGAGTCTATAGTGGCAGCTACCTAACAGAAGACACGGAGAAGTGCGATAAACGAGAGTTACGTTAGTCAATATTTAAAGTTTCATAATCCTTCACACGTGACACAGACTAGGTATAGGAATTCCTGATTTAAAATGAAGAAATGATTTTTGTTTAAAACCTAAGGCGAATTCCCAGGAGTCTTGAAATATTGTTACACGTGTCAGGCAGACGTCAGAAATACTATAATTGCCTGATTCCCTGGGGAGCGGGTCAGTGGCTACCTGTAGAGCGATACAAATCATTTCTCAAATAAAACTGGTATATAGGTAGAAGGTATATAACCCGAGAAGTTGTAGAGAAAACGTTAGAAAATCAAAACGTAAAATAGGTGAAAGAAGAAGAAGAAGAAGAAGAAGAAGAAGAAAAAATAATGCTTTTACTAATAATTATACCTTAATTTTAATTGTAGTGATACACATCGTCGTATATTACACCATAACTCGCGGTATCGAATAGGATTATTGAAAAGAACACATAGAACTTGTTCACGCTTCGGATGCTCGAGTTAGACTAAACGAATTCGAAGTTTAAAAGTGATGGACGAGAATTCTTCTCGCTCTCGCTTTGGTAGGGATAAAATTCAAGCTTGTCATTGGCTCCTTCGTAGATCTTGGGCTTTAGGGACTAGGGGCTCTCAACCCGGGATCACATCGATCCTTCAGGATTAAAACCGTCTAATAAATACCAGGCATGTAGGTATACCCGGCTCGAAAAGTTAAATTTGAATACCTACTTCGTATAAGTCACTAGACTAAAGTAGAAGAGGATATATCAGTTAAACCACCCCGCGTTGTGATGTAACCGGTGATTTCGTCATTAGGATATTATTCATTGACTGATAATTATTACTTCTGCGAAATGATATATGACGGAGGTGCCAACCGTTATTACATCAACGACTGGGCCTCCTAGAAGAACTTTAGTGTACGAAAAATAAAAGGAAAAAAAACCTACAAAGTTTTAAGAATAATCGACTACAGCTCACGCCTCAATAATTTGTACAAATTATTCCTCAAAAAAATCTTGAGCCCAAAACCAAATTACAGATGAAAGCCACTGAAGGGTCTGCAACCCCACCTGCGTAGACGATGTCGACAAATGCGCTAAAGCCTAAAACTCAGTTAGAAATTTCTGCCCGTTGCACCCTAGAGGGTAGAAATTTTACTGTATATTTTAGACTGAAAACTGTCACTGAAATAAGGAAAATATTTGACACCCGAGTGCAAGTGCGTCTTCGAGAGGATCGGGGAAGAAAAAATGGGGAAAAAAGTCACCACATGTGTTTCTGTCACTACGGTTTTTTCTGAATTTCGGTTTTAATTGGCTATAACAAATCACTGAACAAACAGAAACAAGTGTCTAATGTAAATGGGTATATGTAATGGAGAAAGAACGTTTATGTGCGAGATTCGATTACAAATGATATAAAAAAAGGATTTTTATGGTGTCTAGAAGCACGAGACGTTCTTGGTATGAGATAAACACCCGAATATAGTGCGATAATGAATTTACGAGTTGTTTTATAAGTTTACTTAACTTTTGATAAAAATAAAGAAAGTAAAAAAAAATATTTGTCCTTCTCTCGTGACGATAAACGAGGAGCCATGTGTCGTTACGACCCATCCGACATCACTCGTCGGCGAGAACCATAACGCGTTAGTATCTACCCGTAAACCCCCATAAAATGACCCGGGGTTTTGAAAAACTGGGTAAAGAAATGGGTCTAAAAAATAATAACGGTCAAAGAAAATATGTTCTTTGCCCAAGCTCGGGGACCAACGCGTTCTTGGTATCAAATTTAAAAACCGCCTGTTTCGATGCGTGACTAAACGGAGTATATAATGGGTTGTAAATTGAGAATCAAACTCTCAACACCGATGTAAAACCTTTATTTTTAAAACCTATCGCGTTGCGGGTTTAAGAAATAACGTTATTACCTGCGCCATAAGCGTTCGGATGCATTCATCGAGTATATATACATAGGTATATATACATTGAGACCCGAGGCATTTTTTGATTCATTGAGAACATAAAAAGGCAATTATTAACAGGTGTAGAGAGGAGTGCGTATACGCATATATACATCAAATCGCGCGAATGATCGTAGAATTTTCAAACAGGTACAGAACCATAGAGAAAAAAAAAAAAACAACTCATATTTTTATGTAAATTCTTTTTCTCAAATTAGTTTGAGCGATTAGTCGAAAAATTTCCGCGTTTAAGGGATATGGAAACATACTGAAAATGCGTACGTGCTTTACGACACGCTCAGGTTTATCGGGGCGTTGGGTTAGCTGATGAGAATATGTGTATGTCTGAAGCAGCTTCTTTCCCTTTTCAACGACAACGGGTGGACAAACAGGCCGCGTGGTGACATCGGGCTATAAGCTGCTCTTCTAATACCCCTGATTGCCTTGAATCTTCTCCTCGGCATTTCTAGAGCTTACGAGCATGAGACGAGATGGCGAGATATCTCTCGCGCGGTGCGTTTCAACAAACGCAGGTGCGTGATATTCAATGAATATTTCTTCAAATCATTTATTCTTTTCGTTCTTGTTCACATTATCCTTTTATTATTTTCGCCTCATTATTCTTTGTCAATTCTAATTGCGCGAAATTGTTCTGCTACCGGAGTTATCAGTCTACCTGCGTCTCGCTCGTATCGCAGCTTCGGGATCGCGTAAAATATATGAGACCAGATAGCGAAGGATCCTCAACAGTTGGGACGCTAAAAGCGTCGTTTATACTTCTCACTTTTCATTTATCCTATCCCTTATCCTAACAGCAAAGAATTCCACTCGGATTCCGTCTTGAAATTCCATCAAAAAATCTTATGCAGCAACAGACGCAGTTTCCTCTAAAATAATGTCATTTTTCAAAGAGATCAATCGATGTTTTAGGGTAGAATTTTCATGGGATTAACCCTGCGCCCTCTTTTTCGATTTGTGTAATTTTTTACAGTAACAGATCGTGGGATCGTGGATGATTCGTAGATTCAGCTTCATCAGACCCTACTGAACCCTTCGGAACCCTTTGGAATCAGGGAAGATTCGTGGACGGTTTGACTCTCCCCCTTTAATCGTATACGTCTGCACCAGGTGCATCTGTGTACCTATACGTTAGTATTAATAATATAATAAGCTTGATTGGGCTTTCATCGAGGAAATCGAATCCCTGCGGTAGACCAGATGCAAAAAGTGTATAGGCATCGAATAAAGTATTGTAGTATCGTACCAAACGTGGCAGTAGAGTAATAAATTAATGAGATAGGTACCTTGGACAAGGTAATTGTGACTCGTTGCAAATTGCGTTTTATAATATAGGAAGTACGTACGTAGAAGGCAGTAATGATGCAACTTAATTACGTACACGAGACGTAGGATAATTTGATGGTGAAAAAACAATGAATCTTACAAACATGCGAATCCGCGCAGAATCCAAACGACCTATCGTTTTTTTTTTTTTTTTTTTTTTTTTTCAACATCGCAGGGTTTTTAGACCATTTATACCATAAAGTTTTGATGAGACATGTTAAACGACTAGAAATCATAAAGCGAGGTAGCATTAATCTGTATAATTTTACGTCCCCGAAAAACTGTAAAAAAAAACTTACGACTGCGTTTACGTATACATACTAGTTGATGAGAGAAATTTAGATTCAGCTTGGAGCTGGGGAATATATATGTATCCCTTTATGTTTTCTTTTGCCTTTATCTTGACAAATATTGTCTTAGCTGGATCCACAACTTCTTCCTCCAACATCGCGCGATAATCCTTTTTACTTATCTAAACTATACGCGGTAGAAAAATCAACGCGATAAGTGAATACCTGGGTTCCATCGTTTTCGTTCTTTTTCCATTTTTTTTCCCCCTTTTTTTTTTGTTTCGAATGAGTTTCAGAAAAGCTGTAAAATATCGAGGCGAAGATCGGATATCGTGGAGTTAAAAAAGCATAACGAAAAACATAAAATGAAATAAATTTACTAAAAAAGAAAAAGAAAAAAAGAAAAAAACTAGTGCCTCGGTTTATCCCAGAAAGATAGCCCAACGGAGTAAAGTATGAAATAAATCTTTGAACCGTAGAAATATCGCCGACTTTAAATGGCTCGATGTTATAAGAGGACGCTGACGTTACGGACAACTGTTGATAATGCCATAAATTTAGTTAGTCTCCCGAAACGTAGTTCTGAAGATGAAAAAATGAAATAAAAAAAAAATGAAAATAAATACTTGAGGATATGTTCCGCGGTGTATAAAATTGCGCGGTGAAATTAAAACGAAGGTGGATAAGGTTGTTAATCATTAAGCAATAAATAAATATCTATAATATGAGGGAGCTGCGCACGAAGAAAAGTGTTGTGAGGAATTCAAGCACGCTGGGTATACTCGTCGTTGATAAATCTACGCCCGTTTTTCTACAAGTAGTAAAGTTTCTTTATGATTGATACCTCGATTCCACATTGACTTCCGAGATGGGAAAAAAGGACGGGATAAAAACCCACGTTGAACTTTGAATTGCCTCGTTTGACCCTTTGAGTATCGGTTTCTGTACCTCATCTCATTCAATGAATCAATGGATTAATTTATCACTATAATAATCGGTGGTACATGCGACCTACATTACTGCGGCTAAAGCGAAGGCTTTATCTTTGATAGAGAGAAAAACTCCGACGATGCTCCACTTGCAGCAGTTTATACCAAGAGAGGGTCTGTCTCTCCGCTAATACGGTCGGCTTTCGTATCATAAGGCATCGCGGAGGGCTTTTCTTTTATGCTTGTGCTTTTGCTTTTTCTCCGGCTTTGGGTTTGGGTTTGACTTTGGCTTTGGGTTCTTGAATAGAACCCTCTGTTTCATTTTATGGACACAAAGCAGACGACGACGACCGAGTACTCACCCGGCTCTCCGATATTGCCATAATTACTCCTTTATTATTATTTTCATAATTTCCTTTTACGAAGGATTTACTGCTCGTCGAGTATACCGAGACACTTTACGAGGGTGATTAAATTTAATTTCGTTAGCCATGAGAGAGAGTAGCTGTACTCGTTTGGACATAAAGCACGGAACCACGATCTTTTAATACCCGACTACTAGGCCCGTCGACTGACTCGCTGCAATTTCTCGATGAACCATATCGCGAGTAGAAAACCGCAGCTTATTCTCCAACTGAAGTTCAGCCTTTTATATCTTACCTATAGTGGCCATACTCTACGTACGTCTCTGACTTGGAATTTTGCAATAAGTCACACCGATGGAAATTACAAACTCGACCAATTAGCTTCCGTCGATGCAAAGAGACCAATTCTCGATATACAATATACATACCATATATATAGTATGTAACGTATGCTCATCGCGCAAATGGCTTTGCAACTGCTGTTATCGGTGCAAATCTAAATTCTACAAGAAGTACATTTACGTGTATGGATTCTGCGCTGAAAGATATTGAAAAAAAAAAAAAATAAATAAATAAATACAATTACCTAGTGAATCTGTGTGAAGAGGAAATACTATGTTGGTATAGGCGTATGCAGGAGATGGAGATGCGTCAGTAAATATGAATAGGTATACACGAGTCATACGTAGATAGGAGAGCAACTAGGCTACGGTCGATTGTTATCAATGGTTACTGGTTATATTACCAATCGGAGCAGAACCCGGCGACGTAGGTATATTATATACATATAGTAGATGGCTTGGGGATCGACATTCGATCGAGAAGATGAATGTAACGAGAGATAAGCGTGATCTCGGACGTGCGCGCCCTGGAGTACTTCGTGGCTCGAGGAAAACGGGAAGAACAAAAAATGGAAATAAAAAAACCTATAAAAATCGAAAGAGGAGAGAGACGGCCGAGGAGAAGGAGGAAGAGGAAGTAAAGATGAAAAGAGACGGTATACCTGGGTATATCTTGTGCCTTGTGTAACCACTGTGTAACCACCACACAGGGCGTACCGAGGATCTTGTCCCAACCCAACCTAGCTGAAGCTGAGCGAACCTCACCTTACCTTGCCTAACTTACTTATAAGCGTAAGAAACGGCAATATAGCAATAGAGATAGCCTTATAGCGTTCGCATTCAGTCGAAGTCGCAATTGCAATTGCAATTGCAGTTGCAGTTGCAGTTGCAGTTGCAGGTGCACGTGCAGCACTGTCGGTATAGTCCTGCCGATTTTACGTTTCCTATAAGTATATCAAATAGAATGAGGATTCTTAGCTTCGACGACCATTCCATACGTGTTATACTTTAATTACCATTTAATGCGATGCAAATGGGAGTTAAGTGCCAGGTGAACGTGCGAAGGGGCATAAAACTGAGCCTTAACTTAACGGGAGGCTGTATGTACCTTCGCCCTGCAATATATTATGGAAACAGCTAGCCAACGTATAGATATATACGTGTATACTTACATATATTTGCGTTACATAACTTTAAGTGTTGTCAGCTTGAGTTGCAGTGGGTAAGGGTTAGTTACGCAAACACTATCGCGTACATTCCATCGCGACGCGAAAGGCGTCGATATATTACGGTGCATATGGGTATATATCCTCGACAATTTTCAACGAGATTTTTAATTCGTCACATCTAACGAGAGAGGAGAGTAAGAGAATGTGGAAATAATGCGAGAGAAAAGATTAAAAGGAAGATAAATAACGAGGAGGAGTAGGTAAACCGTGGAAAAAGACACTGTTGTGGGATAAGGGGATTACGGACCCACGTCTTAGGGGGTTAGAACGTGATCTCAAGAGGAGTCAAATTAACAGGCGTAACTTGGGTGGTCAACCGAATTAGAGATACCGAAACCAAACGGGGTGTAATGTTACCTAGACTCTACAGACGAGCCAAAGTACCACCATCGAGCTCTAGGGTGTCAGGGATTACCGCTTTATGGCCACAAAAGGATGCGAAATTCAAAAATTTCTTTACAAATCAATCGACGAAACGGAGCTACGTATAATGCCATGAGAAAATTGGATAGAAAGAGGTGTAGCGTTACTAAACTCCTTCTGTGAAACGTCTTGGAATCTTCCAAAGCAGCATCAGCATCAATCAAGGCTCATATATAGATTCTAAGTGAATATCAAGTTGATAATCGATTACAGCGGTCTCAGAAATGGAGATCATCGAGTTGAAGGCCTGATAAGCATAAGAGACCGTAGGTCATAATTCTTGGTGTACCTACGCGGTGCTGGAGGAACTGGCATTTCCTGTGCCGTCAAAAGCTGGAAGATATTCGTGTAAATGTTTTCCTTTACCACAGAGGCAGGCTATGGTATGGTTGGGAGATTAGTAAAATTCGAATTTGATGCCGAGTTAAAATCTTTCCACGAATCGCTTATCTGTAAGTAGTTTGAGGAAGTCGGTGTATTTGTACGTTAAGAGTGAGATAGTAATTGGTATATATTTTCATGAACGCAAGTTAGTCTAAACATGAGGTGCACTAATATAGTAGGTACCGTTATCGCGTCAGCCCACCTCTGAGCGAGGGAGATTCGTGGAACTAGTGAGATATGTATTTGCCTTATGGAAAGATATGCGCCTCGGTCTGTATGGTAAACACATACGAATACTTCGTAAGTTTCCTACGTACGTGTGAATAGCAATTCGTAACCAGAGAGGTTTGTTGAGTCGAAAGATGAGCATATGAACTCGAGCAAGCTTTTGTGATTCAATAATAACGAGTGTGGATCTCGGAGCGCAAGTGTAAGAAAAAACAGACCATGACCCTGCAGGTCAGACGAAGAAAATATTCGGCTGGTTCTAAACGGTCCGCGCAAAGACCTCGATGATTAAAGTTTACATTTTTTAATGATTGCAGAAGCAGGGGGTAGGTATGCTAAAAGCAAACGATTCAAACGCTTCAATTGAACGAACCGAATCGATTTCTCCATATAGCTTTAACTCCGGACTTACGTCACGAGACGAAAGCTTCTTTTCTTAACATCCACTCGAAACTTATAGGTATATATAGTTGTGAAACGTTCAAGCTGGTATTAGGAGGTATCGGATACTATAGTATGTATATCACTCGAAAACCCCTCAGGTTCTATTCGAGTATTTATTTATACATCAACGGCGTGAATTGATTGCCTGATTTCGCAACGCTCATAATATTCAAGTTATACCTCTTCTCGATGAATCGAAACCGATCTCACGTTATACCGACCGAAGAGGATAGTCCTGAAGATTCTCTTCGTCGTTGATAACCGAGTCTCTCCGCAAGGTAATAAGTATCACGGGACTTTAAGTGCTGCAACAATGTTACCACACGGCATGGCACTCGATTAAGTTAAGTTCTTGATCGATCCCCGGGTCCCTGGTTCTTTTTTTTATCCGTTTTTATCGCTTTTATAGACTTCGAAATGACCTTTTCCACTCGCGCGATCATATCGATACTCACAGAGGCAGTTTACTCCTTTTGTATATCGTGTAGGAGTTGGAGCTGCCTGTGTACCTCGTATGTACCGAATATGCGACCCCATACGTGTACACAATGTGTTCTTCGTCGGGCGGAATCGGCCAGTTTACATGTCTGCGCGATCGCGTTTGTGAGCGAGTGTAGAAACGAGGTGGGGTACTGACCGCACATTCCACCAGAGAGCTGACCGCCTTGGATCTCTTGCTCGCATTTACACGATCGTGTACACGTTTATATCTATATAATTCCATACATATTATGGAACCATATACATAACATAGTAGGTATACGCGTATATTCAGTAATCGGGAAGATCGGAAAGATCGGCAGACCGTCAACTTGTTTTCGCGCCTTGTTTTTCGCCGTATACCGTATACGTTGAATGACGAGCTGAGATACGGACTGGGTGGTACGATGAAATGATATTAACCAGAGATGAGCTGGAATGAGCTATGTTTTTGTTGGGCGGTTGCAGGATCGGGTTTCCCTGATTGTCATAGTACGCTAATTCGAGTACCACTTGGCTACCGTTCTTCTACGAGGAAGAAATTATTCGAGTTCAGGTCACAGTCCAGATTCCAGGACAACGTTGATGTTATTCAACAGTAAAGATCAAGGAGGGCCTGGTCAGCGAATTAAACAAAGATTTGAAATCGTGTTTCGGACTTTTAGTACAAATTCAGGGATAGTTGACCTGCGCTAAAGTCGTGTATCTATGCGATATTGAAAATAAGTAAATGTGAGTAAGAGTTGAAGAGTGAGAGGTGATAAAAAGTAATTATGCAAGTAGGGTTTGACCTCGCGCGTTCCACTTGTCAGGTTCTTTGAACTCTATAAAAAATGGTAACGGTTGCAATTACGCGGAAAGAACGCTTTGTATAATTCCATTGTAAGTACTCGCCCACAATGCAATCTACGGCGATACATATTCGCGTACAAAGTTAATTATACTGACTAGGTATATAGGTAGGTACTGTATTGTTATACTTTCGTTCGCACCTTAGCAACCGAACTACCCAAGAGTATGAGGAATAGCAATAATACATCTTGTCCGAAGTTTTAAGTTTTTACTAAACGGACGGCCATTATTACTTTTACTGATTTCTCTCTCGTCTCACAGTGCGTGTACCCACTAACCATCTGAGAGTCGAACTTGTTTCAAAGAAAATACGAGTTACCTGAGACTTGACTACAAACTCCAGACTACAGACCTTAGGACATGGCATAACGTGTTTATCGCACTACCAGCAACGCATATCGGCTAGGTATAAATACATATACCTCTCTGTGTACAGAAGAGAGGTGCACTCATCGCCCGGAGAAGCACGTAGCGGCAGAGGCGATAAATTGGGAAACGAAGAAAGAAAGAAAGAAAGAAAGAAAGAAAGAAAGAAAGAAAGAAGTAAGAAAACAAAAAGTAAAGAAAACTGAAGAGAGTCAGACTCCCTGCACTCTAGTATAAGTATCTTGTATAAGTTTCTCTCGGCTAATCATATCAACGGGTTCTTCATCAGAATGATATTCAAGAAGTTTACATATCGAGACACGTAGTACCGCGTGGGAGGAAGAAAATACAAACTCAACCTCGCCCGCATTCTAGCCTAGATCGTGGTACCGGTCCTAGTTACAATCTACATAACGCGAGTAATAAACTTGCCCTGAATTTTTCAACGTTCATTGGTCAGGTTTTTCGAAAAACTTCATCTTAGTCGTGTATATCGCATAGCGGAACAATGTGATAAGGCCTGAGGCTGTTTCAGGCCATAATATAGTAATACGTACCTAGACGTTTCTATACACGAGTTAATCGGCACAATTTTTTACCGTTTCTACCGGATGCTGTAGACAGTTTGTTCCAGCCGGAAATCGAAAGGCGTAGAGAATAGCCTATACCTATACGTGTATATCTACGAGGAGTGCTTATAATCTCCGCTCGCTACTTCCGTGATAATAATTAGTGTGCCTTCACTTTCGATTTCTCTTCATAGGGTCTGCTGCTGCTGCTGCTGCTGGTATTGCTGCTGCATCGTGCGATTCTATCCACGATGTATAGCCTGTAGTTTCCGGTCGATCGGCTCTCGCAAGCTAAGGTCTAAGACCGTTGACGTTTATCATATTTCCGGTTACTGGTAGAACCTGTTCCTCGTATCGTTCACCGTGTCTTGTATTACTCTCCCTCTTCGCATTAGACTCCCGAGAAAATTGACAAGGTTAAAAAGATCGTGAAGAAAAAGGTACGGAGAGTTCTCGAGAGAGTTTGCTGTTATAACTTTAATCTCGGTATATGTGAGACTGTGCTGATGCACTGATCCCGATCTTGTCATTCCAAAGTTAATAAGCCTGTAATTGTAGCCCACGTTTTACCACGCCGCCTTATACCTTGCCTTACCGTATGTCTTCGCTCTTTCGGGCCCAGTTAGGAATCCAGCAATGCCGCATCGCGGCTGTACCGTGCCACTAGACAATCATCCCATTAGGCAACGATTCCACCATAAAATACACCGATGACCTTCCAAGGCCTACGGCTTTCTCAGAGGCACTCCTTAATCCCGGCGAAGAGCTACGCGAACAGATGCAGTTACAAGACAAATTCTTCTCATTTTCATTCCTTCTTCATTTCTTACCTTTCAATTTTTACTCGTTTTTTCACATTTTTTTTTTATTCTTCTTCGAATAGTTCTGCTTTACTATCGACACGCAAGTACGAAGTAGGTACGCTTGTGATATTATTATCAAGTTAACGGTATGTTCTTAAAACGAAGCGTTATTCATTTCTAGATTTTTCTGTATATTTTACATGGCGCGCACCTCCACAACGGTGGTCTGGTAAGATGCTGTTGTTGAGAATCTGGCTAGTATAGTAATGTGAATTTAACAGGTTGTTTACGTGGCTGGATATACGGGAGAGGCTAGGCACCTATCCGCATTCCATTGCCGTTAGTTTCGACTTTGTTGTAACGTCGTTATAAGATTCAGTGAATCTTAACTTACGAAGAAATACAGCTGGACCGATGGGCGAAAGGTATATACCTATAATAATCTACCAACATTGACAGCACAACTTAGTTCATCCAATTTTGTTCAAATAACTATAATATTACCAAAGAACGGACGTGACCCGGGCGAAAATTTCATAGAGGATTGTTCCGTAGGTATACCATGGAATTTATTTTATGCCTAACAGCTAAGGCCACACGCGCGTATATTAATGTATAGAGCTGAGGAGTTCACCAGGTGTGGAATCTTAAGCCCAGCATCATTAGCTGACATTTCGCTGACTCCGTAATAAGATGGCTTGGTCTCGGGTCATAGTCCTGATGTATGATCGCGATACGAGAGATGAAAAGAAGAAGAAAAGAAAAAATGAAGATAAAAAATAGCGATGAGCTCCTAAGAAGAACAGAAAATTCAAATAAATCTTCAACGTTCACTCAGAGGACATAAAAACGTACGTTGAATCACGATATATACACTCCCGCCCTGATGTGGGATGTGTAAGGCACACTTGATCTCTAGATCGTTATAGTTGGTGGGTATGATACGTATATATAGGTATATAACCATGTAAAATGTATCTACTATAATAAAATTCTACGCGTGACACCCATGCGGAGATTAATGTGGTCCCTGGTCTCCGGCCGCGTCGTGTCAAGTCAAAAATCATTTAAATAAGAATTCTTCCGATATAATCAGACACACTAACCCATATCGTCCTTACGGATCATTGACATGATCGATTCTACGTAGATAGAACGGTCCGTAATCCCGATCGGACAGAAATGTATGCATGAAGTAGGTATATAGTTATATGGTATGTGTTATGCCTCGAGGAGGTTTATTAGGGGCGGATCTCGACCTGGACCTTTCGTACATCTGCTTATATTCGACGGTTCTTAAAGAACGTGGTTTTTCTTCGTTGTCATCGCGTTGTACCAGTCATACAGTACATAACATTGTTAGATTGTCTGAAATTATTATCATCGACATAGTGTCACAGATGTCGGAGATCCGAAAGGTCGTCTAGTCGCACGATTGACCTAAATCTATAAGATCGAGGCTACAAACGCAACCTTTACAACCGTAGGTATAGAACGTACAACCACTACCTGTACGACTACACCTGTAAAATATACGAAATACAAAAAAATAAAAATAAAAATAAATGAAAGACAAAAATAAAACTACCTGTTCGTGATAACTGAGCGATTTTAATCACCAGCCAGCGCGGAATTGCGTGTCATTGCCCATAATGCCACTGGGGGGGCGTTTCCGGTTTGCTTATTACGGCTATTCTCGTATTTACTTTTAACAGTGGGATAGGAGCTACTTTTTTTTCCAACGCATTTCACGCTATAAGTTTTCAGTTTACTTGACTCACTTGCTGGCCTATGTATACAGATATATAGGTATATACCTATACATGCGCTACTTTGGCTTGTGTTTTTTTAGAAAACAGGTGTTACTGGACACACAGATTCCAAATTTGTTGGTTTTCATTTTTCTGTACATTCGGAAAGGGAGAGCCTAAACATCTCGGAGGTATACCCATCCCAAAGACCGAAAATATTAGATATTTTCAAAGAACTGCAGTGTGTCTTTAGAAAACATTTGAACAACGCAGTTTTTGTTACGGTAGTTTACCGCACTCTTCCGAAATATGGGTATTTCGGGTAAAAGTCAGCGTCTATAAAACTACGTGAAAAAAATGGGGAAACAAAAATAAAAATAAATTAGAACTTTGTTAACATTTATTAACTAATAATCTTATCAGCTTTTTATACAGGCGTAAAAAAAAGTTTTTGTCACATGCAATATATCCTCTGACGTTAAAAACGACGCGAGTTTAACATAAGCTGACCCATTTCTTTCCGCACGAGGTAACGCGTATCGCCACGATGCAGTTGTTAGAAGGCGTTAACACAGCTGCGTGCGTACTAGCGTAAATACGCGATGATGCGTGGGGTGCGTGAATATGATGACGTAACGGCGCCTCTCCTTTCCCTTGAACAGTTTTTAGGGTAAATCTGGGGTAATTGATACACACACATGTGTGTAAGGTGTAAGCGAACAGGTGTAGTGAAAGAGAAGAGGATATGAAACAGTTATGAATATCTTCGTCTCGAGCCGCGCGCGTATTACCATTAACAAGCATCGCATTGGATGTATCGACTTATTCATATCTCATTCCTCTTATGGTTTATTTTATATACTATTTTTTTCTTTTATTTTTTCTTATTACATACGTCCCATTACTCCCGAGGCATCGCGATCGGCGCCAGTCGAAATGTTGGCCTGGTCAAGCGGTGGCTGGTTCAATCGGCTCGCACGTTCACCGGATAATACGTCATTAGCGAACACCTAGCGCGAAGACTTGCTCATCGTTATTCCACGTGGTATAAGCCTATAAACCGTGTACGGAGGAGAAGATCTACTATCATACATATACTAAGGCCTGGACTTTTACCCTTCGCATCCTGGACCGAAACGAATGTCGTCTTAAGATACCTAGTTAACTACCAACAGTCTGAGGCGCGAAAGCGTCTCTATCACTCGTAAGGTAGAGAGAGGAGAGATGCGGGAGGTTGTATGTATATATCAAGAAGTGGTCTTGGTTTATCGCGTATAACCAAACTAACGGTAGGTTTCAATCTGTGTGCCGGTTATAATACCTTCCTGGAATACGGGTGCGAAGGTAGTGGTTCGTATTGTGGTATTAAGTTAGGGTTGTGCGTACTTTATACATCTGTAACTTTGCGAGTCTTCGGTATACTGAGCGTGGGTTCCACATATTGTATTCACATTCCACAGTCATGCTATATACCCATATCATATATAGTTATGCCTTACGTTTTCCCCCTCTAAGTGTTACCAATCGGCCATAAATCATACCGAATAAAATTACGTTAGGATTCATTCGCGAATGCCGGTTTTAAACCCGCAGTCGAATTGCATGCCTAAGCTCTCTTTGAGCAACGCTGGAGCTAAGCCGAGCCTGATTTGCTCTGATAACTCCTATCGCGTCTATGTAGAACGTCGCGTCCCGGTTGTCTGTTCATTCCCAGTTTTAGTATCTTTACTCTCACGAGCTTACTTCAACTGCCTCATCGCCTACGAGGAGATAAGCTTCAATCTTTAAATTCGGGATAAAAGAAGACACACGAAAGGACTAAGATTAATCGGGATTAATAATTATACAGATGTATAACTTCTTGGCGAATCGATTATATCTATACTTATGCCCTTATATTAATGTTAAATTCGAACAGATTGATGATTAAAATTGACTACCTATATTGACTATAAACGAGTGTTGTTTATAGATTGACCCTTGTTCTATAGACTGAAGCCGTTCCTTGTTCTGTGCGAATAGTTGTCGGCGAACGAACAACTACCTAATAACTAGTATATGGAATGCGGTAGCTTATACTGCGCAGTGTCTGCCATAGTCTGGTATATTCATCACGTTTTATTCTCTCTTTTCAGCATGCATAGAATATAAGGTACGGTACGTGTAGATGGTTAGGCCAAAGAGAGTTATTCTCTTATTCGAAACTCTTCCCTTGTGTCTCTCTTGCGGACCTTTTGCCGGACCTCCTGGATCTTTCAGACCTCTTCGCGAGTCGGGTTAAGTCCTTCGACCCGCAAATAACTGTACGATGTGGCTGAGGATAGTTTGAAAAATTGAACAAACCTGCGTGAGGGTTCTGACTCCAGAGGAACTAGAATACACCTACTCACGAACGTCAAATGCGATAATAGCTACACGAATCAATTGAAAGTATTTCAACCACGATTTTTCTACCTCTGCAAATACGTGATTGAAAGTTCAACCAGATGATTCTGACCGACGGAGAATGAAGATGGATCCGACTATGACGATTACTTTGAGTCTTTGAGACAGACTGTTGCCACGGGCCAGAGCTAACCCGGTTTGACACGGTTTGGCGTACGGTTAATTGTCCATAGTTTTTCATGGGGATACCGAATTTTTCAGCAAACCCACGAGGCGTGATCCAGGTCGCGATCTAACGTTATTCAAGCGATTTAATGTTGGTTTAGTACGGGGCACGGGCAGAACGAATCTTAGTTCCTAATTCAATACCCACTGTTTTTCCGATCTATCTTTCGAAGGTTTGTTTTTCGACAAAAACATCCACGTAGTTTCTTGAACTCGTATTATCAACGGGTATAGGGCCGCTGTCTGCCCATCACCACTCTCTGATCTCAGGTTAAGGTTTACATATACGTATCCGTACTATATGTATGTATATATTCGTGTTCGAGTGTGCTGGTCAAAAGTCAGAAGAGATAGAATGCCTCTATTAAATGTAGATTACACTAAGGCACAGACACACGTATCTACGATAATGAAAATTACAGGGATCTGTCCGAGGGAACGAATCGTCGTTGTGGCTAGCCGGCAAGAACCTCTGAGTTGAAATCGTTTCGAGTTCTCGACGCAACTGAAACTCGGAATTATATATCTCATCCAACGAAGTGGATTTACCAACGTTCACCTCCAACTTGCCTGAATACGTGTAAAAGTACTCGTCACCGTCTGGGTATGTAAGAAGATTGATAATAATGCGGACCGACGTTGCAAATGCCAATTGCACTTCAAACCGGATGTGAAACGTTTGAGATATACTTCCAACGCGTAGCTTTGTTGAATTTCACAAAATTTCATTACGGTTTAATGGAGGTACCCTTTGAAGAAGAAATTTCGAAAAATGTTTTCTACAATATATGAAAATTAAACGGTATAATTAACGATTTTCTCATATACTCACGAAGGAATTCTTTCCAATTTTGTGTACAACAGCTAATCGATGAAAAGATTTTATCAAATGTCTTACCTGAAACAGAAAATATGAAAAACATCACGTATACGCATTACTCTGTAATACATTAGGCTTATGGAGTAGTTTGGGTTCTGTATACCTATCAGTTGTAATTAGTAACGGTAATGTTTGTGCATACATTAGGCCTACCTAAGTTTCACACTCTAACGTTCCTCTATGCATTCGGAGCAAGTGAGTCTTACCGTACGGTGAATTTCAAGGTCAAATTATAAAACCCTGAAGAGGTTATAGGCATAGTATTATAAATAATACAATAAGTTATACACTGCATAATATAATTTACAAGTTAGAAAAAAATCTTTGTTCTTAATATATACACGTATCATTGTATGAGACGTAATTTCGCATGTTAAGCAAACATAATATAGAATTATTTATTAATTTGTACAGAGAGACCCGCTTCGACGACATATGCCTGTATATTGATATAAACACATGTCCGCAGGGTATAATTTAATGCAGAAATAAAAGTACCAATGTGAGTATTTCGTATTGTATATTCCCATATCGCGTGAGAACTTGGCATTGTAAGGACTACGATAAAGAAAGAAAGAAAGAAAGAAAGAAAGAAAGTTTAATCCAAACATAAATGGTAAAAAATGTTGAATTTAATTTTTTTAATGGCTAAGTCGAGATGTGAAAAGAGGAACGATTCTGAGAACTAAGTGGCTGAGGAGGGAGGGAGCAACCGATTCAAAATTTTGGAAGAATTCTTTCGTTTTCGAAGTTGCGGGCGGTGGGACAGTTGGGCGATCTTTGAGTGTAACGAAGCATCTGCTCGAGCACCTGCCCCATTGCCCGGGGCGAAATGTACTAAAACTATAATAGCCGAGTCTAGACGCACGAGCTGGAATCGGTATTTCCTCAAAAGTATAGAAGATAGTTGAGCTGGGAATTGGGCTGTTGAATTCCATGCGAGAGAAGGAAAGGTGGATTTTCTAAGTTTTACCCAGGAGAAAGAAAGGAATTGATCCGGGTTTTTTCCGTTGAGAAAATGACGCATCAATAAGCGTACGATTTTATTACGCGAGTCGTGAACCGCACCTGGTAAAAAATCGCCTAATCAGGAATCGCGGATTAAAGCAAAGACGCCGTTGACTGAAAAATCTTCAACGTAATTATTCGGAGCGAAGGCCATCTTGTGCGTTACGGAGGATGTGCTGGCGTGTGCGAGCGTCGGCGTGCGTGCGCGCGAGTGGGTATGTAATACCTGTAGAAGACGAGGAGACCCGCGGAGAAGGCAGGCCCGAGGTGGAGACCCGTTCTCGATATACCGTCCCGAGCGAAAACTCGAGGAATTTAAGTACGCGGTTTCGTTTACGGTTTTATTTTACCAAATTCGCAAACTTTATACCGATTAGTAAATCGGCAGACTTTCTGGCGTCCTTAAGATTCGATCAGAAGAAGCTCGAGGTAAAATATATGCTTCTGATCATATAAGAAGGCAGTGAAACGAGTTTATCGGTTAAAATAAAAATATTATTGTACAGAAAGGTCAAGTCTCTCTTTACACCGTTTCAAGCTAACTAAGTTCCGATAATTTTTCTCCTCGATTTACGTATCTGGATTAAAGGCTGGTAACTCGACTGCGACCTTGTAGGTTTAAAGCGCTAGGGCCGAGGAGCTTTCAGCTTTCGTAAGGCTTTATCGATCCGATTAAAGGCGGAAAGAAAATTGGTGCAAAGCCACAGTGCACTATGCATGTAAACGTAGGTATAGGTAAAATATGTAAATCGAAACGTATATACAGCTATGTGCGTAAATCAGTGCAAAGGATGAATTTTATTCAGTTTAAAGCAGAATATCGAGGAACGGGTCAAACCGAGAACCACCTACGCACCGAATATCCAAAGGCATAAACGCCTTCGCGAAGATCTCTGACTCGTTTCGCCAACTTTTCAGGTGGAATTCGCGCGCGCGCGGTATACCCGATTTGCTTATAACGCGGGGTATCTTAGCCGATGTGCGAGTCTCGAGGACAGTGTGTGGTGATGTGGGGAGTAAAGAGGAGGTCGAAGAGGACGGGCAGCAAACTCGTTATATGCGGTGCTCATTCAGGATTCTTGTTAAAAAATCTTATTCTCAATGGAGGCGTTGGACTGCGAGGATCAGCGCGTGTCTTGTTTAGTTTTAGATCTCCTATACGAAGCGCAGAATCTTCACGTTTCTTGTATACAGATATACGAGTATACATACGTCTTATTCCGTTCGAGATATCCGAAATGATACAGAAGGTGTCCGGATAAGATATCTCGGTCCGAAAGCGAATTCCGAGGTCCATAAATTGAATAATTCAAAATCGTTAATAACAGGCACATTTACAAGCGTGATACAGTAGTTCTTAGGGGTAAGGTAAGATTTAATCGCACGGCTTCGGTTAACGGTTTGCGAAAGGCCGCGAGAGATTCCATCCGCCTAGACGAAAGGCGTCGATGCGACGTTAGGTACAGGTACAAATATATAGGCGAGTTTAGAAAACTGAAGAAATCGAATGAAAATAAAAAAAAATAAATAAAAAAAAAGACGAAAAAAGGGATCCAGCCTTCGCTATTAATTTATAGCGTGCTCTGGGCGAGCTTGTTAAAATTTGCATTCGTTAATTACGACCAGATCGATGTCGTTATTTCGTAGAAATCGTTTAGAATAAAACTTTACCAGACATATCGTTTTTTAACCGGATCTTCGGAGACCGGAGGAAAGAATTTAGCCGAAATAATCATCTCCGAATTTTCACACTTTCTCATCCCATATACTCAGACGAGGATTCGGAACAAGAATATATATATTGACGGCGATTAAAAGCGCGGCTTTATATTCAATAAAATAATCGGTGTTGCTATATATATATTAATTCAAATGAAACAAGAACTGAAATGGATGAAGTGTATACCGATTCGTACATTTAGCGAGGATAAATTTGACAGAGTATTTTAGTATTTTAGTATTTTAGTGTCCTAGTATTCTCGTATAACGAAATCGAACATTAATCAATATCGCATGCTTCCCCGTTGTATACGTAATCATTTGCCATAAAGTTTATTAATTAAGGTCGCTTCGTCGCTCTTCGATGCTTCGAAAATACTCTATCAAGATTAATCTACTATCGCTGCATCTTCCCGGATTCTTTAAGGTCGATTCGCACGCAATGGGATCATTTGTAAACAGGATTCAGGTACATGGTGTTCGGATGGTGCAGGTGATCGCGCAAGGCCCTTCGGCGTTTGGTATAAAGCGCGTTTGCCTGGGTTCTTAAGTCATTGTTTCATCCTACGTACGTAGTTCGTGCGTGTATATGTATGTAACATACGTGTGCAGCACGTCACATCGCAGCGGATGTATAGGTAGACACCTAACGTGCGTGCGTGAGAGCGTAAGTCGGTTGCATTGCCTGATCAACAGGTGCTACTGCACAGGTTACGCGTAACGCGGCATTGAAGCTGGTTAGCGTAGGGCGCGTGGGGTGCCACTTGCCACCGTGAGATATGTAACCTACCTACACATTATTTTTACGCATCGAGTAGTCAGATAGCAATGCGGAAACCGAGGGTCCCTCAGACTACCAAGAATAGTAAAAGGGAAATACGATGTGCAAATTATGAGGAAATATACGAAGGAATTCGTACATCTTATAGCTACACGTTTTTTATCTAATATTTACCAAAAGAAAAATCGAAGCTCGTACAAAATAAATGACAGATGACAAAATAGTCTGAGTAGTTAGGTAATACGGTGTATTTCGTCAAAGTACGCGTGTTTAGGGTCTTAATTAGTTTTTCTTGCACTTTAGTTCAATTACACATCGTATGATAAAAAGGAACAAAAATCTACGTCGACATGGGTCACGTTGTTGTTTGAACCATTTCATTTTTCCTGCAGATAGATAGTGTGAAATAACATCGCTTATAGAATAACATTTTTGAATTATTATTTTTTCGTTGAATAACCGAAGGTGTCATCTGAGCTCTTGAAACTCTTTGAAAAATATTTTTTCAACGACTACGTAGAGGAATGATAAATACGACACTATCTCATCGGCCGAGAAAGAGAGATGGAAGTATGGTTTATTTGCCAACGTGCGAGAGATCGTAGTCATCATGTCGTCCTGTAAACGTATATACGTATATATATATAATCAGGTCGATAAAAACGTGCTAATAAAAAAGCGTGTTATGTAAAGATAGAGTGATTCATAATCTCGACTCTATACTTATCAAGGTTTACATTTCATACTTACAATTAGACTAGAATTCCCATGCTTTAATAAAGCCGCGTTTAATATACATAGTTGGAAAACAACGTTTTTCATATATATAATTCTCACACTACGGCATGCCACACCGTCTCGTATAGTAACGCCATAATCGGCACAAACTACAGAACCAGAAGCAAAAGGCCTGGCCTGGCTCTCTGTATCTGGAGCGGAAACAGAAGCAAAACGAGACAAGACAAGACAAAACCAAACAAAGCGCAACCTGACTCGCTCTGGAACACGAGCTCGCAATATCACCGATGATCTGCTACCGAAGGTATCGAACATCATGCATATATAAATTTGTTATGTTAATGAATTTCTCGTCGTAGGGTTTAAATCCTTAAAGTATAACAGGGAGATAGGGAAATGATCGAAATCGAACAAATCGAATGGAAAGGGCCGAGATTTAGCACACGATGTAATCGAATGACGTAATATTTGAAGAATTCGTTGGCCCAAAGTCTGCGGAGATTTATGAATATTGAAATGGACCGAGACTTGGCGAAATGATTACGTAACTTTTTCGAGTTAAGTTTGCGATACCCGCGGATAGGTACCCCGTATAGGCGTGTCACGCGTTACACCTGCTAGCTGTCAGACTTTTTCGAGATCCGGTATTATGCGGAGTTTTGACGATCGCCGCTATTTAGTATCTTAGATTCTACAGGTGAAATAAAATTCTAAGTGTGCCACTACCTTTCGAAATAATCCACAACCGTTTCGTAAACGCGCAATTGCTTTGGGCAAAATATTTACCCATACCTACTACTTGTACCTGTATAGGTATATGCACGTATTTAGTACGTGGTTTTTCTCAACACGAATATTTCGTAGCAGGAATTTATCTCCGTAACTGTTACGATTTTGTTATTACAGATTTCTTTCGATTGTCTGCAAGTCTGACCTCGGAGACCCTGAATTTATCCAACAATAAACGTGAGGTGATTATTATTCACGCGAATAATATGAGAATGAGGTAAAAAGTGAAGAGCTTTAATCGCCAAATCATTCGTCTTGATCTATTGGCAAGTATTTCTTTCTTACTTCTCAACGAAACGCACGAATTCAATGATCGAGATCTTGACCTTGGGCTAAGACTACTTCAATAATCCTGCATCTGGAGTAGGAAATGCCACTCGAATAGGCCCCGGGTATCTTGGCTGGGCTTCTACGAACAGGTAAACATTAATCTTCCTGGTTAGATTTATTTAATTCTAAGAGCGTCCGAGCCAATAATAACCAGTTTTTAATCTCACGAGTCTCAGGGGATATAGTCGGTGGTGGAAGATTCTATGCATTTTAAAATGGTCTTTGAATGCGTCTGCTGACCCAGATAGAAAGCAATTACATCAGAAGAAGGGTTCCCTGAGGAATACAGACGATGAAATTACACTCAACTCTATGACGTTTCGTTTTCATCATAAGTAGCAGACATCTGAGAGCAGAATCACAAGTCTCGATCTGAAAATCATAAGCTTTCACGCCGGGCTTGTCCTACCGAATAAAGAGGAGATTTTCGGCTTTACACAAAGTTGAGGTAACGACCGTACGTGGTACGGCAACGCTCAAGGGGACACACCGGAAGGAGTCACCGGATGTTAGTACGTTGCAGGTTGTTTCCGCCGTAGTTTCTGCCGGAACTGTGGGAAAACTTCCACACCGTTCTGGCCTATGAATATCCCACTTGTAACATATCGTCGTGGAGATGTGAAAAGTGCAATTGCTGTGCTCGCGTCCTCCTTATCGTTTATCTACTCTTAATTAGTCAATTAAATAAAAATTCTTATAATTATATAAGAAAGGCAATCTCCTTATAAAACAACTCTCACAATCTGCCTTAGATTTCCACTGTTTTTCCCTCGCCATACTGAACAATTACATTCTCTTGATCGTGAAAATCTCGTCTTTACGTATCGTGAATGTGAATGGTCGAAAAAAGAAAAAAAAAAGAAAAATAAAGAAGAAGACTCCACGTAGCTGACTGTAACGAGAAGAAACGCACAGGTTCGTAAGCGTCTCGTCTGTTGTTGCAAAATCGCAAATTGTCTCACAGTGCCGTTTCCATTGTCTCGCCGGCGGTGTTTGCCCAAGTTTCGTAAGACCCGGTTAAGTCAAAGCTAGAATAACTAGGCGCCAAGGAAAGCTGGTGGAAGACAAACACACCTTGGGGCAAAAAGCGACTTTGAACAGGTCCAATAGTTACCGAGTAACCCGACTGCAGACACACCAGTAGATTTCTACTCGTGGAAACCGTCAACGAATCAATAGAGAGTCACGAGTTTCTAAATCGATTCCCGTATCCCTTTTCACCATACGTACTACGATTGAGAAATATATCCACAAGACTTATCGTCCATCACCTAAGCGTCAATTGTTCACTAGGGGAACACGGTACGACATATGTATGTGTGGCAAAAGCAAATATGGAAAAGCTCTATGCTGCAGCACCCAGGGTATAGAATCGTGAGAGTTGACGTCCAGGGCACGGGGGTCTGTTCAAGAATCAGGTAACTCAAGGTAACTCTGAGAAATCTGATGCAGCAATCTTGACACAACGGATTACACCGTTTAAAGTGTTATGAACCTCTTTGTTGGCTGGGCACCTGACTACGCGCAAACTAAACTGCACTAGAGTCTTTTGACTACGTCGCAAGGATCTTATTTGTCGCAGTCAGGCACGGAGCCGATCATATTCTTACGACGAAAAGTGTGATTCTTGTACATGACATATACTGTGCATTTTCTCCGCCAATTCTATCGAACAGTGTGAAAAAATAACGTTTACACGACGAGTTGTATGGCCGCAGTAGGTCGCGCCGCGGTAAACATCATTCCCGCATTGCAAACTTAACACTTTTACAAGCTGTGAATAAAAGAACCATATTTACTCCATGGACGGTTGATTTCTCTACTGTTTGCTGTTGGTAAATACGACATAGTTGTCTGATGCACCTGAGAACGGAGCGACACAGATCAATAATAATTAGTATCTGCAGTGTACCTAGCTATATACATCTGCAGCCGTGAAGAAAGTGCCAAGGAACATAAAGTAGGTACGCATATACACGGGTAATATACCTAACTACGGGTAAATCTGCGTGTAGAAATCGTCAAGCAAATGAGTACTACTTATGCAGTGTAAAATATTATGAAAAATTATAGAAGAAAATTTTCTTTATATATATCCAAGAGAATTACAGTGTTAACACAATTTGTGGTCGTACGGATGCGGTCGGCATCTATTACAATTCACATTTATAAATCCGTTTGAAGAAAACTTTCGACTTTAAATCGAATGCGGAAAATATCGGACCTACGCAATTCCAGCTAGTCTATATGTATTCGCGCTCAACGCTATCCGTACGGAATTAATATCCGAGGTAATGCTGCACTTCAAAGCTTAATCGAATCTTGTCAGATTAATGCAGTTATTTTATAACTCAGAGATCGTTGATAAGTCATTATCAAACGTATATTAGGAACGAAGTTGGAACGGCTTGGCGATATCGTAAAGCAAACCTGCGAAGACATTGCGGTTACGCTTTAGCTGTGCAGTAGGTACCTAAGTGTGTCAAGAAATGGTGAGTTACTCTCAAGTATAAGTTTCTAGCTTCGACCCGTAACAGAACGACGTTGCATATATAGTATGTATACAATGCGTGTACACACATATACGTCTTATAATGGTTAGGAGGAGGTGAGAAGCACCATCGTTTATTGAACCCGATTTACGAAGGATGGTTATCGTCTATCGACTGTCCTGAAGCAGAGTAGGTATCTATCGAGACTATCGACCGTGATCGCGATCCCATTCGACATACGTCCGCAATAAGTTTTGAACACTTGACAGTTTTATGGCCGCTAGACGCGGCGACAAAACGATTCACGTGTTGCCTAGGACCTTAAGTCTTCACTAAATTATATCAAACGTGTAACAGCCTGATCGATAAAGATATGAAACCCGTAAAGAATCCGAACAAGTTAAAGGGCAGATAAACTAACCGTCATGGTTATGATTACGATCGGCTTTCCTTAACGTAATTGCAAATTTTTTTCAAATATATTCTGCACCAGCGCGTTAGTATAGCTGGTGATCGAGAATGAGAAAATGACCGTTAAATAGATATCGTTTTGCCATTGTTAGAAATTACACCATTTCCGCAATGCCGTGACGAGGTGTACTCTTACGCTGTCTGACAGGCCCACAATGGTCCCCCATTTTTTAACGTCTGGTCTCAGCAGGTAGGTAAGCACGTCACGTGTTTCTATGGAGACAGCTGTGAGCTGCGGGCCCTCTTCCATGGGTGCCATAGAAATTAGAAAACGCATGAGAATAAAGAGGGGTCGAGATCCCGGCAGTAAACTAACCGTGGAGTTTATAGTACTATGATTTTTCACCCGGATTGAAAAGTACAATCACGATTCGAGCTGCGATGTCAAAGGAATCAAAAACCGTTGAGAATATCCCGGAGGGCTGAACCGTGAAATCTTTATCGCACCGATTCGATCTTTTCCCTTAGCTCGATTCGCATCCCTTTTGATTGAAACCTTTTTCGAAATTCATTATTCCCATTCCTAGATTATTATAATAACGTCATTGCAGACGTTGGATGGGCTCAATGTTTCATCTAGCGAACAGCACGAAATGAAACTTTCATTCCTCTCATGGTGTCGTCGTAGACACGTGGCCTTGACCAAATCATGTCGCAAATGAAATTAATTTCATTCATTCATCGAACACGCATGCCTTAAACTTACGAGTAAAAAATATTTCGTAAAATAGACTGATATGATATACATCCATCGTTCCTCAGCTTGAATTTTATGTTTGTTCGAATTCGCGGCAATAAGTTTATCTGGTAATCAGCCCGTCTAGGTATAATAATTGTACGAAAATAAATGCGGAGGATAATCGATTTTAGGTGATTTTATGCTCCGCTCTGGACTCGTATGGGAGTTGAATGACAATAAAACGGTGTGTGTTTTGATCTGAACAGTTAATAAACTATTAAACTACAGCCTGAATGAGAGCTAATTGAATTTGTAAAGTAATAAAGCAATCGTTGCGCTCGGATGAGCAACAAGTTGCCCGACTTAAAATGTTCGTCATAAGTTTAAAACCGTTAAACGTCGATACAGTCATTCTAACATTTGTCTCGGAGAAAGTCTCTAAGCACCTATAAACACCGTAAGATTCATCAGTCCAGTGTATAAAATATCGGAGGAACATTCAGCGAGGATTCCATCCGTGTACATAAAATCGTGGAAATTTATTCCGTTGTAAAAACGAGCAGCATGAGAATTTCCTTTGATTTGAAAAATCGGTATGAGGGTGAGGTATGCGGAGGGTAATTTTAACGATCATCTTAAGGGTTATATAGTCAAGACGCGATAACTCCATATATTGTCGGCTAAAATCTTTCGTAGTAGTTGATTTACGAACCCGGGACACTCCGAGTCTCTTACCCTCGCAGGACGCGTTAAGGAGGCAGGACGAGAGCCTGGAGATTCCTAAACAGGCATAAATCACCGTCACCAAACCGTCGTTACCATAAAATTCATCATAAATGGGGTCGCATGTGGATGCTACGCATTCTCAGTTATACTGTGAGATACCTACGGGCATCTATGTCCCTGCCTAGTGTACCTATAACCAACGGACCGAGTAAATACCATTCCAAATGATTTTTAAATACGCATCTTCGGCGAGAGCCAAGCCCCTTTCTTGGAACCTCTCGGCATGCACCACGTGCTCACGCACTGGTTGATTTGGCATTGTGATGCAAATAGCCATCCGAGACCTCGCTCTTCCATGCTGTATGTAATACGTTGAGGATTCGTACGTGATACGACATCGCGAGGTACGTATGCGGGTATAGGTGTATACGCCTGATCCTCTCTCGTATTTTAATACGTCGCGTAGGCTTGAACTCTTCGCGACTTCGATCTTTCCCGGTCCGTAATCACGTGACATTGTGCGCTTAGATTACAGGGTACGAGTCCCACCAGTCCTATACCATCATTCTTGAGCTTGCAAATTCATGAATAACCGAACGAGGGCCAGCTGTGGCACGTGGCCCGCTTACGATACCGCCTTTTAGAACGTTGTCCAAGTTTCGTTCTCCTCGTACTCGTTTCGTTCTCGTGATCAGTGAACACCTATGACCCCTTCGTTAAAGATTGATTAACCAACTAGAAGCAATCAATCCCGAAGCATTGATTCATTTCGATTTGACACGCAGCCCGTTGCTGTCTGGGCACAACTCGATTGACCGGTAGCTAAAGGAATGTTGAGACTATCGTTCAAACGTCCTTATACTACCCGAAGGAACTTTGACTAGCTACTGCACTGTTATCTGACATCGTTTCTCAGATTAGTTGATCCGATGATATAACGGCTTCGAACGGGAAAAAAACAACAGAAAAAAAAATAAATGGAGTCAAAAATCTTTCGGAGTGTATAACTTTTTTGCAGACACAAGTTAAAGAACCGTAAAAAAAAAAAAAAAAGAAACCTCATCTTTGAGATCGACGTTACCTCTTTTATTGTAATACGCATATGCTGCAGGTAACGCGCTGACTCATAGCTGACTGCATCACGTATTATTGTTCACGGTTCGACTTGCGTCAACGTTAAATCAATTAGTGTTTTAGAGAGTCAAGGTCTGCGTGAAATGCGTTAAATTTAATTGCTCGATAGGCATATGCCATTAAGTTTGCACCATGTTTAGTATGTGTACCTACCTAAATAATTGCTTGATGGTTGAGAAGAGTTTATTAGCTAGGATTAGTATTTTGACTATCCATCACGACACGGCCTTCGCGTTGTGATTTGCGCAACCATAGAGCTAAGATCGGGTATCATACCCACGTTATATTAATTTGCTGATCTATACGAACGCCTCGTTGATGGGTTTTTTTTTTTTTTTTTTTTCACATTTATTTTATCGAATTGACCCGCACGACCCACCGCGGAACCTTGGCCTCGCTTACCGTGCTGATTGTAAATCCGTGCTGCAGGTGGAAGGAACCTTCTCTTTCTCACTCCCGCTTCCTGAACAACTCGACGCTGTCTCTCCTCTCGTTTTTATCGCTTGTCTCCCCGGGCAGACACCGGTATATTCCGAGCACTCGATACTCCGCGGGTTTACAAAGATTTCCCAATAAGGTACTGACCTTTTCATTTTTCTACTTAATTACACGAGTCACGGATTACTATAGAAATTGGACCTTTTTTGTCGCAGAAAATAGCCCAAAAGAAACGAAATGAGATATGGAGAACAAAAAATAAATAAAATGAAAAAATATGAAAGCCCAGTTTTGAAAAGTGAGAACGATCAATACCACTCTACATCGTGTCTCAATATATTGATCATTCATTCGATCAATTACTTTTTCATACTTTCTCTCGAAAGCAGATTGCAGAGTTTCCGGAGAAACGTTCTCCCCCGTGAGTAGTGCAGATTTAATTTTTTTTTTTTTTATATTCTTTTGTTTTTCCAAGGCACTGTTCACGTCTATAAGGAGGCCTCAAGTGAGGATCAACGTATAGGTAAGCGTGGATGAATAAACGAGGTACAAGACACGTGGGACGTGAATTAGCATTCGAGTTGCGTTTAGTCCGAGACACCGCGGAACAGTGCAACGCCTTGTCAATGAAATTAGCATTGCATCTGCGTGCAGGCAGTTATTTCTAAAAATGTTCGATCGGTTTCAAAGACTTTTCACTATATGGATAGATAGATAGGTAGATAGATAGATAAATAGATAGAACAATTTGCATTGAATAAGCTTTTGCACTTCAGCCTTAGCCGGAGATTCGAGACAAAATTGTGAAAAGTTTCATGTAAATTTAATCCTTACCAAAGGGATATACTATGTTGTACCTACCATTCCCGTATAGCTACCGATCGCGGCTCCAGGCTTTAACCTGACTCATTGTCAGGTGAAAATAATCGCGGAGAGAGATGGCCTGTGTAGTACCTCCATACCTCTCTTACAAGTTATCGTTTCCGACTGCAAAATAGCCCCAAGAGTCAAGAGTCAGCCGTATGACGCGTCCATGAATCAGAACCGGAACCTTCAGCATTCCTGGACGACAAGTGTCCTCGTAGAGGGTCTGCCAGTCTCTGACTCTTCGTCTCGGCTCTGGCACAGCCAATACAAGACACGTTGACTTACTTTCGAGTTCATGTCCCGGTGGGTGGGCATGATCCAATGATGTAGTTTCTTCATGCTATCGTTCTATAGAATTCAAGTTCGTTTCTGACTCTCATGTTAGTTTTGCATCGTCGTGTCTTACGTTCTCTCTTTTTTTTATTACTTCAATTATTTCGGCAACATCTTACCAGAGTCACTGACCACATAATCTCGAACAGGTCTGCCGTAGAGCATAAAACATAAACGGTTTCTTCGGCAGCCGGGCTGGTAGTCGTCGAAGCGGTCTCGATCAATGAAATTTTTTTTCTATATCATAAACTACTTGACTCCGTTACTGATTATGTCAGGTGCTGAGGGACTGGAGTTAGACACTGTACGAAATTGACCATTTAGTACTATGTACCGCTTGAGTTCTAACAATCTTCTATATGGGATATACAATATACATATATATATGGGTAGCTTTGTGGACGACGACGCAGCACGTTTGGTTCAGGCCAGTTGTGACAATCGGATTTACAGGTTGGATAAAACGACGTCGATAAGTTTAGAAATCGACAGTAATGTCTGCCCGGATAATATAGAGAAGATGGGCAGGCATTAGTGCGCATTCAGAAAGGCGTGCTCCATTGATCTCGAATGGTATTGCCGATGTACAGCCTCCGAAGATCGTTCGTCGTGCCTAAGATAGACTATAAATGGAATATATCTATAGATATGTATATGTATATGTATATGTAGAAACACATACTCTAATGGCCAAGCATAGAGTCGAGATTATATTGCCTTCCCTGGCCAGTATACGAGACTGCAAAGCTTGGACCGTAACTTTAACACTTCCTAGTGGGGAAACAATGGCTCCTTGATTAGCAAAACACCGCGGAGGCCGTTAAACGTGCTCAACTTAGCTTCGTCTCAATCAGGGTGACAGAAAAAAGGCGGTAAGAATGTGTAAAGAAGTTTTGTCACCGCGATCGATTGACTTTTTCGAGTAAAATCGAGCTTATGGAAATACGGAATTTCGTTTGGAATATACGGTCACGTCTTACGTTCTAGAAAGTTCTAATTGTGCAAAAAAAAATCTAAACCAGTCCGTAGTTTCGCTTTGATTGTCGGAATACCAATTGATATGAAGTAATAGCGAATAAACTGTGTCTCTGTACGGTCACTCCAGCGTAATTGCTATTCCGAAGAGACGCGGACATATAATGTACATCGGCGACCTCGCTGATCCGAAAGTAGTGTTTTTTTATTCTTATTTTCGAAGACAATCGCCCAGTGTGTTCGTTAGACTATGAGCAATAACTTAATGCGATACAACACCGTGTAAAGATATTGATCACGAAGTACTCAGAAGTGAGCGTCACTGCGGTTTGCCTGGTGGTTATATGCCATTAATTAAGATTAAGATTACGTTTTGAAAGAGTTTAGTGCCTCGGACGGACGCCATTGTTAACTGACCAATGAAGAACTGACCGTTTACAACTGGGTAATTAATAATTATCCTATTCATTGAAAGCTCGATTCACTCACGGCGTCATACTATTCATGAATCAGTTTCAAAGATTGCCGTGCGTAGCTGTAGCTACAAACATCGCGTTTATTACACGAGTCCGTTATGTTGCATAAACCCAGGGAAGAGGAAACGGAACCCTTTTTTTTCTCTTCACTTTAATGCATGTGGGGGTCGAGAGGTAAGAGAAATGGGCTGAGTTTGACTCTGATAAAAGGTCCAGAGTTGATCCTGGAGCCTAGAAGTGGCCTGTTGGAGTCAGAGGGCGTTGACATTAGCGGCAATTACGTACAAAGAGATGAGAAACTGGAAACTGGAAAGGGCTAATGTCGCGTCGTTAACTTCTCGGTTAACTTTAGGTGGGGAGACTCATCTGTCCTGTTGTCCGGTTTCCTTCTTTCTTATGTACCAGCCTCAAACGGCGTTTCCACATCAACGAAATACCTGACCCTATACAAACGGCAACGAACTTTGGTAGGGCATGTATAGAGCCCATCATCGACGAGATATTTTTTAAAACACGTAACCCCAGGTCACTTGATACTCCGAACTAAGACTATCGAAAATATCGAACGAACGCGTTAACTCACGGACTGACAGTTCGAACGCGTAAAAACCGGGCTAGCTAGTCGAGTTTTCATTCCACGTGTCAGGAAATACCAGAACATGACCACAGACGCGGCGACCTTTGTCTAGAAACAAAGAACCGCCCTAGGTAGCCAAGACAGGCTTGGATAGACGAGTTCCCTAACCCAGCCCAACCCAAGGAAATAGTATGTTCCAAATGAGAATGGATAGAGTGACAAAAAGGGCTTTGTGTCTGTTAGACAGTCCCTATTCATGGCTGTATAAGTAGAATATATAGGAATATCCCGTGTACTTGTGTTCCCTATAATACCATCTACGATAAGCTCCACGATCACCGCATACACAGAACAGAAGCTAGATTCGGGCGAAAGAAAAGAGAAAACGACACAACTACAACAGGATTGTTTTTTGTTCAATGGATTTTTTTTACCTGACTTGTAGTACAAGTGGTTAAAGTTAGCCTGTTGTGTATTCCTTTTATTTTGGTAGGTAGGTTTTTCGAGAGAGGCGTCGATTATACAGACGTATATAGACGACGCGTATGCAATACATATACATCGAACGAGGAATACGGATTATAAACTGAATGAAAAACGACGTGCGATTCGATTGAACAATCGCAATATAATTTGAAATTACAGATGTCGATAACTACCGTTGCGGTAGTACGAAACCTGCGAGATACGCGGAACCAGAGTCTAGCTAGCAATCAATCGTAAAAAGTCGAGAGCCAAGCGGTTCCATAAATCTCTGGTAATCGAGCGAGGCGCCCGCGTTCATTTCGAGTTACCCGGGCGTGATTTGTGCTTCGGTCTGTTGGTAATTACGGGTGTGTGGATTCGAGATACTTATAGGTTGGACCTTGCGTCTTGACTCGGCACTATATTAATTGCCGTATAGTTTGCCGTCTCAATGCCTCCGGACACCCGATCATCGCAAGATGTAACTTATACCTATAAAACGAGGGTGGGAGGCGCGCGCGCGGATCATTACCCTTCGACAAGGAAGTCTTTGCAGTTATTACATCCCCCAGGCTTTGGCGCAAGCCTCACGACACACCATGCCACCTTGTCAAGCGGAACAACCCACCGGCAACTTAATTATCAATTTTTTGCCATCCCTAAGCCTTTGATATCAATATCCTGCACATATGTCACGACAAAATTTCATCTTTCACATTTTTCATGCACATAGGATCCCGGAAAGAAGAATGAACCGTGTCTGTGAGACACTCTGTGTTATTTTATTCAGATAATATCTCTCGTGCTTCTGATCTCGGACATCTCAATGCTGGACAGACGATGAGTCTGTTTGTCCGTTCGTCTGGCTTCTATATAAGTCTTGTAGACAGTGCAGGTGAGTATGTTGTACGTTGCAACGGTGGTAGAGACAACTACTGGCGGTGCTAGATTTGTTCACTTTCAGCTTCACTGAGCAGGAGCAGCAGCAGCAGCTAGCAGAGTTAGCAGCCAGTAGCTAGCAGCTAGCAGCTAGCAGGACGAAGACTCTGCATTTACTGTTACACGCAACGACGTGATACGCCAGAGCGTCTAGATCCAGCGAGGAGAATTCACTCCGACAGTGTAATGTAAATAAGTCCATGATTTATGTGCAGGAAAAAAGTAAGGAATGAAGTTAATCAAACGTGGGTTAAATACACGAAAGTAAAACAAGGAAGAAATCGGAACGAAACCACTCGTCAAATGTAAACGACTGTCTTTCGAGGACTTCGTCGTTCTGTGACACCCAGACTGACACCCAGTGACCTGAAAAGTCAGTGAAAGCTGGTGATACTACTGTAAATTGTTAACTACGAGTTGGCTTGGTTAACTACTACTTAAGGCTCGCCATGCAACTTACAGTCTATAGATTCGAAAGACGAAAGGTTAAAGCCAAGGACCTCGTGCATCTATCAATGATATACTTTTTTCTAGAGATACGTATCAGTTGATTAGAACCATCGCAGATTGGGTTCGCTTTCGTTTGTTTTATGAATAAGATTGATTACGTCAACGACCTCAAGTATGTAATCTGTTCATAGATCAAGATTCGTGAATAAGAATGATTCATCTATTATCTATGTATGAAAAGGTGGAGATAGCTACACACAGGCTTATAATATAGAACCCTGTGTATAATGCGTATATCCCTATTCATACGTATCCTGAATCCTTTTATTATGAGAACATGCAGCCCGGCCAATAAAGGAGTCTCGTTTCTTTTGCCACCGGATCTTCCTTCTTGGTCCGTGAAGGATTCTGATCAAAGGATTCCATGCTATCCAATTCTGCGCTATACTATACCCGGGTCCCTTTTTTTCCTGTCGATTCCTTAGCTCGCCTTTCACGCGTGTCTCGGTCTTAGTATAGAACGCTCTGAGCCACAGCGAATTCGAATCTTTTGCTTTCTCGTGTATCTTAGAGTTGACGTTCTCGTTGGACCGGTAGCGGTAGCAGTCACTGTCAGTAAAAGTCGGCAATACGTCACATCCTTGGACGTACGACGGATCGTTACATGCGTCGTTTCTCTACTGCGACATTTGCGATAAAAAGAAAAAGAAAATAGAAGAGGTAACAGAAAAGAGAAGAAATAAAAAAAGGAAAGATAAGTAAAAAAGAAAAGAAAAGAATAATACTAATAATAATAATAATAAAAAAAAGAATCTTTAGTGGAAAGTGAACCGGTGACAGATTACACGCCAAGGTTCTATCGCCTGCATACAAGCGTCACATACCTTCATGACTTCAGAAGTCTAAACCGAGTTTTCTTCTTCAATCACGTCGAGGTACATATTTCAAGCGAACAATATAGCGACATTCGATTGAGTTTACAGATGGATTCATTCTATCAACTTATCAAATAAAACTATGGATAATCACGCCGACAAGTTTAATTAGTCTGAGAAGAAGTAGAAAAAAAAGAAGAAGAAGAAGAAGAAGAAGAAGAAGAAGAAGAAGAAAGGTGAGGTTCGGTGAACATGGGCAATAGTTATGCCTATTCGATGCAGGTTTAATAGGTGTATATGGTATATGTGTTGATATGGAGAATGTATACCTCTGTAATAATAATAATAATAATGATAATAATAATAACAACAATAATAAGAATAATAATAATAATAATTCTGACGGGCATCGCAGCGGAGCCCTTTTTTATGTTTACAGTTAACATTTTTCCCCGCAGCACGAACTCCATTCTTAAGGATAATAACACGGGACCGGTATATGTTTCGTCTCGTTGGTTTGGTCGGTTGGTGGCAACACCTACTTCTTTTCCCCGCGTGTAGTTCGCTCGTGCGAGCCACTATTTAGTTTCATTTCATTTCCTTTCATTTAATTTAGTTTCATTTCGTTTAATTTCATTTAATTTAGTTTCGTTTCGTTGTCGGTAGCGTATATCCAAACCCATGTATATATATATATAAGTTGTGCTCGGTTCGAATCAGATTGTCGGAATGCTGAGCCGTAGGAAGCCCTGCGGGCGCGAAGGGCCTCCTTATATGGAATGATTTCAACAGATATGGGTTTCACAGACCTAAAGCTCGCTCGCCGTTGGATTAAAGGGCGGACGAATACTGACGGGGCACTTCAGGAGATGTCGCGTTTAAAAAAATCCATCGTCTACTATCACCAGTCAGTATTATAACTCGATACTACGACCTATATCGAATCGCGTACCTCAGATCCACGTGGGAAGGATTGACCTCAACTTACTCCAAACTACGGTACATTAATATACGCCCTCGACCTTCACCGCGCCAGGCGCTCGCCTGCAGGTGCGAAAGACAAGATTACATTACGCCTAGATGCCTTTGAGACAGGAAGTTCATGTCGTAAGCGTGTATTACGATATACAGGTACGTAAGATCGAGGAAACCAGTGTGTAGGGTTGACCGATTCGTTTCGCACGATATGAGTAAAAGAGGCAGAATAGATACGTGAGGAAATAGAGAAAAGAAGGAAAGAGAGAAAGAGACACCTCTTTGCTCACCTCTTTCATGCCGTCGAGTCTTCCTAGACTCTTGGTTCCCCGTAGAGGAGGAAAGGCGACATCGTGCCAGCTGGATGTAGCTGTTGTAGCGCACGGCTGAGGTTCGCTGATGTTGAGACCGCGTGCGCGGCTTTTGCTCTTACGTTTATCGAGCAGATGTTTAGCCCTCGATTTTCTTACCGGTGGAGCATCGTCCTCGGGATCACTTTGTACTTCCCATCGTGATGGTGATTTAAATCTTCTACGAGATGAGGTGGGCGATGTAACTGGCGAGGTCAACCGCTGCACTAATGTGTTGAACATCGTCATTATTGACGATTATTTAAATAACTAGTAAAATTAACTACAATAATATATGACCGAAACTTTATATCGAGTATAAAACGTATCGGATTCGTCTCGTGTTCAGTTGAGTTATAAGTTCAATTTCTCTTGTTGATAGCGTAATCCCGCAGCTCCATGACTTCGCTAAGAACACCAGCCAGCTAAATTAATGCCTGGATTCAATCACCTCTACAATTTTAACGGTCCAACAGTAACACCTACTTTTCTTATTATACAACGAATAGTTCCGAAGAGTATTCACTGCTCCAAAATGGCATCGCTCACGCCCATCACATCAAATCGCTATTACCAACCAAGCGGCGCAATCAACCGCGAAGAATGCATCAACAATATAAACCAATCGATAACATCGATTGCACACACCGTGTAAATTATTTTCGTTATTCCTTGAAGTTTCAAGCTTCGTTTTACAAGGTGTGCATATAAGTAAATAATGAAAATTTATTCTCCTTTATTTTTTCTTTCAATCAATTTGGCGATCGACTAGCGCCGCAACTTATATTGGAAGAATGTATTAGCTGCTCCTGCTACGGTCATTCGGCACCGAACGAGGAAGATATTTGGCTTCGGTTGCACGAAGTCGCGCCGCTTCTCTCTTTCGCTCCTCCTTCAAACGCACGCTTCAAATTCAATATTTGGCTTGACACTGTCGCGACCACGTTAACACCTTAGCGACGTTCTACGACTCACTGTTCCTCGAGGATTATTTATTCTTTATGTTTTATGTGTGGATTATTCCCCTCTCACTTTTCCCCGTTAATTATTCTATGCTTTCATTTCATTTAGTTTTAAATTTATAAAAATGTTTAACCCCTATAAAACCGAGAATCACACGGACACTCTATAGGCTGCTACGTATCCACACGACATTTGGCACGCTCCCGGAGCGCCATACCACGATCGCTGACTACGTACGGAATTCGACTGGTCGCGGAGAGACCGTGGCGAGCGAGCGGACCGGTTGGCCTCGCTTAGCCGTCATCCGACCTCTTCCGATACACAACGGAGAAGCCCGAATCGACCACCTCCTGGTACCCCCCAGTCGCCATAGTAACGAGACTTATTCTCCCTTGGGCCTTACGTACCGTCTATAACCACACCGGCAACCACCGTTCTCGAAAATCTCTGAAATCTGGTACTTAGTCGGTGAGGAAGGTATCGACGACGACTGCACCCGAAACCTGAGCGAGACTCACGCCGGTTTGTGAAAGAGTCCAAAATTTCATCCCAGAGATTTCGCGGGGACCAAGAAACCAGCGAAACATGCGAGAGAGACTCGAAATCATATCCGTAGAATCGATCTGTCGATTTTTCTGGAATCTTTCGTTATTCGCGTGTCAAATACGTGAGGCGATGTTCCGAGTTTATATCGACGCTTCGATATCCGTTACCGCAGTTGTTATACCGCAAGAACGGTGACTTCCGTACCTCAGGCCTGAGGTTTACGGGGCTAATGCTGCAGGGTATCGGAATGCCCGTTCCGCGACCTCACCGACATAGTTCCGTACAACGACGCCGTACGCGAACTCGTTCCGCGTCCTGGGGTGCGCGGAGGACTCCATTGAGATCGAGTCTAGGCGGACTGGCTACCTGGTTTTGATCCTCGGCCAGCGATCGTACCCTGGTAATTATTTATTGTTTGGAACCAGCCCGGAGGAAAACTGGCTTCGTTGTGGAGTCGGATTCGATTCAACAGATACTCGAGGAGGAGTCGAATTGAGGGAAAAGATAAAGATAAAGATAGAGGAGAGAGAGAGGAGTGAATCCTATAGCGAGTAGAAAGACGTGTGACTTGGCACTCCTGAGGGAAGAAAATCGATTTACCGTTCGTATCGGTATCCAATAATCCCGAAGGATATAAATGAGGTCAAAAGACTATTGCCAACTCGAATTAAGCCACGATCTATGGCCGGTTTTTATCGCGTCTAAAATCTCGTGTTCGCGTCACAGCGGGAGATGAAACATTCACAAAGATTTCCTTGTGGAGTCGAACCGGGAAAGAAAGAGTCTCAAAACCAATTTAGAAACTGGTAACACTGCGGGGTCGCTGCAGCAAATCGCGAAACGGTTTGACTCTGGGATGGAAAGAATAACTTCTAGTACCTATCTCGCATGAAATAATATAGGATTTCTGAGGGCAGACAAGAAAAGGTTTGACGTTAAAGAAATTCAAACTACAACCTATCCTGGGACCGGCGCTCAACTTTCCGCGATGATACATATGATCTATTATTTACGTTCTCACGCGGTGGTCCGTCCCTCTTAGATACCTGGGACTAAGATCGGTATTAAATTACTGAGGTTCTCTTCCGTTTTTGGAAAACATCTGCAGACCCCCAATTAGTCATTCGTTGGTCATTTAAGGTCACTATCCCTGTCGCTGATAAATCACATAAGATTCTCGAGTGGGTAGAGAGGAAATTTATATCGTTGTATGTATACCATAGCCGGCTAAGACTGGAGTTAGGTTTTTAAATCTCAAATCTGTTTGACCAAAGCCTGGGCCTCTGTCTTCTGCAGTTCAAGCGTTGAAAATGAAACTTGTACCAGACAGCCGCGTTTTTGTTCGGTTCATGTAAAAGGGGCGCTCTCTGGCTTTTCAGTGCTAACCTCGCACATACACCTCATATCATAGTCTTCTTATTTCAGGCGTCGTTCAATTTTATTTCATCCTTTTATGTCTAGGTAGACAATGCTTCTGTATGGCTATAGGCCTCGAACTATGTACGTGACATGAGTTATATTCAGCGTGTCGGTGTACCAACGCATAAATATATAAAACGAACGCAACTGAGCGAGGTTTCAGACCAATATCAAATTTTGGGAAATAGAAAGTCCGATAGATTCGATGGTGTAAAATAAAAAGTACGAATCATACAAGCATCCATAACCCAAGGCGGTTTTAATCCTGCAACGGTAACAGGAACACGAATAGTGGGTCGGATCGGGTCTTGTTGTACAGATAGTTCAGAATAGATGCACCTATCTTAGTCCAGGTTGTAGAGTTACGGTAGTACCGTATCCGCGGATAGTGATAGGAAAGTAAGTGAGCATAGGTGGTCGGAGCTATGGTAGGGAAGTCGAATCTAAGTAAGTATGCCACCGATTGCATTCAAGGAAATTGCACATTCCCGATTTTTTTATGTCTCCAAAAGGAGAAACGCGCGTCATTTTATCGTCCAATCAGCAGCTCGGATTTCACTCTGTACCACGAAAGATTTATCTGGTGAAAACCAGCGGCTAGTCCAACATGACCTGACTGAGATCACATTATCTAACCCGGGTAGCGTAATGCAGCCCTAGACTAGAATATTATGCACCGGCACGCCCATTGCAGGGTGCCCTGCAGCGTCACCTCGTTAAATACAGAGATTCTTCTCCCTGGGGCAGGCAAACCAAGAAACATTTCCAGCCTCTGCGCCAAGGCACGGTCCACTTTGCTAACTTTAATTGCTAATTATATTACCTCTCTGGCATTAATTAACTTTCGTTTACGCGGGATTAAATGAAACTCGACGACCCACCACGCAATAATTACATCGGCGTTTGTGGGTAGGCACTTGCGTCTATAATTCGCATAAAAATTTTTTATAGATCCTGAGATACGATTCTGTAGATTCACTTTTGATGGTTGTTACGGTAACATTATCCTATCTAACGATGTTTCTTTGAACATTTTTTGTACTTTCGGAACGGGACTTGGAATTTGGAATTTGGAACGAAGTTTCACTCGTTAGAAAAATGACAAACCGGATTTTATATACGATGCGGATAAGTACGTACCGAGTGCCCTGGTTACGGTGCTTAGAGAAGATTGAACAGCTGGGCCATTGTTTTCGGCAATATCGAGAGACCGAACCATCGGTTATTTACTCAGTCCCTCCTTGCAATACTACAAGTTAAACATTTGACATTTCATGCGTAGGTACGAGTTTATTTGAAAGCTGTTATTTCAACGGTGAAAGAACTGGCGCGAGACTGTAAAGGCACGCATGTCTTCCGTTCGTGAATCGCTTAATCTTTTGAAAATCAAAAATTGTAATGCGTCTACTGCATATACATATATCGAACGAACTACTTTCGAGGTGCAAAATTTTCGGGTGGCTATAAATTTTGGCATAAATAATTCATTCGGGGATAACTGAATGAGATGATATTAAAACAGAGGCGGAGCAGACAACCTGGAGAACATTGAGCACGGGGAACGTGTCCTCGTGCGACAAGGAACATGAAGCGGAGCTTTCACTGGAGAAAAGCTGACAGACGAGCAAAAGGCCGCAACTGTTGGACCACCACGTCGAAACACTGAGCCCGGAGCTGCTTCTCCGCCTTGGCCGCACCTCGTGGTTCATCGTGGCTTTTGCTGAAGTGAAGAGTACAGCCTGGTCATTGTTTATGTTCATCGGAAGTGGGCTGCACTCGCGAGGATATGTGTATAAATAAATATACACTTATACAGGTATATACGTTCAACCTGGTAGAGAAATCTATAATTTTTATCGACTTACTCCCGTCTGGTAGGTACCGTTCGTAAATACGTTTATGAATGAGTGATGATCTCTTCAGCGAATGGTGCGCCTTTTCCGATCGCGACTATGCTCGTTCCATTTAATTAATTTCAACGACGTTTGACGGTTAATCGCCAATTATAAACCGCTTTTAAACATAAAACAATCTGAAATGCGGATGGTTTGTTGGTTAAATAAGTAGTCCTTAGATTTAGTACCAACAGCCATAGCTTTGGGGTGTAAATTAAATAGCGCTAGTAATATATCGGCTTACCAGCAGAAATTTATGGCTTCTTGAACGAGACACCCTTAGACCAACGCCATACTGGGTCACTCGTCACAGTTATTATTATGTTTTTTTCTATCGTTACTATAACAGAATTGTACACAAATACGTAGGATTAGCCGCAAGCCGGAGGCCAATGCTTCCTATAATCCGATATAGATAACCAACTATAGTATTGAGGTAACTTGTAATATGTCAAGTCTGAAAGACTTAGACCATTGCGTGAACGGAATTGCCATTGCGAGTATAAGTGAAATTTGAATATTTTATTGCCGCAGACGGGATCACCTATGGTCGAAGTGTTAAGTGCGTCCTTTCTAAGAACGTGAAAGATGGACTTAGGAGTTTTCTTGAAAAAGAGAAAAGCGAAACTCGCATCAAATTCGACGAGAGTGAATTGACTGGTCTCCGAAGTAGGTCTCTGGAGAAGAGAAGTTGGCTTGATATTGATTTCAGTATGCCTACGTAGGAGTGGAATTACGTATACTTGCACTAGCTTCATTAGGGGCGAAAAATACTTATGAGTAAGCTGGTGGAACTGTACTTTGTTATTTACCGTTGGATTTAACGGAGTGAAGTCTACATATACCACTTTTGTCTGATAAATAATTGTAAGATTCCATTTGGAAAGAAAAAAATAAAAAATTGTTCTCTGGTCAATAGCTGATGACAATAGGATATGACATGAAAGAAAATCTGAGTGATTGATCATTTCATCATCTCGCGTTGAGCCACACTCAACTTTTATCGCGAGTATTTTTCTCCGCATTATTATTAACGAGTAAATTACTCTGCAAGAATAATCGTAACAGGAAATTCAGTACACCTCAACATCTCAGCATTGAATGATTGGAATCTGATGAGTAAATGATTGGGTTGTACTGAATTATTCTCAAAGCAATATCTACCTTAATCGAAACTATCGGAGGCGAGACTTCGGTAGAAAGTCAATGGTAAAAGTGAAAGGCTTTTTTTATTGACGGATTGCCGGCATTCAAAATACATCATTCACAATACCACATCGTATTATATCGACGTCTGCATCATCAGCTCATTGTCTAAACTGATAATGCTGTTACAACACATTCATATTCGTGTAAGAAGCCTGGCTACCCACATATAGTATATTAGTATGGACTTTACAAAGACGAAAGAACTTCGGAATTCCGCCCACCTTGACTTCCTGTGTCCTAAAACGCGAATCTCCGTTCTTGGAAGCGGCTCCCGGGACCGATGCATGACTCAGTGCACGCGAGGCTTCGGGATACCGCGGTGAGGATGGCTAGCGGTTGATGTGGCCGTCGCGAAAATGGCAAATGAAATTTTATCGGTCTCGGCAAGAATAAAGGAGTTGCGGTAACGTCAAGACGATCAGAGCTATAGAGTAGGCGAAAAAAGTCGAATGTAAGAAGAGAAATAAAAAGAGGAAGAAACTATTCTTTCGAACGTCATATCGTACGGGTGGTTGCGGTAGCGAAGAGGGCGACATCGTGAGTGGCATGGAACGACCGGACCTGAGAAGAGGATAAGCAGAGGAGCACCGGGCACTGGGCACCAGCAAAATACGAAACAATGCAGACCCTCGCGTGAACGTACCCGGAGCAAACCGAACAAAAGGAATTGAAGGGGAGTCGGAGGGAGTCGCCATGACGCCCAGCGCCTCCGATGCGATGCAAGTAGACGGGCGGTTTATCGGCGCGTATGACGTCGTCTTGGAGTCTCGTTTTTTTCAGGAGCCTGCCACTTCTAACTACCACTTTTCTCATCCGACAAGGAAATTGTTTCGCCGATCTGAAACCTACGCGAAATAACCGCAAGGAAAAATACTACCGTGTTATGTACCGCATACATATACCATACATATATACCTGTAATTTCAAGAAAACGACAAAGAACGAAAGATAAGTTCGATCAGGAGTTGAAAGCAAACAACATTTTGGAAAAATCGCTCCTGCAAATTGCCCTCTTTCGTTCTTTTACGGTAGCACAAAGCGACTGCAACCGCGCGTATAGTGTAAAATTGGAAATCGTAGGGGAAATCGGCCACAGAGTAGGTTTACTGCGGCTAGAATCTTGGCTTTGTACAATATATACCTTTACTGGAAAGAGTTATACTTGCATTATTGAAGCAAGAGGAATAAAAAAGAAAAGAACGCGGTAAGTTTAGTGTGCAGGTAGCTGGTAGCTATCGGGATCAGAAGCGAATAGCTGGCGCGAAGTTATAGAGCTAACGAATGCTGCGGTAGAGATTTAAAACGGAGAACCTAGGCCAGGGAGAAGCTAATAGTAATGGAATCTAAATTGCAAATTATGATAGTCATAACTTCTACTGATTAGCCACGCGTTCTCCATTATCCGTTGTACCGAGTTCTCCCATTGCCGTTTGCAGTCTCGGGCGTAGACCGTCCCATAGACAACTAATATCTTCTATTCGAATCTACCTAGGTATACCTACTAGTGAATCGTTAAGAATTCCTACTGCCTACTAGACGGGGAAATTTCTTTTTCTCCGTAACACCCTGCGTGCGTCATTCATGGTAGATAGATACCCGTCCTTAATGCACATGTCGGTTCAAAGTTTCATCCAAGGAACAACGAAGCGTCGACCCGCGTCTTGTACGATGACGGATTACCGTCATCCTTATTCTATAGGATGGAAATTTTCATCGGATCTCATATAGTTTGGTGGAAATTTTATAATCCTGTGGGTTATATGTATATATATGTGTTCATCTATGTACACGACATGGTGAATAATACATGATGTCTCACGTGTCATCATAAGAGGCATTCAACAGCACCGTGGATATGTCGCATTGGCGTGAAGTGACGGTGACAATGAGTGAAGTTGCGATGAAGTCGATCGAAGTGGATCAGATAGGTAACTATAGTCACTTCGTGTCACGCGTAGCATCGCCTCGAGCTCCACTGCGTTCAATTGATTCTATAAGCTTGATTAAAACGTGATGTGGTTCAGAACCATTACCAGAACAAACCTCTGGCCCTATCTACAATCACTATTTCAACTTGCACTACGGTGCTGATGCAGTTGCGAAACTATTTGCAACCCGGTGAACCAAAGTTAAAACGATTGGTATTCCGGCATCGATCAATATTTTTGAAATGTCAAGAAATTGGAATGCGATTGAGTTACCGTCGCGTGTGTATTTCGTTCAATTCAAGTCTGAGACCACAAGAAAATACGTTTTCAATATTTATCAAGTTCCAATCGATCTTATGGGTCTTTTACGAGGACTGACAGCTTTCTCTAAACAGTTGTCTCACGTCTCGTAATATTTTCAATATTTTTTTATATATTATTAATAACAATCTCGATCTTATCGCGTATAGGGATCCTAAAAATATTACTGTAACGGAGTTGAGAATTTACCGCTACAAGGAGAGGATACTGATCTCATATAGTCGGGCGTGAAATAATTGTACGTTTAATTCTGCGTTCACTCACTTAGCTATCGATAATATATAGAATACCTATAGCAGGAAATTAAGTGGGTGGTTATTTAATTTTAAAACGGCTAATTACCTCGAGGGATTCTACCGAGTTCAGTGAAAAAAAAAAAAAAAAAAAATCTGTAAGTATCGTAGTGACGCGAGGAAACCTACGCAAAATATATATATATATATATATATTCATCTATCCGCCATATTTTTATCACTTATCGAAAGCCGGGACTGTAATATATTAGAGACTTGTTACTGTCTGGATTATGACCATGATTATCATTATCGATATCATTATATCCCGTGATATGTTTGCCGTTTGATTTCATTAGTACGTCTCGATCGTATAGCTGTTGGTTCGAAACGGTGTGGCAAAAACGAATAATTTCAAGGCGTTACGTAACTCATCACACCGCAACTAAACATGACCAGAGGTAGGTACAAGCTGTTCCTATATACATAAGGATAAGTCATATATAATATATATATATATATATATATATATATATTTATATAGGTATTATATACCTATGCATAACGATTGATTCGCCGCCGCTGTCGCCACGCATGACTGATTTCAACTACGATGCGGGACCGACTTTTGATTTCAGACATGATTTTTAAGGAATTTAAATTCCTTCATCCCTCATCGAGCCGAGGATTGATCATGGCCCGTTATATTTCTCGGGGCAATTGAATACACAGATATATTATACGTATATGTATGATTAATATATTATTTATATATACGCACAGCACCGTAATCGAAGCGGTAATTTTCACAGGGAATTGATTACAGCAACAGCGGGTTATTTCCACAAGTGTTATAATCGCTTTCGTTAGTAAGGTAAATAGATACGAGACGACAGGTGATAATGAAATTAGCGATAGAATTAAAAGAACCGAGGTATAAATGTTGACAGACGAAAAATATTTAAAAAATATAACATGAAAAAAAATGAGATTTGATTGATTCGAACGAGCTGGTAAGACGTAAGCTACAAATAACAACGGGGGTGTCCTTTTTATCAAACCGTTAAAAGATATGATCGTGAAATTCCTTTCAAATCTAACTAGCCCAGAGGTAGACTCCGGCTAAGTTCATCTGTTGGGCATTGCACAAACATTCGAAGGAATTCGTTGAATGAAAAATAATAATCCGAATAAACGAAGCGTTCTGAACTAACGTGGACGGATTTGCCGGTTTGTCGGTCTGTCGGCCGTCCGTCAGTACGTCCGTTCGTTCGTTCGTTCGTCTGTTGGACAGGTTAGAATTAGAATTAGTCGCGACTGACCCTTCAGGTCGTTGGAATATTAGATCTAGCAATTATCTCGTGTTTAAAATAAATTCAAATATATATATATATATATAAATATACATGTACCCTACCTACCTCGAAGAAGGCCACCGGAGTGAACGATAATCTTTCTTTCGTTTCACTGTATACAGATGACGTGGTATATTTCACGATTCACCTTACATTCGTTCACCTTGCATGTTATACATATGTGATGCAAATTTTTCAATAATCGCTAATTATGATACGTGGTATATAGATAGGTGTATGTATTCATTTTTTCAACAAAGTTGCGGACTTCTCACGATTTTTACGGTTTCATTTCGATCGGCTCGATCTCTACTCTCTCTGCAATTTTCGTATCCCCACTATAGGTAATATGCCCGACTCTAGACGGAGATCGACCATTAAAAAGCGATCATGAAAATAAATATTTCGAAAGTTGAGCCTCTTCGTCTGGACGCCTTCTTGTCTCGGTTAATTGGAGACCTCCGTTTGACGGCGGTATTGCGGATTCCTTTGATTATTTTCATGGAAGTAAGACCGTTTCAAAAGTAAAAGTAACTCACCGTATACACAACACTTTGCTAAAATTCTCGCAATCATTTGAGAATTAACAGCCCGCGCTGAGAGTATAATTAACAATTAACTAGCTCGAGTTAAGAAGCGGAATCGCCGCGTTGACACGCGGGAATACGACGCGACGCGCTTTCGATACAACCGTAACGCCCAAGGCATGCAATGCGTAAGTTTCAGTTGAGGAATTCGCGCAGCGAGTCTCGTACCTCATTACTCGTCATGTCTTGAAACTTGAAAGGAGATACCAATGTGCACAACTAACTCGTATAACACATCGACCCATACCTGTACAATAAAATTGTACTAAACACGAGCCGTCATATCTCTCGTTGCCAGCGATCAAGTTAGATGCAACTTAATACATACCTATACTAAGTTTCTCCCGATGAAGTGGTAACGCCCGATATGTTTTAGCCAGGGCCTGGACGCAGTAGTTCGACGCACAATCACATGTACGCACGTAAAGTAACATTCAAACTTTCGCTTAATAGTATATTCGGAGCATCTCGAAACACCTTTGTATCTCTTGACCATTAATTCGCTCTGCGATCATGCAGTGAGAATACTTCCAAGTTCCAGCCCAGCCCTGCAGTATAACTCTGTGACCGTGCAGAGTCCGGATTAATTTATGCAGTTCTAAAACCTCCGTACCGGCCAGCATAAGGGAACGACGAGAAAACACCATCGTTAAAATCTCCGAGATTCGTGGATAAGGAATTCAAAGTCTCTGTATATGGTCCAAGAGGAATATATTTTTGTCGCCCTCTCTTCGGGACAAACGCGATATCGAAATCAATCGGGATTGAGTCGTTTTATTGCGATAAAAAATTTATCGAGATCTAAAGAGTCGAGACTAATTCGAACTCGCTATATTAGACAAATGATTAGGATCTCGTATTGGGCTATTGCTCAAGCCTGAAATTTAACCACGTGTATGTAAATTTCGATTTGAAATCAGATTTGAAGTGTTTTCACCTCCGTAAGTGACCGAAAAGTGGATAATAAGAGGAAAAAGTATTCCGTAACTGAATCAAGACATTTTTTGAACCTACCAATCGCGTGGTACTGTATATTCCATTTAATTTAACGAAGGCGTTAATCTTGTGCCGCAACTTGGATACGTGGGTTCTTGGCAGAGGATCAGAGCATTTAACTCCGTTTTTAAAAGCGTTAGTTGCCGTCATACTTAGAGATTCAGTGAGCTTTAATTGTAAGTGCAGTCAAACTGCCTAGAAGCGGACTTAGGAGATATCATGTCATGTTATATCTACCCACGTCCACTGTTGCGCCAGTACAGTCACCGACAAGGTATAACTATTTTGATACCGTTTATCAAACATATCGTATAAATAAAATCTGATGTATAAAGCCGTTATAATATATCCGCGATCATTTTTCAATACGACGAAAAAGAAAGTTATCGAAAGATTTTTAAACTCGGGTATTATCTTGGCAGAGAAATAAATCCTATCGGAGATCAGTTTTGATGGTAACTATACACAGAGACCGCGAGTAACTTCAACGGGAGAGAGTTGCTATGCCTCGAAGAAGTGCGCCGCAAGGAATCCCATATCGACACTGAAGATAGTATCTTAATCTTGACCGACCCTGACACCCCGCGGGCTCCCACGAGCAAAATATCGAACGTTTGCATCGTCATCGAAAGTTTGCTTTCGGATCGCCTAAATATTACCCTCAGCATTGTATCTCTTCGCTGGGTCAACCTCATGGACCAGAATAATTACATGGATGTATGAGATATGAAGAGGTACGCCCGTCTATTGCCGGACGGGGAAAGCGCGATGCATTGTTCTTTGATATTGTCCCATAATAATTTCCGTGGGTAGTAAAAGGAAGTGTAAGTATGTATATCAGATATACAGAGTATCATTTTAATCTGTAATGTATGGAAAAAAAAAAAAAGAAAAAAAGAATCCTGTGGACGTAGTTTCTAGTCGCGAAATCTGTATTCGATGTGAGAAAAAACGATATCAACGAAAGGCAATAAATCGGTTAGGAATCAGGAGAAAAGTTGCGCACTCTTTACGGTCGAGGAAAGGCTCACAGTATCGTGTATACGTATATAGGCTACGAATAATCGTTCTGACGATTTTGCCGTGGGCTACGCACGGCAGTGAAAGTAAACAACGTACGCAGTACGACGAGGGCAAAGTAGAACCCGGCGTGGTTTAAACGGTGATGAATACGCCGAAGATAATATTGCGATCGGGAGTTTGAAATTCATATCGGTTTAGTGAGACCCTCGTAAAATGAGGAGCAACGAAATAGCGATATATATTCCGTATGTGAGTTATAGCGCCAATTAAAATGCCGATTGCGTACCGGGGTTTATCGCGTTTTGCCTGGTACAGCGCAAGTACCATCAACAGTTAAGAAAGCTGTTAAGAAAATTTATCCTCCAGTTCTCACCTCGATTTTTTACTCGTCTACACCTTTCTCCGTCTATTCGAGGCTCGTGCCAAAATATATAAGCTATTAATTAATTTATTAATCGAGTCTTTTGAGTTCTCAAATCACTTATTAAACTTGATACCTAATGAAATTCAAGGTAATTAAATTAATCGTTCACTTTCTAGATCTCGGAGATAATAAATAACAGCCAAAGCTACACACACGCACACACTTGCGATATCCAATAATTTTCTATTCCCAATATCATTCCTGCGTCAGTCAAGTGATATATTCTACAGCCTTTGCATCAGTAGTTACAATACCCGACTAGGTATCAAGATCCGAAGCAATTTTAACGCTATTCAATACCGATCGTTCCTCGATTGCTGAATACGGTGAAGATTGTTAACTGAGAATGCGTTTGATTGATGCACTTTGCTTATTTCCATATAGCAATTTCCTGGTTACATACGAATCGTAACATCGTATTCTAGATCAGCAAAGAATCGCCTGTATATGTTTTCATACGAACAATATAATCGTGCTTTGAGAGACTATCATATGATATTCCATTAGCTAAGCCACTTTAACGTAACGTCCATATTATAGATACAATAAATTTCAAGTTAACATATAATGGCGACGGAGTAGTATTATGAGAAATGAAGGAATAGTAATAGATATAATATGAATATGAGCGTATATAATAAAACAACGCCGCGTTTGATTATCACATCCTCTCCCATAGATCATGAATATCTATAATAATATTCGTGCACGCGATTCGAATAGTAATTTTTTTTATCGGTATACCAGAGGGTTAGCTATAGTACAAGGGGCGCATATACTTATATACATATATATATATATAAGATCGATCTTTTATTCATGAAATTTTTCAGTTTTCTTTTCAACCGTGCCACTCCACCGACTTTTATAACCAATAAGTTTTCAAACACGTATCCTTATCCGTTTGATCAGCGTCGACTGCCACGACGGCAACGACATTCCTTTGTCTTCTCATCACTCCCGCGCCTACGTCTATACCTTATCGAATAATTAAATACACAAATAACGATTGTTACATTAGATGGGGAATTTGGAGCGGGCGAAAATCCCCTCGTGACATAATTATCTCTCCGGCTGGTCATTTCATTCCGATTTGCAAATACAGGCCACGATGGCCGCGCGGTTTTATTACACAGTTCGATTGCGTTCCACCGATACATCGCAAATCTTAAACACGTATTTTCCCACCGATATCGTCACTCGAAACGATTCGCTGACCGAGCGATTGCGATCGCCTATATTGTCTCGAATCGCAAGTATAACGCCGTCACATTTATTAGAAAATTAGAGCACATTAGGGTCAGTATCTTATTCAGGGTAAAACCGGTAGTATGATACGTGGACTTTGGCCAAGCGATTTCAAATTCGTATAATAATATATAATTCTTTGTCTCATGAGTTGTCGAGCTAACCGGGACTCTGCACAATTCTTATTTTTTTTTTCCTTATTTTTTTCTCCTACTTATAGAGAATTCTAAACATTTCTCTGTATTCCTCTTTCCCTCAGTTGCCGCCTCCTGCAGTAACCGATTCTACTACTTATACTTGTTCATCTATGTGTTAGTCGTACACGTAACAGGTGATATCTACGCACGTACGATCATACACATCGTGGTTAAGGCTCTTGTCATTCTGAGGAGGACCACAGAATAATGCCCATGCTTGCAGGGCACGCAGTGCAGGCGTGACATCCTGCCCCTCCTTGGACGTTCGGATTTTATAAAGATTCATAATTAGAGAAAGGGTTATTACGGGGTTAGCCGTTAGGCAATGGGACTGATACTCGTAAGATTCTTTCGGCGGATATATTAACTCCCCAAATCGGAATAGAAATTCTAGTAAGATCCTCTGAAACCGCAGTTTCATTGTTCTCTGGTTCAGAATCTGCTCTTGCACTTGACATTCCCATCAGCGTCTCTACATTCTATTGAATTTCCTAATTCTACTCAAAACCTAAAAAATCTGCGAATGACCAGCTCTATGATCGATTTCATTTTGGATTTGGAATTTATTCGTCAGTCAATTCATAAGACCTTTTATTAAAAAATGAAGGCTATACCTAGGTCGAAACTAGAATCATGAAGTCTCTCTGAATTCTCGGACCCAAGGGTACGAAATAGTTCGCGACTAAACTTGCTCTAAACGAACATAATTCTCACTTTTAGGTGCAAATCATAATTTCATTGCATGCACTGCAATCTCAGTCTCAAATTTTAATTTGCATTTCAGAGTCCCCGGCAAAAAGTCGTAGAATAAAATTAGAATTTCCATTCCGACTCAGGTCGTGTGCAGTTGAAGATGGTTCGTTGAATTTGGTTTCCGAGGTGGGCATCTGAGCGTGTAGAAGCCGTGTAAAATTGTTCTTGCGGTCTATCGCATAAAATAAGATTTACACAGACAATTGACGACGATAAATTACCGGCAGTGATTTCCCGTCACAGAGTAAGAAAATTTACGATCAATTTTTCAATTATGACAAAATTAATAACCACAATTACCCCGAATAAAATTCTACGTCATTCGTTTCGGGTGATTAATTTTATCTCTGCTACATACTAAGGAGACACATGTGTTTCTAACAGCATCATTTGACACAGATATCGTATGAATATAAACACGTGTGCTCCCCGAAACGATAACACCGCGAAGTGCCGGGTCTGGACTGTTTAACATTGACTTTTATTCGTCATCGATCTAACGAGGCGTAATAAAAAACAATATTATAACGTCTGGCCTGAATCGAGCATCCAATTAATTAAATGAAATTTGTATAATTTTTTACAAAGATGGTTGAACCACCAAGTCGGTATTTTTTCGTTTCAATTGGAGCAGCAGACTAGACGTCACGATAAATTCAATTGCAAATACGAACTCGTACTTCATGCACGAAAATCACTTCGATTCGTGATAATTTCAATTATTCCATTACCACGCAGCTGGTATATAAAAAAAAAGGCTTGAAAATTATATCTTTACTTATGCGCAATCACATCAAGCATAAATACGTCAAGCACGTGCGTATACGTATGGGTTATGAGTATAACGTGTGTAAGTTTATGTATGATACTTATATTGCATGCGAACGAGCTCACAAGCGTGCGTGCACGTGCCGAGTGACAGGCGACAACGAGAAAATCTACAACGTCAACGTTGTCCACCAGCACGTATGCCGGAATGCTGGGACATATCACTGCTAACGACCCAAGACTTTTTATATCACATTTGTGTATCTATAGCATGTTTCATCTGCAATATGTGGACTTCACACGAACAAGGAATGAATAAATTTCGTATCTCATTTCGAACTAATCATAACTAATGATGATTATTTGAATACTTATCGGAGGCTTGAATCAACTCACAAATTTTTACAGTCATAAATCATCATTTCAATATTGTAAACCAAATACCACCCGGAATTGGACATCATTTATAACCAAACTCGACCCAGGTTTGCATTTGATTGAATATGTGCTGAAGAAATCTTGAGGTAGGGGGTGGGACGAGGAGCTTAGTATTTGCTGACTAGATATCCTGAGAAACGCGTTCTATTAACGTGATTCAAGATTAACCGTCGGTGTCAACCGGTCTTAAAAGAATCTTTTGCTCTATATGACGATCTAATAGGTAGACAGGTGTCTTAAGCACCGTTACGTCCGAGATTCCAAGTGGTAAATGCAGAATGACGCAACCCCTGGACTCCGGATAATACATAACAGCTTTTCAACGTGTGGTTCAAGATTTTTGCTCAATTCTTGACGGCGGAGGGATACCGTTATCTAACACTCAACGATGTGTACATAGGTCTTACACGACTGGACACTAGATCGATTACAAATAAACGATCGATCGATCTTCTGCATTTACTTATACATCTTTTTGACTCGCGGTTACGCACGGAAAGTTTGAATACTTGTTATTTTTCTTTCTAATGGATGCGTTTATTTAATTTTTTAAGGGTCGTATACATAGGTATGTGTTTAAAAAAAAGTCACGAGAAGTGAGACAGATGTAAATAAAATATCCGGCTCCGGTAGAGTTATTCAAATATACACCGAGGAGATTTAAACCCCCTGTCAGGTTCGCACGCAGGTTACCACGCATCTCTGCGAACCCCTGCTGCAGTGTTATCGCAAAAGACATTGACCGATGACGGGATGAATCTTGGCGCAAAGTAACGCAAATTAAAATCGTATACCTACCTACCTACCTACCTACCCAGAGGAGATTCTGCCATAAAATACACGCGTATGGTGCGTATAATACCGTCTGTCTTTTCTTAAATTTGTAACCCGGGTTATGCAGGCGTGAGCAGCCTAGTGGGCTCCTTAATTTTGTTATCTCGATCTTAGCGGGAATAAGAATTGCGCACAAGCGTGGTAAAGAGTTTTGAAGATACTGAGCGAGTTGAGAGTTTGAGGTGAAAAAAAAATAAATAAAGGAATGGATACTGCGATTAAAGCTGAATTTAAAAGCGTTGTAAAAACGTTCACTGGACCTTTCTCGAGCGTTCCCTATATGTAATATGAAAAAAAAAACAAAAAAAAAACGTGCAATCACCGGAGAGGAAGAATCGAGAGGTTATTCGTATCCTTGATGTCAAGTCTACTGCATCAGTGCCCTTCGTTAGCAGCTACGCCTAGATGATTACTTATCACGAAATGTCTTCGAAAGTCCATTAGCACGAAGGATCGTGCGAGCTGAGTCTATAATCGTTTCAACATTTCTCAGGATTCCACGCATCTTCGAACTCTGACCGTTTCTTTCATGGTTTTATGGTTGGAACGGTTGCGTCAGCAATTACCTCCATCGGAGTTCAGAAAAAAAAAAAACAACCCAACTTCGACTATAAATTCACATCGTAGGATTGACCGATCCAATATTCACTCTGAATACTATATTTCGCTAATTATCTACAGATATCAATTGATCATCACAAATTAAGGACGGCAAGGCAATGTAGTACACCTACATGAGCTCTTCATAATCTATTTCTATGTGTATGTAAATTTCAAACACCTCTGTACCCCATATCGAGATCCTAATCCACTTCAGCTTGTCTTTGATCCGCCTGAGTACCATATTCTACATGGCCAGCCCACATGCCACATTAATGTCACATGGCATTAGCATGGCAATAGTATTGCCAGACCATATTAAAGGACGAGGTTCGACAACAATGTGGCGGCAACACATCGCATGGTTATAGGGTTTCTGTTATGGCAATAATTATAGTCTCCTCGACATAGTTTATTCATGTTGAATCAAGGTGGCAATTATATGGATAGCCGATGTAGCTTCCGAATATCTACCCCATGTCGAGTAGATACCTGGCATCAAAAGTATGGCTATCACTTGAAATAGTTACTCGGGCAAGTATGGTGTTCGCACGGGGGCATAGTTGATGGACTAACGCACTAGGTCGAGACCCAGGAACAGTGAGAGCTAGTCGTGCTCAACGGCATATCTTCCAGTGCAGTTTATCTATTAATTTATCGAATTATCTAGATTGTGCACGGGCTCCCGGTACCGTTCGTAATTGCCATCGTAACCTATGAGTAGATAACACCAGATCGGTTTATGTCTTTCGAAAAGTCGATTGCTGGAGCCGAAGGAACCGGGAAGGCGGTACTGAAGTGGCGATGGTGGCGATGGTGGGCTGAAATGCCTGGTAACATAAACGGTCACGCGCGACTTCTGGTAAACCGCGGAATCGACCGGATCATTCGATATTTCACAGCGAATTACCGGAAGCGTTTATCGTCCGGTTATAATCGAACGTTTAAAATCTTTTCCCTGTACAGACCACCCTCCGTTAGCGATTGTTATACAAGGTCAACAATGCCCAATTAACTTACGTTCTCAACCCAATAATACCGAGATAGTAAACCGAGAGTAACGCATGATGCGTTTGAAACGTTAGACTCGCTGCTTCCTCAATAAAAATTTTAATCACCAATTATAAACATCCTTTCGTCGCGTCGCAGGGAGTCGATCGACTAAATGATAGAAAAACCTAGAAATTTCAAGTGTCGCCGTGCTTCCTTAAAAAAACAGTTTTTAATTAGCTGCCGTATATGAACGTAGGTGAATATAGTACCTAGGCAAATGAACGGTAATACTCAACATTTGATGAGTTGTGTGCTTTGTCTGATCCAGACTGCTTGACGATGACATATTTTGACCATCGGTGGCGCTACGGCCACGATTAATAATTTATTTCAATTCCTGTACTGGCTCGTTTTCGGTAAACCTATCGAGGAAACGGTCAGCGAAAAATGTAAAAGGTTGTTTTGCGTCTCAGGCACATGACGATCAAGAGTGCAAATTACATCTTAACGACTGGAGTTTGCAAGCCAGCGTTTAATTACGGGCTTCATGAGCTCCGAAACTTTAATTTCATCCTCAATTTCGTCGCGTGTAGGTTACCACACGCAAATGAAATTGAGACTCTCGCAATACCCTCGCTTCGTTCCTTTCTGGGTATAATATTTTCAGCTCTTCAAAGAAGTTGAATCTGCAATAATGATTCGTATGAAGTTTTGTCCTGTAACGGTAAACTGTGTAATCCAGCTGGCCTATTGAGAAGGACAAAATTCCACATCTATCTAGCCTCGACGTAAAAATCGTCGATATATCAGAATTATGGTTGAGTTAGGCTAGGTCAAGCTACCAATAACATATCTAGAATATATCTATAGAGAGAGTATGGAAGATCCAAGGTATGCCAAGCGTTTCCTTTACGCTAAAAAACTACCAACACCTACATATGACATAACCCCGCCTAGGTAATCCATTGCTCGCGGACGTTGAACGTAGGTTGGCTGACCGGATGCCTGGAAGACGGGTCAAGCAGTCAAGCTACTACAGGTGTTTGTCTGGTTCTCAAGAAGGACTTCTTGCTCGGATCAATAATTATTCGCGCATAGTTAGAATACGAGTTGCCACGTTTGTCGTGGTCAATTTTATACTTTCACCAGTTTCTCGGGTGTCGCAATAAATCATGTCTAGACATGTGTGTGCGAAACTTATTCTAAATCAGAGACAAAACTTCATTCCTGTACCCCCATGGGTCGACGTAGGTATATGTATAATCTTCTTATTTCACAAATACGGCGATCACAATGCAATTGATTAAAATGTGAAGGAGCATCGCTTCTTTGACAAGAGTTATGCAATGGGTTTAGTACAAGGCAGACGGATGGACGAGAAGACTTTGTACCTAGTCGTCGCATCACATCCGTACATATACAAGAATCTTAAAGGTTAACTGAAGATTCACCGGAGTATGGTGCTGGTTACGTAATTGAAAATCAGACTTTCACTAGACCCAAGTATGTAGTAGGTACCTTAGCGTTGAAGTGATGGGATACTGCTCGTTACATATTACTCTAAGGTAACTGAGAGGTTGATTAACGCTTGCCACCTGCATCTGGCTAATTAATGGGTTTAAAAGTTAATTATTCAGAGATTTTTAAGGCTTTCATAGTGTAACGAATAACAATTCGCAGATTTTCGGTCATTCGTTCAAATCTCGTTGACTTTATTGGCCATACGGGCTTAATGCCACCCGGCTACTTTCCCCTTGGTATTATTTTACACTTCGATTTATGACGACCGGCACCAAAGTATCTCGAACACAACTAATACCCACATATACATATCTATATATAAATTTCCTACTAGTTTTCTTTCTGCTTATGAAATACGGATACCAGGATATGCACCGAGATTATAGGTTCTGACGTTACAAGAGCCAGTGGTTCAGTCTGCAAACACGTTTCAGGTGCTAATCGCCGAAGGACATGGTAAACTTTACAAGTGCCTGGAGTCGTAACGGATAGAAATATTGCGAGAGCCTACTTATCTATTTATGCTAGCAGCTGGTATCGTTCTGCGGCTAATCATTTGCGAAGAGGACTTGTCCCGCAAAAAAAAAAAAAAAAAAACTGGGTCTTAAAATCAAGATGAATATTCCCCGTGAGTATCTCCGCTTATATTTGAAACCAGATTGATGAAGCGCGCAGGATTGAAGTTAATATAAATTCCACGTTTCTGCAGATGGAGATGAGCCTGAAATATGAACAAAAAATCTAGGCTAGGCTAGGACTCGCAACTCCCAATTCAACTTTCAAATTTATCCTAGGAACGAGCGTACGACAAATAAAAAAAAATTAAAACCAATTTTTGAAGATTCGCGGCTGATCGTAAATCACATTCTTTTTGCATACGATTTCTAACTTTTGACAACCTTTCACGTATATTATTGGCGGTGTCGTATGAAGTGAAAATATTTGGATAACAAATGTCCGTAACAATCGGTCCGAACAAACCGATATCTGACAGAACCCTAATGGGCGAGAGTTGGCCAACGAATAAAAGGATCTTCCCTAACTCATTTCTAGTCGAAGAAGTGCTTCACTAAAAATTTTTATGGGTTAGCCAGATCCCTTTTGTTATCTGTTCGGCATCTGTAGGGCGAATGCATTGAAATCGTAAAAGGTAAAGCGCGTAAAATTCTAAAGAGTAAAAAGGCGGCGTAAGATGTCGCTTATCGTTCGTGATGAGGACCGAAAATGTTTGACGTCATCAAAAGCAATCGAGAAAATGTTATTAATCCGCTGATCGATCCGTTGCCTTAATGTACATAAGAAATTCCAATAAATCAGCTCGAGTGTGTTTACTCAAGTCTGAAAACGTTTTTGGTCAGAATTCGTGCCAGGGCTCTTCAGGAGCAGACGGAAAAAAAAAAACAAAAACAAAAGAAGAACGAAATGTATAAACGACTGAGTTTTGATAAAATTCGTCGAAATTTCTGCGGCTGCAATTAAATTTTGAATCATACCATGGGGTTTCAGTTGGCTCGTTTACACGACAGCGGTATACGCCTACCGGAAATAGCGTACTACGCAACAAGATATGTGTTGTGGTATTACAGAGGTGATCAGAAGTTGTTATTTTTTTTAAATAATGAATGCAAATGTGAAAGGAATGCGTAAAGTTTCTTGCACACGGCCGTCGTTAACAACCTCTGGCTTGCTCGTACTTAATTCATAACTTCTGTTCTGTCTAACGTGACTAAATCTTATACGATCGTAATATAAGTCAAGAGTGATCTCCGGGCAACTGGTAGCCTCAGGGCCTCCGTTTAGGTTCTAAAAAGCTTTTTAAAATTGTTTATTAAAACATAGATTTGCGTTTTCCCATGGTTGGGCATATGGGGGGCCACGAGTCCCTGAGTACCCCCTGAGTTCAATTTAACTACGAGGATAAATTGTTCGTAGTTTTTGATAGGAGCTTTCACAAATAAATGAGAAACGGTGCATGTTCAACGAGAAAAGGCGTATAGAAAGGGGTATACGAGGAGTTCTCAAAGTGAAAAAAGTTTAATTGGATTTAAAAACCAAGAGATAAGCGCGAATGCCGACAATCTTTGACGTGCAACGAAGTGTTGTGAATTGAGATATCTCGTATGAGATCCAACTCGTATGAAATATCTAGGCACAAGAACGTGGTTATAATTTAATTACTGTCCGCTGTATATTTATTACAACGGTACAGCCGGCTTGTCCCGCTGTATTTCCTCGTGTCAGTTGAGCCTCGACCCCATATATACCCAGATGATATACGAGACAGAATTCAGATGAAAAGTAAGTTCAAAGTTGGTCATTTGAAATTTCGAATTCGTCTATATACCTATGTAAGCACGGAAAAAGTCCCAAGGGAAAATACAATCCTCGATACATCTTAATCATTTCCGAAAACGTCGATTATCTAAAAAAAAAAAGAAAAATAAAACGTCTTTCGTCGTCAGAACTCGCGCACGAATCAGAGTTTTTTTTTTTTTTTTTTAATATATATGTACTATATACGCGTATATAGGTACATATGCGTAAAAGTTTTTGTGAGTGTTTTATGTCTACTTACCTTAACACACACATGTAAAACTGGCGTTTCGACTGCCTATACGAAACTCAAATATTGACGAGGCGAGTCTGCTGATAAAGCCAAGGCCCTTGGATGGTTTAATGGATCTCAAAAGCGGCTCGGCTCAAAAAACAGTATAGATTACTGAGGCTATGGAAACGCGTTTGGCGCTGGGCATTGCGTTTGCACTTCTTACAGATTAATTCTTGACTTTAATTACAAGAAGATTAACTGCAGCCTGAATGAGAAGGAATTCCGAAAGATATTACGAGGGTAACCTATACAATAAAATTTCATGACGCACGAGGTCATGGAAAAAAAAGAAATTTAAGAAGCGTTACGTCATCACCACTTTCCTGGAATTTATATGGTTACAAAGTCAAGATATCACACGAAACAGAAGAGATTCTAAGCTATTAGGTTTCGAAGAGATGAGGTATCACGAATTCTAATTCCGCCCTCAATTTATGGACGAAAAAAAAAAAAAAACAAAAAAAAAAAATTCCCAAATAAATATCCAATGCCGAAATTTTGGTATCTATACAGAGAACGATTGAAGGATGGAGTGATGATGTTCCGGGGATCTATACCACAGATAATTTCTAAACAAACAGATCTAGTTGTTCCGCTGGACGTAAAAATGATGAGAAACGAAAAAATCTAAGAGAAGACTTGGCTCCTCGAGTGATCCTCGCTAATTAAGCAAAGGGCCATTCCGAAGGTATAAAAGGTGATAACTCACCGGTAACAGTAACAGAGATGAAGGTGAGTGCCTCGCCGCGGCTTGTCTCAGTCTGAAAAAGTGCAACAGGGGGTCATCCGCGGCTTGGAGTTGGTCCAGCGTTCGTCGAGCCGTGTCGTAACGCTCCAGGTATTCCCAGTACGCCTCCCAAAAAGAGGATGGAAAAAGATCACCTGCCACAGGAATCACGAATATTAAGATTGCATCGCGAACACGTTTCGATTGCGTTATGCGTTGATTCGAAAATGCGTATGGCTAACAATATAAGTATGTGTGGGGGCTACGCAGGAATACAGTTGTACAAACTACTATCGAGAATCCCGTACTGAGAACTGCACGAGTCGATCTTCGATTGTCTTCTTATTCTCAAAGCTTATCTCGTTCTGCAGTCTGAGAAGAACCTTGACCCCGAACGCGCGGAACAACGGATCGGGTTCATTTTTGAGTCATGCTTTTAGCCGCGGCGTTTTTATTCAACGTTTCTTCCTTGTTGCGAGACTGCGGAATTTCAGATACCTTTTATATTCCGATTGAATTTCAATCGACTCTTGCCCCAAGTTGTTATTCAGCATTCTAGTTTTTCAAAACTACTTGCAGGATCTGAATTCCGGTATGTTACGTTCGTGGGATGGTAAAAATACGCACTGAAGGATGAAGATCACGTTTTGCTCATTATAAACTGACCCTACTCAGCCAAGGTATTAATGTGCGGTTTCAAATTCCGGCAGTTGCGGTTTCCAAATTCTGTGAAATATCGCGACGAAGAATAAACCACTGTTTCCAAAAATGTCTAAATATCTTTTTCTTTTTCCTTCGAAAACTGTGTCTGTATGCTGATTCTGACTCCGATTCTGAAACCGATCCGTTGATTAGTTCTCGTATTACAAAATTCGATATCTTTAACCAGGTATATTTCTTCGACGAAATACGCGTCTCGCGATAAGACTAAGGATCAAAATTAGGCGGGATTGAAGGCCCCTGTCGATTGGAAGAGGGATTAAAATTTTGAGCAGGCAACCCTTTCAGAATCAAATCAAAGATAAACCAACTAACGAATTGTTAATCTTTTTCAAGTTCAACTGGATGTACATAAATCCCAATTCATATCCTGAAGGGACACAAGGGTGCGGCTGTATGTATTCTGTGTAAATTTTAATAAACCTAACGAGTTTTGCCGCCCTTCAAAAATCCGGGAGAAGATAAAGCAGATAATACTGAATGCTAGTTATGATTTAGAGGCTGTAGAATGAGAGAAATAAAGATCGTTCTTATTACTTACTAGGTTTAAAGTTTTCGGCATCCCAACTTTCCAGGGTTCCTTGGAGCTGAAAATAAAGAGAAAAAAAAAATAACGCAGCTATTAAAACGGTTTAAAATACAATGACCAAGATATAAAGGGGTATGTATTATACATGAACCATCGGGGATATAGCAAGACGAGTGGGTACCACTTATATTCTTATATAATACGGTAGATCGAAGAGTACAGCCCCGGGAAATACGGGTATTTCTTAGTTAAGTGTTGTTATACCCGTTTACACACGCAAACGCAGATTTATAGACCTTGGTGCTTGACAGACCCGAAAGAATAAACGTTACCGGTAGTTCTCCGGTAGCTCAAAGTTCTTGACCTAAGCTCGCAGGAATCCTTTTGTCTGCTACCATATACCGAGCTCGTTTCTCCGAACATCCAATACCTACAAGCCCGTTATAACTCGGGCCCAAGAAAACCAAGAGCATCTAACCCCGGCGTGGCCCCGACCCAGAGATCATCCTTGGACCTCCGAACTGCAGACAGACAGGGCATTTGGCCTATCAACCGATTCTGTCGCTTGGTCCATTCACTCCAAAACAAAAAAAAAAAACAAGAATAAGTCCCAAAGTACATTTCGTCGGCTATCATAGAACTCTCGATATCACAGCGGGATTCCAATACTATTTAGTAAATAATTGTACAATTAAGAAAATAATGGGTTTCGCCAAGGACTTCCTGTTCCGCAAAGAACCGAGGACACAGAATCCTTGAATCGTTTCGCTCGGTTTGACTCTTCGCTTATTAAAATTTCGAAAAAAATTGTCTAATGTGGTCAGAATCGATGTATGAAGAAGACGTGGGTACACGTATATGACTAAATCGTTGATCTTAGATCGAAAGTTAATCTGCTCAGATACAGTTGCGTTTAATGGCGCCACACCTACGCGAGCTACGCATGTTAGAAATCTCGTGTTCCAGTTTAAAGTGTCTAACCTTACGGTCACTAACCTCGTATTACCAAAACTGTTGTACAACGTTCGTCAAAAGTTAATCCTTATAACGTGTGCTGAGTCACGTTTTCAGCCTAGTTTAAAGTAAATAATTCTCAGGTCAAAACGATCTAGCTATGATTATTATAAGGCGGGATCAGATTAACTTGACTAATAATACTCCGCTATACTTTGGATTATGTGCAATCAGGTTAAGAGCTAGTGATTTGGATTAACATCAACGTCGGCATATTAACATGGATATCAAATCATTGTCAATGAAATCTTAAGTCTCGTAGTTCTCCTTACACCTATATAGATAATTTTTATTGTAACATCATTTTTAGAAATCTCTTATAGCTGAAATATCTGATACTTTTAAAACTCTATACCAAAGGATATGCCGCGCGGTAATTGCCCCGATCCATGCTGTATAATTAATACAGGATGTACTGTACTCCGCGGACACGGTCGAATCTTATCGCAATTTGTCGTCGGACAATTACCTATACCGATCCCCATACCCATACCCATACCCAAAAGACTGGAGCCCCGACGATATGTAGATATACGGCATGAACTGCTGTGAAAGGTAAATGCATGTTGCATAGAAGGGAAGAGAGGAGGACATTGCATAGATGAAAGCTCTAAAGAACTCACCGAAGGACTCTTAAGCGGTATACCTACGAGGACTCGAGATTCACCTGGGCGCGTTCTATTGTCACTGTTCCCACCTAACGTCAGTCGATTGTGGCTTATTGTTACACGGGTATATCTATGTAAATACGCACTGCGCGTGTCCCATGCATTTATGCATTGTATTATAGTACCTATGTATACATACATGCGTTGTGCATTACATTGCGTCTCTTTACTGGCTCGTATGTACTACTACCTACGAGTCAGGGAATGGGTACACGTAATCTTGTGACTTCAATTATTAAGTATAAATATATAGTTCACATCATCGTGTTCCACATCGCGTGTTGACAGGACGCGTGTTTTGGCCCTGAGGAACGTGTAGAGGGCGTTTTACACGGTACGCACATCCTTTGTGTCGGTGGATATATTAAGATTGGTTTGAATTAGGAAAAAGAAAGTCTGTAGATATACGTAATGATTTTCTATAAATTTTCTATCGTATAGCTCTTTAGCTTTAGAATCCTCGTTTAAATTCTCTTGGATTAGGTCCCCGTTCAGCCGTGGCTGAAAGTACATACTTTTCTAAGAAACGATGATCGAGAGGCTGATCTAGCGTGAAACCGTTACCAGAAATTGTTAAATTATCATAATTCTCTGTGACCAATGGTGTGACGCAAGTATTTAAATCCTTAAATAATAAATAAATAAGGTAGCGGATGCTGGCTTAATGCGGCCGTAAGAAACACCGAAATATAGGTATATAAGCCTTGACTTATATATTATTGTATATTATTACGTCGTATCACGTATGTTACCTACGTATCCAAGAAACACTCATACGTGTGCCCAATCCTCTTTACTTTACTGCTGACTGCCTCACCGAACAACCTAGCCAACCCAACCAGCCAATCAACTCAACAACATCAGACCGGTCGAAGGATTTTTTATTCTCTTATGTCGTCTCGTCCTTTACTTCTGCCCCGAAGATCCCCTAAATGCGGAGAAGCAATAAAACTACTAATACCTTCCAGGTGTTCGTCTTATTCGAGATTCGAGATTCGAGATTCGAGATTCGTCTTCACCCCACGTCCCCGTAGTTTTTATTCATCCCTTTTTTATACCCGCTTGTGTGTATCGTGTAGATGGGACATTGTATATGTGTATACTGTATATGTACGGACATATACCTTCAGCGTATCGTTATGCCCATAAAAACAACTAATAACACTTCAATATTCAAATAGAGGCGGGCCAGTGTATTATAGTCATAACCTGGGATCATTTGTCATCGGGCTAACACGCCAGATCCCTACGACTGACGTGAGCGCATCAAAGTCCTTTCAAAAGGACATGGCTCATTCCCATTTCAGGCTCAGGATTTTAAACCACGCATCTTCGTGTAGCTAGGCGTTAACAAAAAATATCTTCATGGTATTAAAATAGCCCGTAATCCACCCGATCTACGGGGGTGTAAACCATGTTTGTATTATTTTATTATACTAGAGTCACACGCGAGCACGGTGAAGCTTCGACTCCATTGCAAGTAAGGAGAAATCACACATCCGAATCACTTTTTATTTTTCAAATCTGTAAATGAACACAAATAAAATATAAAGTTTTCGTCTGTAAATTCAACGATAAGAGTTATGACTGTCTGAAGCCAGAAGCCACGGAAAAAAAAATCGACACATATGATACCTCTCGACAGAAGTTGGAAGGCTTTCCAATTCACCTATTCACTTAACAAACGTCATGTCGTGATGAGTTCACCTCACATCAGGTTATTTCACGTATCTCGCTTTATTTCGAGTTTCTCGAGGTATTGTGCAATCGATAAACCTTTTAGTATGGGACTCTATCGTCTATTGGCCCTCGAATCGCCCTCCTCAGGTCAATGACTCTTCCATAATCTCCGCTGGATTGTTATACCTACTTCGCTCTGATAAGACGAAATGAGAAATGTTATAACTTCTATTTGAATCGAGCTAAGGCATAGGCATACATACACATGTCGTCTGTATAAATATCTGGACATTGGAGAAGATAAGAGTCACAGATAACGATGCATTGGATAAAAATCAAGCGCTTTGAGAATAGAAAAGCACATTTTTCCCCACGATCATTGCACATCATATTAGTTTCGTTTTCAGTGAGAAATATTCCGCGGTTTAGTGTTTCCCGGTATTTGGTGGGTTTTCAAAGGTCGTGGGAGGCAATAATCAATATGCAAGATATCGTAACGTGAATTAGTCAGACACTGGCCTATGCAGGTTTCAAGTTTATAGTTTGGGCGTTGACGTTGATTAGACGGTCGTCAATTTCTAACAGTTAAATGTCGGACATCTTCGACCCACCTGATGCAGCGACAGACGTCACTAATTCCAAGGTTATGACCAAAGAACGGTGTGAAAGTTCTACGTTTATTTGTAAACGTTATTTCCAATGTTCTCATGGAATAAATAGTCGAATTGATGAAATTCCGTTAGTGGCAAGTGCCACGATGTAAAAACGACAGACGCAGGTACGCTGTCGTTTTTTTTTTTTACGCCTTTTCACGTCAATCAGTTAATCGGATCCGAATCGAGACCCAACGACCTATTAACGCACCGATGCGATTCACGATTTGTAACTTTTTTTCCTTCCCTTTACCATGGTTTCGGAGTACCTTCCTCATGCTCTGGTCTCCGGTCGCTGCTCGACCGGAGAAAGTAGAATTCTGCAGATGGACAAAAAGTCTGTTGGCTGCAGGTGCCGAAGTACCGGTACTTCGGGAGTCGCACATGGATGTATATACTTGTGTTTTCCACCTACCGTTGTTGTCTACTCTTCGTTATGCCTAGGTACGCCTGTGCACTGTTTGTGTAGACATAACGCGGTACCAAGTAACGGGGTACTGAAGCAGCCGGATAACAAATAGCCGCTGGACATGCTACCCAGGTATGGAGAATTGAGCTTTAATACCGAAGAAGCCATGGGAGCCGAGATGAATTTCCATCTAAGCAATATGGGATCTTGCCCAGAGTCAGAAGAGGTTGTTAAAAAATCTCTAGACATGAGGGACAAAGTGGAAACAATGATATTTAAGCGGACAAGGAAGGGAGGCATACCTATACCGATGTGGCATTTGCCACAGTAAATGACGAAGAACCCATACACGGTTAAATGAAGATTCGCAAGTACCTCACTTTCTCCTTGGGGATAAAGGCTCGCCGACAACGGCAGCATGCCAAGTAACAAGTTGTCGGTTCTGAGCTATTTCCCTGTCTGAAACGTTGCGAGTGCAGCAGTTTGTGTTTCCGAATTCATATTTGTTGATTAATGAAGGAAGGGATTCGTGCAAAGGCAGACCGCTGCGTGGTGGAAGTACATTTTTTCGAACTTTCTCATGCGTTTAAGGCCGCTGTTAATATATGAGAATGTATTATGTGGCAGCCATGTGTCGTTGTTGTGTCAATTAAGGAGCTTCGAACACTTGTAATACGCGAGATTACCTTAAACGTTTCAAGCGCTTCTCTGGGCCTTTGAATTATCTTTCCTATTCGGAGATTTAGTAGTTTTAGTGAAAGAGCTATTAAGCTCATGGACCTTGGGAGGAGCCCTACGATCCCACTCTATTACAATCCCGATGCCTCGGTGGTCCAAGAGTGTCTAGCGGTTAAAACTGCCGTTTGTAATATTCATCAACCAAAGGGGCCTTGAGGGCAAGTACAAACTTAACCCGACCTAATTTTAAATAATTAAAATTCACTTCAGTATGAAAAATTGATCAGCCCATTGATATTATTAATTATTCGAAACTCCGAATTTCACATGATACAAGATCATGATAAATGAAAAATAACGAATTTCAATCTTGATCATAACTGATTTGAATATTTATCTATATCCTCGACGAAATCATAAGAGAAATATATTCGGAAACTGAGGACTTCGAGAAGTAGTCTGATTCCCGCTTTCGGATTCAGCTATGAATACGAGTAATCCGAGCGTTAACACTTTCATTGGCGACGATGCGGTGTAACAGTGTAGAGTAAGGCCTACGCCTACATATAGGTATATACCATGTATGTAGGTGCACGTAGGTATCTAGATATAATTCGTAAGTATTCAAATTTCATTTCAAGGGGCGTCGGGATTTATCCCTGAGGACAAGTCAGACCGTCTCGGGTTGACAAATTGCTATACAAACTCATCCGATCGCAGTGATTCGTGCAGCTAATACTCAGGGGCTCGCTATACTATACGAGACATATCATACATAATCCGGCAAAGGAATTTCTTTGTCGGTCGCGTGAGGTACAGGTCAGAGAAAGGAAGGAGGAAGGACGTTATTAGATCTCTAACATCACGCACCCAGATCCTCTGGCACTATTCCTCAGAGAATGGGGAAGGGGTCGATATTAGTCATTGTACATCTCGTACCTATTCTCAGAAAACAAAACCCACATTACACGGGGTCTAGGGGATGATTAGCGCTCTCTATTCGAACTAGGGAGTATAACTACGGAATAATCACTGCGAGAAGGTCGAAAGTCACTCGGCCAGTACTTAATTGTTGGATTAGTTCTGGAGTATTATTCAAACTCGAGTAAACTCGACTGTGGCTCGCGTCGAGTACCATTGTGCATGAATTCTCGTTTTAGAAATCTTCTAGGACGGTAATTAGAGTCCGAGAAACTTTTTTTCTCGAATCTATACGGCCATGGGGATAAAATTGTCGAAGTTTGATTCACTGGGAACGAAAATAAGATTATTAAAAATCCGCATGCGGTTGCGAACGGCCTTAATCGTATTTTAAACTAAATATGACTAAAAATCTGTCGTCTATTTTTTAGCCGAAATGATGTTAATTTCGCAGGTCTATTCCGGTCATAAATCAAGTTAGCGGATGAATTTAACCATATTTTTACCTGACAAGATTCTGGTTTCAATTTTTATCTACATTTTATTAGTGAGGAGAGTGTACGATTTCTCGATTCCAAAAAACGAGAAAGAAGAAGGTGAAAATAATAAAATCTGGCGGTTTAGTGAGAGAAAATTTACGGTGAGAAAAGAGGAACGAACTTCTACCCACGTATACGCGTCATATGGACATCGGCGCAAAGCATACTTCGTCGATCTTTGGGTCAATCGCTTTGCGACTTTCTTTCTCGAGGTGTTGGTAATGATAATTTTTCAAAACTAAGACCTCTAATGCGAATTAAATCGACATCCAACGTCCCAAGGCTTGGCTAGACAAGATATTAAAGGAGAAAGACAAGGTGCTAATGCATGGAATAATTCACTACCTGGACAATTACGATCGTAGTTACAAGCACGTCGCTGAGATGGTATATATATATATTGTACATACAGCTGATTGCGAGTGTGTTTTTACCTATACAAATCGCGTTAGATATATTAATGACTACGTTAGTTGCGGCTAACTCGGGTTGGGTTATACTAGACATTTCCACGGTGAATTTACGCTGCTTTCACATTCTCCCTCTGTCAAGTTCTGCAGACCCGTTAGCCGGGTAGAAAAATGAAATTTATTACCAGCAAAGTGTGTGAATCGTGCGAACGGGTCTGAAGATCACTAGGCGAGGTTGAAGGACAAGAATATAGTCTTTGTAATGGCGATAAATGCCGTGACTATATAAACCGCGATTTAAATCACCCATAGACTTGTAGAATAAATGGGCTCCTGCAATCGGGTCATGGAACGTGAGAGTGAGGTTCAATGTCCCTTCAATCTCTACTGTCTTTGACTACTAATTTCATCGCGTATACGAGATGGATAGTTTGTCCGAAATCGTAAAAAATCTGTCTCATCAATTTATCCTAGAGCTACTTTTACTTCGCACTTTTTTATACTTCTCACTTAGAATTGAAAATGGCTTAATGGATTTGTTTTTTTTTTTTTTTTTTTTTTTCTCGAACAGGTATTACCACTATACAGACTCGTTCTCTAAGGCACGAGGGGCTAATTGAATCTAAGTGTATTACTTCTACTTATTACTTAAAATCGTAATAGCGGAAGTCGTAGAGCGTGAGAGACCGGCAAGTGTCTTGAACGGGTGGTTTTATGAGAAGCTGCACGATCTCTCATTAAACGCTAATTTGTCGTATATTTGCGGAGAAAGTGACCGGGTCGTTTTTGGGAGTGACCGAAATGACAAACGGGGTCATCTCTGACCGCCTTTCTTCACTTTTTATTTTTTACCGAAAGGTACTACCACGCGGTTATTTTATGTCAAAAATTGAGTTCGGCATATATTTTATTCAACTTGTTTTTGGTTTTTTTCTATCTTTTTGTTTTATTAGTTTCTAAAATCTACTTCACCGAAGAAGTTTGTTTACGGATACGTCGATCCGTATTATAAAATTGCATATTCATGAAGGCAATCTTAAAAACCTGACAGGCGGTGTTAAAATTTACGCATTCGAAAATCGAGCAAAAAATTAGTAGACTTTACGGTCTTCATTCGATTAATATCGATTTTAGAAAAGAATTGACTCTGCCAGTAAAAGAAAAAAAAAAAAATTAGGACAAACTTCAGGGATAAATATATCCACGTTATTTCGAAATCGAAAAATAATTCGCGCCAATTTTTTACTCTATATTTGAAACCAAAATACGCGGCATTTTTTCTGAATAAAAATTATAGTCTTTAGAATGATTGTCACGATAAAAAGAAAAGTATAAATTTCTGAATTCATTAGCGTTTACTTTACCAAAGGTTACTATCTTATCTGACTTGAATCAGTCGGAGAAAGGCGTCGCGACGCGTTCATCGTACGTCAATGATCAACAGGTGCGTTCCATCAGGTACCAAGATAGTGCCGCCATCTATTCTAGAAGTAAATAACGAGGGCAACTAATTGTTGGCAAGAAAGAAATCAGCGTTACGCGAAAGTAACGTTGGTTGCGTATCGCTAGGCGTTGACAAGTTTTACAACCCGCAACTCGCACGACACAACGCAGTTCTATAATCAAGTCGTGTCTAACTTTGAGCAATAATTAAACGGGGAAAGTTGACGCAATGATTTATGAAATCATTCGCGTTAGGGCAAACGACCATTATTATTTCTATTGGTAAAATCGCACCTGTAGAATAACGACGTGTGGCAAAATTTGTAAATAAATATAAAAAAAAAAAAAAAAAGACAGTGCATTAAAAACGCATAAAATTTAATGTCAAGTTACGATAATTCATACTTAGTATTTACAGCCTGATTGCTTGACCATTCCTCAAGCCTGCCGAGTGTGGATATTCATTCTTTGATAATTATTTTTACGGATTTTGTGGCAAACGTTATTGTGTAGCTGATGTAAATTCCATACGTTACTTATTCTTGTTTTTCTTATTTTCGAACGGACTTTTATCCAGCACGTGGTTATATATTATGTACGATTTGCCGATAACTCATACTTTCGATTTGATTCTTTTGTGGCTGGAATTAATTTTCGCTGGGTGAGCGTAAACTGAGCCGATATGGTAATCACCATAATGTTGAGGTAACCTTTTTTGAAATCTGAGCTTACCGCGCGTCGGCCTTTGCATAATTATAACATCAGGGTACTCACACTTGCACTTTTTCTCATGCAACTGCATTACGGTAAATGAAAAATCGGAACCTCTTTGACGCTTCGACCGTTAAATTTTATTACCAATATTAACGACGTTTTTTACCACCTTGATAATATCAGAATGAACTTGTAACTGATTCAAAGTAGGTATTACCTACTATAGGAATCCACTATTACCTTCGAGAAAAACAATTTACGATTTTTTTACACGGTGATTCAATTTTGTGAAAAAGTTAAAAAAGAAAACAAAATCGATGCATTTTCCTATAATATTTCAAAGAACCACTTTGCGGAACGTGTCACGTAACTTTAAAAATGATCTACTAAAATAGCCGCGAAGTTCATGTCGTATTACACAGAGTCAACTGTTGAGTACGTTTTATTGGCTAGATTGATCTGATGACGAAAGATAAAAATGTGCATCGAAAGGTCGTAGTGTGAAAATATGTGCGTATAACTTACCCTACGACAAAGCTCAGCACTGATGATTGCCAGATCAGCAAGAGGTTGAAATAGAACATCGTGAAATTCTGGGTGACTGCGAGCCAAAGGTCTTGCATACAATTCGCGAGCGCTGCAGAGCGCCTCTCGGAATTCATCTTCCGCATGCAAAAGCTTCTCAGTAGCTCTATATCGCCTGTCGGTGTCTGAAAAATAAAAAATAATCAACTTTGTACGGGAAATTTTCAACAGGAAATACAGAAATTTCATTGTCATATTTTATGTATAGTATATAATATATATGTAAAAAAATCATTGTCCTCAACTCTCGGACACTGAAAAACTGTCCGGCAACGAATGCTTATGTGACAATGTCACTAATCGTTGTGTAAATGCTCGATTACGATAGATCACCAAGAAGGTATCGTTTGCTCAGTGATATCGAAAGATTTCCAGTAAACAGTGCAAACAAGTATATATGTTGAAAAAATGAGTAAAAATATAAAAATTCAATGAATGTCTCTTCGAATTAATACCCAAAAAGGATTATGGGTCCTACGTCAATATGAGTGGACAAGAATTTACCTCCGATGGGATTGAACTGCCTTGCGGAGTCCTCTATCAAAAGGACGTCCCCGTGGAGAAGGGCCACGTCTGCGGCTGGGTCAACTTCGGCCCGGGATCCAGCGAGGAGCAGCCTGGGTCGACATACTCGAAATTTGAGTAGAACAGAAGCAACTATCGAGGATACAGGCCCAGGTGAAAGGGCAGGTAGCTGAAAATTACATGGAAAATAAACTTCCGTTGGTAATATTACAGCATCTATAGATGCACATTGCGATAATGAACAGAAAGGAACTGGAGGTTGAAAATGTGCGATGTTCATATGTATTCTTAACGTTTTCGGGAAAGCTTGATTTTCTACTATAGCAATTACGAATTGAAAGTCAATGAAATCGAACAATTGAATTGGCAACCGATTCAGTAGCGCGAACTCCGATAATTAAGTGATTATTAGAACCGAGGAAAATAGATAATCGAATAGATCGGACCAGTTAGAAAATATATGAATAATTTCCAGGACACAAACTGGAGTGAATGGAAGGCTGTCCACCTTGGCCACCTTGGTCGAACAGACCTTGCCAAAGCCACAATTTCTTAGTATCGCACTAAAGGTGTGCGTTAACACGTCGCAGACCGACTGATTTCGATTTTATGCATATCCAATCTCAAGAAATTCTCATTCAATGACCCCGTAACTGATATTAAGATACAAATTTGACTGCCAGTACTTTAATGCAATACGATTAAGTGTGTTTATTATAGAATACTTCTGATCTAATTTAGTAGGTACATTCACGTTCGGTTATTGCAAATGATAAAGACGAGTCTGGCGTTAGTTAGCCATACGCGTGTATATTCGAACCCACTGAGCTTCATTTAGCCTTTTGGATACTTGGGTAGTGGAACTTGTTACTCGTTAGTGCATATAAGTATATATGGCATAGGTATATACCTACTTCAAGTATATAGGTAGGTATAATAATAAACGTTTACTATATCTCTTCGCGGCGAAGAGATTCTGTCTGGTAAACGCATGCAAATGATATTCTCATTCAAGTATCTAATTGTAGGATTACTTTCAGCTGACCGTCGTTCTTTCGCGAATTGCTCATCCTGCATGGATCGCAGATGTAATTCCATATAAACGCTATTTAACGCGAAGCTCCGAGGGGATACGGTTGAGTAAATTTAATCCAGTGTTTGTATCGCGATTAAAAATTGGCAACGATACTATAGCCACTGACATCAGGCCGATCTTATCCATTCATCTGCTTCGTTAAACTAAATTATAGTTATTGCTGTGATTAAAAAGGATGGATTGTACGATCACGAGTTTTTGGTGGTGTTGAAAGGCAGGCAATATTCTTGAATTAAATTTCAGCCAAGTGCGAGTTGGAGAAAAATCGAAATGCATTGATTCTTATTCGATAGCAATTGGCGATGCAGTGGAAATGAATCAGTCTGATGTTCGAGAGCGTTGGTATATTCGATCAAACGCCCACTCTCCCTTTTAATAAAGGCAAACCGGAATCGTAAGCCTGAATCTAAATTGCATAATTATACCGGCTTCTCTCGCACCCTCCTCCTCTCTTCTCATTTTTCTCTTATCCTTTTTCTCACATGACCCAGCCGCCGGTACGAGAATAACAAGATTGTAAATAATACGATATAGACGGTGGTGCGTGTATGTACAATCAAGAGGGTTGCGAACTGGAGTCATAAAAATATCAACGAAATTAGCCGGTTACGCTGTTTCAATGCAAATACGAATTCCAATTCTTTGGCAACTCTCTGCCGCCACTGACATATAAATAACTTTTATTCATTCAAAATTATATATGCACACAGCTCTACCACCCTGCAATGTAAAAACTGCATTCTCCGTACTTAGATAATTGCAGTTATTAAAGAAGGGGATATGCCCAACCTCAGGGATGTCTTCCTGAACCTGATAGACGTCTCGTCATCGCTGCTTGCACTTGGAATCGGTCCGTTGCCTGCGGGCGTGCATCCTGCCTCACCCAGAAATCGTATAGCAATTTATAGCACCAGATATCGTAACAATGAGCTTTGTTACATCGATTATCAATGGAGTAAACCAGAGTGAGGCAAGAAGTACAATAATTGATTTTCTCGCAACGAGTGACCAGTCTGACTGCAGGCCCACATTAGTTGTAGGTATACGTATGGTTGCACACTGACACTTATATTAATTGTAGGAACTACATGCGTAGCTGCTCCAAGAAGACAATGCAGCATTGTTATGACAGCGTTAAGTATGATAATTTCTCTTCGTCTTTTTCTTTTTTTTTTTGGTATTTCGGAAATCTGATGATACTTCTGAGTGTCATTTTTACAAGAGTTTCTAATTATCTAATGGCGATATACTTCCGCTATTAACAAACTACACAAGTCAGTGTATAGTATAAACTGTACAAAGGCACATGTGTGGATACAGTGGTTACGGTCGACGACTAATTGGCCACCCAACCCAACCCAACTCAACCCAACCCTATCTAACTCAATCTAAACCTAATCCAGATCATTGTAGGCGTCGTGTTATACGTATGCTGCCAACATTAACGCAAACCTCTGCAGCCCAAAACCTCAGATCAAATTCCAGCATCTTTTAGCAAAGAAATCCGAGGGGGGGCTCTCGTGCAGGTAAGAACGTTATCTTCTGAAGAAATTAAAGGAAATTTATGAGCTCATACATTCGAGTAATCGAAAAATAATGCAATTTATTAACTCAATTTGTTAAGGATGCATCTAAGAAGAAAAAGAGACTACATGGGTTTCATTTTTGCAATTTCGAATCCATATTGTATATTCTTTACCCCATCTAGGTATATATGTTACGCCAACATTGAATTAACGATCAAATATTGCCTACAGGTAAACCTAAATTGCAATCTATACATATAATACGTTCAGTACTCGCATAGCGCGACTGTTCTACAGCTCCGATGACTCATTGTTCGCGATCGCCTGCATCCTGGTGGATGACCGTGGTCCGGCACCGTTGTAAACGAGTGTTTCTTTGCTTTATCTGTATTCATGGTTTTTTTTTTTTTTTTTTTTGGTTTTTTTATTACACAGCGAATGATGACCCTCAGTTAATCATACCAAACGGTCAGAGATTTGGCTACATAGGTACAGATTTTTTTTTTCTTTTTATTTTCTCTTCTTTTTATTATTAAACGGACATAAACATTGACCGCGACATAGCATAGCTGTAGAGATACGAACGATCGATGGATACATAAACGACAGATCAGACAAGAGGTTTAAATTCCCCTGGCATATTAACCGGCAGTTTCGGAAAGTTGTTCCTTTTTTTTTTTTTTTTATCATACATACTGCTACCAACTATTCGTTGTAATCGAATATCGCGATTGTATCTTTTATCGCGATCATAACTATACTAACTATCTGTACACGGTCTACAATTATTTTTCTCTACACTCCTGCTGCGATAATACTTGCGGCCTTCGAAGTCGGAGACAAGAAAATATCTTTATGGTAATCCGTCAGGCTTGGTAAGGATTAGACACCTGTTTGAAATAAGTTATGTAAGCTATGGGCGCACCCATGGGGGATTAATTGCTATACGGGAATCTTCGAAGATGAATGAATCCTTCACGTGTTAAACATCTATAAAATACATTATACATATAGAAATTGAACACGTATATTGTAGCTGTGTGTCTCCGTGCGTGTGCGCTTGTCTTACAAGATTACATAAGCCAAAAAATCTAACTTCCCTTGTTTTCTTATATTATAGAAAACAATGAATCGTCATCAAACGCGTATTTCCTGTCTTAATTCTTTATTATATTGAGTGAGGCGATGCGGTAGAGAATTTTTTCTTCCTACCGGACGAAACGGTTTTCACTATTTACATCCATACCCAAAGCGGGTATGTATACGTATCTACTCTGTCTCCGTTCTCCGTTTTACGGCTAAAAACACACATAATTGTGCCAACTCTCCCGGAATTCCCTCTACGACGAATGATATATAGGTACATTTACCGGGTAAAGTTTCACGAGGATTTATACGTCTATAAAACATAATGCTGTTCGAAACGAGACACAATTAACAAATTATCTAAGTAATTTTGTCCACCTTCTAAGTATCAGCACAAACATACCTATTATACGAAGTTCTAAGGATGTGAATGATAAAAATGGTACACATGAAATTTATTCAACGTTTTATTGGTCGGCAGAGGTAAAGGAAAAAAATAAATAATGAATTTGCGTGAAAATGAGACCTTGTACGATTCCTCATGCAATATCATAGGTATATACATATGAGTATACGCTGAAAGACTCTTTAGAGTTACACGCACGTCGAGTTTGATAGGATGGAAACTGCAGTTGACGCACAAACGATAATTCAAATGATTAGGAATGATTGTTTCTTCTTTTAGTGAAAAATAATCTTTCCCAACGTTCTCAGGCATAGTATGTTATTTCTAGTACTGGTACAATACTACGAGACGATGCACTTAAGAGGAGGGGTAGGGGGGGGATTTCCGCAAGTTCAATATAGGTACTCGTCTGATTAAAGTGGGCCGAAAATTTACTCGATTTTATAATCGCCACGCTTGAAAGCACATCACGCATGACACGTTTAAATTGCCACTCGACATAATAACGACTGGTACAGGTACTGTGAAACAAATTCTGGGACATACGGAGTTAGAATATGCGGCTAGTATAAGGGATTGACACATAGTATACACGCACACTGATACTTGGGAGTTGAAAACAAAGCCGAGAGATTATATCCTAATACGTCGTACAACGAGTAATTTGCTTGAGAGCCACGTTTGTCACGTAACATAAGCCCAAGGCCACCTATAGACTCGTATATATATATATATTGTACTCGACGAAGAGGCCGCCGTAGAACCGATGGAAGAAACACTCTCCTGTATGGTTGTATTATACATAGATATGTGAAGAAAAAAATTGAAGAAAATAGAAATACATGAGCAAAGTGCTAAACGAAATTCAAATATACGTGTAGCTGGAATAATGCCAATCCCCATATACCGTATGTAATATATTTAGCTCTCTCTGGACCAGGCGAGGCTCGACCAGCTGTAACATTTCGCCTTGTTTCAAGTATGGTTTCGCTGCAAAGTAAAAGCGGGATTTTATGTTCGCGATATAATGGACATAGTTCGATCGGCTGGAGCAGGTAGATCGACGAGAAATTCTCGAGTTGTTGGGGCATGAATGAAAAATTGAGATGCCAAGCGTATGCCTCGTTCTCGACGGGAGTCGACGCGATGTATTAAACATGGGGAACTCCTTCGTCGCATTGAAATATTGTCTAGCAAATTGTTCAATTGTGAATTTAGATTGGCACGATTGTGGACAGGATTGGAATCAGGATGCATATATATATATCGATATATACTCGTCTTGGACTCCTTGTCGTCGTCTACTCTTTATATTTGTGTATATCTAGGTACACCTTATGGCTTATATATACCCATAATCAAAAAATCACGGCTCAAGATAGATACTCGAGATATTTTTTCCCTATTTCTTCTATCATTTAATTTTCGGCATCGCGTACAATCGACTATAACATATTCCATATTATATATCTATATACTAGAAACTCCATAAATTATACACTGATTTTTTACTATGAGTCATCATTCTTAAGCTGTTAGGTAACCTGCACGAGCACCTATGACGAATCGATTTCTAGAACTAAATTTTGTAATAAACTCCTCGCGTGCTAAGTGAACTCGATACAAACCGCACATATAGTGTTACCGTACCTCCTGTATATACGTATATATATACATTATACCAGTTACAGACCATAAACAAAGTATAGATACGTTACATACATATATTATACATAATGCCACACATGTTCATGTTCCATGTTCCCGGACAAAAAGTAGCAATAGCTAAAAATGTCTATGCAGGTAGGTATATAGGAGAAATTTGCGCACCGCACCAGTCCTTAGACTAGTTTAACTCGAGATTTTACGTAACGAGATTAGGTATTGCGGATAAGTCGTACGCGTCCATCACGTCGAATAATTACAATTAGATTTATAAGTGCTCTCGAATGTTGTATATAAAAAAAAAAAACGAAAAAAGGGTGAGTTCATTATGTTATTTGAGCTAATTTTTCAACGATTTAATTCGGTTTCTTATTATTATAGCCCTTAAGCAGTGTTAAGGAATTATTTAACTGTGAAAGTATAAGGAAAGTTAAGAAATATTTGGAGATGCGGATAGTCGGTGGACTCTAAGCCTCGGGCGAGTAACGAACGCTGATCGTACTTTCTGGTTGCGTAAGTCGATTCTGAATAAAAAAATAAAAAAAAAAAAAAAAACTATGAATGCAGAATAAACCGACGAAACGCAGGAAGTACGGATTCCACGGCTCTTCCGGTCGTTATCTCGTTCAGCACAAGCTCTAATGACAATGTTTACCTCTTCGGATATGACTAACGAATTATCAACGCTCTTGATGTGTCGGGGGATTTCAGAAGAAAATTTCGAAAATGATAAATTTTGCGAAGATTTGAAACATCCTACGTTTTGATAATAACCGAAAAGATTCTCCCCCCGGTGGACAAAAAAAAAAAAAAAACACCCTGATGCATAATCATTTCCACAAATTGAGTTACCCAACGATTGGCAACGTCGTTGGTTAACCGGGGCAGTCAATGACCGAGGGCTCCGGGTGTCAGATCCATATATGTTGTTTCGTAAGATTTAGTAACTGGTACATGGTGCCTTCTTTATTGATAACGAGTGAGTAATCGTTGCTTTGTTATGCTTTGAGCGGCACGCTTTTGAGTGAAAATGATAACGAGTCTATAGTTGAATTTGCGCCAGACGTACGTTCGTCAGCGATGTTTGAAATGATTGGGACTAACCAGCTGAGTAATTAGCGTAATTAGTTACGGGGCAATTATCCTGAGTTATACTGGTTTCATATTTAAGTATTTTTAAATGGTAAGGCTGTCTAGTACTCCGTTGAATCATACAGATGACGGAAGCTGCTTATTAGCTCGATTAACGCGCTCTACCATAAGGTTGTTGTTCAGTAACACTCGGAACGGTTCGAGTGTGTTTATATGTATCAACGATTGAGTCCATTCCCCATATAAAGCGATTAATCAGTGTTAAACAACGACGGAACTCGGAGATAAAACGGAGTGTATGAATATTGTCGATTAGCCGAGATCAAGTGAGAATTAAGTAGAATATTTGAATGCGTGTCAAGCTGCGAGTGACGAGTATGTGTAGGTGTACGACGATTCACGTCGAATGTCAGGATTGAACTTTCGGTTGAATTAAACTTTACCGAATAAACGTACCTACCTAGGTAGAGGAATATTTTAATGACGTTTCACTCCGAAAAAAAACTTGTATTTTGTTTACAGTGAATTTCAGCCAACCGGGGGAGAAACGCGATTGGTTTGTCTCGCACATGCAAATTGTGAACGACAAGAGTAGGTATGCTTATTACCTCGCACGTCACATATATACGTCGGAGATGATGACGGCATGTCGGCTCCAGCGAAACGTGTAGATTAAAAATCGAAAAGGAAGAAAAGTTCGCGAAATATCGAGGGCGAATTGATCTGCAGTGAGATATACAGATAGGTATATCCCAGTGCAAAAAAGCCTCTCGAAAGCAATTAATAATTGAAATAAATTAACAGTACGGCGCCCACTCGCGGTGTAGGTCACCAGGTTGGTCCTACACGACGAAAAAGGTGCGAGCATCGGGCCGCAAGGCCACGTCGTGGGCGGCGAGATTGTTGACGGGTTTGCAGCTGAGCCGTGATAATATATAGATTTCTTAGGTCACCCTAGGTCACTCTCGGAGAAACCGTACCACCGGTGATCGCGTGAACTTTGAGGTAGCGGATGAATGTCAAAGCGGAAGTAGCGTCGCGTCGCCGTTGACCGAATTCTCCGGAATTATCTGAATGCGTGAATATTTGCAAAAGTATCGGAGTCTCGATTTCAGCGAAAAAATTTCGTAAAAATATGGATTTTAGATTATATCGCGATTAAATTTTAGCCAAAGTCGAGAAGGAAAGTCGTCGAAAATAATCAGCAACCGGTACAGCTATATTCTAGGTTGCCAAAATGTAAACCCACGCAGTAATGAATCACTGAATAATAAATGAAAGGTGAGAAGTAAGGCCGGGCCTGAAAATTTGCAATGATAAGTCTTATGCTTTTAGATATATCCTGAAATCCACATACATATAAATATAATATGTAGATATCTACGTGTCTTGGGTTTGTCTCGTGGTACTAGCAGTGCGTGACGTTTGCAGTGAATTCCGTTACTCCGATTATATGTATCGACTATCTACAAGATAAGTACCGTATGTTCTCCGCGTTTCGAATGATCGTAATATCTTTCGAACGTTACCAGTGCCCAGCGAGACAGTTTGATGGAAATTATATGAGAGCGTATACTCGCGCGAAATCATCGTTAAGATGTATGAATAATATACTGCGGAAATACCGGCGCAGAGTTGCACCGATATATGACGTTCCAAAACCAGTCTACCAAAAGAATGAAAAGGCCAGAAGGTTGCTTCGAAGGTTAAAACTCGAGATCCGACAGCCCGACAACAATACGACTCGTAATTCGTACGTAGAACATACATCAAAGAAGGCTCTGCTCTACTTTATTATCATTTTACCTTCACATTTCAATGCACCGTACTTTTAGCGCGTTAAATTTGTTATAGTCACCGCGGTATCCCGCATCGTCAGTCCGCAAACCAGTATAGGTATATGAGGTATACGTATTTCTTAGTTACGACCATTACTCCGGGCATTTTAACGTCACGAACTTAATAATAAAGATTTAAAGAGTGTTTGAAGAGAAATGACCGCGTACTCGAGCGGGCTCTTCGATCATATCTGTGGGACTGAACAAGGTGTCGAAATATGATTTGCGGCAATGCGCCTTACGCAGTCGGAAATACGCCACGGAGACAAGTATAAGAAGATTGGAGATCGCAGGCCATATATTTTCATCAAAATACTAGAAAATGACGCAAAAGTCAATATTTCGAGACAACAGAAAGTCGTTTTAATTTTTCAAACTAGGCACACGTTATACCCACCGATCGCTTTCGGTGAGATTACTCGAGGCGATGGCAGCCTTTGACACAGCTGCTCTGGAGAAGAAAGCGGTGATAAACGGCTTTCGAAGCTCCCGCATCCGCGTTTGCCCAATGAAACTATAGATAATGACACTATGTATATTGCATACGACTGAATTCTATACAATTTGCTCTTTGACTTGTGTACCTAATTATAAAAGAAGGAATAAGAAATGTGTTGAAAATATGTTTGGAGTAAAAGAAATTCGGAGAGATCTTTCCATGCGTAGCTTTTAACCGAGTGATTTTTAGCGAGAAAAATAATTTGATACTTTAACGAGACATCCGGTATAAATATGCGACGCTGGTAGTTTCCGGCGTTTAGAAATGATCTTTATCTTCTAGGATTCAAGTTTATGCCGGACTGCACCGCTCTCTAGGCGCTGTTCCGTAGATAATGGACATTTCCGCAACTTGTTCATAGCTTCACGGATTCGGGTTAACTTTTGAGTAAATGAAAATGCGAGTTATAATTTTGGAGAAAACATTACAATGGCGTAATAATTATTTATAAAGATTTGCCGAATTTGTAGCATCGACGCCTGTAGGTACCTCGATTAAATTTATACGATAACGGATATACCTATATGAACGCGTTTAACGCGCGACCCGTTTGTCGACGCCTTCGCGAATTTCTAAACGATTCAGTTGAAAAAGCTGCCCACAGCGCATTGACCAACTCTGGCTGATCTAGTATTCTGCAAAGACTTCGCGATCGATTCGGTATTCCCATCGTATGTTCAGCTACCTTTTCCTCCTCGCGTTCGAACACGTCGTATATAACTCTCTGGCTAGCTAAAGTTCCCACAAACAAGGAGATAATATTATTTTTCACGAAGAAAAGAGGCGATCACTGCAGTGACCTGATTTGTACTGAAATTTCATGACTATGAGCTTTCGCGATATGTGAATCACCACGATTCTCGACTTCCTAACTATCGACCAAACTGAATCGGGTATGCATTTGATTAACGAGGTTAACGGGAGTTTCACTTTATCTACGATTAGCGACGATTCTGTAAGTCTCAAAGTACCCTACCTACGCCTATTTCACACCAAGGTGAAAAATAACTGACACGAGACCTAATTGGCTCCCCAGCTTATTTGCACATTAGTTTACAAATATTCGCGAGTATATAATATTTGTTCTATCAATGAACAGTTATAACATATATAATACCTGTCGTACGAATGCATCCGTAAAATATGTGTGCGAGCGAAACTGGCGACACTTTGGAGACGGGGGTCTTGAGACGACGGAAAAAATTTCCATATATTTGATTAGCATAAAGTAATAGTCAAAGATAAACGTTGAAGGTTGGAAAACCTTGAGGTCGGATGTTCCACTCGTGATAGCTGAGGGTGCTTTGGCTTTGGCGTTGAGAATTGTTCCATAATGAATTTAATTTTAGTAAAATATTATGCTGCTGAGTTAGCTGGAAGACTGGTTGTTGGTGGTTACCTGGTTGGATCATTAGTGGCTCTCGGTTGTGCTAAAATACGACTATGTCGCCAGGCCTGAAATAATTTGTTTATTTTTCTCCACACCGTCCTTTGGTTTCCTAATCTCTACGTGACTTGGCGAGTCATCAGTGAAGGATTCTCACAACAGCTTCGTTAACAGTCTAGTCTTTTAGTATTCAGGTTCTTCGAGAATGGAATAAACCTTAGATCGATTCAGTATCACGTTTTCGGATACGATAATTGAACGGAAACGGTCATGTGTCTTTTTCTAAATTAGTATTCGGCTTGCGAGATGCGGAATTTAGTTACATTTTAATTACCACTCACCCCAAATTCGGGATGTATAAGAGTAGGAGATATGTAGCTAAGCTTGGAGAGCAGTTGGCGTAGCGACACCGTCTGCGAATGTGAATTAGGATGTCAGATATCACGGCTTACCGTTATGTGGAGCGAACTTCGTGGACATAGGTATAATGGTGAAAGTAGCGACACCCACTTGTCGCAAAATGTTTTGTCAGTCTCTGCGTATGGTCCGCGGTTCGGGACTGTCGAATTGCAAATCGTCATGTTACAAAGATTTTGTAATAAACCATTGTGTTCATGCATCTATGCTCTAGGATCCTCCCGGTTAAAAACCTTATCAAAAAGATCTGCCGGCTTAGTTCAATAATTCATATTCGTTATATAGCCGGGGAACGACAAGTCCTCTAATAAAAATTCGCCAACGAGGTAGTTCAAAATTATCTTCAGAAGTGAGATGTAATTATTAAAGACAATTAGGCAATCTGAAACGAGCGATGAATTGCAAATTTCGACGAGCGTGTCAACTAAAAATATTCTCGTGGCTGTTACGGGCAAGATATTTCTCAGTGAAAATCAGCTGTACACGAATACGATCTCACAAGGTTTCCCCAATGGCTTTATATGTATGGCTATAGCCCATATAGGTGAATATTATTGAATGAATTGGCCAGCTCCTTCAGGCTTGAATCAAATTTTCGTCAGGTATTGTTATTCCGGCGATTGGTCACGCAGAAGGATCTGTCCATCGTGATCAGTCACGCATATACGTACATGTGTACATGCATGCATGCATGTACCGGGTATGTCCTTTGCGGATTAGAAGCCAGTACCATCGGTGACTGCCTTTCTCGTCACCCTGTCCACCTACTTACGACCCGAGTACGGATCACCGCAAAAAATTATGTCACCGTCGCAGTACACCTCCGCGAACCACATTTACATTTCGACTTATGGTGACGTCATTAATGTTAGGATTTCTCTGAAGATGTCCTTTTACCTAGTTCCTATCCTGCAGCGAGGCCGTCGCCATATATATTCCGTACGAAACCCAATTAGCCAAAGGTTGCAACTCCACATATTATAATGAGTGAAAAACTAATTAGGCAGAAACGCGCAATTAAACTTTTCAAACAGAAGCAACAGACTTTTGACGACACTTCACTGTTAGATAAGACACGTATGAGATTCGTCGCTTTGTTGAACATCCTATTATTACAGTAGCCAGTGAAAGGATCTCTGCGTAACTCGCTATCTCATACCATCTGCGGTACTTATCTCGATCTATTAATTCTGCATGGACTATGGATCCGGTGATCGAGATCAAGACCAAGATAGTTTAATCCGAGACAAAGATGAACAAATAAGACCGGTCCGAAAGTGACTAGACCATTCGACTCCACGAGCATTTCCATGCTTTAAAATTGAATTTGCAAAATGTTCCCACGAATTGATAGACCAGAAAATAGGGAGGATTTCTGTTTAACTTGACTGTGAGTGAAGACAATTCTAATCGATCATTCCAATAGCCTTAATAATTTGTCAAAAAATATCCCGTAGGCTCGTGGCCAGAAATTAGCATAAACTATTTTGCAATAAAGCGTCAGAAATATACAGGATGGGTATGTCTGAAAATTATTTCATAATATTCAATTACGAAACTTTGAGCTTGAATTTCTGCGCGGACACACGCGAATGCCGATTCATTATCGGTTTGCTAAATTACTGAGCCTTGTTGCAAAATAAGATCGGCGAACATGAATGATGCGAAGAATTTCTCCCGGTATAGAGAAGCGACTGCATCTCGGAATCATAATAGCGTCAATAACTTTCGGGATGCATTGCCTTATACTTCAATGTACATGCACTCTTGGTTTTCTAGTATATATTCAAAGAATGATGTAAATGCGTATATAACTGAGTATTTTTGGTCCGGTTAACGGAGTCTGTATTGGTCATGAGGCTGAATTCGTGAATGCGAATAGTCTTGATGTGGCGTTGCTCGCGTTGGTTGCAGAAGTCAATCGCAGTTCAATGTCCCAATTCTGGTTCTTCCAGATACATCAACAGTCGGATAATTTACGGTAAAAAGCTCCGATCAATTGTCAGAAACTGACCACTATACGTAGATTTGTTTGAAAGACGAAGCCAAGGCATCACACGTAATCGGATCGTTTACTGCTTGTTGCCATTACTTATTATAGACAATCTGTTATAGAAAACTGAAAGAAATCGAGGCGTGACTCAAGATTCTATTATAAATATCTGCATGAGTGATGTTATAGCAGCAACAGAGAATTACGCTATAATATATGCTCTTCTATTCCATCGCAGATTCGGTTGACTGATATAGAAAGTGAGATATAGGTGAATGAAGTGAAAAAATTCAAAGCGTATTATACCGATTTGTATACAAGATCCTTAGCGTCTATCAAAAATTTCCGCTATAGAACACCTTGAGTCTCTTCATACTTTTGTCCTATGTAGATGTACGTTGCAGCGATAGAAATCGACACAAATCCCATTTCTATATTCAGGCAGATCCAGTTAGTGTTTTCTGCTTTCTGGCTATCGGTTTCTGGTTTCTGATTGAACAAGAAGGGAAGTCCACTTCCTGATTTATAAAAAAAAGTTTATTGAACGCGCCAAGAGTTTATCGAGGACAGTCGACCTCTGCTAGAATCTTTCCTACTTTATTTATCTCTCCTTCCCTCCTCGCTGACCATACACCACCTCGCCATTACTCGTTTAAGTACAATGAAATTTTTAATCGCTTGATTGCTTTAGAATAACATAAGAAACGTAGGGAAGAAGAGATCGTCTCGATTGCCTCAGAGATTTAAATTACGAGCTGTGAGATTTATCGTCCTCGGACAAGTCCGAGAACGATTACTCGGTTAATAAATCGCTCTCTCTTTCTCTATATCAGGTTTTCCGAGAATAAATAGCATTGTTTGCATGGGGCTGGCTACGGTATGACGCGGCTTGTACACTGAGTAAAAGATACGCGGCTCGAAGGTATCAGCGCGTAGATTTATAAGTCTGATGTTTCATTACACCTCGATTAGTCATACGTTGAAAGGAATCAGTGTGTTATTATTGTTATGAATTCACGACGATGATCCCAAAATCGGTATGAAGAGGTGGGATTATTCGAATTTGCAATTAAACTCATGAACTATTCATGCCAATAATTTTCAACATTCATTTATAAGCCAACCATCATCCGGTCTAGACAAATCGAGCCACTCACTAACGTAACGTAAGTCACCGCTGATGACTGGACTCTGCGGACGACACAATGATAAATAAATTAACATTCAAATATCTTGAATGACGGATATATACCGCGTCCGATTATTCCCCGCAAGTAGTCCTTGGCCTAACGATCACCACAGCAGAAGACACCTTATCCTGACGTCAACTTAAATGCTTACACGTACGCCCCCTACCCACGCGATATTTTCTACGCAGAATTTAGTTAGGAATCTTGTAAAGCGACTCAGTATGTCGTTTCGTTGCGGATAATAAATAACGTATGATACGTAATAATTGAATGACTTGAAAAAAAAGAAACACTTTATGAATCCACGAGTCAATTTTCTTCACATATATCCCAGTTTTTTTTTTTTTTTCTACCATATCGACTATCATAATATAGTTATGAGATGTACGCGAAGGGAATAACAACGGAGGACATGAGATGCGTACTGCGTAGGTGTATTTGTGCGAAAGGCGTCGCGACGCGTCCGTCCTTGGCTTCCGCGAGCTGTTCAACAGGTAGAGGTATAAGCCCATGAGTCTGCTCTTCCATCCATCCATCCATTCGTTCGTTCGCCCTCTCTCAGATGCCTAATGCTCAACATGGAGAGAGATTACCATCGACTTTACCGAAGCGTGTCAACCATACGAACCAAAAGTGCTTCTCGACAGCCTATTGACCACTTTGGCTCCATGCGTGTGTATCCCCTTCCTTTTTGCCGCATAGAATTGTGCGTGGGCGTCGATTCGATGGTATTGCACGAATGTGTACGTTCGGATCAGTTTATCCACTTGGCTAATCCAGGTGGAGAATTATTTCTGGTTTTATAACTTACCGTGGTTTGAATGGATGCACTTTTTGAAATACATTTTATCGATTTATAATCTGAGATTGAAAAAAGTATGATGAAAATGTAACCGTGATATAAGACGGGCGATAACTAGATGATAATTTATCACGTAATACAGCGTCGTACGAGTCCGCGAACAACATATGCGGAAACCACGTCAACAACATTTTATAAAACTAGTCTCCCTCGATATCCAAGAGTCGGAGTATATAAGTCGCGATAGAGCGTATCGAGTAGGCACACATTTAGCTTAACTTGTGTAACAACTCCCGTGGGAACTTTGTGTGATCAATGATTCTTCAGATCGAAGGACAAATTGCTTGCACGCAATCTTGATAGCAAAGATTTGTCTCGGGCGATATTTAATAAATATTTCAAAATATCTGGACAGGATGCATCTCGATCGACAAAATTGTTATGAGATGTAAAAATATTTCTCGATATATCGGGATATTATTGCGTCGCAGCTTCTCATTTTGGTGTTGTTTTCTCGACTCTTTTACAGAGGTATACTAAATCGATTCGAGATCATTCGCAGCAGTGTCTCTGATAGGGATATATGATTCTTGATTAACGATAATAATACCTAGACTGAAAAAGAAAAACCTGGCGTTTATTATAGCTACACGATTTCCGATGGACAATGAATGTTATTGCAATTGATTTGCGCGTAAACATCATCGAGCGTGGTGGTAAAGTTGTTCAATTAGAAAGCCCCCCCGTACTCATATACTCATACTTCGATCAGTTCCTTAACCTTCGCAGATATTACGCCTGCAGCTTGGTACGTGGCTGGTAATAAGATAATAAAGCTTTCTTTTTTTTTTCTTTTTTTTTTATGCCGTTTAGATATCGGATTTGAAAATCATGCTTATAATTGCGTAACAAATGTATCTAATAAAGAGAGGACTCGGTGAAAATGAATTGAAAATCCTAATACCAGATCCGTCGTTTTTGAACTCCAAACATGACTTTTGGTTTTTTGAAAATTACGTCGCTAACCCACTGACGAAGCGTATCGGTATGTGGCACAACATTTATACTATAGGTAAGATCGACGAATGATGATAATGCCGTTTTGCGCAGATGTTCGATCGACCTAACGAACAGGAGTTATCGTAATGAGGATTACAATAACAATAACACACCGAGAGTAAAAGTAGGTATGCATAGTAATCACTGGTTAAAGATCTACACAAAGACCTTGGGGGATCGTATTGCTGCAAACCTATCGATAATTAATCATTACACAGTGAAGAATGATCGTTACCGATTCGAAGGAATTGGAAAGACAATGGCAACGCGTTACCAATTGATTCACGATAAAAATGTGTGAATAATGAACTTGATCGAAAATCTTCCGGTCCAAAAATCTCCCGAGTATATCACTGAGAATAATAACTAGTCAATCATGAATCGTATTAGGAAGTTTATTGGTCCAAACGAGAAGGTTACAGTTTATCAATATTCCATAATTTATGAAATACTGAAATCAATGTATTCTGGGTGGAAATTTCTGGACCTATATATATGCACACATGTAGTGTGTATACATAGATATCCTGAACACGTGCGTGGGCTGGTCCAGATGTGGGAATTATCGGCGTGAGGCGTTTCTACCCTTCTGACCCCCTGGCCAGTTATACAGAATTTGTTTACATTATGATGAAATACTGGCGCCGACCACGACGTCACCACCAAACTGAGATTAACGACTCTGAGGGAAAAGGTCCAGCGATTTAGTATGCAGTATCAAGCACGTATATGGTGTCTATAATGAAGTAGACATTATGGTAAATTCCGGGTTCAAATAGCAACTAAATTTCGACGCAATGGTATAAGGGCTTTAGGGTCAAACCTCTTCTAAAATGCGACATTGCTATGAAGTTTATAGTTCCATAAATCAAACCGAAGACATTTGCGGTTTTGAAGTAAGTGGTTGGTCGTCGACTGACCACTAGCATTTGTATCTACGGGATTGTCGAGATAAACATAGTTATATTAACAACGAACATCAACTTTTAGCAGCAAGTACTTCCTGCCTTGAAGTGGGAGCGGCTGCAAAGCCATTATTAGAGTGATGGTGGTCACTTTCACGGACGGTTCAATTATTCCAGACTCGTCACTCGCTACGATCACTAAAAATAAACCTTTGAAATGAAATGAAATTATCGGGAAATAAACCGACACGAGTATAAGATTCTATAAAGACATTAAATTTCTCTTAAACAGAGAGAGAGAGGGAGAGAGAAAAAAGGAAACCGTAAGAATACGTTTTTAATTAAAATGACGAATACACTCTCGCGGAGATTGCGTTCAGCAACTATTACGCAATAAATTTAATACTCTAATGATTTATAAGAAATTTCATTCTCAGTACGCATAAATCAGAACGTATGCATCTCTTTGTTGCATATGAAGATCATTAATAATTACAGGTCCGAGATGTGACTGTGAGATTGTGACTCTTGACCTCCCACTAAGCGAACACCTTTGGGTGGAAGTAGAGTGAAACTGTAATCCATAAAATCACCGGTCTAATTTCTCGGTGGTCGAGTATATAGATAACGTTTGTATCCATACAATTCCAGTTGTTTTCATAGTGGATTCGTTCCAATGACCGCGCAGACCCCAGTCGCATCCTGGCAACAAACAACACCCATTTTTCATCTCTCCAACCGCGACTTTATTATTAATTAGTTATCCGATGTACGACAAAGTGGTCACTGAGATCAAATATATCATATCTAAAATTTTATCGCTATTACAAATCGTTTGAATTATGTGGTTTATATGATACGTGCCAAATCTCTCCACCCATACATCGTCACTCTTTGAATTTTTTGTCAGTATAGAATATCCTACATATCCGATGACGCTAAATTTCGGAATCATCATAACTTATTGAATTAATTGTAATAACTACATCGCAATTTTTTGTTAACTAAACTCCCGAAAAAGTTTCGCATAAATTCCGGCACAATAAAAGCAAAGCAGCTAGCTTCGATAACATGTTCTCGAATCATGAATTCGTTGGGACCCCCAAATCATAAATGCAGACGAGGTGGACCAAGGTAGGTGTATATACCGGGACCGATTTCTCTACGCAGTTATTAGTTCAGTATAATTGAGCGACACGAAACACACTATTATATACCACAAAGACAAATGGCGATCCCGTCGAGCTGCTCTGAAATTAGCATCATGGCAGAAAGGTACAATTTTCCGTTTGACAGCTCCTAAGTTTCGTACATATTATCAGAAAATTGCCAGTCTACCAGTGAGTCAACTTTACTGAATGCAGAAAAGATAAAAAACGAGATATACATATCGAAAGAATCCATGCGGAAACGATATGGACGGTGACGTTGTGCTAGACGTTTCAAAGGCCAAGGGTAACGTGGCTACTGGTACTAGCAACGGGGTTTTAGATAGTTGGTGGGAGAATACTGAACAGGAGACTAACGACGAATGGTTTTCATACGCCCAAATCACTGAATACATCCTCTACCCCCGCGAAAAACGTGATTCTAGTTACGAAAATGGTGCAGGAGATCGAGAGCGCAAGATCCCAATGCGAAGAAGTCTTTTTCCCTTTGTGGCTCCCTATGTGTTGTTTCACTCCGTCGATTGCAAATGTCCTAAGCTTTCAGCCAGTATCAGTAAACACTTGAAATGGAAGCTGAGTGGAGTAACGCCAAAACTGGTAATCCGAACGCTTCGTAAATCAGGGTATCATTTGGTCACTACATCAGAAGACTGGTCTGGAATTTGGAATCGATCGCCGAGTGATCGGTTATCGTTTACAGATCTTGAAAGTTTCCAAAAACTGAACTGCTTTCCAGGGTCATTTAATCTCGGAAGCAAGGATCATCTATGGACCAACTTCTACCGAATGAGGAAAAAGTTCGGTTCAAGTCACTTCGATTTCGTTCCTGAGTCATTCGTTCTTCCACGAGATATGGGGAAGTTCAAGGACGCGTGGAAAAAAAGTATCGGAGATAAGTGGATCGTTAAGCCACCGTCGTCTGGGCGTGGGCAAGGTATACGTGTAATTGATCAATGGTGGGAAGTTCCCAAGTGGCACTTGGTTGTGGTACAACGTTATATCACCAAACCGAAGCTCATAAATGGGTCGAAGTTTGACTTGCGAGTCTACGTACTTGTCACCAGTATCGATCCCCTTCGCATCTACATCTACAACGAGGGTCTGGTCAGATTTGCGTCAGTGAAATACGTCGACGATTCTATGAACCTGAACGACCGTTTCATGCACCTTACTAACACCAGTATCAACAAGTACAGCCCATATTACGTCGTAAATGACAGCGTGGACTCCTGCCACGGACATAAATGGTCCTTCAATACATTGTGGACGTACCTAAAGCGGGATAACGTCAACGTCAAGATTTTGTGGAACGGAATCAAGAATATAGTCATTAAAACATTGATCAGCGGAGAGGCTGCAATGAGTGCTATGATTAAGGAGAACGTTGCTTCGACGTACAGTTGTTACGAGCTTTACGGTTTTGACATTCTACTTGACGAGGAGTATAAGCCCTGGCTTTTGGAGGTGAACACATTGCCCTCTTTGCACAGTGACTCGTCTTTAGACATAGCCATTAAGGCCCCGCTGATAAGGAACGTTCTGAACATGGTCGGTTATCAGTTGCCCGGTAATATGACCGTCTTCCAAGAACGTCAACTCGCCAAGGAGTATAACTGTGCAAAAATGCGTCAGGACGAGCGGATGTACAGCAAGATGCTCAGCTCCGAAGAGACCCGTAAGCAAAATGAATTTCTCCAATCACCGGAACGAGCTAATTACATTTTGGCAATCCTCAAGAATTTAACAAGGGACGATATTCGTCAGCTGATTCGTTACGAGGATGAACTTACCCAGTTGGACAGATTCGAAAAGATTTTTCCCACCTGTGACACCTACGAGTATCATGAGTTCTTTAAAACTCCGAAATATTACAACCTGCTATTCGATGCTTGGGAGTTTCAAGCCGTCAAGGATAGACGATCAGGAATTCAACGACTGAAAACTTTTTGCAGGAAAAAACTCCACTTGGAACCAGTCGTACGGTGATCTCCGGTTTGTCCTGTCCAGCCTTCTGTTTTTTTTAAGCAATATGCTCCGGTTATCCGAAAAAATATAATCGTTCAAGTCTCACTGTGTCAAATAAACTTTTTCACATTGAACCGGAAACGATTTTCTACATTTAACGTCAGATCTACCTAGTAGAAATATCAAAGAATTCTTTATGCCGTTAAGATGCCAACAATTTTCTAAATTATTTCAAGTGACGAAGTCGAAAGTACATACTGCACTTTCCCTTACATCAAATATTAACAGTTTTAACGAGAACAAGGTATCACTACTTTGCAAATGAACTGAGACTTGCTCTCTCGACGTTATCCTCATACTTTAGTCTTTGACTGCAAACAGATTTTCAGAAAAAAATTTCAGTTCATAGACATATTGACAAATACAATTACTCAAACTGCCAGTAGTCAAGAGCGATAACTAGTACGTTGTATAAATGCGACATATATGTTGGCACGGATTTTCGTAAGACTGCTCCGGGCGCCAGCCCTTGGCATGGCCTTGATCCAATCTAATGTTAATTTAGTGTGCCGTATGCAAGAGTTCATTAGACTCGTGGTTTGGTTTTAGCGATTAATTTAAGAGTATAGGTTCAGTCTTGTGTGTTCCACATTCGCATGCAGGATACGACCTTAGAATTCAAATATCGTCCGACTGGAGTTGCCGGGTGCAGTAATTAACGACGTATGAGAAAGCCAAAGCCTGAATACCATCAATCAAAAATTCGTACCAAAAATTTTGACCTTCGCTTTTTTTTCCTGCCGCAGATAAAAACGCAGTTATTTCAATGGTGTACAAATTCGTATCGGACTCAGGACTTATGAATAATGTGGTATGAAAGTTTTCGATGCTATTTCCAGAATGTTACGTGACAAGTAGCCAACGGACCCAGGTAGACGTGGTATTACAACAACACTCTACGTTAAGAATAGACCAACCGCACTAAACCACCGGTTGGTCGATTGTCACCGCCAAAAATATTCTCGAAAGCATAAAATAAAAGGAGATAAAAGTAAATAGAAACGTATTAACGATATCCACAACTTCCTGTTCGATCCAGGCATGCATATGGACGCAGCTATATACCACACCTTATATACCTACCTGAGGATGCCCCTCCATATCAGAGAGGTACAACTTGGCTTAGTCTATGGGAAAGTGCCCAAGTACCCCGTATTTTAATTCTATATCTACGGTTCAGGCGAACAACAAAAAACTGTCTTTGCTTCCAATGACTGTCGACATGTTCAGTCTTTCAAAGTCCGTGAATCCATGAATCCCTGAATTCTGGAGTGGGTGTATGTGTGTAGGCAGGCCTATGCGCCTAAGTGGTTTGTGAAGGTATTCGTACTTCGACAGGCTAATGTAAGGTAATGTTTGAAGTACTGTTTTTTTAGGATGTTGACGTTCGTTATAATGAAAACTTATTTACGTCACTGACGGAATCGTTGCATAACGATTCGTCCTATCTGAAATGCAACGCGCTAAAAATACGAATTCGTAGATCCAGTCGCTCGGCGTGTTGTCTTAGCAAATGGTTTCGCTCCATTTACAGAGTCTGACAAGCTGCGGACTGAGTCTAAAGAAAACCTAATTGCAGAATAATGCATATGGTCAGTGCCATGGACCTAATTATTCGTCAGGTATCAAGCGATTCGTAAAATAAACCAGGAACTACGAAATGCAATTCCTCGGATTAGGGAAATTTGAATTGAGCCGAAAATGGTTTACGTTCTAAAATTACAGGATATCCCAGATCGGAAAGGATGCGAAATTATTTCTAGCGGACGAATCCAATTCACGCGTAATGAGCGGACGAATTGAAATTCAATAATTAGAACGGAAGCGTTCCGTTTCAATTTCAATAAAAGGATAATATTGGCCTTTTTAAATGACTTTCTCCAACGCAGTAAATTATCGCTCCTCATAGAATAACGCTTTTTCATATGGCATAACGTAACTGTACTTAAATCATACATTTGAGATAATTTCCTTCTTTCTTTCCGCAAAGTAGCTCTCCGCGAGTTTAGCCATACACTTATACACCGTACACTTGGATAGATTAACGTCTAACGAGTTTATAGATCCAACAGACCCATAAACCCTATTGTTTCGGGTTAAAGTATTCAGGTGGTCAGTCACCGAGCATAAACCACCGTGACTTTTTGCTCTGGTAATCAGAGCAAGGGCCATTTCACGCCCACACCGTATAACTGTTCAAAATTTTACTCCGTAAAATTTGCCGTCGAAACTACGCCACACTCTAATTTTCCCGTTCTTTTAACATTGCGAAATGTATGCATCCTGTACCCGAATTTCTTCGTTTCACCATCAGTTTCTAAGTCTTTAGAAATCCGCGGCAGAAGATCTGCCAAATCGTTTAATCGTTAAGCTCACGGCTTTCGATCCGAATTGATTGACTGTCGACAATTGTCAATTACCAATTGCTACACATATATACACCTGCTGTAATACGTATATCTGATTAAAATTCAACCGCGTAAAAACATTTCACCGTGCTAAAATAGAAAGCGATGCACGCATACTTTCTTCATAACGATTTAAATCAAAACAATAGTCCGTCGAACGAACGAACGAAATAGTGCAACGAACGAAACGTCACGGATACATAAGGATCACCTTCTCCTTCTTATTGTTCCATACTCTGGCTATGGTGGTAGGAAATAGAAAATAGTATGCAACAGGTATGCGGATAATACCTCAATGAGGAATGAGTACAATGCTGTATATCCGTGGGTTGCTATACATACACTATATACAATAATCAAGAGAAGAATTGCCAGACGAACACAATCCACCTGTCGTGTACGCGCATAAATATTGCATTAATTATGAAACACAAGATTCGATTTCTAACGCGTATAAACGTTACATCTCCACATAATTTTATTAGCAGAAAAACGGGGTCTAGGTATATGCTGGATCCGACGCAAAACTCACCGTTAGCTGCGTTTTGTCAGGTGCGATTGCGGTTATCTCTACAGCACGAGGTTCCGGAGGATTCGCACGCTGCAGTATAGCTGCCGGTACCTTTGCAACCAAGGACAACCTCCTGGTGAGCCTTCGCCCCAGTTCTGCTCGTCGTCGAACTCTGACTCTGGGTCCGGTGCTCCTATAGCTTCCGAATTCCATTTCACGTATACGAATCGATCGATTCTTTTCGTTGTTGAACTTATTAATCACTCACACTACACACCGCGTTGATACATCGCGATATTATTCACAATCCACGATTTAACGAAGTAGTACGTGTATGTGTGTGTTTATAATTACGCACGATCCATTTCCGACTATATTTCGCTAACCGGTTCGAATCGTGTGAAAATATTTGTCATATCTGATCAAATTCGCGAAATTTTATGTCCGTTTATTACAGCTGGGTCAACAGGTGGTTAAGACTATAATATTGTACCGAATTTCTCATACGTTATTTCAGGTTGGCATAAGTGTCACTTTTCAATACGACTAGAAATCGTAGCGTGATCTAACACAACCGAAAGTCAATTCTGTCCGCGTCTATCGTATAATACAGATGTTAATATGAATCTCGAGACTCATAAAGATTCGTTCGACTAATTAGATCAGGTTTCGCCGTTTCAATGATCAGATATAATTCGTGGGTATACAAACAGCTGTTTAAATCATTAATTCAAAGGAATTATTGACCAAACTTGTATTCGAATAGTCGCAGATATATTTAGCGATTATTATTGCTAATCATGCCAAACTGTAGATATACATATAGCTTCTCGATTAGCTACGGAGATCCAATAAATGTATACACCGTTCACATATATATTATATAGGTATGTATATTTCCGTTCACAACTCCGCAATAGATGCGGATAACCGACTTACTGACGCGAACTGGGTACCAAGAGGCTGTGTCGTAATTGTTCACACCGGTTTACCTCGACAGTTGACAACAAACGGTTCACTGCTCGTAGCACAAATAATTAACCAGCATCACCGACAGAACGGCATAGGTCATAGGTCACGAAATTAAATAATCCCTCTTGCAGACTGTTGAGTAAACTCTCACTTCGCGTTACAGAGCTGCAGCTGCAGCTAAGAAGCAGGGTTTGTTATTTAGTTGCTGCATAAGACCGTCTCTTGCTACTATCGCTATAAAACGATTAATTACGGATTAAACATGCAGTAAACGATGCACTTAATCGCATTGGTAAATGGGAAGAAGATACACTACCCACACGAGTACGAGATGTTATTTGAAAAAAAAGGCACACTGGACCGGAGGCAGGAGGACACGCGCAAAAGTCTGGACCCGGCAGGTTGGTCGACTCGCTTTAGTTACCTGGTTGCCGCTGCTTCGTTTGCTGCAACAGGTCGAACTCAGGTACGGGGGAGAGTAAGAGAGAGATTAATAGAGAGAGCCAGATGTGGATAAAAAGAGAATGACGAGATAATGGAAGCTGAGTGGGAGATCTCGTGGCGCAGGACGGACTCCGGAGATAGAAAGAGATCAGAGAAAAATAGAGAGAGATAGAGAGAGAGAGAGATATTGATCATGGGCAAGGATCACAGTATAGAAAAGAGAAGGCTTTACTCTCTGCCGAACTTCGAATCGTGAACAGTGAACACCACCGAACACAACTTCGCTCGGTTACTACTGCTGTGTTCTCGGTTTGCGTGGCGAACGTCGACTGAAATTCAACGTTTGAGCCCGGCGGCCTACTCCCGCCTCTTGGTGGCCGACCGCGCGGTCGTCCAAGGACCGCAAGATCGCGCGTCACCTCTGTTGCTGCTGCTGCTGCTGCTGCTGCTACTGCCGCGACACCGCACTGTGCCGACACGTGACCGATATAATATTGCAAATCGATAGTTACAGACAAACGCGATCGGGGCGAATCACTCGCAGATACGAAAGCAGAACATTGTTTTATGAAAGAAAGATGGCAAGAGTGGGAGAGACGAAGAGAGAGAGAGAGAGATAAGAAAAAATGGGCGAATAAGGAATTTTTATGTGTAGAGTGAAGTAGGCCGTGAATAATGAGGATGTTTCAGTTACGTCCGAATTTATCGGGAATGAATATTGCCGGAAACTATTGAGGATAGACAAATTTCACGTACGATCTTTAAATTACAGAGAAAAATTTATTCTTCAATATTTATTGGCATAGTTCGGAGAAGGATGGCTGACAAAGTTAGAATCCAGAAAGACCGTGAACGAGATGAAATAAAACATGATAAACTTATTCGCGAACTAAATATCATCGAGCAGGTTGAACGATCTGATATGCGGATGCTGGAAACTGACCGTCATCGACTCAGATCTAAACTTAAGAGATTTGAACTGCCACAGTCGTCCTATGCCTCCGATGTAAGAGATGCACTCTTCATCCGACGTTTGTTAGTCAATTTGTTTAAATTGATTAATAGATAAGTGGCACAGTCAGCACCATTATACATGCAGGCTATGAATCACGCTTTCAAAGATCGTCGTAGCACGTTGTACTTAATTCGCAGATTATACGATCATTAAGCCTGAAACCATTGATGTAAAACTTCTTGACCAATCAGGCTAGGGACGTCCGTATGTACGAAACGCACAATCCGGGGTTCTGTTATCACTGCACAGGCGCCATCAGAGCCAGTGACACATCGCCAAGGAAGAGCTTCGTCGATGTCTTCGATGTAGTTCATCCGATGATTTTCACAGACGGTGAAGTTGACCCTGACAAAATTATCTGCCTCCATGTCCTCGCTGCCCATTACGCTAAGTCTGGGTCTGGCGAGTCTTCGGGAATTAGGCCAATAACTCCGTTAGTAGAAAAAGGTGGGATTAGGTTTGGCGATAAACGAATAATAACAGCATATTTGCTGAAGACACTAGAAAAGTATTTTTTTTACTGTCGTCTGCGTTATTGTCGTGATGAAACACGACTAGAAAACCTTCAGTTGACAATAGGTGGAAACTAGGTAGCTCGCTTTGGCAAGTTTATTAAGGTGAAGGTTAAGAGACACGTCATCTGTCTCATCCATTCCGTAGCTGGAAACGATTTAGAATGTTTGACTTTCAAATTTTTGAGTTTCTGTTTTTCGAGTTCTAAAGATAATCTTCTCTCCCTACTTTGAGTACACGGCATTCCATGTAGAGTTTAAACCGAGGCAGCACCGGATATACCCTAGCTATTTTAGATAGACCATCTAAATAACCTGAAGCAACATGCTGCAGGTAAAAAGGAATACTTTAGTGGTGCTTGGAACAGCATACTGCCATGTTACGTCTTGGATATTCAACGAAACGTTGATGACATTACAAACTTTCCTGACGGGATAAAACGGCATAAGAACCCATTCGTGATGGAAGCGGAAGAGGAGATCGTCCGGGATTTGGAATGGAAATACAAAAAGTATCTGCAGGAAAATTCGGACGTGGATTTAGCCCTCTTAACGAATCGCAAACGCACAAAAATGGTTCCTGACGGAATTGGAAAAATTACTATCATCCCGGCCCACGTTTACTCGATGCTTGGTGCTGCTCAAGAACTAAAAATCAAACAAGCCATTGCTGAAGAATCACATCGAAAGAAATTTATACGCAGCAATTCGAGCATTAAGAACGTCGACGATCAGAGCATATCCTTTCGTCTGGACGCTGATGAGGACGACGTGATATCCCGTCGATTAATCAATGCTACATCTATTAAGGGCTGGAATGAACTGAGAATTATCGGTGCCTCGAGGGTCTCGTGTTTTCATAATCGGTCTAGAAGATCAGCGACTTCCTCCCGCAAAACGGAGCCGAGTATAACTACGCTTAAGCATGCAAGTCCTAGGTCTAGCGATGTGCCTTCGTTTTTGGAAGACCTTAAAACTGATACGCAAATCGTAACAATAAAATCAAGCAATCGAGCGATGGCGTATATAGCCGCAAAAACATCGAGTACTAAGTCTCCCTTTCGTGATTTCTCAAGCCCACATTATCCGGGGTCTCTGTGTTCGAACTCGATCATGTCTGGGATGTCGTTGGGAGAACCGAGGAAGATTCTTAGGCCAATTTTCATAAATTATCCGGTGGAAAATCGCGATCTTAAAAACAAGAAGTATAAAATTGTACCGATTCTGGTCAATAATCAGATACAGGCTCTGGTCCATTCCGTACTGGATGTCCTCGAACGAGTCAATCCAAGTAAGATGCGCAAAATCATTTCTACTGCCAGCAGTCCGTCCGAAATTCGGAGAATGTTGATTCGCCCTGACATTCAGTCGTTCATTGACTTTCTTGCTGGACAACCGTTAATTTCGTCACCAAACAGCTTCGTTATTTCCATGGCGTCGATCCTCGACGAAATCGATCCAAGCGTTGAGAGCAGCATCGAGAAAGAGCTGGTTGCTACGACCTTGGCAGTACCTCCCGCTCTAGGATTACACCGTCTTGTTGAAGAGATTCGTAATAATCTCTTCGTGAATCCGGAACAACCGATCGGATCTAAGGCGGAGATGAAAATCGAAACCTTCGATCGTCAGAAGCAAAAATTACTCGATTCTAGACCTTCTTGCAAGAAATCGGATGATGGGAAGGATGTCTTTGATGTAAACGCTTCGTGTCAGCATTCAGAGTAAGAAAATACACCACTGTTCAAAACTTCGGTTATTTTGTCATTATTGTCATTTCAGTATTCAAGAGACCAAGATGACTTGCGCCTGCTGTCATGCCAAGTGGAAAGACTCTCTTCCTGACACAGAACGATCGAAAGTCCCTGATTTTTCCTTCTTAGTTTGCCACGAGATCGAAATGATCCCAGAACATGCAAGTAAAGACGAAACTATAGCTTCTGAGAATCCAACTCCTATCGAAAAGGAAGAAACGCGGAAAGGTCAGGATTTTAACAAGATAAAAAAATTTCATGATATTTCGTCACCATTCGTCAAAAACCCGGAGCTAAAAGTTATGGCTGAAAGTGTAATCATCCAGCCTGGGGAAATGAACCTTTCTGTGACAAAGATAAAGCATTCTCTCTTTTCGAAAAGAAAACTATCGGAATGCAGGCCAATAGAATCAAAAAAATCGAACAGGTCATTATCTTCAAAAGCAGCCCAACAGCCAGAGACTTCGTTATATTCGGTTGATCGGAAGTCTCGATCGAGTCAGAAATTATCGAATAAATTATTCGAGAAACCAATGAGAGCTACGGAAAAAATGTCTAAGCAAAAACTGTATGTTGATCAAATCGATGAAGCGCGAAGCTACAAAGGCTCCACGAATATCCCGGGTTTGACGGCTGATTGTCAGAGTATGAACAGTACAAATCTGCAAAAACAATGCTCCAAAATCACCTTAGAAGATGATACGCCATCGCCAAGGTGTCAATTTAAAGTAAGTTGAGATATTTTTTCTGCATCAGGTTGAGCTGGAGTTCTATAAATAATTGTGGATATGTGGGACAGCGATTAGTGGGTAACCGATGTTCTGGATAGAGTTTTCTTTGCCTTTTTATTAGCCTTGGAAAGCCTCGCAAAATCCTGACTACCTGGACCCCGATCGCATAATATTACGACGAATGACTAATCCTCAGAGAATTTTGATAGGGCAGATGTGCGCCTCTCTTAAGACGAGAAAGATCAACATGGAAGGTAGGTAAAGAGGTGTGGGGTAATTGATGTTGCAGATTAGTGGTTCTAATTAGACTTTAAAAGCTGTTCCACTCTGCCGATATTGTAGTTTCTTGGACAAGCATGGCACATGCTAATCAATTATACGAATATACATGTAGTTACTTTCGAGGCGTTGAACCGCCCTGAATGTTGATTAGAAATAATTAATTGGATCGTGGTAAGAGAATGGCACTAGAGAAACTGCCTCGCAGAGCGTATCGAATGTCAAGGATAAATAAAACAGCCAGCAAACTATCAAAGTGTTGTAGATTGATGGAATAGATTAACAAATTGATGTAAGACACCACAAGTTGCCGGAAATACAAACAATAAACTCACACGATCTATGAATTTTATAAAATAAATTAACAAGTGAACAATGACGACGTATATTGTAAGCATGAAATTAAATGATAATCCGGAAGCAAACGGCTAACAAGTGTCGTCGATGTACTTAGCAGTTTATATCCAACGGTAATGATCGAATAGATTTGCATTGCCACAGTAACGATAATTCACAATTCTGGCAATAATGGTTCGATCGCTACGAATCAGTGGATCTTGCGGTCAATGAAACTCTCGAAGATCTATAAGTTTGTTAATCCGTTATCCAATATTTCCGATTGAACAAACTCCGGTCTCTAAACCAAAAGAAAGTCCAAAGCGACATTCGAATCAGAATTGATTCACGAAAAAGTCCTCCCTACCGAAAAAATATTCAATAAATTATAGTTGCGAGGGTCTATCATCCTTCGTTATACCATATCGTAGGCAAAAACAGTTCACCCTGTTTTTTGAAATCTACAAATCGATTTTACTCAATTTTTCTACGGGTAGGGTTCGTGAAGGAGAGAACACCCTTAGCGGCGTTGGTCACGCCTGTGTTGTCTCACGAGGCTCTCAGGATCCTGACTAAAGGAACGCGTCAGGCAATCTGCAGGAAGCGGAAAAAGACGGAGAAAAAGGACGACTGTATAACTATCGTATCTGAGAAGTTAACTAGCTCCGTTCTTGCCAAGGTAATCCCGGATTTAACCATAGAAAAATAAAAGGCACGTAATACTGCAATGACTCAATATTTACTACCGTAAAGGTATTATAACTACGACCGGAACATGGTAGGTGCGATGCAACTAGATCGTGTGAATTTAGTCCGAAGCACGTGGCATCGGGGTTTCCGACAACACGACCTATTCGATTATATAGCCTACCGCGTCCGCAGATTTCACCGCAATTACCACTCTTGTGTGATAAAATTGCGAACGGTATTTGGATTTTTGAAAAATTATTTCATTTTGATGATGTGGATTAAAGAATCGGTTCGAACGCATATTGTGTACAGACATATAATTCTCTGACGTCAGAAGTGAGGAAATTTCCATCGCAATTTACGATCTAACTGATATTTGAAAATAGAATAGATCTATTTGTTTTTTAAGTCTGGAGGCGCTAGATGAACCGCAGGTGCCTGGAACCTCGCCAATTTCAGATTCGGTTAATAGAAATAGCGCGCTAAAATATTTCCGATATTTAACATTTTTTTTTAAATATTTACACCGACCATGAATTTCGGAGAAAATTTCCCGCCCTTCTAACGTCACAGCGGTATGTCTGTGCTTATGTTGAGTCTAATCAACAAATGTTCGAAATCGACTCAAGATACTATCTTTGAATTTCTGAGAATATAGAAATTCGTAACTTCAGGTTCGTCAAGCGGTAGCGGAAGTCGAAACAAATCGAAGATTGGCATCCTTTTTAAAAAGCAGAATCTGAATCAGCGAATGCAGTCGATTATGACGAAGATTATCGACGTTAGTACACATTCATACGTCGTATTTGTTTACTCTGATTGTGATTATTGTTGTAGTCACAATCATAATTGCGAGAGTGCTACTCTCCGCAATTTTTTTTTTTTATCATAGTCGTTTGTGCAAGCGCGTGTATCACTCTTTATTTTTATTACACTTGTGTCAGACTGAGTAAATGATCGTATTATCCCGCTGGCGATGAGTGGACTTAGCTTCATCATTATAGCTAATTAAATAAGGATATAAATAATTTCAAGTCGAGGCATTATTTTTTCTCCATAATATAATTATCGCATTTATTTATATCAACTTATGAATATGTGGGTTTTTCTGTGTATTTCTGTTTATTTACTTTCTTTTTACAGGCATGGCATACATCGAGGCAAGTTTATTTAATCCGGAGATAGATACACGAGTACGTTGTTAAAATAACAATTAATTGCTAAGGTGCACGAGGTTTAATGTGTAGCGTGATTGTATAACATATCACGAGCGGAAGTGAATGATTTGTAAACTGCAATAACACGATTGATTCGTTTTAGCTTGGATTTGTTTTTTGATTTCTTTTAAATCTCGATAACTTTCGGCACTATTATTTATCATCTCGTTCAATTATCTCAGCCGTTATCTTATTCGACAAGATTTTCAGCACTATCGAATACGTAATGCCCTTTTCGAAATTATAATTAAAATTTTAACTTTTTTGATTGAAAATATATTTCTAATAAGTATCGTGTTCAGTTCTGGCTTCTTTACTTATCGTTTTGAAAATACTTAATAAATAGAATACAAATGTGATAACATCGATTGATAAACATACACGATCCATCAACATATTAATTACGATTAGTTTCTTATCTACAAAGTGTCGCATCTAATTGCGTTAGCCAAGGCAACAGAAGCTTTATTTTTCTCCTATAATTCGGGTCCTTAGCTACAGGGTTTCTCTCCAGGTATACCGTCTCCAGCTTTTTATTCGCTGTTAAACTCTCGACTGTTGCCCAATCCTCAACGTGATTATCGTTCATCTAAGAAATCGGAAAAAAAAGGAGTTGAAAATCATATTGATACGTTTATGTGAAATATTCGTTTGTTCATTTCGAAACTGTAAAATACATTTTCTCCTATTTGAATAAAGGCCTTCATTTGTGGTGATAATTGATGATTCAATACTTTACTAATCTTGATATTGACCTTAATCTTGATTTTAGTGAATGTTGTGCGAGATAAATGAATTCTATTGCTAGAAATGTTCAAATCTTACCCAGAATTCTTCCAAGTTACTTAAGTGGTCAACATTTTGTATTTTCTTGATTCTGTTATTGGCTAAATCCAGCGTAGATATATCTGGACAGTTCTGAAGTCCTTCGATATACGTTAATCCATTTTCTGATATATAAAGCTGTTCCAATTTGCTCAGAGTTTCCAAGTTCTCAATTTTGGTGAGCCTGTTGTCTTGAAAGCTAATTATTCGCAGGTTTAGCAGATTATCAAGATTCTGGATTTTGGTGATCTTGTTTTTTCCCAAAAACAAGTTAGTAAGATTGTCCAATCCATCGAGATTCGAAATTTCTCTTAATTTATTATCACCCAATTCAAGTACGGTGAGATTTTTCAAATGAGAGACGTTCTCAATTTGGGACAATCTGTTTGACGATAAAAACAGCTTCTGCAATTTACCCAGATTATCCAAACCTTCCAATTTCTTAATACGATTAAAGGAAAGATCTAATACTCTGCAAACAAATAACGCAATAAATTATTAAACAATCTCTTAAATCGAGTATAAATAAGATTTGTGTAAATAAAATACTCACTCAAGATTGGTGAGTGCATCCAAATTCTCTATAACAGTGATTTGATTATCTCTTAACTCGAGTTCAACCAGAGTAGTGAGAGTCTGTAAATTCTCAATTTTTTTTATTAAATTCCATGTGAAACATAGCCTTTCAATCTTGGTCAGTGGTTCTAAATTCTCGAGTTTTGTTAGACGAGAATGATTCAGATCCAGTTCCTGGAATAAACAACAAGATTTACCTGTACGATATTCCGTTATGACTCATAACCTCGAAAATGAATAAATCGCGATCAATGTTGGATCTCTTTGTCTGTGCGGTACAGAAGTAAATCTGAATGGTTAAAACGGTAGGAATAGTTCGAATTAACGATGGCAATTTTGATAATTGTATATCATGGCCTAATTTATCAATTGACTTTAAATGATTCGCAATGTCAAATCTATTTTCAGATTTAATAAACATACGTAGCGACGCTTAGATGGTGAGGACTAATACCTCAGATAAAATAATATAAGAAATAAACTCACGTCCGTATCAGGATCTATGATTAATATTTCTCCGGGCTTTTCATCCTCGATTTCAGTCACTTCTTTCTCTGATTCAAGTTCGACAGATGCCTCGCTGTGGTCCTCGTCTATAAAACAAACATAACCTTGGTCAGTTGTTAGTTATCGATACACCTTCGTTGGGTAGTTGATATTTACCATTATTTGCCATTATCATCCGGTGTTGTAGATAACGGTGTTTATACTCACTCTCACTGTACTTCGATATTAAATGAATATTTGGCTAAAATTAGATACAATAATAACTTGCACATTGATCTCACAGCCTTCTGGGAGTAGCAAGAACTGACAGTTGTCGGCTACAACGCCACTCAATTATCGATATAACATATCGAACTTATCGTTAGTCAAATTCTAAGCGGTAAAAATCGATATATTTTGAAAACTGCGAAGTAAAGAGCAAAAATGGAACATGAATCAATTGAAGAGCGATAAGATACTTCTGATTCATCTGAGTGCATTAATAAACGCTTATAACGAGTTGATGGTCTCCTCAATCGTTGACTGAGTCATATAAAGCGTTGGCACATAAGGACAGCTGACTTTGGGTAAATTTCTGAGCCGATCAAGTGGGCTCGGCGTTGCAAACAGCATCTGTAATACAGCGTGAAAGTTACAGTTTCACGTAGCTGCGAGCTGACTCGTGGGATAAATTCGAATTAAAAAGAGTAGGGACCTTAGATACTCGCAGCCACATTGTTCGAGCGCGCGTGTTTTTTCTTCACCCTAAATTTCGGGATTCGTTACTTTGGACTTAATTTCAGTGAGCTACAATGCTATGGGGCCGGTAAAAACACGTGCGTAGGCTTGGGGATATTCGCAATAGCTGTAACTACTTACGTCTTACGCTGACGTATCATCACACAAACGTTTTATTTCAGTCGGTAACAGCTGAACAGATCCAGCGCGTTTCAATACTTTGTACCCGCTTGGTGAATGTACCACCAGCATTACTGAGAGGGCGCTAGCTCGCGACAAACTTAAGACTGCTCTCAAAGGTCCATAAGGAGGGGAGCTGTGTTTACGTTATTTAGTCAACGTTCGCAATGAAATTTGTTGAAAAAAATCGTTGTTTTATTCTTCAATGCGTATTTATACAAGCATGGTTGATACGTAAAAGAACATCCGAAGGAAATGCGAGAGAGATGAGCCTGGAATGAATACTCAATGGCTGTCTATCGACTCGCGTAAAAAAGCTTTTTCGATGTTTTATCAACTCATTGTGAATAAGAAATGTTCTTTTGAATGAACTGATGGCATTCTTCACCTTCAATTCTATTCCTGCAATTCTATCATCAGGATATAACAAGTCTGTCAACTTGCAAGCAAAGTTCACCCATAAAATGAATAAACACAATGTTAAATATTCAATATAATTTAATAACAGTACAATCTTAAACTTAGTTTAAACTTACGTTTAATATAAATTAACTATTTATTACAAAAAAAAAAAAAATGACATAGTTTAGAATTCAACAAATCTGAGTAAAGCACTGAGAATTAGTCAAGTTTATGACATACATCACACAGTGCTGTACAGGTAGGTATGCGATGTCTCAATAAACTGGCTTGGGTATACATACTTGTTCGACCAGTAAGTAAATTGGTAAGATTCATACAGGTAATGTCGAACTAATAGAAGATTTAAACATTCTTGTGAAAAACATGAGGCCAGTTGTACCCCCTGGAATGTGACTGACCAAAAAAGACAGCATAGCAATCAGCTGTAAAACTGCACACAGTACTGTGAGTGGTGTGGACTGTAAATGTAGCGCGAAATAAAGAGTACCAATTAAAGTAGTGAAGTATGATATAGTGAAGCATCTTTTTTCGGCGGTAAACAGCGATTTAATATAACTTATTGGTCCCCATAAGAAGCAGAAGCTAAAAGAAAATATATTACGTACATGATAAAATGGTGTAGTTAAATAAATACGAAATATGCGATTTATTCAAAGCTATAGAACATAATATATATATTTATGGTATATCAGCCGTGGAAAATACCTCATCAGAAAAAACAAGCTTCCCAGAGAGTAGAGAAGCGCGAATTTCCTCGCTTTTAACAGTAATACTGGAATGTACATTGCGGATAGAGAGAAACAGAGAATTCCCATAAAAGAGCATAAAGCGAACGCCGTAAGTCGTTGCAGTCTTGTCTATAACACAAAATAGGTGATAACTAAGCTTATATACTTTAAATGGAGATTAAAGTATCTCGTTTTTGAATAAAGTCGAACGTTTGAGGTTATGCGTGTAGCGGGTATGACGATACGAACCATACTAGGACAGCAGTCTTTTTGAGTTTCTTTAAACCATCCGGCCTCCTCCTTAGGCTCTTCTTCGCTTCTTCCTAGCCATTTTCCCAAGGATGGTTTAGGTATTGATACAGATGGGATACTGATTTTAAATTGCTTCTCATTTTTACTACTGAGAAGATATTCGTTTAACTCTTTGTTGAGGTCGGCCATCGTGATACGTGGCCATGTTGAGTCAGTCGTAATGATTCATCGGTAAGGTAGGGAGCATGAATTGTGCACTTGAATGAACTTTGAGATGTGCTGCTACCTCGTGGAAAAAGTATAAGGAATAAGCATTCAAAATATTAGAAGAAAAGTAAAGAAAATAAATAATTTCACCATGGATGTGGGCTTTGATTGAATAACATTGTTTTGCATATGTGTCATAAGTTCGTAGAAGTTCGAAAATAAAAGTCATTGATGAATTTTCAAACTTACATTTATTTAAACAAATCAACATTGACCTCATGTTATGGGTTGTATATTGTATTGTTGTACAGATAATGCATCACTCTACGCAGTTTAAATATTCCTGCAACGCGCCATATCATTTAGGTTCATTTTAAGTTCAGATCACAAATTATCGTAAACTTAGATATTTTAAAATAAAAAATACTAAAAAATTCAGACTAGATACGAGCTTCACCATAATAATATATTTAAGAAGCAACTTAACAATAATGATCAGAATAACGGATAATATTTAAATACATTCTATTATCTGTAGGTAATACTTAGTAGTTCTATTATCTAACGTTAATTGTCATTCTGCCAATTAATTAATTAATTAATTATCTCAGATGAATTAGCTAATTGAATATATTTAAAATTCTAAATGATCTGTAAATTGCAAATGATTTACACAGGAGTATGTTTTATAATATAATATGTTTGGTATTTGAGTATTAATTAATTAATGTATAATTAACTATTTTGGCTTCAGCTGAATCTGTTATGCTACTGGCAGCACGGATATACTGTACTGTTTAGCATTTACGTGCCCTCTGACTTATAAATAATATTAAGTATTTAACGCCTCGTGGATGAAAATCTTTCAATCCAATTTTTCACGATTTGCGGTTATTAAACTTTTTTCAAAAAGTCCCCTGTCGTTTGCTTTCCAACATTACCTCGTAACGTCTCGTGTAAAATATCGTAAATCAAGGACCCTGCGTCAAGTTCGGAAGCAGTAATCAGCATCGACACTAATCCCGATCCCAAAAGGCTCCTATTTCCCAATGACAATAATCGCCGTTAACTAATAAAACCACGTATATCTATCATTTTTTCTTCTTTTTCTCATCATCTGTCTTCAATTAGCTGGGAATTATATTTTGAAATCTTGACAATAATTACACAACTAATACAAGCAGCAGTTTAATTTGAAAAATCTGAAGAATCTTCGGTGTCAGTCGGGAGCAGGATATATATTTTCTTAATGATCGATCACTGCGTTCAGGACCAGAGGCTCAGCCCAATTAAAAATATATATTACATTATAATATCAACTTATGCACGTATGTATACAATTTATACCTACGCGTGTTCCTTAACGACACTTAACACGTGGGTCCTAGGTAAGTAGGTACTACATAAGTACGTAATAACTGAAACACACAGCGTAAAAATAGAATTGCATCGCGCTGAACGAGGAGAAAAATGCCTCGATTGTTTGCTCAAATTTTTTATTTTTATTTTTTTTTTAAGTAATTAATTTATTAATTATTATTTTATTTCATTTTTTTGTTCTCAATTTATTTTTTTATTTTTATTTTTTTGTAATTTTTAGAAAATAATTTTATTTCACTACAAATTCTTTTAACGACGTGTTGGTCGCGTTAGGCTGCAGTTAAAGATGCAGATTCTGCAACCGCTTCGATCGTTTGTGGTCGCGTGGCAGACATCATGGTAATTTCTTACAATATTAAATCGCAGGTAGGTAAATACTACAGACTCGTAAGTACCACCCTTATCACTTGGGAGAGGGGAGTAAACAAAACTAAACCGTATTAGAAAATAACGATTACAACAAACGCAGTCATCACAGATACCGTCAAATCAATTATAATTTACTTTAAAAGAAACGAAAAAGAAAAAACATATTTATAATAAGAAGAAGTATAGAGACTCGAGAGATAAATCTTTATCGTCGTTTCTCAATTCATCATAGTACGGCAGGACTCAAAGATTTTTCGAACCATATTTTCGTAGCGTTTTCTCAACGCAACGAATCGCAATTTATTATTTTTCTTTTCTTTGCTTTTCTTTTCGTTTTTTTTTTTTGTAAAGTACTGGCAGCACGCGATCAACCTAAAGTCAACAAACAGTTACACGGTCATAACGCGGGATGGGAGTTACCCTCGTTATCACTTAATTAGCTAGAATTTATTCTAATTAATATTGCACGCGCCGGCACTGGGCCACCTCCATAACTCCTCGGGCCATCAACTAAACTTACGAAACATGAGTAATTCGGGAACCGAACTTATAGCGACGACTCCACTCCGCATTTTGTATTGTAGTACGAATACTTTTAGGTATGGCTCGTCAACTTTGCTGTACATTATATACGTCATACATCGTGCTTCCTCGAACTTTCATCGTTTTACTTTTACATTCAATCAAAACGAACAATTGGGTTACTTATAAGCGGGCAGTGCCCGCTTTTCAGCGGGTAAGTAATTTCCTTCTCAATGCACACATGGATTGTTTATCGGGTTCGTGAGCATCATTATATGTATATATATATATAATATTATAAATAGTTGTGACTTTTAAGTACTTGGTTTTTTTTTTTTGGTTTTTTTTGTTGTTTTTTTTTTACGTTTATCTTTTGCTTTTTTTTTTCTTTTTCTTTCCTCCGTCTTCGGGTTACATCTACTTACACGCTAGCTTCTCATTATCAATATTATTTTTTATTGTTACCAACTACTTCACCAGACTTTATTTAATTTATATAAATCGTTCGCGGATTGCTAGTGCAGGATCTTTGAACGCGGATCTCTGGATCCTGCTGCAAACGCTTATGAGTCAATTTTACTATTATACGCATAGTAAAAGGCTGTGGCAAAACCAACGCACCTATATATCCAGCTGCGTGCACCATTTGTCTGTATATAATTCCCGTAAACTATATATCCAGGTTTCTCACATCGCCAGACTATATTAGGTACAACGATTTACCGAACGACGAAAAAGTACTCGAAATTTACTCGACTATTACAAGTATGGTATACGTTTTGTCTATATACGTTTCCTCAGGGCCAATTGAAAATTTACCCCTAAGTCACTAGCAGCTTTTTGGTTCAAACATGATTTATTCTCTGGTCAGATCCACGGACTTAGACAGTCGTAACGTACTGACACATCTCCGTGGACTCGACAACCAAATTATTCGCGAACCACGGATCCCCATATTTGCGTCCCTCTTCGCTCTTGGCTCGACTTGGCCCCCGTACCGTTTCGTTCATTCGATATCGGGGCACCTCCTCGCTAAGGGATCTCTTCGCAGGGTCGATAACCGGGACTTCAAGAAGGGCTTTCGAGCGCAGAAGTTGTGGCCGTTGACGGTTTCGCGACTCTAACGTTTGGACGGGAGCTTCTTCGGACTTCACGTGTCTGATCGCTTCGCGCTGAATATCCCCAACTTCGACAATCTTTGGCGATGTGATCAAGGGCTGCAGAAGAAACTTTTCCGGGGTCGTAATCTCGAGCTCGATTTCATCCGGAGAAGCATATTCCTTCCAGGCACCCTGATAGATCGGAAACGGGGATATCTGATTCAGGAACTTCCATCTGCCATCGTCATCAGCCTTAGGCGACGACTGAGGTGGAGGAAAGAACGTTGGAGTCACATGACGGAAGGGAGACCAGCTTTCCGCAGAATCCTCGTTTCCTAAGAGCTGCACACCAGAGGGCTCATCGCTACGATGTGTCCACTTGGTCTCGTTGGTACCAACAGCGGGCTTCTGGTCTCGCTTTTTCGTACCAACGTTTGGTAGAGGTGAACAGCCTTCGTAGGGGGCCCATTTCGCATCAGTGATTGCAATCTCCGGAAACACACACCGAGCGTTTGGCTTTGCCGTGCCATTATCACTCCGCGTCATCGCTGCTCGTTCCATCAGAACTGGCTCTGGTGAAAGACTCTTGCAAGTTGCCATTTTCTGTTTTTCTTGCACTTTATCTGCCCCTTTAGTAACCGAAGTTTCACCCAGTGATTTTTGACCTCTGAGCCAGGTTGAACCAAATTGCGTTTCTATTGGCAATGATAAGTGCGTTTTACCAGCCCACCGAGACTGCGTCATTCTTCGACTGTCGTCGCCGGGCACGATGAGATCCCTAGACTCCCACCTCTTCGTAGAATTTTGGGAATCCACCCTCGTCTGCCTTTTGAGCTCTCTCCCGGCCGGTTTAACCCTGACATCCGGACTCTTGTCATTCTTAGTTTCGGAGTGTTTTTTCGATGCGGACTTTGAGGACGAGGGTGCGGGTTTCTCCGGGGTCGTGGACTGCGGGTGATAGACCCATTTTGCAGAATGTTCAACTGATGGCTGTGCATCGGCAGGAGATAAGGATAGACGTTTCGCCTTTGAGCATGTGCACCGATTTTTTGGATTCGGGAGAACTTCGGGCACTTGAAGAGTCCATCTGGCGTCACGGGCCATCCGAGTATCGTCGCTGCTGTGTTTCCGGAGATGATGCCGTGGGGCTCCAGCATCGGGATGCAAAGTCCATTTGTCAGTCTCAGCGCTATGGTGTTTCCGTAAATCCCCTCTATCCACGGGTCGTTTATCTTCCTCGAATGTCAGACTGTGACAGCTACACTTTGATCGCGTATTTCTAGCGATGTCAACGTCTGTTTGCGACGTGTGAAGTTCCCAACGAAATTCCGCACCCTTTGTACCTCGGCCGCGATAATCCCATCTCGGCTCCTCTGGCGAAAGGAAACTGTTAGCCCATCGAGTCTCTGCGCTCCGGTGCTTTTGCAGTGTTTCTAGCTGCCTAACAGGGCGCTCTTGACTGCAGCTACATTTTGGCGCGGAAGACGCTGCTCCGGAGTCAGCCTCTTGAAGAGGCGCGGGCTCTATGGCGTCTAAATCCTCGATTGTGTATGGGGTGGACTTTTTACGACGCGTTTCGTCCGCCCGGCATACACTTCTATGACATTCCTGGTGGTGCCGCGTCGCCGAGGTTGACGGGGATGGCTCAGGCCGCGACAGCACCTCCTCGTCGCTGCCCCGGCGGTCAGAGCGTCGTGACGTCGCAACCGTGCCTGGCGATGCGCACCAACAGGTGTGTGTAACTCCGTCAAGCCGCCTTGGTTGGGACGGCGATTCCGGAGACGACGAGGCTCCGTTCCAGACCGCTCCCAGGCAAGGTCCCTCGTTCTCCAGCTCCGCATGCCTTTTCAAAGAAAAAATAATTTAATGTCTTTGCATTTTTCGAGAATTTCATGGTATGTGAAATACAATTAAATAGAACCATAGAACGCACCTTGAGCTCGGTGAAGATCTCAGTGAAGAAACCAGGCTCGCTGTTGATGCGGAGCATCTTGGCGCTCAGTCGATTTACAATTAGAAGACATCGATCCCAAAACTTGTCCTTGTTATCCTCGATGAGGAACGGCTTAAGCGGATAGCTAATTTCGTTACCCATGTAACTGTAGCTCAGATAGAGACACGTTAATACCGTCGCCTGTAACTCCTTCTCCGAAGCTTCTTCGCCGTCAACCAACTCTCTAACCAGCATATACACGAACACTACGTTCGCGGGGTTGATGAAGGCAACGTCCTGTTGAAAGATAACAAGGAACGGTGTTAAAACAAGAGTATATATTGGATGATGAGCTAAAATCTCTAGGTTTGAAGCGAGATAAATGACAAATTAGTTAATCTCTATAGCGTGAGGAGACGGTTTCGTGACAAAGTAATTACGCGTATAGAATCAATTCATGGCTATAGCTGACAACGTATCAATCACAAAGGTGGCATCTATCCAGAGTAGCGCGTAATTAAATTGATGATAATTACTCGTGATTACGATCCACCCTTCTCTTTTCAAACCACGGAAAAAAAAGGACAGAATTTTTTCCATGCGAGGCATCAACGCGTCGAAATTTTAAATGAGGTGTGAAAGTACGATATCACTTTTTTACGTGAAAGAAAGGTCCTGCAACGGATTAAACGAGGCTGTCTAGACGGTGCAGTATTAATTATTATTACCTGATTTTGACGAAAGTTATAGATCAGTTTGAACGGTCGCTATTAATATTTCTCATTCTGCTTTTATCGTCTATTCAATACAACTCCTGTATTGATTGATGGTATTATAGTCTTGTAGTTGATACGGTGAATTGACAGTTTTTGTCTTTTGGGTTTTTTACTAGATTGTGCAGTCGCCTGATGAGAGTAGGTATATTCGATCGCCTCAAATCCGGTTTTGTCGTCGTAGACAGAAGTATGAGTCATGCTTCGTGTATGTGGCGTGTTTTTAGGGCTTAGTAGTCCACGTCTAGCGACTTAACGATTCGGTAATCAATAGGTAATCCCAGAGTCACGTTTTCACCTTGCACAAATCGCTATAAGGTTATAAAAGTTTACCAAGGATTTTCAAATCCCTATTAAATATTCTCATACAATTTTAGCCCTAGAAGTTTACTAATCTACGCTCTTGTTTCTAGAACTCGCTAGACTCCAGCGAAGATCTTTTAAAACTATACCTATAACTTCATAAAAGTAGAGATTCGTGCCAAGCGAATAGCCAAGATTTTAATATTCATGATACCCACTCCAAGTGCAGTGGAAACCCCTTTCGCAAGTGTCTCGGTAAAGTTAAGGGTTTCAGAAAAAAATTATAGCCCCTTGTACATATTATTTCTTCAAGGATCGTCCGGTCCCTGATATTTCTCTACACATTCTTTGCATTCGTTAAAATTTGTGGATTTGAAAGGTGGAGGAAATCCCAGTTGGCGGTTAAAATCCCTGGTAAAAATATCCCGATGTAAAATATTCGGTATACGACAACTAAGCGATTCAGGTCGTGGTGGCTGCGACCGCATTCATCTGGGGCATCGATCGTTCTCCAGGTATCTGGTTCATCTGGGACCACGGCGGGGTATCCGCCCCTTAGTGAGCTTGTGCATTGATGCTGGTCCATGCGCGGTACAACTACGCCGGTAAGACCCTTATGGAATCAAATTAAAACGCGAGAATATTCAATCAAGGCTTAAGGAGCGGACAGATAGACCTGTGAAAATATCCAATTAATGTGGTGCTAATTGGAGCAGAACAAAATATAGATCCACCGCATGGATATAACGAATCGCTGAAGGAAAGCACGATTATATAATTACGACTGTCGCATTTCTTCGGATGCGATTACCTTGGTACTAAATTTCCTGGGAAAGAGAATACCTCCAGGAATTGGTACTGAATCAGGACACGTCGGGGCTGATAGAAGAGTGCATCGACCGGGAGGGCGTCGCGAAGTCAAAGGTGTGTGTCGCTCCTCGTGCCGTTGGTGAGGCCTCTCGTTGACCCGGCATAGGATCGATGCCCCCGATACTAGAGGCTTTAACCAGCAACCTACCGCCTCTACAATTGCCTTCGCTATGTTACTTTTAGTGCATCTAGGTATAATATCATCATATATTAACAAACTGTTTGTATGAGCGGTTGTGGTTACCGGCAGAAGCTGTTACGCCTATAGAGTTTGTGGTTTTATGTAATTGCTTTGTCAGCTCGTGAAGTGGTTATATATTTCGGTACGGCAGCAGTCTATTTTTGATTATCTTTGTTGTCTTTTATTATCTGGAACTGTCAAAGTTTCGAGAAACAGTGGATTGAGCGATTGAATCTGATCGGTACTAAGGTCGTTGCTCCAAAGGATTTAGCAGTCAGAAAGGTGTCAGGTGGTACCTTTTGCGTAACGGCATGCTTATAATAGTCCAATTCATTGAAATATTGAGGCTACTAAATTTCATAGAATTCTGTATATATAAATGTACAATTATAGTACCTCTACAACGGTCCTTTCAAACAATTGTGTAATTATATAGATTGCGCTATTTTTGGGCACGAATGGAGGACTGAAGCGTGTAGTCGCTACCTAGTATCACCCCGTCAATTCGATGAAGTACATATTCATGTGCGTGCGTCTGAGACATGTGTGCAGAGGACTATATGTGGAAATAAATCAGCTTCTCAGAATTATAAATAAAAAAGTGAGACACGTGTGACGGACACACCTTAGACAGGTTTCTATATCTGTTCTCAAATCCGTTTTAATCATTCGACCATGCAGCGCGTGAGCTCGAACTAATCGTAAGAAACAAGCCATATCGAAAAGCCCACGGGATCACACTGTCGGAAGCCTTCCTAATAGTTTCCGCATCCACCAAGACAGAATCACGTGTCTGCTTATAGTCATAATCCAAATTTTGTAGGGTACAGCATTCTGCATGAATTTTTTTTATATACCATGATGGGATATCGTCTGATGCTTTTTATACAAGTACAGTTTTTTTTTTCTCTGCCTGAAGTCCTGAGTGTCAGTACATATGTGTGAGAGCATGCTCACTACGTTGACTGTATAGCATATCGCTGTTCGGTCGATACTCCGAGGGGTTGGCGCCCTACCTTTCCCTGTTTCACCCTGCCTCACCCTGAACGACGCCACCCTCGCTGAGTCTCGGGTCACGAAAATCTTGTTTACGTTTTGATGTAGATGCTAAAGCTCCGGTAAAACGAAAGGCTTCGGAGAAGATGATTAATTAAAGATATCGATTATCTATGCAGAATTAAAATACATTTAGCCGACCATTCCTGGGACAACGGTGGCGGATATCCTTCGACGTTGATGTTAATATTCGGTGATATACTGCAGTTCTGCCATTGTGTTTAAGAAAATTCGTTTTTAATTCAACGAAACAAACCATGAACCGTGTTTCTTTATTCCGAGGAGACATTGTCACCTCGTCAGCTAATTGAATCCAGATTTTACTTTTATGAGGTTTCCAACCAGTCCGGGGCTGCGCGTTGTAATTGGCAGTAGAAATGTCGCAGACTGTCGGATCCTCGAACTGCGCGTATTTTCTTTCGTTTCTATAACGAGGGTGACTGCACGGCCGTAAACTAGATAACAAGGAATTTTTTTTTGGCTTCGTATTGTGAACCAGGAAGAGGTCCTCCCCAATTCCGAATCGCCCTCGACCAGCGGCGTCCCTCACCGTCGACAGGAATTTTACAGTTCTGCACTCGTGCGTTCGACTATGTTGTCGAGGACGCAAATAGAGCTCAACAAGCCCAGAAATATTGATATGGGTTCCGTCAATTGGATCAAGTCTCATGCTCTTCGGCTACGACTAGTCTTGGTATCCAAGTGTTTGCCGACGTCCAGACGGAAGCATTAACGCATTCAACCGAGTTATTGTTAACACTCGATAGGTCTCCGTATCCTCGTTAATGACGGTATTAAAGCCATCGTTCAGCCTGACTCGCCAAATTCCAGGAGGGAGTATGATATGTGTTTACCGTACGTCTACGCAGCTATCTTGACATACGGCTTTGGTTTCACCTTCTTGTCTTTACTCTTTGCTAGCGATCGATTTACCTAATTACTGGAGAACTGATATTGATCCGAAGAGTTTATATATACTTTGGCATTACGCCGTAACACATGTTCAATGCGAATGTTTGTTCTCCTCCAATGTTCGTATATAAATCCAGATTTTCAATCGCTGAGTCCGTTGGATCTGATCACTTGATTTCTATCGTTAATCACGGGGGTGACAGTTGACCCTAGCAATGTTAATTCTCTTATAAGGTCACCGGAACCTGAACGGGATATTGCTGTCGCTTGATTTGTCTACCGGTTTAGCCTGAACTGAAATAAACTACTGTGGACGATAGGTAGTGGTCGATGATTTTTCTTTATGAAAAATAGGAGGCACGTTATGCAATCTCGCTCGTCAAATTATGGCATGACGATGTACGATTTTGTTTCAGAAGTCTGTTGCAACGTCTCCAGCATCCAAAGGCTATCAATCTTCATGGTATACATCATACTTATAAAATTGGAGACTCCTGTTAGAAACCGAAGATAATGCCGGCTATCTTCATGGAGGAGATCTACATTGAATGGAAATATTTTCTTCCATTGGCTGAATAAATATTAACGAATAAAAACTTGGAAAAAATAAACACTACGGGCTTTTATCGTTTGCATATCCTTGAACTGGCGTAATAAACGATCGACAAATCGTCACTTTAGGAGTAGAAACACAAACAGCCGCTGGAAAGAATATTTCGATTAAAAATGAGACACTACATCTAAGATCGTTTGTCAGAATTTATTGACTATATAAGAACAAATCTTACAGTCAACAGTGCTTCCACCTTTCATCTTTATGTATTGAAGCAAAGAAATTAAAACGATGTTTTATAATTCTTTCTCACCGTCAAGCTCACAGTTCCGTATAGCTAGTATAACGGAAAAAATAATAGTTAGGTATGATTGTACTAAAAAATCCGGAGTACAATTGATAGGTAATTTTCGATAATCGATTGTTTGAAAAGTCAAGGGGAATCCCTGGCGAAAAGACGAATCTCTTTTTGACATCCAAACGCTGTTTCATTTAACTATAAGCGAATGGTTTACCGTTAGTATACAAATATTTTGTCATAGTATCAATATTTAGAGAAAAATTATTTTCACTTTAGTACATAGCACCGTCTGTATTATGTATTTACCTGTGATCATAATAATAACCCTCTTCTCGCACAGTTGTCTTTATATAAACTGTTCAGTTACTCAGTAACTAGTTGTTCATATTTGAAACATAGTAACATTACTTCAGAGTAAGGTACTGCTTAGTGATCGACACGTGTTCTATATAAGACCCAAATCAGTAGTCAGAGATAAACAATAAGATAACAATTGCACTGCAATCGTGACTATTTGTGTCTTAGCATCAAACATGTTGCCAAAGCCATTAGCCATTTTGATACTCATGAAATTCATTTCCATCTCCCGTAAGGTTTCACAAGGATTACCTCAGTTTTATCAATCTTGTTGAAGAATTTTTTAACTAAGTATTCGCATTGCACGTAAAATTACAGAGACGACGAATTTCAATTGCGGTCCAAACACAGTTCCAGTTACTTCAGGATGTGTAGATTTTTGTCCACCTACGTGCACGGAACCATTGCCTGGAGTCTGTCCGGAAGTGTGTTAAAATCGTGTACCACGATGTGTATAAAGATCACAGAGTCTCAACGATTAACTAAAATATTCTTATTTCAGATTTGTCTTTTGGAGGGATGCAATTGCAAAAAGGGTTACATAAGATCGGAATTTAAAAACAGCTCTTGTATCCCCATATCTGAATGTCCTAAACCATGTGATACCAAAACAAGTACGTAGTCAGTCACGAAATTAGATCCGGCCAAAGCGTCCCGCGTAAATTTTCAAAAAATTTCCGAAACTCGAGTATCTTTACAGACAAATTTTGCGTTTATAATTATAGATGCTATCAAATGTGGGCCGCATGAGATACCTACTAATTGTTCCAATCCTTGCGAGCCTACATGCAGCAACCCGAAACCCATAAGTTGTCCGGTGGTAAGTCGGCCTATATTTATTGTGTGCTTCGCAAATTTAGTGGTGCAGTGTCTTGTGATTAAAAGATGTAATGTTTCAGAAAAGATGTGAAGCCGGATGTTTATGTGCCAAAGATTATATAAGACGCGATTCTCGAGAGAAGAGCCCTTGCATTCTGATATCGCAATGCCCGTGCACTGATTGTCAGTAGATAGAGACTTTTAGTGTTTGTATTAGCTACTACGGATAAAAATATACTTGAGATTCCGTGCCACTTTTAACGGCTTTTTCCTATCTATCTATTTGTCTTTTCTTGAAAAATCAGCACTCTCAAGTGCAGAGAAACCGTTGGAGTAAGCTCTGACAATACAGTACCAATAAAAATCTCGATCCTCAATTAATAATTCTGATCATTAGATGGAATAGAAATAATTTATTGGGTTTCTTGTATTTGATAACTGTGAATAAAACCGTCGAAAACTATTAATGACCACTTCGTAATCTATCATTTATTACACCGGGTTCGGAAGATTCGTGAAACAGCTCCAACCTTCACATTTGAGAAGCATGAAGAGTGTATCGTGTTAGTGATCATTGACAACCATCTTCTTACAACTGTTAAAACAATTTTTTTCATCCGATAAATTGTTGAACGTGCAACTCAAACAGTCTTGTAACAAGATGTACCGCATGAAAACAGATCTAAAATATAAACAGAAAGTGGAAATGAAATTCTACTGCATTGCAAGCATTCGCCTTCGACCTAGCATCGACATGTTCACGAAACGTCCCGTTATTTTTTGGTGTATAATATTCATTATCGTCAAACGTAAGTTCCAACTTACATTCTTCATTTATCAGATTTTTTATTCACTGTGCGTTATGTCTGGTATATTCTGGATTCTTGAACACACAGATTTTATGCGAAATTATAAAAACGGAGAACTGCAGTTCGTACGTGATCTCTTCAGCTTAATTCAAACTATGAAATCCGTTGCACAGCAGTCGTAAGGCTAGGCCAGATCAATATCTGGTAAGTTTTCGATCGTTATTCGTATACTGTCTTTTTTGTTTCTTAATGTTATTTTGGTTAGACAATGTGAAATTTCTATCTTCCGGATGAAGTAAGTGATTTTTCATCACGCTCACCTAAGACCTGACATGAAGTTCTGACGCTCCTCACATTCTTCGCAGAGATAGGATCACACGTTGCTCCAACAATACGTGGAGATGTGCTAGTACCGCGAGTTTTTACGAATGGAAGTTGAAAAAAGATAATTATTCCGTTTTTTGATCGTTGTATTGTTCACTGCAAGTGAATCGATTCTTTATTCTCGAGTTTCATTATGGAACTTTTGAAGTCTGTTGCAACGTCTGCAGCATCCAAAGGCTATTGATGTTCATGGTATACATCATATTTATAAAATTCGGGACTTCTGTTAGAAACCGAAGATAATGCCGAATATTTTCATGGAGATGTAAATTTAATGAAAATATTTTCTTTCATTGGCTGAATAAATGATAACGAACAAAAACTTGGAAAAAATAAACCTCACGAGCTTTTCGTTTGGATATCCTCATTACTGGCGTAATAAACGATTGGCGATTCGTTGCTTAAGGAGTAGAAATATAAACAGTCGTCGGAAAAAATATTTGTATTGAAAATGAGACGCTACGGCGAGGACCGTCTGTCAAAATTTATTGACTATATAAGAACAGATCTTCCAATCGGTGACGTACTCGACGTAACATTCTGTTCTGATAATTCACAATCATTACGGTGACTAATTGACGCCGATATGCAACGCGGTGTATTTATTGCTTTGGTGCTTTCGACGCTTATCGCCTTCACCATCGCTGCCAAGAGTAAGTAGTCGTTAATTATACTACATGTTGTTTCCTGGATCGAAAGAAATTAGCAATGATCATTAGCAAGTTTCCTGTACATTTAAAAATAAATTTCATATTACAGAATGCCTTTGTAATATAAAGAAGCACGAAGTACCCACTGATTGCTTTAGTACTTGTGGAAATACATGTGCCAGCCAAGGAAAGATAATAAACTGTCCAATCCAGCTCGTGAGTCGTCGTGTATTTCTTCCCTTGCTAATCATCCAAGGGTTGTAGATAAATTCAATAAAATTTCTCTTGAAGGTGGCAAATTGTGAGCCAGGATGCATCTGCGCCAAAGGTTACACAAGATTAAATAACAGCACTGACAGCCCTTGCGTTCTTACATCGTCTTGTTCTTCTGACAGTGAGTATAGAATCTTCTTTAAGGTAAATTCCAAATCATAGTAGAAAAAATAACAAAAAATAGAATTTCATTTTGTGAGTAGATTATTCTCTGTAAATGAAATTAGGTAAAGGTGCAACAAAATGTCGAGGTTTTCCTGTATGCAGCTGAACCAGCCTAAACCATCCGGTAACTTGCCTAATATTTACAGAACAAATCGCGCAAAGTTCCTCTAGCGCATATAGGGTATCGTGTGCTTGGTAAAAAGTTTTTGAACTAACTGTTTTCAAATGAAATTACAGAGCCGACGGATTTCAACTGCGGTCCGAACACGGTTCCAATTCCTCCTGGAGGATGTGTCGATTTTTGTCCACCTACGTGCCCGGAACCGGGGCCTAAACTCTGTCCAAGAGTGAGTTATAATCGTGTACCACGGTCTGTACCTACTCATCCCAGAATCTCAACGAATAATCCACATATTTTCGTTTCAGATTTGTATTTCTGAGGGATGCAATTGCAAAGAGGGTTACATAAGATCAGAATTCAAGAACAGCTCTTGTATTCCGGTATCGCAATGCCCTTGCACCAAGCAGAACAGGGCTATGAATCCAGAACTCGACAATGTGCAGCATGCCGATTGAAAAAACAATGTTTAACTTGGTTTTTATACTTGTTACTCTGAACATAAATATTTCTTAGTAGACATATGAATTTCACCTAATTTTCCTACACTGACGTAAAACCATTTATAGCACCAAATGAAGTTTATTTATTTTATTGAAACGAGGTGAAATGAGTGTTCCCTTATGTATTTCGACGGCAGGGTGGATGAACGTGCAATCTCGATGAGGGGATAAAATCCCATTGACACGGCAATGGTAATTGGGGTGCCTGGAGTATACAGGGTGAGTTTTCTCCGGGGTTTGATCCGGGAGGAGCTTCAACGTGCTGAAACTCCGGCTTCTTCCATTCATACTCGTTCGCTTCAGAATAATAGTGTGTGATTATCAAGCAAATACGCTTATCTCCAAATTTGTCGACAACCAAACGTATAGCACACCTCGGAAATACAGTCTACTGTCATAAAGTATTGTTTTGATAGCGGGATGTATCCCCAACAATACCTTATGCGAGTAGACTGTATTTCCGAGGTGTGCTATACGTGTGGATGGAATCGAATTTGGAGATGAGGGTATCTGCTTGATAATCACATATTATTGTTCTGAAACGATCGAGTATGAATAAAAGGAGGCGGAGCTTCAGCACGTTGAAGCTCCTCCCAGATCAGACCCCAAAGAAAACTCACCCTGTATATTCAAAGCACTCTGTCTAATAAATTGAATTATTCTGTGAATTCAAGCGTTTATTCATCTTCATGTAGTTAAGCAGCGAAATTAAAACGACGTTTTCTATTTCAATGAATTCCCGAATTAAAAATAAACGTTTATCGATGAATCTGAACACAATTCAACAAAAATCTATCTATATATATACGTATAAATTCACCCGAAAAAATGTAATAATTTTGGTCTATGTTTGATTTCATAATTAAATATGAAAAAAAAAATCATATTTTCGTTCAATGTTCAAAATCTCGATTCCAAATTGATAATTTTGATCACTGGGTGAAATAGAAATAATTTACTTGGTTTGTTGTATTTGATTACTGTAAATAAAACTGTCGAAAACTATTAATGACCACTTCGTAATCTATCATTTATTACACCACGCTCAGAATATTCGTGAAACAGCTCCAGCCTTCACATTTGAGAAGCATGAACAGTGTATCGTGTTAGTGATCGTTGATAGCCATCTTCTCACAATTGTTAAAACAATTTTTTTTAGCCGATAAATTGTTGAACGTGCAACTCAAACAGTCTTGTAACAAGATGTACCGCATGAAAACAGATCTAAAATATAAACAGAAAGTGGGAATAGAATTCCATTCCATTGCAAGCATTCGCCTTTGACCTAGCATCGACATGTTCACGAAACGTTCCGTTATTTCTTGGTGTATAATATTCATCATCGTCAAACGTGAGTCCCAACTTACATTCTATATTTATCAGATTTGTTATTCACTGTGCGTTATGTCTGGTATATTCTGGATTCTTGAACACACAGATTTCATGCGAAATTATAAAAGCGGAGAACTGCAGTTCGTACGTGATCTCTTCAGCTTAATTCAAACCATGAGATCCGTTGCACAGCAGTCGTAAGGCTAGGCCAGATCAATATCCGGTAAGTTTTCGATCGTTATTCGTATACTGTCTTTTTTGTTTCTTAATGTTTTTTGGTTAGACAATGTGAAATTTCTGTCTTCCGGATGAAGTAAGTGATTTTTCATCACGATCACCTAAGACCTGGCATGAAGTTCTGACGCTCCTCACATTCTTCGCAGAGATAGGATCACAGGGTACTCCAACAATACGTGGAGATGTGCTAGTACCGCGGGTTTTTACGAATCGAAGTTGAAAAAGGATAATTATTCCGTTTCTTAATTGTTGTATTATTCGCTGCAAGTAAATCGATTTAAATTCATATTCGAGTTTCGTTATAGAACTTGCACGTAAGTATAAGTAGCTTCATAGATAGAGCTTTACACAGCTCCGAAATTCGTCATGACATATTTCATAAGAAAGCAATTTGCAATGTATGCTCCGTCTTTGCAAGGAAGAATATTAGCGTACCGAGAAAATATTTTCATCAAAGATGATACGCCAACAAATTTTACTCTGGAGTTTGACAACGAGTCTACATGTTTGCACGTGAAGTCGAAAGAAGATCTCGGTTAAGCTATGAAAATCTGATATAACGATTGAATATTTTATGACGTTAAAATAAAGTCCGTAGCTTTTCTGACATTCAATCGCGCTTTGACTTATTCACAAATTTACATATTTCATAAAAAATCATATATTTATAAAATTTCCCGAATACGGTACGCTGCTGTACAGATTATAGCACTGGGAAGTGTTTCGCTGCCATTTTAGATACACATAAATAGTTACCGAGGAATTGTTTACTTATTGGAAGACTGTTATATACGTTGCAACGTGAGTCCGTCATTTATCCCGTTTTTCGTATCAGAAAAGACCTGTGAGTCAGAGACAAAGTGGACTTATGATACTGTACCAATCGTGACTCATACCTGCACCTTGCTACTTGACAGTCGCATGCGACGTAAAGGGTTGGACATTTTGACATTTATAGCGCCTGTCATCATCTCTAGTGAGTTTTAATCAGCTTTCTTGAATTCATCTAATCAATTATACTTTCCAGAGACCTGTTATCCTCTCTGTGCAACTTGACAAAGTTAACTGTATTGAATATGAATACTGATTCTCACATTCGTATGATAAATTCTGAAAAAACTGTTCAACTTGGCCAAGACTTTAGTTCTCTTGGTACATGAAAGAAAAAGAAAATATTCGTTATTATAGCCGAAGAAAATATTAACATAAGAACGATAACAATTTTTGCGTTGCACAAGCGAGGCAGCAGTAAAGACAGCAAAAGTTGTACCCAAAAAAGGGAAGCTTGTTTGCTTAGTTAATAAAGAATTTTCTGCACTTGCAAATGCGGCAAAAAAATTCTTGTTGTTAATATAAATGAACATTTTCTGCTGGATCAGCGATCGCTTCCTTTTGCGCAATTATACCAATAAGCAGTTTTAACGAGGAATTATGAAAGCCGAGAACTGCTGTCAGCACACGTTCAAGGTCGAAAAAAAAATCACTGATTTCTTACCTGTGGTTCAATTCATTTTTTGTTCCACTACGCGGAATGAAATCGCAGCTTAAGATCCGGGCAGATTATAGTGCATAAGCTTATAGACATGAAATCAGATCGAAACTAAACGTAGGTAACAATTATGAGCACGAATTTCGGACAGTAGAATGGAGGAGTTATAACCAGCTCTGTGAACCAGTCGACGTTTAAAAAATTATTATTTTAGAATGATGTTGCATTCGCTACCTGTACCTGACTTAATAAATTTATAGAATGAACATAAACATATGTTGTCAACAAAGATTTTAGCACTTTATGAGAGACGTGTACAGATCCTTAGGGAGATTGTAAGCTAATTAGTTGTGTTGGTTGAGAACTTCCGCACTAGGCTTTTAAACAGAAGCTAATTAAGCTTTGAAACAGGAGCAGATAATTTTTTTCAACCCATAAAATATGCAGATTCGTGTTTTCGCGGTGAAACCGAATCCAAAATTTCTTTCAGTAGCAACTTTTGACTCTTTTCATTGATAATGAACGATATGCAATTACTAAACACAGTCAGTTATGGAATATTGTATATTTTTCGAAGAAATAAGGAGAAGTATACATTATATCCGTGGACTAATGCCAAAAGGGCGTAAGCGCTATACCTGGTGGTCAAGTTAAAATTTTTCAAAAATGCCGCTCACGTTGGCATTAGTCCATCGATATTATCGCAATTGTATAAACAATGCATATCATTGAGGCATAACATTAACGTCTAAATATGGACAGGGCGCTGCTGCAAGTCGATCGACGTCGACTTACACTGTATAATGAGGGTCTTTTTCACTAGAATTAAATTAACAATAAGATTCTGCCAGACCTGCGCGAGTCGTGACGGCTTAACGTCGATATGCAACACGAGTTGTTAGTTTTTTTTATTCTCTTGGTATTTGGAGCTCTTTCACGTAAGTTTTTCCTTGCACCTCCTCGATATTACTATATTATCAACGCCGTCTCGGTTTGATTGTTCATCAAATCGATAATACTAATATTCAGTGTCACACATATTTCACAGAAGTATTTACATCTTCGATTAAAATGAAATTCAATGCCACGTTCCGAAATCCAATTTCACCTTCTCTTGCCAACAACTTTTGAAAAGTTATTCGAACAGTTACAGTACGTGGCTGATAAGCCAGAAGTAAATCGATGCATCTAGTAGTTCTATACTTACTACGTTAGCTGTTAGTTTTTTTTTTTTTCTTATTATTGTCACGAAATCGAACCGTTTTCTTAAAATATCTTATTAACGTGAAGTTGATAACTATTACAGTTGACTATTGCGGGCCAAACACGATGACGACGCCCTGTGGAAATTCGTGCCAGTTGACGTGCTGGGATATCAAGCCAATATATTGTAATAACGTGAGTGCCATTCTGTTCTGTGTTTTTTTTTTTTTTTCATTAAAAACTCTCAGGGTTGTGATAATCAAAAATCGTTCTATTCCTCAGATTTGTAAAGTCAATGGGTGCGTATGTAAGCCGGGTTACGTCAGACAACTTGAAAACGGACCTTGCATTCGGAAGTCATGGTGTAAAATGGCAGTTGAAACAGATGATTTTGAGAAAACGTTGTCGCTGGAAGATAGCTCAGATTGAAATTTGAACCGAACTAACACCTGGTTAACAGTGATCAAAATAAATTTCAGCAGTTTCATAGAACTAGTGTTCATTAATTCGTTGAAATAAAACCTTCGGAGAATATAGTTCAAATATTTATCTTCATCAAGACATACACGTTATACATATGTCCGTTCTCCAGCCCCCACAAGTGAAACACATGTGTAAAAAAGCTGTAAATTCATTCTTCGGGCCAACAATAAATTTTTCCTAACGCAACTATCTGCAGTGTTTCGAGATTAACGTTGCATTTGATGAAATACGTAAAGATGCGGGTATTCGAATCTGCGAATGAAGCAACGATATACCATATATTTGATGTAATAAAGACGAATTTCTACAACCACCGGAGCTTGACGTTGACTGGACAGCTAATTGCTGATCAAAGCGATGTTTACGAAGTAATAAAACTCAAGTAAAGTAAAACACATGGTATGGTAGAAAACTTTTGACGAACGTTCCCGGTACTAGACGTACCGTATAATTTAAGTACTTCATCAAGCGTACATTTATTCATAAACTTGTTAATTTATGAAACTTTAAGGGTAGAAAAATTCTCTTTCGAAATAATTTAAACTCCCTTAAGGATTCCGCCAGACGTAATTTACCAACCCCTATACCAACGAGGCCTGTAGAAACGTCATCCTCTACATGTTTCCTTGCGGGTGAATCGTACATACACGCATACGTGTGTAACTCGCTTATAGATCTTTTCGCTACGCAGTATAATACGCACAAAGGGTGAATGCCCTTACCAGCTAAGCATTTTTCCACACGTTCCCCTGGGGGTCTGATCAGCTCAACGCTGGGCGCGTGTGCCTGACGTAATCACGATGCACGATATCCTCTACATGGAACATAAATACGCAGAAACGCACACATCCAATCGCGCGCACGTGACCCCTTCGCATTTCTCTACACCCCTCGTGGGGTCGCGGTGGACCCCAGCCTTTGGGGGTTGCGATCTGGGCATTGGCCTTTAGAGGGGAAGAAGAAACGTCTGGCTACCGGATGACAGTTGCCCCAACCCTCACCCTCTTTCGATAACAAAGCTACCAAAACGCGCAGAAGGGAATTTGAAGAAATTAGAACGCGGCACAATGCTTGGTCAATTTTTGTGCGTACTTTTCTTCCTGATTGTGATGAAGACGAACGAAAGAGATTCAGCTACGCGTTGATAAGTCAGTCTAAAATGAGTTTTTATGAGACCAAAAAGGACGCTTGCATACTTTTGAAATTTTTTTAAATTATGATGTTCGCTCCGAATGGTTTCGCTTTGATATGACCAGCCGCGAGGCTCCACTCCGCTGCAACTTCCTCTTCCCAATATCGACGCGACAACGTCAACGTTCGCGGCGCCACGGGGTGTCGCGACGTCCCTTTGCGGCTGGAGGTATACGGATGCAATTAAACCGTGTATAAATGTATACGGATGAATGAATCCCGCTGTCTCTTCGCGCGACGTAATTTAACGCGTGACGTAGGTATTTGCCTTACGCAAACGAAGCTGCGACGCTGCGTCACCCGTCAACAACAGCTGTAAATCTACGCGCGTTACTTACGTTACATTAATAAATGAGAATCCATGTATTATTTGGATACTCAACTTAGTGAACTCTTACCGTAAAATAAATCCTCCCCATCCTAGACGACGCCCATCAGACTCCAGAGGCACATAGGAAATCACCGCGAGAAGAGTAGGTATCGATTTTGTTTCAAACTCAAAGAATAATTTTAGAAGATACCTTTCTTTATTTATTGGACCCAGATACTATTGTGGCCTTTTCATAGTATGGATGCATTTCAGTTATATTTTCGCGTGCAGAATGTTGAATGCATATCAATTATCTTTACCTTATAAACATACATGAGTATATGTGTGTGGAGTACTATACAGCCACGTTATAATGCTCATAGCGTCTAGTCTGCACTACACACTCGCGGAGGAGGATCATTCTTGGCTTTTATCAAAGCGTTGAGATTTCGAGGGTCCTTGCTCCAGCTTTCCAAAGGACCTTAGTTTATTGTTCGTTTTTGCCTAATGGATTTTCAGTGAATAGACGATAGCTGTAGTTCTAGTTAGTGCTCCGGGCACCCTCTTCATCCTGCACCGTCGATTTTTTGGATACGATTGCACGCTTCGTCACACATGCGTCCCTTTCATCGAAATTAAGGCTCTATATAGTTCGCGCACAAAAACTCGTACAAGCATACATAGCCCGGGTTTGAAAGCCTACAACTAATCGTAGGCCACGGACGTTCAGCTGGTGTAATCAAGCTCGGTTTGAAAAATTTACGGTACCCGTTGTTTTCGCTTGATAAACAGAAACGCGTTCAGCGTATGACTAGCAAAAATTTTATAGAGAGTTACGTTAATTTGTCCACACGTCACGTTGAGTTTCACGGTCTGACCCTTCGCCCACGGCTCGGCAGGGTTGTGGCCAGTCGAACATATTGCCAGAGGCGCGCCCCATATACCGGGAACAGGTTCAGATCCCTAGGGACAACCGGGATATTTTCACCCGTCTTCTCGGGATTCGTTTCCCTCGGCAATGGGCGATCCAGATCGCTGCGCAAGCGCTAGTTTCGTAAATATTTACGATCGACCATGTCGGTTGATCGGACCATTAGAGATTGTTTCGTTAGCATATATTAGGGGTGATATTTCAACGGATTATCCCGCTATCTCTACGACCCAGACGAACAATGAGAATGGAATATTTCAACGGTCTCGTTCCCAGATGGATCATCATCCTTACAATTATTCTAGTACTAGTAAGATTATTATCATTAGTGTTATCTTGGCTGAGAATCAAATAATAATCACACCAACCTGCCATCCCTGAAGAAGGAGACTTCGGTCGACCTTCCTGAGCCAAACGACCGCATCACCAGCCTGGAAATCGCGCAACCGCGTACATTTCCCGTGAAGGTATACACCGAGGCACTTGAGCAGCTCTGAGGTGGAGGCCTGGATCACAGTCTTCCTCGGTCCTGGTGGTAGCGGTTTCTGTACCAGTTTTTCACAAGTCGGATTGTGCGTCGTGTGGTTGTTGTTTGACACAGGTACTTTGATCTGCGAGAAATAATGCTGCAGTACGCTCACGCGATCATTTTCTTCTTTTTTTTGTTTTAATTTCTAGGAATATTGTGTGTATACATGTGCCACTTGCGGATACATGATCAATTATTATCGAACGATAATGGTAGTAGAAGACAGATCATTACTAGTCAGATAGAGATACACATGGACATATATGTACTTCGATCGAACGGACTTTTGATATAGTGATTACTCAGGTCTCAAGTAATAACGACAGATGACCTTGTGCTAATGCCATGCTTCCACGATTAATAGCTAGAAATATCCTCTGGCTATATAATATTTGAAGTTACGTAAATCCGGCGAACGTAATTCTTACTTGCCAATTAAAAAGCTGACCTTCGATCAGGCATCAGACATGTGGCTAGTAAATAGAATATGAAATGATATTGTATAATACGAAGGTATATGTCACGATCAAGGGAACGAGGAATAAAAAAGCATGAAGAAATATGGGAAAAAATTGATGAATCCCTTCATTATTCACGGCTTACAAACATACGAGATACGAGCTCTTGATAACGGGGTTACGACAATGTTTTCGAATGATTCGTGAAGCGATGGAAAAGTAAAGTACATTCTGCCTACTTGTCAATTCGTCATCATTATCTTGTCGAGGCGCGATTACGTTAAGCGAAAAATAACGACGATATCCTAGTGCGTTTAAACTCACCTGTGGAGTTTGTATGTTCTTATTTTTGTCAACGATGGGTATATTGTCAAGGGGTTGTCTGAAGGTAATGTTTTTATTTTTGTTGTCGAGTTTTTTCTTGTTGTTGTTGGTCGTGCTGAACCGTTTCCACGATAGAGCGTTTATGAAGAGTGAATGTTTCTTGAGATTCTTGTCCAGGGCATTTTTCTCTGATATTATTCTCGCGTTGTCGTTATTCAGGTTTATGTTATTGTTCTGCAACGAGTTATTCTTCGGTTGATTCGTCGGCGCTGGTGCGACCGATGAAGTCCCCTTGTTCTCTCGGTTCTTAGCATTGTTCAGCTGTTCATAATTGAAATTATTCAATGTGAAATCAGCGGGATGCTGATGAGCCGCGGTTGGGTAACCCGAACCACGACGGTCTCTAGGACTGAACGACAAAACGGTCCCCATCTTCTTAGTCTGGACTCTTGTGGGTACGAGTTTCGGCCGAGTCGGTACGACGATTTGGGACTGTTGGGGTGGTGGCGGTGGTGGTGGAGGTCGCGGAGGTCGCGGAGGACTCGGCGACGATGTGGTGCGCGGTAACGGCGGGGGTGGCGGCGGTGGCGGTGCCTGCCTTGGCGTGGAAGTCCCGCTGGGTCCCGTCAGCGAGGGTGCATCCCAGGGCTCAATGGCCTCCTCCACGGCGGGACCCACCACCTCGCTCAGCCGACCGCCCAGCCTGCCTTCGGTCTTGAGCTTCGGGCACTTAATATGGCCGCCCACCGCAACAGAGCACCCTGCTCAACTGACTGACGATCAATACCCTAAAACCCCTAGTGAAACCGTAGGCCCCCTCGTCTTGGTCTTGGCACCCTCACAACCCAAGGCGCTCCTCTTTACGACCCTTGCACAAAAGGGGGAGATGCACCGCGGAAACGAGTGTCGCGTGCAAAATGGCGAGCGATCGATGCCCCCTTACGATTTTCCGAGATCCTTCTTCGTTCTGGAATTACCGCTATGTGCTTTTCCTCTTTTATATTTTCAATCTTCTTTTATTTCTTCGTTTTATCGTTTCTTGGTTTCGGTTCTCCTTCTATGATACTATCTTACTGTAGTTCACCTGTCATGGCGGGTGATCTAAGCACTGCACTTGTTTACTATCGTGACACGGTCGATTGGTCGTTAGAAGGCCAACTTGGTCATGCGAAAAAGTCCATCTTTGTTTGATCGACTATCGACGACCGTTTGGAATGGTAAATGTTTCTTCGTTTCTAGTTATTTCTTTTTGGTTTCGGTACGTATCACAGAGTTGTAATAAATAAGCAAACTTTGCACTATCACAGTAAACCTATATTCGCGCCAAGATCATCCTGTATGACGATTATTCTCGGCAGTATTTCTTTACTTTCTTATAACGACGATAAGCGATTGAAATTATTCAATCCTTTTTCAATATCACCAGGATCATTCGCGCTAATGACGACACTTGGTCGAATACGATGCCGATGATAGCCTCGAGGGCGCTCCTCAGGAGAGCTGCAACTTCTGTCAAACCGTCGTGTTGGTGTGGTTTGGTCTCCGCCAGCCAAGACGAACGCCCCTCGTTATTCAATGCGCGCGCATTCGTTCGATAACGCAAACGGCTGGCGTCGCGAGCATCAAGGGTAGCGGGGGCGTCGGTACCGTTGGGGGTAGAAGAGACAAGGGTGCCCCCGTACACACGCGCGACTAGCTAAACACTCTTGCGCCTCCGCCGTACCTACAGTTCGTAGTTTATGCAGCGCATACTCGCACTTTCTCAATTTACTACTACTACTACTACCACCACCACCACCACCATCCGTCCTCCTCCTACGCAGCTCGTTCGTATAAATCCTCCGATTCGAAAGAAGAGAACAGTGAAAAAGGTGAAAATAACATGACGGACTTTTTTCGAACCATCCGAATGCTGAATTGCGACGAATTTCAATCTTTGGTGTCCCACGCAGGTTTTACGACAAGAAAAAAGTACCTCAGCCTTTACAGACCCCCAAATAGCAGCGAACAATCAATGGGCAGAAAACCGTGTCTGACGTACGAAGGAGTAAATATACTGCATTGAACTATTTCTTTCTATGATATCGTACCGTAGGTAAATATACAATGAAAATAAAAAATATGAACCTCCCCTCGTAACGACCGTAATAAAGATTTCGCTCACGGAGGGCGAAGTATAACTGTGTGAGCAGCCCACGTCAACGACTTTGGGTTTCCGGTTCTTCGTCCGGTAATGGAAATGGGTCTCGGTTACTCTCCCAGAGATTTAATTACTCTTGATTTATTATTGATAACGGCTGATTTCCACGGTCCTTTACCACTTCCCCCCTATGCAACGCTCGCTTAGGAGTGTTCAGAAGTACTTCGCTCCCACAAAACAGAAAAGATCGACAAGGGGGGGATAGCAAGAAGTGTCGAAAACAGGCTCATAAATCAAGATTTACCCTCAAATCTGTTCCGCTACGTCATTGCAAGCGGTGGTTAACCGCAGCATGGAACCAAACGAGGCCCGAGAGATAGGTAAACGACGTAAACACGGCACGTGCTAATCTCCTATCTCTATATGTTAGATGCGAAAACGCATGGCGAATCGCCTAGCTATAGCCTCTGACATTTTTTTATCGAAATTACCCAAAAACACGGAAAGTTGTTCACACTTTGTTCACGTGAACCGTGGAGCCTCCACGAGGCTGCGCATAATTAGCTGAAACCATATCGCTATCATCAGTCTCCCCCAGATTCTCGAGCATAGTTCTCTATGACACCATACCTATCTCGTTACCTGTTGTGAATTTGATAGATCTTGTCGAAACAATTTGCAATTTAATCCGAGACGCTGGGTGTTTCGAATTGAAAACTTGTTTTCGATAATGCCGAAGCTATCGGTTAATTAACACGATACGTTTCAACAAGTTACACACTACCCGAGTAATAACTACAGATAACAAAGGATCGCGCCGGGGAAAATACAGTCATGTGTTTATCGCGTGCTTGAGCGGATCAAGTAGAGCAAGCCAGACTAGGTCAGGCAAGATGGTGGCTTCCGCTTCGATAGCAGCTATACTGCTGTAGGTTAATCCGAACCTCGTGACCACCCTGAATCCGTCTAAATGGAAAACTTTCTTCTTCGTACGAGGGTAGACTTGCAAATTTTCATCAACGGTTATAGTATAAACCTGAATATGTATACTAATGGTTATTAGAGGTTACCTAAATTCAGGGATCTCCTCGCGTATAGTTTAAATTATATTTATTCTGGGATCTGACTCGAAGATTTGGTAGGTACTGAATTATTTTGCATGTCAAATTGAAAAGATAAAGCAATTCGTGATTTTTTTGAAACGCCGTGGCTTTATCTGCAAGAGGTATAAATGAGCGAACAGGATTTTTTCCGAGCTTTAACTCTAAGACTGGGAAAGATAAAGGACGCCTGTACCTATATACCTATGTGTAGGTACGCCCTCGGATTTGTACACGGATCTAGGTCCAGGCCACGCAACCCAAATAGCCGCTTAAATATAATGTGACCTCCTTTCTCGAAGGATTCCCTCGTTGAAATGGCAATTACATTACATTCTCACGAGAAGTGCCGCTCCCTTTTTTAAACCCTTCAAGTTCACTTCTGCCCTGAGTAGTACACGTCATTTTTTTAAATCATTTTCTGTTTCTTCCATTCACAGTGCTAAGAGTTTTAGTAGAGTTAAAAAAAAAAAAAAAAAACGAAACTTCTAGAAGTGCGCACAACAAACGTTGTCAAACAATTATTAAAGGAACTGTGGCATATTTTTTCACACAGAATTCGCAAAGAGTAAAAATGAATTGTTTGAATTACTCGCCTAGATTTTAATGTCGTGCGGTTTCGCGCATCGCATAAAATATTGTTTAACGATGAAAAAACCTTATACCTAAAGCAGTGGGTATATTTTTTGATCGAAGGACATAATGCCAATGAAATAATATTAGCCTATACAGAGAAGTTGTTCCACGAATTGTTAATTACCTCTTTGGCCTGATTCAACAATACGTAGAAAAAAGTAATAAAATTAATCGATGCTCACCGGTGTAACGACGACAGCGAGAACAAAATAACAACGTGAAAGTTTCCCGATCGATAATCGTATACCTACTTTTATCGCATCATAAATTAATTTCCAATACATAAATATGTACCTTAGGTGATAATTCCTTTTCATTCATCAATTCATAAATCACAAGTCAGTAGCTCGGCTACTCCAACTTAAACTAAAATTGCTTCCTTCACTTTTCTTCTATGTTTTTATTTTGATTTTTTATCGTTACTTTTACCACTGGTCACTTCACACAATCCCAACTAGCGGTATAAGCAACGGTTCACGGATACTATACTTGTACAAACGGACTCGCGTGTTTCACAGTGGTAATAGCCGGCTGCAGTCAGACACAGCACTCAACAAAGCTGGTCCCGGGATTCCGTCGTTGGTCAATGTCCATTGTCCCACGTTTCTTCCCCTTCAGAGTAAACGAGATAGAAGAGATAGAGAGCTTATATTATCCAAGTACATCCATAGTATGTAGTAACTACGGTAGGGTTCGCAAGTTTTTATGCAGCATGCCAGTTAAGGGCTATTCAAGTAACCATCGTTACCGCTTTGGGCTGGTACTGTAAGCACTGTTCAAAGTCTGAGAGCATTTAATTGAAAGGGAAAAGAATTTATAAAAAATCTGAACCTCTGCTTTACGTGCAATTACAAAAGCACAGTCATAATAAGTTCAGCGAAAATTGTTGAATCGAACTTCCACGATCATCTCACGCCAGAGTTGAAATACTGTGAAGTCAGAGTGACGGCTACATGATGCGTTGGAATGATACAGAAATCAGCGGTCCCACGAAGGGTGGAGCTCGTCTAAAAATATATCCATTCAATATAACGATACGTTATGACCTCAATAACAGACTACTCGTAATGATTCTAATTTTAAACTTCCAATGACGTGATCAATCCGTAATATTCTAATGACAAAGGACACAAGTCCTTTATGAACTTCCGGTCAGACGTAATTCTAATTATCAGAAGAGCATAAATTAGCTCATTGGTCCTATAAGAATACAAAATAAGTGTGTGGGGCCTTATTATGTGATTTTCACACTTGACCATCCAAACCCCGATAATACCTGGAAATCCAGTCTAGGCCGACCCAGCTAAAAGAAATAAACCCCTATGTTACCTTCGCCGAAAACGGAGGGAAAGGGTCCGTTTATCTGGCGTGAGAAATTGAGGGAATTGAGAGTAACCCATTCTGCAAGATTTCGGTGAGATTTTCACTGGATATTTGTAAACTCAAGGGATGAATAATCGCCGTTTGTTGAGAATGGCCGCAAGTTTTTATTGGAAGTAAAGCAAAGATTTCGTTAAGCGTCGAGAGACGTCAACGACGAGGTTGCATGTATCGGGTCGTCGGTGTGGGTGCGGGACACCCCTTCTCTCCTCACCCTTTGCCGCGGCTCCAGACAGACGCACGTTCTGTCCGTCGGACTGTGCAACCCCTCGTCCTTCGCTACCCCATCGCCATAGCAACCCCTGGAGTTCAGACTCCCTCTATCCAACGGAATCCCATTCCAGAACCACGCAAACCCGCGGGTTCTGAAGGGAGTAGAGAAGAACTATCTTCGCCCGTTAGAATCTACGATATCGCGTAGTCCTAAATCCTAATTCACTCAGCCCGAGGCAAGAAAAAAAGTGTTAATATTGCACGCAGCGGATGAGTTCCAGAATTTTTCCGAACTTTTCCCCTTTTCCCCCGTTTATTTTTATTTTTTTTTTATTTCTTTTTTATTTCGGCTCCCTAAAATTTATTGCGAAGTTGAGATCGTCCATCAATGGACATAGAACACCGGGAGATAAATCAAAAGGATTACCGCAATAAATAACAGGAATCCCATAAACCATGGAGTTGATGTTGTAATCACTTGAAAAAAAAAAAAAAAAAAAACTGATTGATTACACTCTATACAAAAAATGGACACTCAAAGGATGGCAGCGACAATTAAATATCCCCGTTATAGTTTACTGAATTTTACTATCATCCCTCAAGGCGGATGATAATCTCGATTAGGTTTTCAACCCGTGGAGTGATCATCTCCACGCAAAATAAACCACATATGTTATATTATTAAAATTTCTCGGATAATAATGGATCTATTTCTATCGCGTATTTGATAAAATGCAGTATCGACACAGCGGAGGATCATGCATTTCTCATGTGACTGTTCGCATATACCTACGTAAATTTATCAGCTGGTGGAGATGCCTCCGAGACTTGAAGTTGGGTGTTCAAAATCAATACAGAGGTTTGCATCGTACTTGCTCGTTGAAATGTTGGAGTAGAATATTACCCTTTATAAAAGAGAGATGACTCATACGTGTTCAATCGGACTTTTCGGATCTCTGCTCGCGTTGCGGGTATTCCTATAGTATAATAAATGGACGTGCAACTAGGCGAGAAGACGGTTTCCGGTATTTTGTAGCACGGTGAGAGGAAGCGAGATAGTACGAAAGAGAAACTGCCAATATTTCTCGAGTCGTGGATGGTGGACTGAGGTAGTTGCTCATAGCACGGCATGCAAACCCTTGAAGAGGAAAGCGGAGTTTCCTCACTCAGTCCGTTCAGCGAACTGAGAAATTCAAAGCACTCTAGCCAATTATCTGGATTATTTGAATTGTCCTAATTGTATAACAGAATATTGTAGATATGCTGGAATAAATTGATGACTGATTCGAGAACGTGTCTTAAATCAGAAGAGGTTACTCCATCAAAGCACACTCACGTTTCTTACTGCAACGTTCGCTCAGGGTCGTGTACAGACGCCATGATTAGTATCTTTGAAATTAGGAAAGCGATAGTGCTCGGCTGTTGCCTCTTCGTAATTTCCAGCAAGGCGAATGACATACACTTTACGACGATGTCGTCTGTGCAAGAAAATCAAGTTATCTCGTCGAAGGAAGTTAAAAAATTTGACGATGCCTGGTCCTGGAGTCAACCGGAAACGGTGTCGTCTGTGTTCCCAAACTCGCAGACACTTCTCCCGAACTTTGTCTCCAGTTATTATTTACCAGGTAAGTTTCCGTGTTTATCAAAGGAATTGAAATCCAGTCACCCCCGTTCGACGAAAAACTTGGAATTGATTCCGGGTTCGAAATTATTCTGCGGCAGTCGTCACCGTGCATAATCCAGTACCCTCACGTAAGGTATTGAATTTTTTAACTGAATATCATACGTCGTGGTATCCATACCGTCAATCCTTTGATTAAATTTTCCGCGCGTAGTTAGAGGGCTCAAGAATTTATGATCGCAATGATACATGGTCATTAGATTTCCGTCCATCATTTTTCACCGTAGATATATCGTACATGTATGTATATTGGTATGGAATTCTGGTGCAGTTTGCGGATAATGTTTTATAGCATTTTCCAGCAGATTGCTACTGCACAAGGTCCTATAAATAAACTATCCTAGCCCGATTGTAAATGCTTGGAAATTAATCGACGTGACATGAACATAGAGGCGCTATATCCAAGCGACGAAATTACCCTATTGAATAATGATTCGCAGAGATTTCAAAGGTCACAAATAACGTCACGCTCGTTATACTCAAAGCAACGTTCTCTTCTCAGCGGTTGTCCCTTCTATTTCGAAAATCTTTGATCAGCACAGTCCTTGAGCCTAATCACCATTAGCCAAGGCCTAATTATTACAGGTCAGAGTTTAAGCCGTCATGAGAAAACCGCACAGAGGACAGAATATTATCCATATCCGTACGGAGATGGTCCAGTTGAAGATGCGCATGATGTGTCGACAGCCCAGAGCACGGAGAACGCTATCGGATCAATCACAAAACACTTTGCTATAGTCAGTTTTATCGGACTTTTACTACTCTTTGCCATCGTTCAGAACTCCATGTCTGTGTCGAAGGGAAGAGACACTCTCTTGTCGCGAAGAAAGAGAGACATCATCGAGATCCACGGCCTTCATCCCATGGTTGGATAAATATTGAAAATTCCATTTCTACGATTGAGCTTTGAAAATTTCCGTTATTTTGTATATAAATCGAAAATTACTGTCCTGTTTTATAGCCGATGCTAAAGACTGCACCCTTAACGTTTCAGACCCCCGAACAGGAGGAAGTTTTGAGTGACGATACCAAAATACGTTGCATGCAGCTGACGCTCTGTCTCGAGAATAAAAAGCTTCGTAAACATTTTGGTAAAACTGGAAAAATTTTGGCCAAGTACCTGACGTAAGTCTACCTACGTTAAACATCAATAAAGTATTAAAATAACTTGACAAAACGGTTCCTCTCCCGTTTCAGACGGACGGTCAAAATGTCTGTGGAAAGTTCGTCAGGGTGGAATCGTCTTCTCGAAGACGCTGGCCAAGCGGGTCTCCGGGGTGAGGACTGCCGTATTCTTTACAGAGATTGTAGCCCCTCCGATCCCTCGGAACCGGAGCTCGAAAAATGATTTGTAAATCGTCAAGAATGATCGCTACTCTTTACCATATGTCATTTCATGCGCATTCGCGAAATGTTAATCTTGTATAATAAATTCCCCCAGTTCTTGACCGGGGAAGAAGTAAAGATGGAGTCATTTCAATGTGTCTTTAATGTCGAATAAAATTTCCCCCATATTCCCTGAAACTGAGTTTAGAAAATTCAAACTGTAAATCGAATTGGAATAACCCCGGAGCTCACGGCTTGAAAAAAAAGTCAATTAGTTAAATCCTAATCCTCCTGTCTCCCGGTAAATCGGAATGAAGCTAAAAGTCAGACATTCAATACGAAAGACTGATTCTGGTCTAGGTCAAAGTTTGACTTTGTGGAGATGACCCTTGTCCCTTTTATGCCCCGTACTCTTCTCATCTAATACCAAACGACCCGAAGGTAATCGAGCAGCTGAAGTAATTAAAGGAAACTCTGGTATAATTGGTAGAAATTGAGGAATGGTAAGGATAGATTGAAAAGCTGGACGGAGAAAGTGATGAGAATGATTACCGAAAGAAAGAATGAAAAGAAGAGAAAAGAAAAGAAAAAAGAATCCTCGGATTAATGTTTTCTCAATTTTAATTACAATATGCTGTTTTTTTTTTATCTTTTTTTTTTTTTTATCCGCTACAAACATCGACATCCAGCCTGAACTATTATACAGCAGTCTGCTCTTACTCGGGCACACTTTTCACTTAATCCTGCATTCGTCGAACATTATTATTATTTTTTTTTTCCTCAATTATAAAAAAATATCAAATCACGAACAAAATAGAGATAAATTGATAATTAATTAACTAAAATAACGCTATTATTATTATTATTATTATTAACATTAAGTTAGGGTAGGGTAGTATTACATTATACATATCGATAATTTTCTTCATCTCGCATCTCGCATCTCGCATTCATATAATATATCACTACTGCAAATTGCAATACCACGCTAAATCGTAACTTATTATTTATATCCTATTATATATATATATATGCATTCATGTATATATTTATATATACATATATGGTTTTTATAGTAGTCGTGAGATCGCTTGTTCCAATAGTCCAGGCTTAACACAAAATTGTAAAATACACGTACATACACCGTACATACGACATAGGCGGCGAACAGTTCGTATTATGGCGGTAAGTTTCTTGCGAGAGCTCGCCTCGCCTCGCCGCGCAATATTATTATTTATTTACTCTCATTCATTGCCAGGTGAAATTTTATTATTTATATTAAGAATGCAAGCAGGAGAGACTAAGTTCAAATAGAGCTTTCGCCTATCGCCAATTGCGCGTAAGGCAAGCGTTATTACTCGTTACCCTAATTGTCTCCTTCATCCCTTTTCTCGTCATATCTTTATTTCTCTCTCTTCCTTTCAATTCTATTTTTCTTTTATCTCAGGCACGCGACATCGCAATTATAATTTTCTCTATAATTCTTTTAAACCGTTCTAGATTCTACAATAATTTCTTTAGATCAGAGCATGACGTTACGTTCACTTTGTTTCTTTCAAATAATTGTTAAATATGTGGATTTTCATTCGTATTTTATTTTTTTTTTTGTTTCATATAAATTAGACACTTTTGTCTAGGCAACAGGTAGTAGCAGGTATATGTATATAATTAGAGGCAGATTACAGTCACCAAGCGGTCAGTCATTGAGATTCTTTGAATACAATATATATATACTATATATGTAAATGGATTTTGAACGGATGAATAAATATCAGCATCGAGAGATAAGATTTCACTTTGTTAAATAATGGCGAGACTTACGTTTAATAATGATTCATTTTCTCACGCGTAATCACAAAAAAAGAGACAAATAAGGAAATAAAATTAAAAGTCAACTTGTAGCATTAATTATAAAATCATCGTCAGTGTCACTGTTTCTTTGCTAATCAACTATAAATAATCGAACGTACGTATTTAGCCAGTCTAGTCGGATCAATTATTCACCTCTGAATTTTCAAGTATTTCTGTCAATCTCTGGATCCATAGATTCGCGGATCTACTGGCGAAGGTAGGAAAAAAAAAGAATGAAAAAAAAAAGTTGTAACCAAGTTTGAATACGACACTCGTATACAGAAATTGGTATCGTATAGTTCCGTAAGTAAAATTGAACTAGGTACCTGTTTGATAACTTCAATTTTAGAATCTTGAAAATAAAATTCTGCATACTACCGAAGCAGAGAATAAAGTGATGGAAAAATGATAGGGAAAAACGAAAAAGCAAAAAAGCATACGATACAACTAAGACTCACAGGTCCGCATGCGTGGTCATAATATAGAATTATAAAGCGAATTAGCAAAATTGAAATCGTGACGTTTAAAATATTTTCTAAAAACTTTATAAACTACTAGGTTTGTTATAAGGTACTTATTGCGAAGAGATATATGATGTATACATGCATTCGTGTGATCGTATCAGAGCTACAATCTGGAGTATGTAATAAATTTGAAATAAAATAAAATTAAAAGTGAAATAAAATTGGAAGAATTAATAAGGCAGCATGCGGTCGGGCTTATAGAACGCCACCGAAGGTACGCGAAATATTAGCACATCACTTTAGCGTCGATTAATATGTATAAGTAGTATTATAGATTTAAAAACAGTCACAGTCACACAACAAATTATTATCCCTTAGCCTTAGCACTAAACTCTTAGTCGTATTCCTGCTTGCATTCCTTAAAAAAACAATTTATTCTCAATTTGGCGCTCACTGCCTTCAAATTTGTCTTCATTATTATTATATTATGATTATAAAAGTATTATACTATTTACACGCCCTATAGTGCTCGAGTTTCTTAAATCAATGCTTTAGCGCACGTAGGCTTTAGCCCTCGTCTCATCTCCCTCTAATAATTCTCATTCGGAATGGCACTGTCGTCGTTCATGATCCGCGCCGCAAATATGTATAATCGATCGCGTATAGTCGCCCTTGCTCGAAATTAATAAAACACACGTCTAAAGCCTAAGGTCGATGACAACTTGAAATTTTCTTGCAAATTTTCTAGAAATCTGTGTTACAAAAATGTCAAACACAATAATTACGTTTTCGGTATCGGATTAAAAATTCTTTTTTTTTTTTTATTGTTTTGGTCATTTAAATTCCGTTTGGCTAAAGAAATGTAGAAGATATTCTAATCAGAAAAATAGAAAAGGAAAGGAAAGGAAAGGAAAGGAAAGAAAAGAAAAGAAAATTACTCGCGTCTTTGATATTTCTAGAAATATGCAAGATAAACTTTTTCTTATCAATGCGCACCGCCGCTCGCTGTCTCGCGTATGAATATTTTATTAATTAATATATAGTTATTTAATTTATTTATCACTGTTAAAGCCTAAACGTTAAATATTCCTTATATGAATATTTGTTGAAGAGGCTCCGTAAAGAATTCTGGGTAAACGGAAGTGTCGAGTCCCCCACGATGAATGATTATCCAAATAATAATTGATGTGTAATGAATGACAGAAAGAGAGAAAGAGAGAAATGATAGAAAACCAAAGATATAAATATGTACGAAGATGTAAAAAAAAAAAAAAATTGAGAAAAAAAGCACAAAAAAAAATAAAAAATAAACACGTTGTATTATTATTATTTTTATTTTTTTTATTTTTCATTTATTTCTTTATTGAGGCATTTAAAAGTATAGGAAGAGCGCGGCCCAGAACATCTTTACAAGCCGCGCATTCTAATCGTTCATGCGATATTTTCTCAGTTTTACCATTCTAATGGGTATACAATTTTTTTTATTTATTTATTTATTTATTTATTTTTTTATTTTTTTTCTCTCTCAATTTTATTCATCGATAATCGTACTAATCAACGCTCATCAATTTATCATTTATCATTTAATCAGCTCCATACTTCGGCGTCAATCAAAACCTAAGATATAAAATGAATCTACATTATGCTGACTAACGTAATAATCACTTAATTAATTAAACTATCAATTAATATAATAATAATAATAATAATAATGACAATAATAATAATAATAATAATAATAATAATAATAATAATGATAATAATAATAATAATGATGATAATAATAATAATAATAATAATAATATGTACAACGTGATCATCTGATCTCTTTTTTTCCTATCTCATGCTCGGAACGTGAGAGGCGTCGAAATATTATAAAATAGTATTATTACAACGTGTAGTAATAGTAGTAAGTATGCACGTGAGTTAGTGATAATTTCATTTATGCTATTATGTGCCTTGTTGGATTTTCTTTTCCAATCTTTTATTTTATTTTCTTTTATTTTATTTTATCCCATTTTTTTTCTCTCATTTTATATTTCATCATTTTATTTCTTTAGGCTTGCGGTCGTCGGATACACATGTATAAATATATACATATACATGCCTTGCTCATTATCGCTTGCAGTTAATTAATCAGGAATAATCATCCCTCGTTTTTAAAGTTCGAAAATATTAACGCGGTGTGAAAAGCGATAACGAGGTCTGAATAAACATATTTTTATTTATCGTTTTCATTTCATTATTTGTTTGAATTCATTAATTTGTATCAGTTTTTTCGGTTTTTCGTTTTTTTTTGTTTTCTCTCCTTTTCTTTTTCTTTATTTTTGTAGATTCGCAAAAGATACGACAATTCCCGAATGATCATAAGTCGCGAATATCCCTCTCGAGACCTTCGTTTTCAATTACACATTCGTTTTTACATACTATAAGCAACACAGGTTTGCAACAGGTGGGAACCGACCTCGGAACTTAATCTCAAATCATTATTGTTCTTCAATCTAATAATTTTTGTCATTTTTCTTCTTTCTAAATACCAGTCACAAGTCGTTTTTGTTTATTCCTATTTTTACTATAGTTATTATTTTTTGTCTCTTCATTTTGCGGATTGATGTTCGTTCGTTTGCTAGTTCGTTACGATTACGTTACACACTGACGCAGGCTTAAATCGCGATGACAGTTTTAATTCATGTTTGGAATTCTGCCAATGCCCATCTTCAGTCACTTTGTCTTCTATTAGTAGTAGTAGTAGTAGTAGTAGTAGTAGTAGTAGTAGTAGTCGTAGTAGTAGTAGGTAGTAGGTAGTAGGTAGTAGGTAGTAGGTAGTAGGTAGTAGTTATAGTATTTCTATTTTATTTAGACTTTAATTACTCATTATTTAGCCGAGGTAATAATCTTTTCTTTATTTACCTATTTTATTATTGTTTTCCCCTTCTTCACATCTCTTCCCTTTGAAATATTTAATCATATAATAAGAAATGTCACTGGATGGTTGCTTTTATTCTGCCTTAATTGCAATTATTCAAGTCCATCGCCTATATACTATCTTACTATCTGTCTCTCTATCTCTTCTTATTTCTCGCTCTATGCCATCATCCCTATCCCTTTGTTTCCTTTTAATACACTACGTCCCTTAAATCCATTTCCTTTCCTACACAATTACCTCGAAGACTTATTTTGCTTAGAAAATAATTTGAAAAATTAGTCCATGCAAGGTGGCTCCGGCGATTTAAGCTGCGATTATCACACTAATACACACATATATCAATTTTTGTTTTCCCCATTGTTTCATCCAATTGCTGGTGCTGGACTAGAACGACGACCCGCCTTTTACCTTTTAATAATCTGTGAATTCTTGACATCGCAATGTCCAGGGCTCGACTAAGTCTAAATTTATTTTTACTGGCCAACCGTGGAGCATTGCTTGTCTTTTGCCCAATTTCATTTAATTTTTCATTCAATTTCACCCCATCCACACTTTTTCACAGCTTCATTAAATCGAATTACAATTTTTTTTCTTTCTTTTTTTTTTTTTACTTTTCTTAAATTTTTTTTTTTTTTCTTTTTTTTTTTTTTTGTTTTTTTCTTTTTCTCCGTTTTTTTTTCTCTTTTTTATAATCTAACAACTTACGAAACAAAAAATAAAAACGCGGATACATGTGATGTGAAGCGTCCAACGCCATCCGTTGGTTGTAACAATTAATAAATGCTCTACGATTTTAATCGTAAGGACAACATAAAACAACAATATCACCTAATAGTTTAGCGTTTTCTTCATATTATTTCTGGAGTTTTCATTTACCTTTTCATTTTAATCATTTTCTATTCTTTTCTTTTTTCTTTTCTTTTCTTACTATCAAAAAGCTTTCATTTCTCGTTTTCTAAAATCTCAAATCTTCGGCAAAAGCATATTTCTTTTTTAATTTATTGGAGCGTTCGAAGGAAGAAGATAATATTTCTTTATAGGAGACGAGCCGTCGAAAGTCGCTTTTACAAACACTTCCAGCCAATTTCACACTTCGATATTATATTATTATTATTATTATTCCTGGTTCAGTTTTTTCGCCCTCTCTTTCTCTTTCTCTTTCTCTTTCTCTTTCTCTTTCTCTTTCTCTTTCTCTTTCCCCCTCTCTCTCTCTCTTCCTTTTTCTCTCTTTCATTTGGCCGAAATAAAATGATCAACTTTCAAAAGTTCATTAATTTATTTTATTTTTTCATTTATTTTTTATTTTTTTACCCACTACTAATTGTGTCTCTGATTTCTAGACAAAATCTCTGGAAGATATAGAGGATCCTACGCACCGAAATTGCGTATTATCGAACACTATAAGAAAAACACGACAGACTAGACTTAATTTAAAAAAAAAAAAAATAAAGAATAAAGAATAAAAAACAAAAAACAAAAAAAAAAAAAAATCGCTCTTCCTCGAACGACCCAATTTTCGACCAATATCCGACCCACCCCCTCCCAAAATCCCCCGAAACCCCCAAACGAACCCATAAAACAATAATACGTTTAGAATATTAGATTCGTATTTAGGTGCGGCGTTTTTGTGCGCGTGTGTCTCTAACGGTGACACAATATGGTCTTTTTAAGTCTGCAGTCTATAAGAGGCGGGAGGGATGATGGTATTATCTCTGTCGCTTCATGGTTCTTGGTGTCGTGGTCATAGTTGCTGATGCTGATGCTGTTTACGCACTCGCTTATTATGTGGGATGAAACCGGAAGACCACTCGGTGGTTACCTTCTGTCCCGGTAGAGGAGGTACGTTTTTATTGCCTGGGGAAGTTTTAGCTCGTTGATTCGGACCTCCAGTCTCTGTTTACCGACCCGTTGTCGAATCACTCTCCGGCAAAGGTCCATCAGGGGTAGAGGTTCGGCTGTGAATATAATTCAACAAAATTAATTAAAAATCATTATTTTTCATTGATTAGATGTATATATACCGTCCAAACTTTATCTCGCATTGATTTTTTTGTACAAAATATCGTTGGGATTTATTTTTCAAACTCACGGTCAAGGCCACCGATGTATTTCATTGTGATTTCGCAGTGGCCCCAAACGGCTGATACGATCGGATGAAGCTTTCTTCCTTTCAGGCCTCTGAATGCCACTCCCAAGTACTGGCCGTCGACTACGAAGGATAACGTACCTTCGTCCATGTCCAGGACAACTGGAATTAAACTTATATTAAATACTTGCCTAAAGTACGTGTTTAATAATTAGTTCGTCACTATCGTCGACGGGTATAAAGTAAGACGCAACTTGTTCAACTCCTGTGATTAAATATTCGTGAAAATTAATCGAAACTATTGGAAAAATGGCAATTACCAAACAGAGATGAGATAACGATGTTTTTTTATTTATTATTATTATCAACGAAAAAAAAAAAAAACTTACCCAAAAATTTGTCAGGAACGATAAACGTTTCGTCGGGTTTTAGTAGCGCGGGATACGTGACCCCGTTGTTGTTTTTCGCGTCGTGATAGAGTTTGTTTCTACCTAGGTCCCAACCCCAGCTAAGCTGGTTATTACCAACTAGGCTTTGGTAGCCGACACTATGAAGAGGCGCTTCGGCCGTCGCGACTCCTACAACAGCATGGGTTCCTCGTTGTCGCGTACTCCAGTGTAATTCCCACACGTGAAGACCCTTCGTATAACCGACACGCCCTCGTATGCAATCCGTACTTTGAGCTACGGGGTGCCGATGAAAGGTCAGTTTGTCGTCGTCCTGTAATTCAATAAATCTGACTTAAAAAAAAAGGAGATAATATTCAGGAAGCTGGAGATTTCAACTCCACATATCAATTCCAATAAATTTTATCAAAGAAACAAGAAAAAAAAAGAATAAAATTCATTTTCTCAATTTTTTTATTACCTTGACGAATATGTTGAGGCTACGGTCATCGGCGTTCCAGCTGTGGCTGACCTGGGTCTCTCTGGAGGCGGGCGGCATGTCAAGTAGTACATCCAGGCGAGCTGGACGTGAAAAATCTTGCGCCAGTTCTCTGGGTACTACGGGCTTGTATGTAACTGCTCCGCCGCCGCCAACACCTACGCCGCCTCCAGTTCCCGCACCGCTGTCACGTGTCACGCTCTTCACGCCGCCTGTAATTAGATATAATACTTTTAATTACACGTGTCATGTTATTGTAAATTATTATTATTTTGTATATTTGACATTCGAGCTATTTGTTTACTGTTGTAAATCAACCAAAACGGGAATTTATCTCTTTCGAATCTTTCGTGGTTTATTGCGAAAGAGACATTTACGATCTTCATTCCAGTATTTTATAGATACCTGAAATATCGTGGGTTTGATAAATGAAGAAAATGGGAAAGTTCCTGGTTTCCGTTTGATTTAGAATTTTTTATGAAATAAAAGTGTAATAGTTTCCGATACCTAGTTAAAAGTGATAAATCATAATCTACCACCTAAAAGGGTAAAATGAATTGAAGAAAAGGTCAGAAGTAGTAGTGCTTTCTTTCCTTGGAAAAGTTATAGAAGTAAATGTCTCCGGGTCTGATCCCACCCTGAGTTCGAATGGGCGTGAAGAAGATCCCTTGGAAACCGTAACGGATAATATATCTCCAGAAGAAGGTCGGCGTCCAACCCAAAACCGAGAACTATAGAAGGTACCTGAGCCTTCGGCGGTCTCTAGTCGTCGGAGGTTGAAGTGTAGTACTTGCTTGCGCAGCTGTATCTGCGGTCTGAGGGTTCGGGTAGGGGTTCGAAGGGTCGTACCTTGGGTCGAGGGTGCCTGACCCTTTAGAGGTCCCTCCAAAGTAGGCCCCGACGAACCGTGCTACCCCCCCCCCCTTCCCGTCTTCTAATTTCCCTTTCCCTTTCCCTTTTCCGAAAATGTAAACCCCAAGAGCGAAGACCCATCCCGCGATTCGTAGGGATAATAAAGTCGGCTCCTCTTACCCACAATCGTAAATTTCACCGATCTAACAAACAGCTGCATCAAAGGTGTCAAGGTTTGATGTTGAAGAAGATTAACTTCGCAACTGAAAATCTCGGGTTTTGCTTTGCTTAGGAACTCGTATAACGGTCGTACCGATGGTTCGTTATACCCATAAACATATATATATATATACCTACTATAGCTATATATAAACCGCAACAAGTTCAAGATTCAAGTAAAATCTTTTCCCGCTGAGAGTTACTTCCCAAAGATATATTATATAATAACCTATATATATATTTAGAAGAATAATTTTTCATCATGTAAAAAGATATATATAGGTAGAAATAAATTGGACTTGATTATAAAATCTTACCTGAAATCTTTTGGCCCATGTTCATGCCACGGTGGTGGGATCGATGGTGGGGATGATGCCGGTGATGGTGAGGGTGGTGACGGTGATCGCTGCACTGCTTCCCCGCGGGCAGCTTGTGTCTGTGATGCCGTGTGCCGGTTGTTGTGGTAGTGGTAGTCGTTGTTGTTGTGTGATGATGATGGTGGTGATGCCCGGTGGCCGGTGGTGGAGCACCCCCGTCCAACCCGCCCCCGCCGCCTCCGCGGCCTCCTACCGCCCCCCCGCTACCAAGACCCCCGCCGCCCCCGGTTCCTCCAGTTGCCCCAGTTGCCCCGCTGCCGCGGCTTCCGCCCCCGCTAACGCAACGACTCGCTTTATACCTGTAACAACAATCAAAGAAACGTGAGAATGCTGGTTCACTTTTTTCCTACCGTATACAAAGCGGTTCTCTGGAAAGTAACGCGCCTAAAAGATAGGCAAGCGCGCAGCGCAAGATTTCCCACCTACCAAATAAAACCCAATCATCGATGTTTGAGCTGCTCAATGCAGGCGTTTCACGCTTGCCTATCTTTCAGGCGCGTTACTTTCCAGAGAATCGCTCTGTATATGATTAAATTAATTTTCAAAAAATTTAACTCTACCTATATGAATTGATCAATCGATTGTCAGTTGGAAAAAAAAGAAAAAAAAAAAAAAATTAAATGAAAAATAAAAAATGAAAACTACTATTACAGACATCGAGCAGCGAAAGAATTTCGTTAATTTTTGTTAATCCTATATTAGCGGTAGTTATTAATGCTGAAATAATAATTCTCTTACTTTTCCACACTACCTAATATCTCTATCTATAAACGCAGATATAAAAATTTGAGAATTTTTCGGGTGGGATAATCATTGACAGTTCGTGTTTCCAACTAAGTGGGAGTTTATTATGCGTAAGATTTAGAGAAACTAGGGAGAGATAGATAGGTATAGGCGATATAATATATATATTGCGAAAATAGTGAACGGATTTAATTTTTAAGGTTTACGATTAAACTAACGTTGCAATTTAACGTCTCGATGATAAAATAGGAGAAACGCTTTCGAACCAGCAATAAAAAAAAAAAAAAAAAAAAAACAGCTGAAAAAAAGGAATGGCCTTTACAAAGGTTTCGTTAGACTGGCGCGCGAAGCGAAATCAACTTGTCAATGGCAAGTGAAAGGCAAGTAATTAATTTTTTTTGTTTTTTCCTGTTAGTTTTTTTTTTTTTTTTACTCTTTTTCGATTTTTTGTTTTGCGTAACGATGCACCGACGTCGTGCTAACCGGTATTGTGACGTTGCAATTTGTTATTCGGTATGTTGTGCGTATACATTCGGACTCTCCGATGCTGCAGGACTTTCGAGTGTAAAAAAAAAAAAAAAAAAAAAGGATACACAAATGAAAAATGTGTCGCGGACGTAGGTATGCAGCCGCTTTAATAAACTCGTTAGCCATATCTCCGACTACCTTCATCACGTCTGGAGTTATATGCTCTACATAATTTTTCACGTTGACGCATAAAATCAAGATGTAAGAACTTTTTTTTTTTTTATGGGAGGGAAAAAATCAAACCACAGTCGATAGATGGCAAAAATAATAATAAAAAAAAAAAAAAAAAAAAAAAAAAACTACGAAGAAGTATACGAAAAATTGATATTCGCGTAGGTATCTAGAAATGTCATTCTAGATTATAAAGTCGGATTAATTATAGGCTACGATGAGCTTTGTAACATGAAAAGCGCCTGGCCATATCGACTATTGACGTAAACAGTCCAGGCTGGTTCTATCAGCAGTGACTTCCTGTCTGAGATATGAAGCGACCACCGAATCCGGTCGGTTTATTTCTTTTCAGGTTTATCCAGGCTACGATTAGCCGGTAACAAGGAAAGTCCAACCTCATTTACTGGGTCTTCTGTGAAAAAAGTCAAGTATCTGCGTTACAATCGACGGTCACTATATACTCATTATTTTTTTTTTTCTCCATCATAGCATAGACGGGGCCGAACCTTGAACGGAGTTCCGAGATTAGATAAGGGCATGAAGAGTAAGAAAAAAAAAGAGAAAAATTGTATAATTCTTTTTCTTCTTTTTCGAGGAAAAATTTCAGAAAAACTTATGATCGGTGAAAAAAAAAAATAAAAAAATTGTGCGAATACGATATAGTATAGTTCAAAGTTTCGATAAACCTAACCGGAACGAACTAGGATTGCAGAATAGGTAAGGCTGACCGGCGTAATGATAGAGGAATAGTTTTGGTCCATGGAACGCAAGTCTCAGACTTGTTCGAGTGTGGAAGGACAACTAAACTTAGTTTCTATCTTTTACCCAAGTTTCTGCAGTTCGGTTTCCTGCAGAGAATAGTTTTCGACTATTCTCTAGGTGAACTGGTCAAAGTTAAAGCTCGTTAACCGTACCTACCTACTTCTAACCAACCCGAACGAAGTTTACCCAACGGTTGCAATGAATTGGTACCTACATACATGCGCGTTGTTAGGTATAAGTACATCCTGCGCTCCGGTATAAGATTGAATCTTCACATATATAATATAATATAATAACCTAAAGAAACTTTTCATCATTTAAAATACGCGTCTATAAATTTGATCAAAAATTTATACAGATTTCTAAAAAGAAAAAAAAAATAAATAAACACCGTCTCGGCTTTGAATTGTCCGAATAAATCATCCGCAAACTTCTACCTACGCAGTTTTATTAAACGACCATAAACGATTATTCGTTTATCAAAAGTGATATGAAATTTCTACACGTCGAAAGCTGCTCTCGAATTTAGATTCTATTACGTTCCAATCACGGAACAGTGATAGATATATTTGATTTATATAAAAGGAAAGAAAAAAGAAATTTTGTTCATTCGCCAATGGTTTTGGCTGGGTAGAAGCATAGAAGAGGACCACGACGGTGATGGTGACTGTGGCAGGGGCGCGTCTGGCTGCGGTATTGATCGGTTGACTCCCCTTGGCACCGCTACGTCCCGAACCACCTCGAGCCAAACCACCCTCCGCCTCCGCAACTCGAGCGGCAAAAATACCCCGGGTAAAAAAAAAAAAAAAAAAAAATCCTCAGCGTATAGAGATCATTGTTGAACGATACCTAACCGTTGCATTCGAGTGGTAGTTGGTTCGGCGGTGGACAGAAGATAAAAAATGAAAAAAAAAAAAAAAAAAAGAAAGAAAAAAGTAAAATTGAAAATTAAAATAAATGAAAAATAAAAGGAAATGAAACAACGTCAAAAAAAAAAGTCACTACTCACTATACTCAACAACGATTCAAATTGCCGATACTGGCTGTAGGGACGAGATGGAAAAAAAAAAAGAAAAAAAAAATTAAAAGCTTTCGAAACTGTTGAATACCACGTAACAACCATACGCGAAGTATGAAGCTGTAGCTGCGGTATAATACCTACTCGGTATCATAAAACAGGCAAATATAACCGACTGCGGAAAATAATTCGGAAACGACGAGGAGTGAAATTTGAACAGATTAAGAGATGTGGATAAGTTGATTTACACCGCGTGAAACTATTTCTCGGTTAATATCATGCGGTCGAAATTTCTTTACCGCGGTTTAGAGCGATTATAATGATGATGATAGCGATCGAGTAAAAACAGTAAATCGATTTAAAAAAATGTATTAAGAAGTATGAATGTATGATATCTGTAATTTACCCCCCTTTTTGTATTCTCCTTTTATTTTTCTTACCGCAAAATGTACCTATAGTGATAATAATGATAGAACGAAATTCACTCCCCCGAACGAGTTGCAGTGTAAAACGTGCGGTTATACCTAAATTGATCAAACAATATCTGAGATATACCTACTACCTTGTGTATGTATGTAGTACGTGTTATAAATACACCGTGGTCGAAGTCAGTCGATTTCAGTGTCTTATCGGTATACGAACGTTAGTGCCAACCCGTCGACTACAGGTACTGCATCACGCACAGTAAATAGGCACATCCAATCCTGTAATACCCATAATTCCTCCATGCCTATTTCCCGTATTGGTCCGAGTCGGTATCACGCTACTACCTCGAACGTCGATTATATTTGAAATTCGGGTCGCGTGATAGACTCCCTTATACCTACTATAATATCTACGAGGGTATATGTATGTCCGTATTCGTATAGGTAGGCATAAGCGCAATTGCAACCTGTTATAGTATTTCCAAAAGTTTTACGTTTAGAGTTTAGAACAGCTGATGACGGACGGACGCGTATACCCCACACCTGTCTGCCGGCTGCGTTTACAAAAAGCCCATTTAAACAACGAGGAATTATGGGACAACGTACATATAAATATATATATATATATATATATATATATATATATACGTATACCGCACCTATAGCCATCCAGAAGCCTTTGTAGATTTCGAAAGAATCCGTAAACCTCTCCACTCCCTGTGCCACTCCCTGACGCTTAATATCACAATCGATTCAAATTGCCGAAACAACAAACTCCTACGATTAAAATTATTACTAATCTCTTTTTTCTTTTTTTTTTTTTGTAATCGGTATTAGCATAAAAAAGACAATAAATAATATTCGCTTATTCGTTTATTTAATTATTTACTTATCAGTTTCGCATGAAAGTTTGTGAAATTTGAATAAAGTTAGAAAGGATCTGTAACGACGTTAGTTTCTTGATGTATTAACGATCGTGCAAAAAGAGCGTTGCGTTGGTTGGGTAAAAACGTAACGTTAAGTTGGTTGGTATTAGCCGGAGGAGTGGTTACGTCATTCAACAGATCGACCAGCTGTTTGTCTCCGTATATAAAATAGTAGTAACGATTAAAAAGTAGACTGCCGTGAATCAGAGAACGTTTCAAAAGAACGGTTCAGGTCATTTTATAATACTAAGATATATGTATATTATTTCGCAATAAAATATCAGCATGGATTTATAGATAAACCAGATATGTTATCCTTCGGAAACAACTCTTCCGCTAAAAGGCAATATACTTCATTCCCATTGCCATATTCCAGCTTATAAGCTTGTGTCCACTTAATTTTCGTCATGACCTTCGTCGAGCTAATTACAGGAGATAGTTTCGTAAGAAACGAAACGTCTGGGAGCTAATCACGGCCGGATGATATCAATGTGTAAGTTTCAACGAAATACAAGCCGAGTTAGTTGCGCAAAGGGAAGAAAAAAAAAAAAAAAAACGGAGACAAAAAATGAACAATCGTTTTGACATTAACATTAGGCCCTAGTTCAAGGTGTAAAATAAAAATTGGTTCAGTGTGTTTGTTTTTTCTTTTTACCGATGTCTAATAACGGTTTCGACCTTCTTTTCAACAAGATTGAATCTAATTTGGCGATAAACAATTTGGTACGTTAAATAAATGAAATAAGAACTTATATATGTATATGTCGGTGACGAAATCATTCGTCAGTAATCAACATGGATCGTCCAGATGTGAAGATTTCCTCAAGGTCTAACCTCCCATCGAAGGAAAACTGAAAGGTGCGCGCGGATTCGAGTCGGTTGCGCGTCCCCCTTCACCATCTATATTACAGGTACGCATGTGTCTAAGGTAGTAGCGCGGAATCATAGAATAATCATTCAACGCACGCACGCACGCACCTTGCGCATTTCATTTTTATTTTTATTTTTATTTTTATTTTTTATTCCCTTTTCTTTCCACCAAGAACCTGCGTCGTCGTTGTCCTCTTCAGGTTCTCGATTAGCAGGATGTATGCGTTTTGAAGTTGACAAGTCTCCGCGTCTTTCTCTCCCCATCTCCTACATTGAAGTTTGCAAATAGTATAACTAAGAATAAGTTCAACGTATTTTAAAGTCAGGGTTAACCGTGGATTTGGGACTTAAATAATTGTAATCGCATTCAGACGCGGCGTAAAACGCGCATGACGTATATCTCACGTACGGCACGGCACGGGCTCGAAGAGGCGCAGGTAAACACTAAAGAAACGACCTGGCTAGACAATGAACAATGTACATTGTTACGAATGGTAGCATTGTTAGTTCGGAGTGTTCGGACCGTGTTCACATAATTAGGCTGTAAACGGTCGAAGACAATCACCATTGTCTTTCAGTTCTCCCGAGGGATTAAACTGGAGAGGAGGATGATCATCGGATGATCGGTCCTCGTCCTAATCCTAACGATTTTATTAAAGATATGAATTTCACCGGCAATCTTTCCTTGTTGCAGAAGCAGGTAGCAAAGTCGGCGGTAATATCAACGTCGAGAAGGCTTGCAATATACATTCTTCCTTTTTTTCTTGCCATATTGTAGAATTATCCGCTTGACTAAGCCCAGACATTTTGATATTGTTGTTCTCTCCTTGAACTTTTTGCCAAATTTCATTTCGAAAATTCTATATTGACGCGAGACTTGGCAGCTATAGACTCGGATGCTGGTAGTTGTTGTTCGATCAACAAACATATCTGACGCAGCGTGTCGGCTGTCGCATTCGTTCGTTCGAAAGTCCGAAGTAGGTGTTCGTTCGTTGCTGCATATGTGTACAAGAGAAGAAAAAGATGAACGCGGTATATACGTAATTTATTTATTATTATTCTCAGTGCATTCGATGACGTTGTTAAATTCCCAAGATGGCCGTCCGACTATAGCAGCACTTGGTAGCCGTGACCTTGTCTGGTACCGACCCAACCGCCACCATTAATACAACTACACGATCACTATACATGTATGCTGCATTTTGTGGTGGAGTGGATCACCGATCGAGTCTAAAGAGGGCCTAGTCAAGAGTGTATATGTATATAGTATGTAACAACCACGCATTATGATATATAAAGGAGGATGGCACCAAGAGGCATTGTTGCCCAATTTAATGAACAAAGATATATATCATAGAGACTGAGAGAGGTGAATATACTGCGAGAATATTGGAAGGCAGTGCGTTAAAATGATAATTGAATCGAATTATGTATAGTGAATGTCGGAATTTAGCACACGCCAAAATATTCGCTTAAACAAATAACTCAACACCACTGCAGCTGCTGTTGAAAGTTCATTTTTCTTGTTAAAATTTTCGGTCCAGAGAGATCAAGGATCAGGGTCAATTTGGTCCGAGACATGTCACGTGGTTTAATAAGCGCGGAGACGTCTTGGCAGATAAAAGTGGCTCTGATATACAGTGACGATCGTGTGTATATATAAGTAAGTTTGTGTAGATTTGCCCTGCAGCGATATATCATCCGACTGAGAGAATAAAAAAGGAAAAATGGCATAAAAAAATGAAAATAGAAGAAAAAAAAAAAAAAAAGAAACACCTTACTAAACTAAATTTCGAGTACATCATCAAACTCTCCTTTGTCTTTGAACGATTCTATTCAAGCTGTTGAGGATTCCCCAGTTTCCTCTGAAGGGCGACGAGTATAGGAGGATAATACCGGGGAAACGAACGGAAGCCACTGAGTTGCCGTTCCCTGGCGAAGGTCTCGCGTTTCACATAGTGTAACTTGTTACTTGCCACAGCGACGCGTTGCAAAGGCAGGCTGACTGGGCACAGGGAGGGTATAGGGTACTTGTACTTCCTACGAGGGTATTCGGTGGGCATATAGCTTCCTGGATATATGCAGTCGTGTCCGACCCTCGAGTCTAACCACGTGCCAGGTGCATACATACCCTGGCACTGCCGTTTCGAATACGAAATTAACAAATACATACAGGCATATACGCAGGACTGACGATATTCAACGGATGTGCAATACTTGCGACATTGACACTTAAGTTTCCATCCTTTCAGCCTTAGTTTATCTCCTATATTTGTGGTCAAAAATCAATGCCGGAGAGTCATGGACCTAGAAAGCCAGTTGAACGGTCCCGAAGTTAGCAAACAACGATGACCATCATCACCGCGGTACCATACGACTCGGATATGTTATTATACGCTCATATACCCGAACTCGTCCATAATAATGATGATGTTTAATGTGGCGAGTAGTCGTTAGCATCGTGTAACTTGTCTGGTGGCCGTGAATCCAGTGAAAGTATTCCACCGTCACATACTAACGTGGAACATCCGTGTTCTCTTTGCACTCTAGGTATACTATACACGTATATGTATAGTTGAGAACTGACGGGGACTTGGCGCGTTCGTTCGTTCGTTCGTTCGTTCGTTCGTGTGGCTTAAGGTAAAGCTTGGGGCCCGGGCTTTGTCCTCTACGTCTGGCCAAGACGGACTGACCAAAGGAGGGAGAAGAAGAATAAGAAGGGAAATAACCCAAGAACTACATCGGGCATAGGTATCTCGCTTAATAGTAGAGCTGGACGTTGGTTCTTAGGCCCCGTTCACAGCTCGTCTTGATTAGACGGTTCTAGTACCGGACGCCACTAATAATAGAACCATTGCTGCACGCGTGTGCACGCGAGCGAAATCCCTATTTCTTTCTCTTTCCGTTCAGTATGCAGTCGGTTAAATGTCGCGAATCGTGATCGGAGCCCGGATTTCATTCACTGCTAAAACTAGCGACGGTTGAAGAACTTGTTCCTTTGCATATAGACGCAATAAGGGTGAAGCATAAAGTACGACGAAAGGGTACGCACTTAAAAAGGAGAGAAAAAGAATTAAAAAAAAAACTCCGCTGGGATAGCGCTTCTTCGTTTATAAAACGACGTAACTTGACGCAGGGAGAGGAAGCTTGTGATCAATTGAAGAGAAGTGGTTACGTCAGCCTCTCATAATCACGCCAATTCGTAGCTGCAACGTTATCCGTTCCCATAGACCAAACGGGGTCTTTCGTTGAGCTCAGTTCGTCGCGTTCATTCGTTCGTTCGTTTAAAGTTAAAGTTAAAGTTAAAGTTAAAGTTCACAATGAAACAGCAGTTATGATAGTTCTGCCCAGTTATTCTCAACGAGTTTCACTTTTCTTACATTTCTCAACTCCTCTTCCTATCCGGGATATAATGCACAGGTGCTGTTGCAGTTCAGACCCGAATTAAGAATGTAATCGGCGTGGCTGAAGCAGGTTCAGGCCGAATAAACCTCAACTAAAATAACGGCGGCTGAGGTCCAGGTCCAGGTCCAGGTCCAGGTCCCGGAAGGTCAGCTAATGCTAATGTCGCATGTATCTCGCTACCCACACGCCTGTAGGTAGAAGTTTGAGTCGCTACCGCACGTGGTTTTTGGGCTTTGGGCAGCCGCGCCGAAACGATCGACGAGATAGAAAGAACGAGGAAGGAGAGAGGATCTGGTCGTGTGTGTGTGGCATATGTACGGTCTATACGGACCCGAAAGTCGGACCCTGAGCCCACTGCGTTTCAGACTAAAAGCCTTGAACCCGCAGCAACAGCAGCGAGACAACGGCGAGGCCCTTGAAGAAGGAAAGAGAGGGCCGGCACCCGCATGGCTTCGAGGGGCCCGTACGGGTCCATTGTGGCGGGAGTTCCTCGAGGCGGTTGCGCGATAGCGTTCGTCACACAAAGACCGCCTTTTTCGTATTATACTTACATGTATACCACCTTACAGCAGCAAGTTACAGATCTTTAACTCGCGATAACGATTTCTCGGATAATATAGTGCTTACAGGTAATCGAACCATATCGTAACTCCTGATCGGTATTAGATTGATATCTATATATGTTTTTCGAGACAATCCGCACCTGTTTCTATCCTATACTATATCTACTAGCGAATGCACCGAAAGTTCTTCGAGTTCTCTCCAGAGTCTGACTAATCCAGAGGTCGATGCCCGAGAATGAAATGCCGAATAGGAAACTAAGGTATTCTAAATGACTGGTAGGATCCGAAGATTTCAACATCGGTGACTTTATAAGTTCCTGGATTTTTCTAACCGCGTTTGAATATTCCGTTCTGCAGGTTGATTCACACCAGATTATTTTCGTCCATTTTTTCCGAATCCGCTTCTCCTCTTCCGTTAACTTATAGATATATATCTTTTCGTTGGATTTTAGCCGTTTCATATGCTAGCCAGTTGACCTTGAGGGAATAAATATCCGCCATCGAGTTCCACACTTGCATTCCTCTACTCTGTTCCCTTGTTTCTTTTATCGTTCTTCTGCAGCAGCAGCAGCAGCAGCAGTCCGTCGGTCTTATGGTCTGAGGGAACAGCCGGATCCCACGACCCTTGGGTAGAGGCTGGCTGGCTGGCTGACTGGCTGGTTGGTTGGTTGGTTGGGCTTGAATTCCCTTCTCCCCTTGGGCTTCCACCGTAAACCACCATTCGAAAAACATCAGCCCTCCGAAAAAGTATCGGAGCCAGACAAAGGAGGACGAAACTTGCACAAAAGATCAGTCTGCTGTATCGCAGCAGCAGCAGCAGCAGCAGTACAACAGCATAGCATCAGCATCAGCATCAGAGAAGAAGGATTCACGTGAAAGAATAAGATTCTTCGAATCTAAAAAGGGAGGGTAAAAACTCCGGTCTGCAACGATCGGTGAATGTCTCTGTGTCTGTATGGCTAAGAGCTACGTGATGGCAACAGACGAGGATAAAAGAAAAATAAGAGAAGAGAAGAGAACAGAAGGGAAGAGAAGAGAAGAGAAAAGAAAAATGACTCGGGACTCCGCAATATTATATAGGGAGTGGGAACGATACAATGAAGAATAGGAAAAGATATTTTCCGTTAAATCAGACAGTGGGGCCTACTCAGATCGTGTATAGTTACAATCGAGCGAAATAGAAAAATTTTCAGATTTGTTGAATTTTATTGAAAAATATATATATATATTTGAACCAACGAATTTTCGGCTATTTTTGGATTCGAGAAATGGAACTAACGCGGTCGAGACGAATGTTTGAGAGGAAGCTCGTGCGTACGTCGCACAAACACGTTTTATCGGTCGCGTTGCGTCAAGCCTCGAGTATACAGCGGCCCCTATATCGGTCGAAGCCCTCGACCTGGGCGTCGTGTTAGATACGGCGATAACGGAGTAGTAGCTGCACAACGGCGCATGTGCAGGGGGGGATCGCAACGCGAGTATATTAGAATTGTGTTGACGGCGTTGGATCGTATAGTTGCCGCAGAAATCTTCCTTTTCGAAAGAAAGAATGAACAAAAAAGCAACAAAAAAAGAGAAAAGAAACAAAGAAGGGGAGGAGAGGAGAGGACACGTTGTGCGGTTGAAGTTATTCATCCAAGAGATGAGAACCAGATCAGTAACTAATACACACTGCAGTAGTGAAGAGAACGGAAGAAAGAAACTAGTACCTACAGTCGGTTGTATCCACTAACAAAAGCAATTCTATAGGTATAAACCTGCAACATCTAAACGAACGAAGCCAGTCTGCTGATGCAGTCTTTAAATTGTATGATAAAAACTGACTTGAAATCTTGAAATCTTGAAAGTAGTTATAAGAAAAAGGGATGCAGACGATCTCTATAGCGACAGCTGAGTTCTTTGCGTTATATTGAGGAACTAAAGACCGTCGAATACGTGACATGACGGTGTATCTAATCTTAAAGCTAAGAATTCGGAACATTTCCAAAGTCTACTTCCTCAGCTGTGTTAGCATTTGACTCTACGAAGATTTTTTCATATTTATTCTTCTGCTCTCGTATGATATTTCATACACGAATACGACGGGATGGAAAAACAGACAGACAGACTGAGAGAGGAGAGGGCCCTCGTGTGTAATTCGTAAAGAGTGTCGCAACCTGTGCGCAAAGGTGTGTGTGGCAAGAGTCGCGCAGTTTCACAAATGGGTCAGCGAGCAGCCCGGGTGTCTGTCTGACTGTCTGTTTGGTAATATATTTGCCGTAGCGCTTACGAAAACGTTCGTTCTCTTTGCGTGCGCCAGCGCGTGCGTGTTATATACCTACTATGTGCGTCTGCGTTTTTAAGAGTTATATTAAAGACGGCCGTACCAACGCCGACGCAAGGGTCCCATACCCACAGTCGCGGCCACAGCCACAGCGATATCCATATCCATATCCATATCCATAGTCACAGTCACAGTCACAGTAACCTTCTCTTCACTTCTCTTCTCTTCGGCGAGGTTCTCTTGATTTTTTCATTCATACGCTTTAACCGCTGTCCAAGGTTTTACGCTCGCACATTTCTCCCCGTTGCACTGGCACTGCAGACGAGACCTTCGTTTCCCTCCGTGTGCCCGTATATTAAATCTTTAGTAAAATTAATGTATGTAAACCGAAGGAGAATAAAAATTATTTTACAACGACGCGACGGAGTTGGAAGAATTTAAATCAAATGCGGTATAATTTCATCATTTTTCTTTTTTTTTTTTTTTTTTCTTTTTACACATTTCTTTCATCGACTTTGAATTCTCGCTTTTGGAAACGATTTTACATCATAGTATTCTACATGTACATGTTAATACAGAATAAAAATAAAAATAAAAAATTCTCAATAAGGTTTTAGAATATGAATGAGAATTCAGAACTTTGGAAGATTTACGAAATGATAAAACTGTTTAAAGTAACATACAAATATTCTTAATGACATTGAAAATATAACATTTTATTTATTACTGTAGAATAATTTGAACGAAAAAAAAAAAGAAAGAAAAAAAAAAAACGTAAAATTTCAAAAGTTCGTAAATCAAAAATAAACAAATTTGGTTTCTTTTACTTTTTTTTCGTTTTTTTTTTCCAGACTGTTAATTAATAATAATAAAAAAGCTATTAATTTCGATCAATTTTTTTTCGAGATAAATTTGAATAAACGATTGTAGAAATTACAGATTAAATTTAGTAAATACGACCCTGTCGCCCACATGGTCGGCGTTACCCGCCAGGGTAAACTTCCTGTGGCAAGAGTTTATTTAGCCTTACGTCACGCGCGGGCGACGAAAATCATAGAAATTTTGAGCTACACGTGTAGGCGACAACCTTCTCTTCCCCTTCTCCTTCTCCTTTGAAACCCGCGGTGTTTCTGGGTAATTTTCTATAACCGACAAGTGTTTAAGATCCTTTGACAAGGAGCCATAAACGGTGGCCGAATAACAGCTCCGTCAATGTTACAGACCATTAACGCAATAATTTCGCAACATCTAATTGCCCAACGCTTTAGAACACTCGACGACGATAGTGTTTATTTATCTTCTCGCGCTATATATATATATAGTATATAGTATATAATATATAATATATATATAATGTTTGCTGTAAACCTTCAATAGGCTTTTTTTTCTCATTCTGCAGAGCAGCGCCGAGATGAAGAGGCAAAATTTATTGGAGAAAAATCCGATCCTTGAATTTTTAATTGAAGAATCATTAATTGATTACAACACATAACATTTTTCCATAAGAATTTAAAATGGAAAAAAAAAAAAATGTTCCATTAAAATATGTTTGAAAATTTTCCCATTCTAATAGTGAAGATGATTTAGATGCATAATAATATCGAAATTAATCTACCATTGTCGTGCACAGTCCGCGTCATATGAAGTTCGTAAAGCGGGCTGCAGGAAGAAGAGAAGACGTGAGGGTCTTATACGATCTGCGACGCCTCCTAAATGTCTTTCACTTTAGAAGGTTGGAATGCTGAAGTTGGTTAGATGCCTAGAGTTTGCTAAAGCCCAGTAGAACGTAGTTCGTTCGTTATTCGCTAAACGTATCTATTTTTCGGCGTTTGGGAAACGCTGCGACCGTTAACCTTATGATAAAATTGTTTGAAATAAATTCTGCCTGGAGTGATGTAAACGGCGCTAGAAATATTAATATAACATCTATATATACTATATAACGAGAATAGATTGAAGGTAGATTATTTCCATTCGAGAAATTATCCTGTAGGTATGTACATATGTTCATGTTCTCATATATATATAATTATCTGGTAATTTTTTCTGGCGTCAGTTACTCCGCTCGGCTAATGTTAATTAACACAAAGTCCAGAAGGAAGTGGTGGCTAACTGGAAAGGCGAGGATGAATTAAAACAGCTGCTCCGATGACGACACGCTCTTGACGCGTAAACCACAAACAGTTTAGAGTATAGCATCGTTCTATTTCCTATTTTCAGTTGGAAATAAACCGTCGCCCACGCCAGTGACGGGCCTCCGATAATTCGTAAATATTTCCGGAGATTTGGAATTCTATAACGTGGCTTTTCGTGCGGGATAACACATATGGCAAAAGGAGCAGAAATCGAATACGAAAATCCGATGATTACAGTCGCGGTGGAGATTACAACTATAAGATAGGAATAGGTATTTAATATTTTCCACTTTCGCACGCAATCCGTATGATATCCTATTTACGACGCGATTATACGAGACCCGATTAACGTCGTCGTAGTCGACAGCCTCGAATCTAAATCCATTAAATTCCCGACAGCAGGCAAAGTATAAGCGAATAAGTACTACGTCCGAGTTAAAACCTCGAAGAGTAATCAGCTGACCGTTATCGCTCACGTTCAGGATTGGCTTCAAGTTTAGCTATATCTATTCCGTAAGAATTTACGCGCGCGCACGCGAGAGAGGGGGAGAGAGAGAGAGAGAGAGAAAGAAGACATGTTGTCTTTTAATAAACGGGGTGTTGTTCTTTCATCGCGTATTTAATTACGAAAGAAGAAGTAAGCGCGATGTAGGTACACGTGTAGAGCGGTAACACTAGCCCAGAAGGTATTTCGAGTCCCCCGACATGGTTCGTGTGTTACTGAAGCACAAAGCGTGCACGGATACATCCTGCCGGTTGTTCTAGCTCGGCTTGGCTCGGCTCGGCTCAGCTCAAGCCTCAAGCCTCGAAACCTCGTCGACTCTATACACTTTGTCCGTATAGAACACGAAGTGGAATTCAAAGCTGCAGTGCAGAGAGGCCTTTGAAACCAGTTACCAGTAGACGGGCGCGGCGGCGCACGTTGGTTGGCAGAAAAGAAAAGAAAAGAAAAGAAAAGAAAAAAATAAACGAAGATTGTAATTTTAAACATACGGAACAGAGGAGTTTTATCGCGTTTATTGACCTGCCCGGCAACCAGCCGCTGGTTACTATACTATATTCTTTTATGCGCCACGGAACCGAAGGTCAGTGTCGACTGTACCTGGGCTTTAACCTGGAGGTAGAGTCTAAGGTCGATTAGAGCACGTCGAGTAGAGATTCGGGAGCCTCCGCGATTCCTCAGGTAATATTAAGGTATAAGGTTTAATAAAATAGAATCTTTATATTCAGTTTTATCACTAAAATATGATAAAAATTTACCCCGTATCGTATATTTATTTTCTTGTCACATTCGCGATGGATAAATTTTCGATAAATATATGGATGAACGTATAATTGAAAGTTTCGGATGTATATATATTTATTGTTTAGCCGTACAACAGGATTGTATCGTTGCATACCGTACACGATACGTACGTACGACACCTTGAAATATTATGAACAATATTTCATAATAAGAATAACTATAGTAAACAAATGACGAAATAAAATGAAATATAATGAAATATAATGAAATTACGTTACTTCATATCTAAATCTTCTTGTTTTTCAACAGCTGACAAACCAGGGTCTGACCCTGGTAAGTTTGTATAGAGGAGAGCGAGAGGAACTTTAAACGTTCATATTATTTTATTTGATTTGATTTTATTTTAAACAGATAAAACATTTCGGAGTATATTTAAATCCTCACGAGTGTTAATAGATATATATTTTTCTATTTCTTTCTTTCTTTTTTTTTTTAATCACATTTATGTTGCGCTTCAATTATTTTTTCACAAACTTTTGTTTTTTGTTTTTTGTTTCTTTTTTCAATTATTATATTCAATTAGTACCCGTAGTCTTTCGCAGTCTAAACGAACACTTTGTTATTGAGCGAACAGACACATGTCCGTATCGTCACGCCTTTGTGGTCGGTTATTTATTGGTTAATAATTTATTAATCGTCGAATATCTGCAGTCGGTGAGTTTTGTTTGTTTTTTCGTTTATCTTCGATTTTTCTTTAAAATCACATTTTTATAATAATAAATATGATAGAAAAATATCGTTTCGGACTTACGTTCGTCGCGCCTTCACTGCCCAATCCATATCGCGTACGTATCCAACGGTCTCACAATTTTTTTTTTTTTTTTTTTTTCCTTTATATATTTACTACTTTTCTTTCTTTTTCTATTTTATTCTTATTATTATTATTATTCTTAATATTCTTATTATTATTGTTATTATTATAATTTATTCTACTTATTATTTTTTTTTTTTCAAATTATTCTTTCTATTGCACTCGCGCACTCACCCACTATCTGATATTACTATTATTATTATTATTATTATTATAATGATAATGATAATTATTATTATTTTCTTTATAAACCTGCCTTCTCCCTCTCACACAACTAACTAAATAAAATTCAATATAAAACATAAATTATAATTTATTATTATAAACCACGAGAGTTTATACATCAGTTATTAATATCATTATTATTAATTTATTTATTTATTAACTACTACTATTATTATTATTATTATTAATAATATTTTCCTCCGTTTTTTTTTTTTTTTTTTTTTTATATTATTCACTTTTGTCCAGGATAGAGCCACGACGCTGCCACTGTGACGGCCCAGCGCTGACTGAAACTCCGTAACAAGCGCGGCGCCGTGGCGCGCATGCAGCGGAAAATGTAGTGGGGCAAGGGGAGGGGGAGCGCGGAGAACCAACCGAGCCGTGAGCCGCGGTATGCACAATCCGTGATCCTAGGACCTAGACACTGCCGCGCGCGTTCTGTCCACGATGGGATATAGGTAGAACGTTGAATATACAGTAATACACGCTAGACTATCAAAGGATCTACACTGAGGGAAAAGACCCGGGACTGCACAAGGCCCGGAGAATAGAAGAGAGAGAGAGAGAGAGAGAGAGAGAGGTCTCAGATTTTGGAGCGAACCGAAAGGCCCCTTTAGGTCGTGAACACCTATACTGGCTAGACCTAGACTCAGACTCAAACTCAGACTGAGACTCAGGTAAAAGGAAGTTGGGCAAAGGTTCGAGCTAAAGGCTAAACGGAATGACAAATGCTTGCTGACGGTGAGGAAGGGAAAGGTGAAAGCACGGCGAAGGAACCAGCTACGTCAAACTGAAGGTCTGACAGTGACCAGTTGGAAAATACTACGTTGTGACACATGTTTCTATAATATAACGTATTTAGGAAAAGATACGTTATTCCAACAGCGAATAATTTCATATTTATGTAAAGAGATTTCGATAGAGAGTTTCTTTCAAAGAAATTCCGTTGACAATATCTGTTTCCTAATTCCATTGTTTTTTTTCTCTTAATTTTAACATTTAGTCAAATTATTTCATATCTCACTCTTCGTTAATCTAAATGAAAACGATAACTGGAAGGAAAATTGGTTCTTCGAAATATTATTCCCGTTGAAAGATTCTTCCAATTCGTTTGAAATCCACGAATGCGAAGAATGTTTATCCATAGGAACGTGGTTTCGGATAGGGAGCAAGTGACCGAGCGGGAGCTAGCCGAATAGGTAGGTAGGTAGGTAGGTAGGTAGTACGCCAGACGAAGAAATCTTCGCTATTGATTTTGTTGCTCAGCTGACGTTAGCCAACCCCGCAAGAACCCGCCCAGTAGTAGTATCTACCTACTCCTCGATTATATCCACGCCTAATTACTTTCTATAGAAAATTCTTATTTTCTGAATTATTATATTAGCACCCTCATTGTCACACGGATTTGTTACCTGCCGAGTTAATCTTTATTTTATGGCAAATCCTAAAGTTTCGGAGTTCGGAACGATGAGTTGAAAATTCGGAAACACTAATAGTTACGCGCCACGTGCAGTATATCATCACGGGTTTTACCGGTGAGAAATGAACGTAGCGAAATAATTTTCGTTCGAAATTCCGAGGATCTTCTCTCACAATTTTATCCACCGAAACCTGTACCCAAAGACCATTTCCCGGAGGCGTTCTTCTTCATAATATAACATTCGCTTCCATTGGAGAGCCCGACTCTCCGCATGTCTCTGCTTTCTTTTTCGCTGAAAAGCTTTTTATTTCATTTTAAATCGCGAGTAGCAGGTCATGCTCTGTTATACTCTGAACCACTTACTGCATATATATTTGGTGTTAAATCGGCGCCAGGTGGTTATATCGCAACGTCGTTACTGGACTCATGTCCGGCGCTGAAGGTGTATACGTATACGTATGTATACTGATTTCATAATTAAGATTTGTACATATATATATATGGGTATATAGACATGGGGTATATATGGGGCGGGGCGCGTGCAAGGGAACAGGGTTGTACTCCATATATTCCTACTCTAGTTAAAGAATGGGTTAGATTTCAAGTGCGTAAGTGCGCCCCATTTAGGTTTTTCTGCCCCACTGTGTTAAGAGAATTGTTTTGTTTCATACCCAGTATTTGGAAGGGCATTATATGCATATAGCCTAGCCTATATACGTGTAAAAGCACTGCAGGCTTGGGAAAAACTTCAGTACGAAATCAAAGCTACGTATCAAACAGCGCGTGATTTCATTCACGCCCATGCAGTAGGTAGGTAGGTACTGAATGTGCCCTAAATTCCATTGAAATATCACCGCCGTATATTATCCGATTTTCAATTGTGAAAATTAGACGCGAAATGAACGACAATGTTCACTGATATGGACTCGAGATCGATTCCTCATTTGAGAATTAACGAGTAAGTATATAATCTGGCAGATAATCGGACTTGGAGCTCCGAGTGGGCAAGGAAATTTTCGGACTATTGTCTCGGGCCCGTCACTGGTACCTACGACCGTCCCTAGAATTTCAGGGGCCTTGGGATGTCTTGGGTAACACAAATCGAAGATTTGTAGTCTTCAGGACGGCGTTGTCCCATTTCGAATGACCGTATTCGGTGGCACCTGAATCCAGGGGCCCAAAGCCCCTGCAGGATGTCATTTGTGAGTTCCAACAAAGACGTATACCTGGTTATACCCGGATCGTCGGGGTCCGGAGGAATGGCCAATTCCCAAACGATAATAATGAACAATAGAAATTTGCTATCGGTAGTAGCCATTGTTTCCCCTTCCTCAAAAACCAGACTACATATAGGTATATACTTTGGTACATATATACCTATCCTAGTAGCTAATGGAACTCACTGATTACGCGGGAACCTCATTGTCTCCAATTTTTGTTCCTTTTCTTTTTTCTTCCTTTATTATTTTATTATTTTATTTTTTATTCCAGCTTTCCCCGAGGGCTTATTAAGTGCACGTGGAATTTAATTAGCCGGAACTCTCGAAGCTCTCCAACGGAGATTAGCTACGAATATTATCCTGCAAAGGGACGTAATCTTTCAGGAGGATTAACCTCGAACAATGCTTGATATTTTATTGTATTTCGGTATAAATTTTCACCTTTTTCAAATTATTTATTTTCTCTCTCCCTTTCAAACCTACTCAGTTTTCTAACTTCAATAAAAAGAGAAAGAAAAAAAAAAAAAAATTCATTCAATGATCGGATTTCATTTCTCCGTGTCTTTGAGGTATTCCTGTAATTCTTGTTCGTCACCATGTTATCACAGCTCGGAAGAAGCAAATACGGTAAAAGTTCCGAAAACTTGCTTGCCGTGTAGCTTGGGTTCTGTAGGTAATATGACGTGTACGGGTTTGAAAAACCGCGAAACAGACCGTATGCGTGAGTCATGGTACTAGGCAACTATTTCGTAGGGACGTAGGGGTTTGGTGTTTCCTGAGTCAACTCGATTCTTTTCAATAAAATGTAATTTTCGGCCGGTATAATATCAGCGAAAATTTCCGACAGTCATGGCTCGTTTGCCCTTTAAATACTCCGACTACGGTGTGGTTCTTTTATCCGGGGAAAAACCTTGAAATAAAACAAAATTTCGTTCTCAAAAGGACAGATCGGACATCTCGGTGTCGTTTCACCGCGTCCTGCAGGCGTGTAATCGAAATCTTGAATTTATTTAAAAAAAATATATGTAAAAAGCGAACCATCAGCTTCCCCAGTCCTTCTCACACCAAGGATGAAGAAGAGAATCCGAAGAAAATTGTCTCTGAAGAATTCCCACGCCGTATGGTTGCCTCGAAGTGACTCGAAGCTCGTCTCTTTCGAACGAGAGACGTGCGTGGACTTCGAGGTGCCAAATTTCTAACCAGACATTCGCGCTGACTCGAGGTTCGCTTCGTTATACCTACCCGACATGTTGAACATAAGGATAAGGATGAACAGAAAATTTACTTGGCAAAAGCCGGGACTATACTCTCCTGCATAAGGTAGGTAGATAGGTAGGCATATACCTATACCAGGTTAACTTTTGTGCGGTCGGTCCGGTTTGGTCCAGTCTTATACCCGCAACCCAAGCACGAAGCACGATAGCTTCGAGCTAACGACGAATACGAGGCGGAGAGGGGTTTCGAGTGAATGTCAGGCTGAAGGCCGGCTTTTGTCAGGCTCAACCATCGTGAGTGTGGACCGGCTGCCCGTGGGTGTTGGTTTGCGTGCCTGACCGTTCCGTCCGGTCTGTCTGCTGCCTCACCATCAACGAAGGTATAGATAGATACCAACTATCCCATCCTATCGTTTTGTACACAGATATACCTACAAGTATGAGTTCGAGCTTATCGAGCCAGGAGTTCGACTAGAGAGAGAGAGAGAGAGAGAGAGGAAAGCTTTCAGCTTTTTCCCAAAAACCCTGCTTGAGAAAGTATACAACCTAACTTAACCCAACCTGGGCCGACTTGGTTCAAGTTAAACGCACATGTCAAGTCTATAGATGATCTGGTTGACAGTGTAGTGTTAATTGATTCCCACGTCCCATGGGATAATATAGGTATAATATGTATCGCAGAGGTGATTTTTCGCGGTCTCGAAAGTTATACTTATCGCTAAGCTGGTCCTCTCTTTTTCTTCATTCTCAGTTTTCATCCTTTTTTTTTTTTTCAAAGGACTCTAGAGGAATGTGAGTGGTGGTCGTTACCGCAGTACGTTTCCTGGGAGTTGATGCGTCAGGAATTACAAACGCTGCACCACGTTTCGTCAGACTCTAGCTGATAGATGAGACACACTAATGGAGATGAGACACACGTGCCTTTTCGGATACTCGGTTTAAATATTCGCCAGGGTACCTACGCCACTGTAAAAAAAATAGCATTTTTTTTTCTTTTCTTTTTCATTCTAAACTCTGAACTCCAAAAATTAACTTCGTTTTCCTAACAGTGCAACGAAGAATCATTTTTTTTTTTTTTTCTGCTACTTTTTCAGCGGAGGCGATAGAGCCTTCAATTATGATGATCGGTGGCTCTTTGGGATCGGCGGGTCCCTTCGCCCCCTTTAATTTTTTCGCCTCTTCTTATGAACCGAACGGAGTTTGCGTCTCGAAGTTTTCTGGCTCGGTTTACTTTGTGCCTAATTCCTATACTCCGTGTGTAGTCAGTCATATACACATTGAAATTCACATTCACATTCACACTCGCACCTGCTTCGCCCTTCCTTTAGTCTACCGCGTGAGTCTTATACCTCTCGCTTGGTTCGGTACAGTCAGCGACAAAAATCGCCTCCATAGACACGTGTGAATGGCTGGTCTTGAAGACGACGGAGTCATTTCTTCGAATCATGGTCATCGAGCAAAGCGAGTCCCCGTAGGCGTCGTCTGTTTATCAGTCACTCGTCACCCGGAGCTTTTATTTATGAAACTGTATTACAAGCCGTGAGAACGCAACTCGAAACGCAATTATTCGCCTGGCCTTCATTCATACGATAAATAGTATATCGAAACGATTATTTGAATAAGTCAATTGTTCCGATCGGTAAGATTACGTCATATTTATGTATAATTTTCAAATAAGAACATGAGGCACCGTGTCTCTACAGCACGCCCCTTGAATTGAGAAAAGGAACCTGAATAGTTAGAAAACGCAAAGAACAAAAAAAAAAAACAAAAAAATCGAAAATAAAAAAGGGAAAAACTTCTTTTTTTTTTTTTTATCAGTCGCGCCCCCGGGTTAGGTGAGATTTTTTTTCTCATCCGAATGTACCCAGGTAGATATCAGTCTCCCGTGTGGCAGTTCATTGTCCTAGTGCTCCACACAGTTTCGGTCAAGGCCCAAGGTCAAGTAGTTCTAGTAATTTCATATGTATTATTTATTGAACTAAATACCTACTCGGTCAATTTCATGGATTATTAATCTCGCTAATTGCGTACCTCGGTACCTACATGATATCGGTTGATACTGCGATTGAAAGGTTCGTACGGCGTATATCGGAAGCTAATTATCGCTAAGTGGGTTCGATGAATTCTAAAACTGAATAGCTACGCTGATACGCAACTTCAATCAACGTTTTTTTCTTCTTATATTTTTTTTTCCTTTTTTTTTTTTTTTCACAAACCTACGGTGAATACTGATGGTAAATCGAGGTGGATATATTGTACACTGTACAGAGTACCTAATCGTGAAAAGAAGCATTTTCCAAATGCTTCTGACTCGTTTCGAGGAAAATAGTACATCGTGACTCCCCGGGTTTCTATAATACGTGAATTACGGCCATAAAAGCTGCTGCGTCCTACGGGGGTCGTTCCCACCAACCCCAAACTTCGACATAGAGATCCGGACTTTGCCCAGCTGACAGCTCATGGAATCATGGTGGTGTAGGATTGGCAGAATCAGCTGTTCCGTATCAACGATTTTTTTCAATAGCTACGTCAGCCTAGGTCTGTGTCCAACCGATACAAATGGGCTTTGTAATCTTGATTCACGATCGTTCACGCATCCGCGGTGATATCATTCACAAAGTAAAATAAAAATAAGGGAAAATAAAGGGTGTTCTCAGATAGTGACTAGATGAAGTATATAAAACAGAAAAAAAATTAAATTAAAAACCGAGGTACAAAAGAGTAGAAAAAATTGGCCATCTTCAAGGAGATGTAGAAAATGGGAATATTCTACTGAAACAGAGGCACGACCTCGCCGACGAGACGGAACGCGTACACTTTGTGTCTGGCTCTTTGTTAATTCCGTGGTAATTGCTGGTGAGAAAGGGTAATGGGAAAGAAGCCGTTGTTTATTTGTCGGATGTAGAACGTTATGGCAGGTATAGAAGCGGGGAAAAATGTTATGGAGAAAAGTTGAGTATAAGGTAACATTAAGGAAGGAAGGAAGGCAGGACCGTAAAAAGGTAAGAAGGAAGAACGGTAGGTAGCTGGACCAATATCGCCGGTACGTAATGGGCCGAGTTAAAGTGTGGAGCCGCAATGTTTAAAAAGTGATTCGTGCGACGTGAACAGGAATTTCTAATTTGTCGATTTCCAATTCTGAAGCGAATCGGCGAGCGAACCATGACGCGAAACGGTCATTTTCCGTTTTTCTTTACCAATGCTCTTGAAAGTCGATATCGCGTTGGTACCTACTATACAACTAATTAAAATATTCTAACCGAGAATAATCAGACGTTGAAAAATCTCGACCAATTTCAATGAATCGTCGTTTGATATCGGTCCAACGACGTCTTTGAAATATGAAGTTAACTATAAATGGAAATCCGTCTACGTGTGTCAATATGGTTGGATAAAATTTTCAGTGAAATATGAGTGTCAGATCTGCACGATACGAGGATGTAATAAATATTTGAACATAGTGTAGTGAGATAAGAATGAAGGAGAATTGAACAAAAATTTCTTACCAACGACGTCATAAGTAGGTAAAAACATCTGCTTACCTGTAACAAAGGATAAAAAAGAATATTATCAATAACAGTCTGGTGCAATGTAAGGTAGAAATATATAGAAAACAGATTATATTGTGGACTATAGTAGTGTAGGAGTGCCTGAGGAATCGAACGTCAATACGTTACAAATATCTCGAGGCACATTCACGACTTTTGTGTTGATGACCTCTTATCACATATGGTTAACGCGAGCGCTCATACCAAGGAATATTAATATTTTTTGTAAACAGAAAATAAAAAGTAAAATACATAAATAAATAAAAATTATTGTGATATTTTCTCACGATTCGAAGGGAACCCATCCCTGGCTCGCGGGTTTTCGAGAAAATTGACAAAGCTACTATAGACAGGGAGAATCTCTTTGTCGCGATCTTTTCTGTTACGAGTTTGTGAATTTTTTTTTTTTTTTTTTTTTTCTTTTTTATCCCAAGTTCGTTCACTTTTGTTGACGATAGAGGGGGCGTAGGTATAGAGAGACATTTGTATGGGTTCGCTTTTGCCACACGGTTACATACGTGAACGACCATTCGATTCTCATGACTATAACGGACTCGGGCATAAAGCAGGTACCTATACTTGGGGGCAGCTGGAAAAAGAAGCAACGGTCCGCGAATAAAATCGGTCTATTGGGCATCACCCACACTTTTAGTCTTCAGGTGACAGGCACATCGGAAAACAGACACAGCAGCATCCAACGAACCATGGAGTCTCTCGTTGCAGCTGTCTTCTGCTGGACTTATGAAATCCCTCTGTACTTTTTTCTAGTATATCACTATATGTATGTACCACGTGCTTCTCCCTATAACCGCCCTTCGAAGGTACCTGCATCAGACCGTTGTAATCCAGCCTTGAAAGGTTCACCGAAGAACGGAGGTAGATATAATACGTGTATGTATGTATAGGCTCCACTCTCCGAAGGATTCCTACCTATATAACCGAGCCTTCGTCGTATTTTCGATTACGTATATAATCAGAAAGAACGTTTGATATTGGCAGTGGTCTATGCCATGCCATGGCATAGCTCCATCGTTTCTTTGAATCCTGGCTTTCGTCGTGAGAGTAAAAACGTAATTCATGTTCGTCAGGTTCTTTTCTGCTCTCATCTTCCTCTGCAGATATTCTCGTTCCGTTTAATTGCTTCTTTTCACAATAGTTGCTGTTACATACCAGCTACTGTATACTTGTCACTCGAGACGCGGCTAGAGTCTTCTCTTACTTTGCGAGTTACGTAAACGGGAAGTGGGCAGGCATAAACGAACGGCGAGGAACTTTGAACGTGTATTTCTGCCCAGGTAATCCATCGGCAAAGTGTTACCCGTAATGACACCAAGGTCTTGGCATCGGCGGTAAGCGTCCTTCGGAACTTACGTGATCAATGTTGTTTTAGAAGAACGAACCAACTGACGCCTTCGTTCACTTCTCTTCTCAGGACGCTCAACACTCTAGCATACGTCCGAGTCAGAGTTGCAACATACGTATCACCAAGTGGGATACGGGAGTCAGGCCACAACCGGCATCGTATGGTTTCGTTCCTGCTGACCCTGCAATCTCTTATACACTTACGTCATTCTATCCGTACCACGATTTCCCGTGGGATTCACTTCACCAAGTAGCATCGTTGGTGGCTCGCACCAACAGCGCAGCGCTTCCTACCTTTTTTGATTAGGTATAAAATTATGCGATTCATAATTCTCTAAGCCAGCACTCTGATCAGCTAATTTCATTTGACTGAGACGAAATAAAGAAATGAAACGGACATGCAGACGAAACCCCGAATTCCTTGATCGGAAGAAGATCGAGAGCCACGTGCAGCCGGGCTCTGTATCCAGAGCAAAAGCTACGAGCGATAAACCCAGACGAGCGTCGTAGGGCGTCTCGGCGTTGCTTGCGTCACGATGCGAGACCCGCAAATAGACCGGTTTGGAAAAACCTTGCCAAGGCACGCCCGTCGTGTATGTTTGTGTTTCTTTAGAGCCGGTTTGAGTCAGGAATTGCGTTGATAAGCGCTTCGCTGTATCTTGCAGACACTCTCTTCGTCAGCTGGTTTCCCTTTGTTCATAGAAACGAATTGAATCTTCAGGATTACGTTCTGATTATGACCATCGTCCATCGCTGTGGTCAATTATACCGGATTCAATGTTATTACGTTGCGTCAATGAGTTCTGCGTCGAACCATAGGGCATATCGCCAGGTATTACGTCAGCAAATTTAGGGGACGAAGGGATCAGGTAAATCTTACGCTTACTGATATCGAGAGAACGGGGAAGCATATGGCCACCAATTCTTACGTAACTTAATTTGTTCGGAATTTCAATTCGACTGGTCGCTATCGAGGACATTCAGCTTTTATTACCTAACAACGTACGAAGGATAAAGGAAATTTGTGTTTTCATATTTTCCCTACAGGACCATGAAGAAAAAGAAGAAGAAAAAATACGATAATTTTACGGAATTTATTCCGACGTGCGAATAGTCACAGAATTTTCTGGCGTCCTGCAATTAGACAGCATTTACTTAGAACGTGAGGAAACTCGGTCGAATCAGAACATGGAAGTTTTGTAATTTTTCAAATTAAAGATCGTGCTTTCATGACCGCAGTGACGTTGAGGTTTGGTTGAAAAATGGCGGCCTGAAGTGATAATGATTATCAGTACGAAAGAGGAAATTAGTCGTGGTTTGTTATCTTTCTTCGGTCCAAATGGAAAAAATGGATGGCAGATTGTACATGTAATGTTGTAATTCGATAAAGTATCGTTTAAACATTGAGAAATCACCTGAAGAGTACGAGATTGAAATGTCCCCGACCGTGGTGCTTCTTCATGGCCAATAGAACACGAGACGAGATTACGCGATTCCTGGAAGCTTGGAACCAGCTTGCAGCACGCCTCGAACAAAGGGCCGGTTTTCAACTTTCATACTTTTTGGATGCGCTATTATATGACTTGAGCAATAGCAGGGTCATTGGCGCTGTGCAAACGAAAGGCTCGTCTAAAGAAAAAGCATTCATTCATTCATTCATTCATTCGTTCATTTGAGAATTTCCTTTTTTCTTTCAGCACACACGAATCTATTCAGTAGAACGAAGTATGCGATTGCGGAGGCAGCGAGCATAGAATCGCTTCGTTTCAGGAGAGTTATTTCGTCGGGAACGAAAAACGCGATGTCGGAGTGTTAACGAATGAAACAATTTTGAAATCAGGATTTCTGATATCTTGTTGCATCGAAATGCGCGGTATAGGTAAATTGAAAATTGTATTTTAAAACCGATAACATTCCTATAGTGTAAATTTAAGCCGAGTTAATTAATCGCCAAGAGCGAACGTTGATTAACGATTTATGTCGTATGTAGGTAGGTAGAGGTACACGTAGGTATACCTACGTATATATTCTGGTCTATAGGCAGCTGCACCACCAGTAGCACAAGATAGCTATAATAGTATACGTAAGAAACTGTTACTTTACGAATGAAAACAATCATTATTGAGATTTATTTCTAAGCCAAGGATTAGGCGTGTCGAGTTACTCGTGGCGACATAGCTGATGCCAAATGTACCAGAAACATCGATATACCCACATGGTGCAGGCCGCAGGTAATGCGCGTACGGAAATTTGTCATGCAGCGAAAGATTCGCGTCCGAATAAATAGTAGAAAAAAATCTAAGCGTAAGTCTATGTAGGGGGTAAATATCATCAAAGGGTGGAAAAATGATGGTATAAAAATGTGATTGAAACGAGGAAAAAATGTATCCATATAAATATCGCAAATCTCCTTGGAATCAACCTTGCTTTCATTGAACGCATACCGTGCGAATAACTACTCTATGTTCTAGCTCAAGAGCGATGGTGATATTATGTTGACAGCATATCTTGAGACGGTGAAATACCGCGTTCGCGATCCCTCTCTCTGCTAATTATGACGTAATTTCAATGGTCAGAGCCACGACAGCAGGATTGCTGCACTCTTACGCTATGGGTAAGGCTTTGTTGGTAAAGAGTTGGTTTCACAGTTCAAAGAGTTCGCAATGTATATATATGCGAGACTTGATCGAGTCGCCTATTTCCTTCGGTATATCTATGGGTATAGGTATCGTATTGCAACCTTTGATAAAAGAAATATCTTGGTATACATGCCTACGTATATGATATATGCATATATACTTAGGTATTGTTCATATTAAAAAGATATTTTCAGCAAATTATTATCATCAGATTCTGCACCGTATCGACATGACATATGGGAGTGCACTCGTCCGAAACGGGCACGAACGGTTCAGTTTTAGTTTGAACCTTCGAAGTAGTAGAAAGGACACTTTCTCCTGGTTTATACCTAATTGCGCCGTGTGAATGCAGTCGGTTCTCATTTTCCGCAATAACCGTTAACTATATACGTTATATTGATTGATATCACGGTCGTTTCCATTTCCGTCGCGAGTAATTACATTCAAATAAACTCACCGATGCGTATGAGCCGCGCACAAAGTTACCTGTCCATATACCAGTACTTAACGTATTTGAAAAACCCTTTGTAATAGCATTTCATCTTTTTTATTTTTCCATTGAAATTGGTCAAATTTCTTCGCTAATATCTGAACAGCGATATATATTTCGCCGAACAAAAGGGTTTCACGATATGAAGTTTTCGGAAAACGAGAACCGTGTCCCTATACAACGACAAATTGAAAGCTATACTCGTTTCCTGTACCGCCTGCTACGGGAGTGTAGCTGCGACGATGAGATAAATTTGGAACCGCTACCGCGGCGTTTTCGAGCACGTTTACAGACTTGAAATCTGAAAGGTCATTGCCCTAGTTTTTTAGGGTGCCTGCACACATATGTTCGTGTAGGGCGAGCGGTGAAATATTGGGGGAAGTCAAATCGGGGGGCTGTTACTGCGGCGATCGTGAGTCTCAGTTGGCTCGCATACTGATCCCGCGGGTTATGTTAACGCTGGTTAGAAACTATACAACCGCTAACAGCTGTACTATGTACGATCACGTATATGTATTGATTATCACGCGTTTAACCCTGCCATAAATGACCGTCCAGCCATGTCCATTTCCATGCCCATCAACGCTATCTATGCAACCGAGTAAACTTATATATACCTATGTATTAGTTTTAACGAGAGTCTGGCTGCCACGCTGCACGCGTACAATTTTATAATGTAAATATTTAATCGTGATTAGTCATGCGGATAAACTGCTCATAAGGAAGTGTTCTCGTCTCTTATACCTACATGTATACGATTTAGCGATCATTCAATAATTTCAGACAAATTTTATTATCCTTTTTATCTCAGCTGCGGTGGAAAAAAAGAAAGAAAAAAAAAAAAAAAAAAAGATCAAAAGGAGTGAATTCTCGTATACAATTTTTATGGAATAATTAATAATGCAATGAGGATATACGCCGCGTGAACACGTCGAGAAATTATTTTATTTTGTTCATTTCTTTTTTTTTTTTTTTTGTTTTTTCTTTTCGATTCGTTGAAAGATATAAACCCGTCACCTCCCGCCACCTTTTTACCCAAGTGCAATCCGGTCCTAGCCTTGAATTCAGCGTGAGTGAAATCATGACGAAAATAATAAAAATCGTAGGTATACCGCTTACCTATAGGGTCATGCAGATTAAGCGGGTAGAATCCCCGTGAAAATCTGAGAATAAATTTACTTTACCAGAAATTCGAGGGCCCAATAGTTTCCGAGTTACGGAAAGATGTTAGTTAATCAATCGCATAGCCAACCTCCACTCATGGTCAGCCCCGCGTCTGTGTCACTTATAAGTTTCGCGATCGGTGAACTTAGGATCTTCCGTAGCTCGGGAACTACCGTAATCTAGATTTTTTTTTTTAAAGAAATTTTAGTCTTGGAATTCGACAAGGAATCTCCCCTAAAAATATGACCTTTTAAACCTGAATTATACACCCTTAAATATATACTTATAGAAAAAGTATTAAGATATATAAATTTTCAGACGGAGAATACTGTCTTGACTTATTTTATAATCCTCTTGCTAATTATCATGCCCATTTGGGTATGCATATCGGCATACCTATACCCGGACTGACGAAAGGAGCTGTATAGTTTTCAGATTTGTATTAGTGAGTCATTCGTTGAAAAGGGGGAAACAAACGTTCGCTAAAAGGAACGGGTCTGACATAACGAGCGACGAAATGAAAGGTATATCTTGGAAACGCAACGATTAACATTGCACACATATACTTATATACGTATATATATATATATATATATAAATATATCTACGTGATGTGGCAGCTCAACGCCGACGCGGATCCCAACGTTTGCTGGGTTCCTTTCAAATCCAACGACGTTTGGTCGGTCCTCTTACTTGCGGCTCATGTTTTTGCTTCCTCTTACTTTTGCGAAACATTTGCATTTCAAGCTAGGTTATAATATACTACTACTAGTTTGCTCAATGATCCGCTCACCCGCGTGCTATAGAAATAACGGCTTAAAAATCTCACGGTCTCTCTTTTTCCAATCCAAAATTTCATGCTAATATAACTTTATGGGTGGCGAGTCATATCCTACAAGTTAAATCCACAAAAAATATAACTTTCAGAGTTTCAGATTCAGGGACCGGATAGTATATTCCAGATTTGTGCTCCGGAGTTTTCCCGCCTAATTTCACGCCCTCCAAAACGACCCGCGAGCTAGCTAGTTGCTGAATTCTTAACTCGATTAATAAAATACACTTTGTCGACTATCCCCATATACAACGAAAAAGAATTTTTTTTTTTTTTTTCTTTTTTCTTTTTTACTCCTGAAATTGATTTAACAAAGAAGCCGTATACGTACATATATATATAGTTCCAACGAAATGAATACGGTCAAAAATATTTTCCCAGCTTTCTGTTTACGAAGCACAAAGCCATGGAGTAAGTGAATAAACATATAACCTGAGTCGCAACGGCGAAAGTCAATGCTTTCCGGTGTTCCGTGGTCAAGCTTCGTAGGTATTCTATACAGTTTCATATGCCACTCCGCTATCCCGGTCGGGGACTTTATTAGCTCATTGACTCTATCGCACGGTCGCGATCGTTGTACATACGTATATAATTGTCTCCTTATTGTAATAATGAATAAAAAATAAAAAAAAAAAAAAATGTCGTACTCGTGTAGAAGGCGATAGGTGAATTTATTGTCATTTCATTTCCACTGCAATTCACCCCGCATTATTAATAAGCTACGTCTCATTTCGAATAATAGCTCAAGGCGATTCCCAGATCTGCTTCTTCGGCTATCGAACTCAAGACCTTAACCTTTCCTGTCTACGATCGTTCATTCGTTCGTTCTGTCCCCGTAGCGACACCCAAGCTACGATATAACGTGGTGCAGGTTTCTTTCAGGCATTCACTTCTGGGTAGACTCTAGACTAGATTACATGCCTATGGATCCCTTCTATTCCCCTCAGCATACGTCGCCTTACGTATGTACGTACGTACATACATGTCGGGACATTTGTGATCCCCCACCAACGCAACGGTGCGGACGAGACGCCTCGGGACATATAGACCGGCGTCGTATCGGTCAACTCATACTTTTTCGCTCGTAACGAACGCGGTTCGAGTCACGGATGTAGGTATAATTCAAATCGAGTAAAGTTTGCGAGAGGAAATTGATTCGTCGATGAATACAACTATTGAGAAGAATAGGTACACGTGTGGGGGATCCTCACACGGAGAAAAAAGAAGAAACTAAAAAAAAAAAAGAAAGGAAAGGTTTTTGATTAGAAGATTAGAGTTTCGACACGAACTTTATACTGGGGACTGAATAGACCATAGAGATTGTCTAGGAAAACGCTTATTTGGCTCGTGCCTATGGGGAGGCCCTCGACTGTTCCCGGGGGGTGCTGTCGTTGCTGTAGATGACGTGTCGCAGATTTCCCTCGCCCTTTTGACGCCCCTGGAGAGAAATTCGATGTGGTGTATGGGGCTATGGCGATCCCTTCAATCATTAAAAGGCAAATCAATGAGTGACTGAATTTAGTGAACTCCGATTCAGTTCAGTGCAGTGCAGTGCAGCTCGGCGCCTCTATGTATAGAAAGAATTTTCACACAGTTTTAGTCCATAAAGACTAAAACTGTGTGAAAATTCTTTGATCTTTGAAACGCTTCGATTGCAAGGGTTTATCGGAAAAGCAATTGGACTCGATGAGAAATAGAAATGAAAAAAAAAACGAAAAAACGAAAAAACGAGAGAATCTGATTGAACGTAACGAACTCGAAAGCTTTTGAATCGTTAGAATCAAACTGAATGAAATTTTGTTAACGGAAACCCGTCGCGGGTCTGTATTTACGCATACATACCTATAGGTATGTACATATATAGATATAGGCTAAGCTTCGAGGGAATGAATTCGACTTTCAGACAATCGCAATTGGCATCGCAATTGACACGTCGTACCAGATTCTATTGATTTAAACGTTATACCCGAGGGAGTTTTACTGTTCGAGATTGTATTTTAAAAATATATGTATTAAAAATTAATACAGCGATTTATAAACTGTCGACTTTTATATATCGAAGGTGCGGATTAGAGTTATTACCAAAGTTGTCAATCGCAGTATGAACATTCATAAATAATAAATATATTATTGTATTCTTCCCACGCGTCGTTGTATACCCTACATTATATACCTTGGAAATAAATATACGACCATTCTCTCTCGTAACGAGAAAATGTCATTTCGAAGTTTAAACGTGAGTACATAGATATATACACGCGGGTTATATACGTATCGTTAAATAGCTGTAAAATCTTTTTTTTTTTTTTTTTTTTACATCGTTATTGCAATTAGCAAACGCGGTTCTGCACTCAGGATTTACTAATTACCTTAAAGAACTTTTTAGCGCTTCCATATAGGTACGTATACACGCGCCCAAGGTCAGGGACTAACTACTATTCGTATATGAACGGATACGGGCATTATTATACCTACCTACCTACATATTGCGAAAGAAAGTCACTCGTTAATTTACCTCAAAATCCAGGATGTATTTTAGAGGCCTTTACCCCACGACGAACCTCTGACTAATTACTAGCTCCTGTCACGCGTAAGCATTTATACCTGGCTATATATTATAGGTATACGCATACACCTGTACATAAACGTTATAATATGGCAACAGATTTCTTAAGAGATCTCTAGCGATCGCCCATCGGCATATGGAAGCAATTCTTTATTATATACGCAAGCAGCTACCTAGTCATAAGTAAAGAGCTAACAAACTATACCTACTAATCTATCTATAATATACAGTATATACATTATACAGTATGACATGGTTGGCGGTTTGGTATTTAGGAAAGGCCAGCCAACCAATGTCACAACTCGTTTGAAAGGCATTAGAATCTAGAAGCATTGATGTATACGGTATAGTATATACCGATATTCAATTTCATTTTTCCCTCTAGTTTTTTCGCGACATTTTGCCACGTGTAACTAATTATTTATATAATGAGTCAAGTTTTAGTCACTTTTTAGCTCCGGGGTCGCCCGGGTTGAAATTATGAATTTCCTAGAGTTCCGAACGTTTGAAATTCCCTATTCGATTACGACGATTTCGAATTTTCATAAACGTTGAAGTTTAAAACGTATTGAAACTCCGGAAGATCGGACCCCTCGAAAGCCCAAAAATACGAAAATTTTGGTTCATTTCTCAGGATGTGAAGACAAGAAATGGTTCGTCCTGATCGAGAACCTAGTTTTATCTACTTCAATCGACAACTTCATGATGTCATGAATAATCGATAGAATTTTGATTTTTTTTTTCCAAAAAATAAATCTCGAGACGATTAATTTGACCATATATTATTATATTGGTTTCGATACGATCAATACAGCCCGAGTTATTAAATATTGAATGAATACGTGCGTGAATTTCAAGTATTCGGAGGTTTGGCATTTCGGATTTTTAGCTTTAGGAATTTTGATACTCCGGTGTTCCTCGGGCCAAAGTTTTTGAACTAGGCTATGCGGTCCTTCGGGGAAATACCATTTCTAAAAGCTGTGAGTCGGCGATGTTGAAATTCGAAATTTCGACCTTTCGGGACGTTTAAAATTCGGAACTTCTTCACGGCACCTGAGCTCCGTTTGTTCTTTGGGTTTGAAATAAATAATCGTATTTCCTGGTTCGAAATTAAGAAGGTGACTCAATCGGGTCTGGTTAAACGCTCTAACGATCCTTTTATGTTATTTAAAGTTCGCAAAATTACTCGAACGTATTAGGGCACAGCCGAAACGGATATTTAGCTGTAGAACTGAGAGAGACCCTATTCCGTTGAAAACATGTCCCCTCATTGAAATAGCGTGAATATTCAGTTCCCCGATGAAGCCGAAAACTGTAATAGCACGCGTAGAACTTCGGAAGACTGTTAACTGCACGTTTCCCATGAGTCAAGCGTCTCTAACCCTTTCAGAGTTTACCTTCTGCCGCATGAGGACGGAAAACGGGTGTTTTTGGTATACCGGTTCGACCGGTTTTCTTCATGACAAAAAAATCAGGGATTGGACATCGGGGCGCAAGTCCTCAAGGAAAGGTACACCTAACTAACTTATGCTATATATATATAAACAAAAAAGGACGAAAGGAACTAAGGAAGAAAGAAAGGAAGAAAGGTGCACGTATAAATAGGCAGGCAATTTTTACTCGGAAAAAAAAAAAAAAAATTGAAATAAAAAATACACCATCATATATCCCGCAGCTGTTAATTCCCTAACGCAGGAGTCGAGTTTATGTAGTTAAAAAGTTGACGACAAGATAAAAACGTAAAAAAAAATGATACCTACACCCTCACCGAGTCGTTAAGAATTTTGAATGGGAAGAACGATTTCTGGAAACGTCTGTTAATCGCAAAGTCTTACCAGCGGAAACATTTCAAGTCGAGGTAATATATTCAAGTTACATAATAAAGGAAGGACTCTAGGCACTCCCTCGGGAGCTACGAAGGATCCCCTGGCGTAGCGAAGGATCAAGGCGGGGACGGACCGCTACGACGCCGAGGGGACGTCGTTCATTAAAGGGACAGTTTGACCATGAACCAAGGATGGGCTGTGGCGGCCACAAGAGAGAGAAGGGCCGTTCGGTATCCAGAGGCTATTGTAGGTCCGGTACGCGGCGAAAGGTTTCTGAACTCGGTTCTACAATAGCCAAGGCCCGACCCTAGTCTTTGGATATGCATGGAAGCGCGTCGTTTAAAGGGGTTGATATACGCGATTCTAGGGCCATTCCTTGCTCCGGGCTTATTCCTTATTGGCGAAAGCTAAGGCTTATATACGTCCCCACGTCCGATTTCTGTGACGTAATATCTGCGGTTTAATATCACTGTTTGATACTCCAAACCTTCGATATACTAGACTAGGCAGACGACAATACGGAAGGGTGGGATCCGTTCAACTTTCAAAATCTACTCGCAGAGTTGATTTTGGAACTGCGATTATTCCATGAAATAAAAATAAGTTTGGAAAGCTCTAACCGGTTGTCATTTCGTCTTATAAATTTCCGTCAAAAGTTATTATACCAAATAGTAAAATCAACCTAAACCGTATGAGGTTTATTACAATAGAAAAATGGCGTCCCTTCGCGCTTAAGAGTGTGTGCTTGTAAAATTTGAAAAGTCTATTCTTCTCTGTTGTATTGGACTTACCTACTTACAAAGCCTGCAGAGGTCCGTCTGGAGAGTTTACACACGGCAAACAATATACAAGAGGTAGTTTTGAAATAAAATTCTTTTTAAGCTCGCGTTTCGCTTTATCGTCCTTTTTTTTTTTTTTCTCATTTTTCATTTTTTATCTTCCATTTTTCGCTTTTCAATTTTCGTTTCATTCTTCCCGTTTGGTTTTCTTCGTCGTTTGGAGAAAAGAAATTTTTTTTTTTTTTTTACCCCCGCTTAAACTCGTAGTCGGTTAACAAACAATGGATAATTATTATCGGGGACAGTGATCGACGTAGGTAAACGCGTAACTTAAGTAAGCGAGGAGACAGACACAAAGTGAGCTGCAGCGAAGATCTAAACAAAGAATAGATATATATAGAGAAAACCTTGTGAAAGTTACATCACGAAGGCCACTACCGTTGACATGATTATTCCACACGATTATTATAGTCGTCCTTAGAAAATTACACCCTGAAGATATTACAACGTATAGGTACGTATAAGTTTACGCTAACGCACATTAATTCATTGAGAGGCGTTAACGCAGGAGAAAACTTTTAAAATGGAAAAATTTATTTAACATTAAATATTCGCGTTGCTAGCCGTCTGTAAACTTTTAAACCGTTATGCCAACACACAATCGTGACGAATATTTTCAGCGAAATTTTCGAGAGTAAATTATATTCAAGAATGCATCACTTCCTGCACAATTTCTGTATTTTTTTTTTTTCTATCTTTTTTTTTCTTTTTTTTCTTTACGAAAAGAGGATTAAAAATTTCAGGTACTTACCCGAAATATTTCGAACGTTTATCGTATATACTATTTCCTCGAAAAATTTATCCGAGTTATTTTGTTCGCTTAGCAATAAATGCGTATCAAGAAAATTTATTAATGACTAATTCATCGCCTTCCCTCGTGACGTGACGTGTATATGGCACGAATCGAACATGGCAATATCAGCAGTTCAATTCGCCAACTGTATCATCAGACATGTCAGGGTCAAGTATATAAAGAACGATTTCTGTCCAACCGCACATAAGACTGGAGACAGCTGGCAGCGTGCTTGTCAATTTATTGTATCTTGTTCGCGAACTGAGTTCGACCGTTATATTTTACTAATGAATCACGTCACGTGATAGACACGTGTATAATTTTGAGGGTACTACCCAATAACCGATATTTGCAGAAATGGGAATGATAGTGGATACATATACTACGTTTCTATACACACAAGAGTTTAGAGAATTCGTCCTGTTCCTGACGTTCTGTCGCTCTCAAAGTTAAGCCCGTTTAACAGGATCTCGGTACAGAAGCCGGGAGTCTGAGCCCTAGATAAACTGGATCATGGTGACGCGGATCTACTTTTTAGACGAGCGAAAAGCAGACCCGTTTCGAGCGGTTTTACCACGGGATGATGAGAACGGGTCGAGGACTGGTCAAGCTCGGTTTATCAGCGGTCAGAGGGGTCAGTGATTCGCAGGGACCATTCGACGTGATTAAAAACTTACCTAAATGAATTTAGGCAAAATTAGGAGGTGTAGATACTCCGTTGTCTTCTCTTCGCGCACATGAACCCATTAATTTCCAGATACGCGTCAATTGGAATGAAGGAACAGGTTTCACAGAGAACGTCATATGCTCAACGCTCGCGACCCCTTGATCCCATCAATGCATAAAGCTTTCTCGATTCTAGCCATCACTTATAATTAATTAAAAAATAGAAATTCACCCATTTCTCAACGTCGAAACTTTTTGACGGCTTTGGAACGGATCGCTAGGACTACTTACGTGATAGCTGGCGCCAGTTGTATATACACAGAAATTAAATTATTGAAATTTAAACGTGATCTATCAAAGGCTTGATTCAAGACTCGAGAACATATCCCTCCTTCTCCGACGAGTAGAGCATATACGAGGATGAAAGTGGTGGACGAAGAAATACACCATTGTACCTTTTTCGCCGCGTTTATATCGCTATCTGTATATCCTGTATCCGAGCCAATACTGTCTTTATTGGATCTTCATTTACCTCGTAAATATCTGCGGTATACCTTCTTCTCTCCTCGGAAATATCCCCGGCTCGACATTGGCTATATCGAACAAACGGTGGTTTCATCCACTTTTTTTTCTTCCTTTTTTCCCTTTTTTTTTGGGTCACTGGCATTTCTTCGAGGACCGAACAAGTCGCGGCTATATTCCTATGGGTAGGCCTATGCGCGGAATCGCCAGTGCCACTGACAGAGATAGAAATAGAAGAACGAGAAGAAGAAGAAGAAGAAGAAGAAGAAGAAGAAGAAGAAGAAGAAGAAGAAGAAGAACCAGAGGTAAGGCAAGGGGACAGGATAGCTGGACATTTTATGAATTATTCATGGGGCCAGCGTTCGCCGTATTTTCGAGTCTTAATATTTGAATAGTCCGTTGCCGGTAACGTAGTAGAAAACCAAGTCATGAAAATATTCGCTCACTTATTCACACGGGAATCCCTGGTGTTTGAAAACAATATAAACACCCGATACATACGTGTACACGAGTCAGCTGATGACCATTCCCGTTAATTTTCATTCCTAAATCTGAACATCTTTGAAATAAATTTCTAACACACTACGTATCAGAGCGAAGTAGGTAATTGATTTTTCGAATGATTAATTGGCTCCTCGCGCTGTCGTAAGGATCCTTTCATCTTATATGCCGCGGTGAGATAATACTTGGGTTAAACGATAGAAGGCATAAGTTTTACCCGTGTGAATATACATACCTGGGTTCATTTGTGGTGGTGGTTTTAACAACGTTCCAAAGTCTTGGGTAAAGGCGGCAGATATTACCTCATAACTTCACGTTGTAAAGCCGCGAGTAGCTATCATACCGAAGGCTGTAAGTGTAAGAGAAGAGAGGGCCCAAGCCGAAGAGATATCATACGTGTGTATGCAGGGTGTAAGAAAGGGCATAGATAGCTTATCGCCGGTATGTATGCGTGCGAGATACCTAGACCGCTTTTATTCAGAGTTTGGGAGTGTCCTTTCCTAAGGACTTACGCCTAGACACGAAGAGGCGAAAATAAAAAGAGAGAAAGAGAAGAGAGAGAAAAGGGAAAAGGGAAAAAATTGGAGAAAAAGAAGAGAAGGACTAGTAGGAGTCTTCCATTCCATCCCATTCCGGTCCATCTCGTTCCATTTCATTCCATTTCCTTCCGCGCTGGATCGGTTGGTCGAGTTTGGATGTGGCGAAGTGAAGGGTCTTCGCAAGGGGTCTGCTAATGGAAGGGTCTCTACCCGCGCGGTCTATGACTGAGGCTATAGCTCTGATATATATGCGGTTCGTGATGGGAATACGCGACAGTCTCGAGGTCAGTACCGTAGAGAAAAATCCTTCCGATTTTTCCGGGCCATCGTGAGATTCCGAGAAGTATAATTGTTGTATTGAACCGTGAGAGGGTGTGTTTGAGTAAAAATCTGGAAAACCTTTACGTCAAAATATCTGCTCAGTCTGAAGATTAGCATATTGCGGATGGGAAATTCAAAATTCGATTGACTTTTACGCAATATTGAGAATGAAACTGAGGTCCGAGGTCCGAGGTCTGATAAGAGAGGCAACAACTGCTGTCATCCAACGGGGCAGAAGTGAGCCGAGGACAAGCGCGTTGCAAAACTTCAAACACTTTACTTGCAAATTAAAGTCTAACTTTGCAATCTCCGCGTGCATGGAGAGCTCACCGTATATGGAATCTATGTATACATTTATATATACGTACATGCACACAAACTGTAGTTACACATACATGTATAGGTAGAATATCTGCCCACGTAGCTGAGAGGTCGATATAAATGAAAAAAATGGAAAGAAGTAAAAAAAGAAAGAAATGTTTATTTTTCCACGTTTTTGCTTTTTCTTTGTATTGTTTCTTTTTTCTTTTCTTTTCTCTTTTCTCTTCCTTGTTGTATTTTGTTAGCAGAAAGTCGTAAAGCAAAAGAATAAATTTGCAATATAATCAAACTATGTAGGTATATATGTATACGTGAAAGTATATGTATAGGTATGGTTAAACGATGCAAATTGAAGTACCTCGATTAATTTTGAATTTTATTACCGTAGTATATATATATATATACGGTAAATTTGAATGAAAGAATTTGAATTTTTTTCTTATTTTTTTATTATTTTACTAAAAATGTCTACCAGTGAAACTGGGTTGCGCACGCCTTCAAGTCACTTTTCAGATCCGCCACTGCCGCTTTGCTTCTGTGCCACGAAGCCAAGGTCCAGCACTCTCCTCCATAATAAAGTCGGCGGGCTTTGCTTCGCAGCTATCGATGTAATGGCTGCCCCTGTCCATACACGCCATATGTATACTATATACCTGTGTATGTGTGTATGTACGTTTTTTAAAACGACAATTGACGATGACGATGACGACGACGACGACAACGGCAACTTGTCATTCAACCAACAGATGCATCTGCAGTTATTCACGTCTTTTATGAGGATATTAAGCGGAGATTAGAGTTCGGAGAAAAGTGTAAACGTACATAAATATGCTCGGTGTAAAATTCAGGGTCGTTTACGTGCGTCTCGCATACATCGAGAGAGACGGATATTAACTAAGAACCAATATCAACGAGCGAAAATAGATTCTTATCAATAATTTGTATGATAATTATATAGGTACCTCGAACGTTCATATCTTATCTCGAATCCATATGGCTATATCGCGATTGTGAAAATGACCAATCTTATCAACTCTCTGACCATATTGTTAGCCCTAAGCTCGTAAACCTTATAGAATAGAAGCGAGTTCGAATAAATATGAATATAATTGTGATATTGCACTTGTCAGATCTGAACAATTTATGTTCAGTTTCTGCGGATCTTATAAAATTTCTTTCATGTAACAGCGAAATTTCTCACGTTTCAAAAATAAATCCATCAAGGTTTGTACAAAGCTTCGGTTATAGGTATAAGAGTTGTGCAATTTGTCATTTTCCCTTCTGTCACGTACACGTCCCAGTTTAAGTTCGAAAAATGCCACCCAAGTCATATTAGCATACTACGGGATACACTGTTTGCAAAATAAATTAGATAATTTACGAAACACGTTAGAAAGCGACACGAAAATTGTCCGTAACCTTATCAGACCTGGGCAGCCACTAGTGCGTGGGTGTGGAACATCCACGTGTGAATACGCACCTATATGCAACTGCACGTCTCGTGGGTTTACTATTTTCAACAATTTAATATCTTAAAACTATGACCAGACGATGTGTACTGGCTCATGGTCGAAACCAGCGCAAAAATAGTTCGTAAAGATTTTCGAAGAATAGAAATCGATATTTGATTCTGGCGACAAAGAATTTCGCTTCATTCGTGATGCGGAAATGGTACTGCAAGAGTCTTCGCAATTAAATTCTCGATAGTTGAAGGTGAAAAAGAGCGATTCGTTACGAAATAGGAGAATGTTTTTAACACAGAGACGGTGTTCAACGAAAAGAATTGAACGGTTTGAAATATCAATTAAATATCGACGGTAAGTTTGACAAGAAATCGGCAATACATCGGTAATGTGGTCAAAATAAGAAAAAACGAAAACAGGAAAAAACAAAAAAGAAAAATAACGAAAGAACAAAAAAAGAAAAAAGGCGAAGGTCATAAGCAGAACGGTTGAGGAAATCTGAAATTTAAGACGTAGGAAAGGCATGTCCGACGAACGAGAACCGTTCTGTGACGCAGACTCAGTGTTCAATTGAGCAATAAATTATATACGTAGGTATATACTAAAGGTTACGATAGCTGTTTCTGTCTCTTTTCTCCTTCTGAACATGGTGTAAAGGCTACTGGTCACAGACTTCTATCACCAAATTTGCGATTGTCGATCTTCAGTGTAAAGACCAACTGTACAACGTCGAAATTTATTTCATCTCATCAATAGAGGCTAGACGATAATTATTTCTGGATTTTATATCGAGATGTTCTTCCTCCATTTCCGCGTTGAAAAAAAAATTAAAAAAAAAATAGTAAATATTTGAAGTATCGAATTCGTGTCAATCAACAGATTTTTTCTCATCCGCTGAAATAAAGGTTAAAAAAACAAGAAAAAAGAAACCAACTATACCGTTCGTCGTTTAAAATGCTGAGAATGAGGCAACAACTTCCTTGTAGAAATGAGAAGAAAAAAGAAAAAAATAACAAAAAAAAGAAAGAAAGAATGGAAAAACGAAGAAAATTGAAAAATATTCTGCCGTCAGCTTTGCGTTAACGTCTCTTTTGCACCACTTGAATTTGCGTGCACCAACGCAAGTTTCAGCCCTCCGTAGAAAGCTTTAGGAGTAAAACTCCTCAACAATGGCTGCCATTGGTGCACCAGGAGGTGGAGTACCTCGCAGCCGTTTCGAACGAGCAATTCGGTGCCGATCGTCGCGAACCTCGAGCAACGAAGCGAGGGTATAGTTGGGGTGTGTGCCAGTCACCGGGGATTCCCCCACCCTTACCGAGTCCTACACCCCCCGCAAGGATCAATACTAACCAGTGTTATCATGCTCCTCTACCGTGCAGCGGCTGACGCTGCTGTTCGGTTAAGGTTCGTTCCCACTGCGAAAATATTACGCCTTTTTAAGGATCCGATAAATTATTCTTTCAGGCTTTCATTTCTAGCTTATTTTGAAGAAATTCCACATTTTTTTTACCTATTTAGTATCATGCAAAACGTGTACTAGTAACTAGTTCATAACAAATGGGTAGATATTAAGTAAAATGAAGCGGGCATCTTAACACGCCGTAACTTTCTATTGTCGTTCCAGGATGAACCAGCTAGACAATAGGCAGCATTTGCGTAATAATTCACTTAATCAGTTGCACACTGTCGTCCGAATTCGTTGTCTCGACGGAATGACTTCGTTTTTCGAAGAACACGGAAGTACGAAAATCGATCATGATCATTGATACAAGTTATATCAAGGAGTGAACTTTTTCCTGTTTTTAAGAAAACATTTACCAAAGTTATCCGAATCTTTTGGTCAAAAATTGAGTGAAGAGATACGCGAATCTTCCTCAGCATCAAAGATTTTCCCCTCTTCTGAGTATAAACTTCGTATAACTTCGCACAGCTTAACGGTGCGTCAAGATAATCAGTTTGAAATCGGTTTAACGGTTTTCGCTGTAGGTATATACTCTTCGAGATTCTTTCCGATCGTTGCGGTTAAGCATGCGGTTCGGATACTCGCCCAGTTATCTAAAACTTCTCCATAAAGTACCAGGCCCCGATTATATGGAATTTTGGAGGATCGAGAGATAAGGGAATAAGTGAAGTGATGCCTACGGGCAATTTGGCTCGAGGGAACTTTGAAGCTGGCCAATCGCTGTGGGAAAATAATTTCTCCTTGTAAGAACAACTTGCGGTAAAACTTATCGGATAACTTTCAGACACCCGTCAAGAGAATCAGCCGAAACTAGTTCACGGTGTTTTTTTTTTCTCCCTCTCTATCGTTCTTATTGTTGAAGACTTTTATTCGTCGCGCAATGTTCAAGTGGTTCAAGTAATCAATGAATTGCCGTTGACGAATGGTGCTCCATCTAGCACGAAAGTCGTTCTTGAAACTTTTTCATCAAATATTCAAGTCACATTAAAGTATTTAATGGCAGGGTGTATCATCGTAGTAAATTACGATAAACTGCGGTCATTTATCGCAAACTCATCGCTATCCATTACATTTCATTCGCCATTACGTGCTACGCAACTGATCAAACGATTACGTGCATTTAATGTTTTAATGGGTTGAACATTGTCCCGATAATGTCACTCGCAAAATTCATCGACACGACATTCGCAGCTTTGGGCGGAAAATAACAGTCGAAAAATGAAAATCATGGCAAGAGGGACTTCTCGGAGTCCTAGAGTCTACTGACAGTTGGAGGAATGCCTGATAGCGACGGTTGGCGGTTGAAGTTTGCATAGCCTGCATAAACATTCATTGCTTATCATTTATCATTCACGGATATCAAATTTCATTCTCTGATTTCACAGTGCGTATAAAACGAGCGGTTGATAGCCGGTATTGATAACGAAACTGCGCCACGTACTGGTTTGAAGATTTATAAAACGTAAACCAAAAACGGAAAAGGGACAGCACGATGTTGAAAATCGGTCACCGATCTCATCCGATACGCGTTAATGGATGAAACGGATGAACGAAAATAGTTTATACCTGTCTGTACATCCGCGAGGGTGGAACCACACCTTGTATATTTAACCACCCGATGTACAGGCGCGGTCCTTGCTGATTGAGAGCCAGGTATCGGGTATAGACCAAGGGATCGTGCACGAAATATAGAGGCAGCACTACTGCCGAAGTTCGCGCGCCCTGGTGTTAAATTTATGCAATAATCGGTCAAAATTTGCGTCATACCTAATCGAAAAATTGATAAAGGAAGGAATATTGAGGCCAAAACGATGCCGAAGGTAAAAAAACTATTCAAATCCGGACATGTATTAAATGTAGTGGGAATAAAACATGTAACTAGTCAAGTATAGACATAACCGTTAAAGTTGTGCCCCAGACAAGTGTGTCCAATGTTTATAATGTAAAAATATATGAACAACATTTTTGATAATAATAATCAATAAATATTGGTTTTTAGCTCTATGATGATCGAAATGGTCTGGAAGTCTGGAAGTAGATTCAAAAAAACCGAGAAGATAGTCAATGTGACACCAGTCAAGCTACTCATAGATTCATCAGTGCTGATAGAAGGAAGCCCATGGAAACCTTGGCAATGCGCTATTACAAAATTGTTATCAAGTGGATCACAACTTGAATCTTGGACGTTTTTTTAGAAAAATGACATAGAAGCTTCTCACATTTTATTCACAGTTTGGTTCACTGATATATTGACCGGTACTGTAGTGCTCCGATTTTTCGTTATTTACAAAATGAGCACCACAAATTCTTGTATTCTTATTCGGTTGCCAGTATTTTGGATTTTTTCTGAAATAAATGAATAAAAAAAGAAAGTTATGTTTCTATCAGTCAATAAATGTCTTTATTTTAATTATTATAATAATTTGACCAGTTTTGAATACTTAATTCAATCAATTATAAATAACGTAATTTTGCTACTTTTATTTATAATAATAGGTAATATAATACTTACACATAATTTTTGATTGCATTCATCCATTTTATACGTATATCATTCTTCCATGAGGCACCACAGCTACTCAGCGGAAAACAATGAAATTTCATTGGCAAATTGACTTCGCTCTTGCGACGTGACTTATCTGTATGTACATCCCTTAATGCAATAAGATTTTACTGATAAAGATATTACGAAAAATATTGATATTTATTTATATAAAAATAAATAAACACTAAAACACATGTTAGGGTGTTCTAGTTTTGACCGAAAAATACACATTTTTGTCACCAGCTGGCGGCATAATCTACGCGCACGATCCCATAGTCTATAGGTTTATAGGAACGAGGAGAGGATATCGTTTCGTTGGTTTAGGTGTGCTATGACGCCCCGGTGCCTGGTTCTATATAGGTACCATCCGAATGTTCTATACCGCCAATAAAACACTCCATAAGCCGTAACGTTCGCGGGATATAAACCACCCTTTCGCTCCCTGCGTATCCGAGCTTCTTCGCATCGCGTAGCCTTCGGTTAGGTGTAAAACCCCTGTGTTTTCAGGGGTTGACGCCCTTGTTTTTACACCGTCACAGCTCTATACTTAGTGCAGTTCCGTTCTCTATACGGAGTTTCGTACGTCGGCTGAACACCCCGACTTTCAGACACTGAGATGTATCAAAAATGCATCTATGTGATCAACCCTGCACCGCAAGTTTCGGAAAGAGGTGTGCTTCGTACACGTTTCAAATTTGGAATTTAGAACTATTCTATACGTCACTCTCTATACGTCACGAAATATACTAGGCTCCTAGGGGATGAAGGGTGGAAACAGAGTGTAGGGGGTGAAAACCCCCGTTTCATGAAATAGGGTATCGTGGGGGCGAGGGAAGAGAAGAGAAGAGAAGAGAATAGAGTAGAATAGAAGAGGGGGTCAATGTCCCTCGCCGCGTCACGACGATTTTAATGCATTAGGATATTGCGAAGCGGTGAAAAACGTTACTCGAAAAGTTGTATACCCACCAATGGTATATATTTCACAGTAAAAAAGGTGAAAAATATAGAAAAAAAAAGAAATAAAGGGAAATCAACTACCGACCGTAATATTCGTTGAAAATTTATTAGACGAATAGATTAGACATGGATAATGGGATTAAATTAGTTCAGAATCCCCCCCGAAAAGGGTTGTTGGGGTGTAGTTTCTACGAAATTTATTTTAATTCGTAACTCAAGTGTGAATTCAGACTTTGACTTTGTATCCGCTGGCTTCGTATCCTAATTCTAATATATATTTGACAACGCGGGTGATGCGTGCGCGTAATTTTGGCTTTTATATATCATGTATCAAACAATAAGTGTATATATGTGCATCCTAAATCCAAAGAGCAATAAGCCTTTACCCAACAGCTTCTGTCCCATAGGGAATAGTCGGACACATATTGGAGTCTATCCCTTGGGTTTCGAAGGTCTAACCCATAAGGTTCGACTACTATACCATACCTACTACACAGGGAAGTAAAATATATACAATACATTTATCACACCTCGAGTCTGTGCATAATTTAGTTATAGGTATACGCAGATGTTTGATACAGCTGGCAGTGTGCAGTTTGGTCTGACGTCACTGGGACCGCGATTGCAGATAGCGCATGGCATACAGATGCATAGATTGAGCTCGTTTTGTTACACAGTTGGCTTCCTGGCCCCAGGGTTCAATAGTCCCTAATAGGCAGCTACCTATACATAGATTAAATACATACATATACATATACATATACATATATATATATATATTCTGGTAAAATACGTTGGCACAAATCCCCGCTTCGAGTAGTTTGTTTTTTCTTTTTCTTTTTTTTTTTTATCACTTGCTAAACTCCACCGGTATATAGAGTTTGTCGAATATTTTGCACCTTTCAAATCAGTGGAATGTCCATATTATTTCGTGAGATATTCGCAGATAAACCTACGAAGTTGTAGTTTTAAAGAATTAAAAAAAAAGTAGAATTAGATACTCACGAGAACTAGCTACTCGATTCTCGGTATATGAATTGGATCTGGATATAGCTTACCTGAAACATGAGAGAAGAAGAAAAGGATTATAGTAAAAGTAATTCATAAAATTCATGAAAATTCATTAATTTTTATGATAATTTAAACCGTTGAACACTGTTACTACCTCGCGTGTATACAGGCGGTTCCAAGGGTTGGCTTACTTCACAGTGCAGGCCGGCTTGAAGCCTCGCCAACGGACACCTGGACGTATCACATGTGCGCGTTGCAGTCATATGGTCAGTCGGATTAATTGCGAATACAAAAAAAAAAAAAAAAAACGGTGAAGGTAAAGAAAAAAAAAAAAAAAAATGACCCCATCCGGTTGTTGGCGCTTGTAGTTTTTTTAATTTGAATTTGTCTATCTTCGATTGCAAAAATAAAAAAAATAAAATAAAAATTGTCTACACTTGTGCTGCCGATACAAAGCGAGTTTCTTTATTTTTTTTTTATGGATATAGGTTTCTGTTCTCAGCATTTCCATAAAATGATCAGCTATTTTCATTATCTATAGCTCTTTATAATGTAGTTTGAATGAATATTGACTATAATCGTGGATTTTTGAAGCCAGAAATTTTTTATATTTTATTTTATATTTTTTCGAAAAAACGAGGCCACGTACTACCTCCTAGTCACTCGCTTGTTTGACTCGCGTCATCTGTGATGCCATATAGACGTAATAGCTGCATATGACGCTGTTAATATTTTTCAAATGCCAACAAAGACCAAATGCGTGAAAATATTTTTACGTACATGAGAAGAATAGTTTCCGGTATATTAACATAAAAATAAGCTTCAATTAGAGGGTTTATCGCAACTGCCACCCCTATTAATATCGTTTAGCAACCCCTTACCATACTCGACACACGTGTGTCTACGGTTGTTCGGTCGCACGAGGCACGCTGTGCTATCTGCTAACCAACAGCCATGAGGGGCATACGGCTCGAGTGACACAATAGGTTGAAGAGAAAGAAGGAAAAAATGGGGGAAAAAAAAAAACATAAAAAACATAGATAGATAAATAACTAACTAAATAAATAAATGAGATAGAAAGATTGACGCATTCACCGTATACAGAGTCGTTGGAAAGAGATAACTCTGAGCCTTGCCAGAAGTAAGTAGGTTTCGTATATGGATGCTATACCGCAGATTTGACCAATTTATTCTGAATTTCGACTAGAGCCTTGAAAGAATAGTGCTCTAACCTGTACCGTGAAAACACTCGCCGTTTTTTTCGGCGTTTATTTAGGTTATACTGTATAAGAAATAGTAGAAACTCATTGCGCGCGTTTATACTGAAACCTGCAGTTCTGGTTCGAGCGGAGTGTGTAACATTGCTGTTGGTGTTTTAGCAGTGAAGCTGTTAAATTTCGAGAATATTTTTTAAAGCTAGACGTTTATAAATGTAAAGCATCATTCTGTGACTTGAATAAGTCTAACACATTCGTCGTCTCAGTTTTTTAATTCCGTTCCTGTCCCTGTTCACAATAACTTTCCGTCAGACTTGCACCATTCGAGCCGAGATAGGTATTCTGTTTTTAGTCACTCTGTAATTAGCCTTCGGCATTTCAAGCGCGAACGGAGCGAAAGAAAAGCCTCGATTTATTTATTTTTTTCTTATTTTATACTTTTCGCTCAGGGTAGGGGGCGACGAGGAACCGAAATATTCGGTAAAGCTGCGTGGGAGGAAAAACAGACTACGGTAGGAATGTTTTTCAGTGACCATTCTGACTCAGCGGATAATTATTGTATTCGTAATATCCAACAGTAAAAGTTCCTCAAAGCTGGACATCGCTTGCGAGTTCCTCGTTGCATTTACAACTTAGGTGTGACTAATTTTAATCTGTTATTTCAAGCCGCCGCGACCGATAGTGCGCATGGTTCTAAACAACTGAATGTGTACGTCAAATATTTTGCTATCCAAAGTTGGGGAAACAACCGATAGGTCCGAAATACCGATGGTTTGAATACGCAAAAAAAAAAACAAACAAAGAAAAAGAAAAGAAGATAAACCATGAGCAAAGCAGTTATACCTAATCTCGATTCGTTCTTCATTTCATTCTAAACTGACGACTGGTCAATTATTCTCGCGATGTATTATTTCTTTTAGGAGAAAAAAAAAAAAAAGAAAATTAAATTCCTCTGAATTGTTATCAGCAGCCGGAGTTATGAGCGAAAACTAAATGAGAGCACTATCAGCACATCAGACGGCGAAAACCACGACAGGGTTTTCGAAAGTGGAAAGTAATGGTATATGAACTAATTTTCCAAGATCCGCACTGAAACAGGATGACGAGATGTCGGCGACTGATTGCTGCCTCGGATTTAGGAGACGTATTAAATTTGCGAAACTTAATTCACGCCTATAAAACCAGCGGGCATTGTTGAACTTGGAATAGAGCAGTTCTATGCTTGAATAGAAGGGATAAAGGGACGTCTGCGCAACCTGAGCGGGAGCAAAGTCATAACAATCGTAGACTATACCTGCGAGTCTGGTCTACCTGGCTCAGGTGTTCCGAATGCAAGACACAAGATCTCTGATTAAACAGAGATAGGGGGAAAATATCTGTGTCGCTTACATGAGGCGTGAACAATTCGTGCAACCCACGCCGATTGTCAGTGTACGAAGCCTAAATGATGAGTATAGAGGGTTTTGAATAGCAATAACTCACTGCAGTGCAGAATATCATAAGAGTTTAAATCAATCATTCACGAATGATCGGAGAGCTGAATGTTAGGTATTATTCATCGACTTGTGAGGAGAGAGAGGAATCGAACGCACGAGAATCCTTGGCAAGCGATTGTGAAGTATATGTGTGTAGGAAGTTCGAGTAAAACTGTTTCTTCAATTCGCATTTCCCCCTCTCTCAGCCGAGAAAATTTTCAACGTAAAGAGTAAAGCGGATTTGAATAATGATCGGATGGCAGCTTGATTGATTTATGGATGAAGGATTAGTTCAGGCTGGAAAGGCTAGACGAAATTAATCTTCATTATCCAATATTCAGTGTGATCCAGGAAGGGTTTTATATCCGACGACAGCAGTGATGTGACGAGACCGATATCTCGTTCATCCGTATTAAGATTGAAGATTCGGAAGAGTATGAAATCGGCGAAATACGTTCACGCAGAGAACGTCGCACGGTTGTAAGGCGAAGATTGAGGAGAAGGCAATCATCCCGCACAACATGCAGAGAGAACGACTTCCCTCATACAATTTCCATGAATTAGTATCAAACTATGAGTTTGTTACCTGTCACTCCGAATCACATTCCGCAGTGAACAAAACGATGAGCATTTATGCAATGAAATTTGTCGTTTAATCGAATAAGTTTGTTAAACGTTGTTTTAATTCAAAAATTTCATCTCTACTCTGCAGAATTCTCTTACTCTAGAGTCTAGATCCTGCAAGGAGCAAGGAGGACATTTCCTCCCACACAACGTACGTCACGTTTTCCTTTACGTATAACGGGGCTAAAGACGTTTGTCTTTAGTCTTCGAAGTCTTGAAACAACTTCAGACTTCGTTCGTTTGTTCGTTCGCTAGTCCCTGCCTCGAGTTAGTGGATGGACGGTATACATATACGATATGGCTTAGCCGGGGTAAGTCTCGCTAAGCCAGCGGATCAATGTGCGAACGGCTGCAAGCCGGGGTGAATACCTGACTTTTCTATACCTATCGAACTATGATCGGGCGATGGAATTACCCCGGGACGCTTTATCAACCAATTACTAGCGTAAAAAGGTATCTCTTCGTTATAAAAGGAGGCAAACAAAGGAGGGCAAGGTTCCTTCAGTAAGAAATATAGTCGGATGTAGGTCTGGGAGGAGCAGGACTAGAAGGCACAAGAAACCTCGCCTCGGATGGCATGGCATCTGTCCTAGGAAGGCAAAACGGCAGAAGTATATACGTCGGAATGGAACAGCTGTGGCGAAGTGGTCGTCGACGTCTAGGCGAGGCGAGGCAAGGCAAGGCAAGGCAAGGCAAGGTAAGGCAAAGCAAGGCAAGGCAAGACAGGGCAAGGCAAGGCAAGGCGAGACGAGGTGGGACGAGGAAACTTCGTGCAGCAAAGGGCGATAAAGGCCAAGGGATAAAGGTGCGGAAAATAAAGAAGAACCGGCAACGTTGTCGGGTCGATAGAAGGGTGGGGGCTGTGGTTGAAGTGCGGCAACGTCGCAAGGAGTAGTCTGCTTTAATACAGTGGTTCTCAAATAGTAAGCTTTAGTTTTGTCTGGTGAAGATATATACGTACCCCTATATGCTGTATATTAGACGGAGAAACGAACACCGTATAAAAGATTTGCGATCCTCCTAAACATGCGGCCAAACCCTCATCAACCCCATGAAACAATGGAGATTCGACGTCCCGCTTCACGTTTAAAATACAAGAGGAAACCCCCGCCGAAATATGTCCCTTATATTATACATACGACGGTACTGACTCAAGTCTAAAGTCTATGTACTATACAATACCTACCTACGTTCCATGTGCAGGTTTATCAAAAACCATTCAAATTTTGGTCTGTCACGAAAACGAGAGGGAAAGAATTAGATACCTATAGAGGAAGTACTGGTATTGACGGATATATTACTGGGTATGAATGCTTATGATTGTACCATGTGTGTCTGAACGAGGAGTAGGTCTTTGCTGCAGTAACATAGTAAATCAGTTTTAAGTGGTTCTTGACCTGGGTGCGTCAATACCACACCCGCCGACATGTTACATGGCTTCTAATCGGCAATAAGAAACTTTGTTAGTTTCATACCGTAAAGTTTGTCTGGTCGACGAGAAACGACCGATGAGTTGTGCTCGAAAGTTGAGCCTGAAAGCTGCGAAAATTCAGATTCTATGAATCTCTTGTCTGCATGCGCAGACAGGTACAATTACTTTCACGTCGAATATTCGACTGGTCATCATAGCTTTGAGTTATACCTACAAAGTTGAATTACTCGTTTAGCATGTAGAGTGAAGGACATTTTCAAATTCTTTATATTTATATCAATATTGACTACCTTGACGAAAGTTTACTATAAAAATAAAACTGTAAATTATATCAATTATTAGACGTTTGATGAACCGAACTTGCGGGGTGTTTCTAAGTATAAGCGGAATGTTTTTGCCGACGTCAAACCCCGGGGTATAGAGAGATTCCAAAACTGGCCGCAGTGGAATAATACAGTTTTTGTTCTTTCTTTTTTGCGAGAATAAAGAAGCAACGTTTACGTATACCAGATGAAATAATTAAAAACGAGTCTCGAGGTTGAATTTTTGGAGCAAGTAGAACGACGGTCTTTGAAGTCGGGAGTAAAGCAAGCCGAGTGGTTCAATCTGTTGGTCCCTTTTCAGGATGCTATTCGGACCAGCCAGGCGGTCGGTCGAGACGACCCAAAAAATAACACAAAAAGTATTAGAAAAAGGGGGCAGTTGAAGGATAAAAAAAAACGTTCGTGCCTTCCTGGGCGTTTAATAATCGTCCAAGATCTTCTGGGCCCGAGGATTACCCCTGGGGACAGGAAATAATCGTGGTATGTAATCAGCAAGGCTACAGTCCTCGATTACGTGCGTGTAAATTACTGCTAAGACTGGAGAGGATCAATGTGCGCATCAGGATTCGCTCTCTATACTTGTTTGCGTGAAACTGGCTTCAGGCTTACTTCGCCGACTACCGATGGCGAAGTATTAGTCGGTTGGTAATCTCGTGCCCATCCCATCGCGAAAAGATGTAAAGTAAAAGAAGGCAGAATAAAAGGACAGAAAAAAAGGACTTCAGGTAAAAAAAAAAAAAAAAAAAACGGACAGGGGCGGAAAAAAATAAAAATAATTGTTCGCGGGCCAGTAGCGACGCCGCGCTGGGCGTCGTTTGATCGCAGTTTTCTGGACTTTACGAGAAAGCATCGTAGCGTAAAAGCATCGTATATAATTTTATGAGATTTTTATACGCAGCGATGCGCCGCGGCTACGTCGGCGTCGCACATCACCGCACCGTTGCTAGCTCAGCTTTCGACGACCGTGGTCCCCAGAAAAATGGGTTAATATAGAGTAGTGAAATTTTGTTTTTTACGAACGTATCAATTTTTCATATTTCATAAAGTGAAGGAATTGTATTAAGCGCCGGAGTCCCACAGGGTTTACACCTTCCTCATGCTTGTTCATCCCTGTCAAATATTTCTCTAACTGACCGGCCAAAATAAAAAAAAACTCTAAAGGGAAGAAAAAGGAGCAGCAGGCGTTAGTCGATAAAAAAAATTTCCGAACTCAATTACCAGCGATTAGAACCACAGAAAATAAGAGCCATGTGACGAGAGAAATTGGAGGATGGTAAAGCGCTGGTTATGATAAAGTTTTAAAACGTTTTTACGAATCCTATGCTTATATACTTGTGACATTGGCCAAATGCGAAAGCTCTAAAACGATATTTACAGATCAGAGAAGTGAATAGATCGTCATTTTCATTGATTGGCATTGACATTACTGACGAGTATAGAAATGACGAGGAAGTGTGACGTCCGAACATCAGCTACCTGTCTGCATATAAATAACGATTAATTAGTCGAGTCAACAAATTTTAGAGGAAGAACGAGCCGGTGTGACAAGCCATGCCCCATGATGTGAAGACTTTTTGTATACTGGTTCGAAAGTTGAAGTTGCGACCTGATCTTCTCGGATCAATGAAAACTCAATGTTAAATGTCAGAAGAATTCTACTGAAGAGGAGCTCCGAAACTGCGCAACCGAACGTTCAAAAAACCTAACTAAGGACATCTCCCACGTTAACCTCAGGCATTTCCAGGTCTCAGGTGTCGTCACCGCTCAGGTATTTACTATAATAATTAATCGAAAACAGAATCGAGTTGGGTACCGACTCGTTTATCAAGTGACTAAAAAAATTTCCAAGTCAAACGAGATTCGTAATGGCATTAAGTCGCGTAACCTTTACTTATAGACTGGTGCAGGTCGTAATTGATTGCCGGTTATCCTTATTAGTCTCGATTTATCATTCCCAGTAGAACAATTGAGAGATTTGAGAAAAAAAAACAAAAACAAAATTAAAAAAAAAAAACTGAACATCATTCTCCGGGCAAATCGATCCACTTGCAGCGGACGCGGTCTTTCGGCTTGACTAGCCAAGATAATGAACCATATAGACTTCTGATTGGTCATTGGGACGTGTTAAAAACGAAAATTCAAAGTATCTTGCGTCACGGCTAACAGCTGTCTGTAACGACAGTTTCATCGGCTATACACACACGTGTAGGTTAGGTGGTATATTTAGATAAAGCTAGACTTTTTACAAACCGTTCTGTCACAACCTAGCCGTGTAAAACGTGCCCTCATACATAGAAACCGACTACCAATACACGCACTGCAGAGTTTCGTAACGAAACCGAGACGGGTGACTACGTACAAATCTGTTGGCTACAAGAAAGACAAGGGTTGCACACTGGCCATAAATTTCTAACGATCTATTCTCGTTCTTTAATATCTGGCCTAATTGATCTGACGGTATCCATATGCTTGACTAAATGTGTCAATCGAAATATTTCCCCGGTCGTAAAATAAACGAGACGAAAAATTCAAGTCTGGTCAGTTTATTTTTTCGGTTTTCCCGTATCCGTATAGGTACATAGAGTCATATTTAGGTATGTGATTGTAATTTCGTTAGTTTTCGTTCTCCATAGCGTTGGATAATTGGACAAAGGTAGCTGGGTAGGCTAACTCGCGAATGGAAGGAGTCAGTCAGCAACACAGTGCCCAGAGTCAACGTTAGAGTACAATATGTACACAGACGTGCCGTAGCAAATGCACAGGCGCGCAAACATACAAGGGAACCTGATTGTTGATTGGATTTGAGGATGATCGCGTTCGGGCGACAAACGCGGATTAATTCCCGTTACCACCCACCAGTCCAACCCTCGAGTGGCATGGCAGCCCGATTCACCCTCGCGATAAACCTCACCGTCCGTTCGGCACCCAAACCATACCATACCACCCTGTCCGTTCATTCGCTGACTAGCTACGTGCGAATATTATTCCCGTAATAACGGGATATTGGCCGATTTGGATACGTCGATTTTCTCTCGCCTATGTCGATCTACCTACCCTTCCTATGATCCACCAACAATGCAAATACCCTGTTTCTGCGCGCAATAGTTTAAACTTGAATCACTCGGAGCTCAATAGCTCTGTTCATCCATACCTGCATGTGTATCGATTCGATTATTGCCTGTGTTGTAATTAATTGTTACGACAAGGAGGGTTGGCTTTTCATAGTAACAGTACAGTATCTATACGGTGTGTAAAAGGTATACATAGGTACATGTCGAATACCCGGTACCCCGTTCAAACCACGCGTGTAATTGTAAGTTTCTATTGATCGTTGGGTAATATTTGCACGAGTAATGCCAATTTGTCAAATAAATTTCAATCCGAGAATTTCGTTTGTTATAAAATAACAATGCCACACCTAGCAGCTGGCGTTGACAGTGTTGAATTGTTATACACCTACCTAATCAATAGTCATTTATCGAATCCCGAGATAACTATCAGATATAATTAGCTGTCGAGTAACGCAGCTGGCGAATTTAACACGTGACGATTTAATTGCTTTTCGTTTTTCTCGTCGTGAGTATTACTTATCTACATGTACGAAGAACGAGAACGGCTACTGCATCAGCTAGCCGAGACCCCATGCAGAAAATTTGATCGTTTTTTATCACAATGAAATTAGAACTGTTACTCCGTGATTTAATCTCAGGAAATGAACGCTCAATGCGATACCGAGAGTAGTGACACTATGTTTGCTACTACGCTGACTATTAATATAAAACCAACCAGCCCGTTAAGCTCGGTGTACCGATTACGCTAATTAATACGTAAACTATGTACCGCAAGTGGAATTCTCCTACAGTTCACGCGTTTCTCCATTCCGTAGGTATAGTCGTCACCTTTTGCGGTACGGTTGCCCAACCTATACCGCTAGTGGTCTACGATCTCGCTTGTCGCAATGGGACATATACGTGTGCAAATAGTTGAATAAAACATGTAGGTAGGTAGGTACATAACGGATATAAGCTTATCTCTTATAAAGTGATTGCAGAATCCCTAAATCAATTCTTATCGTTAACCAATCTTCTCTTATCGGAGTAAAAAACTCACCTTGTGTCCATGCCGCGAATAGGCGGCACTTCGTATCCCGTGACAATCGAAGTCCCCGAAAGGATGACGGACCTGAAGTATCCTTGACCGTAAAGAGCGACTGTGTGACCGTTAAACGATCTCTGATGATCGTGGTGATGATGATAATGATGGTTATGGTGATTGTGATTGTGATTGTGGTGATTTTGGAGGGTCGAATGCACCTGGACCTGGGGAATTGATCCCTGATCCCACCACGAGACATACGGGATTCCAAGTCCCGGTTTAAGTATCGCGGGTTGTAGAAAGCAGTAAGCGAGTAGATGATGTCGGCGATGGGCAGCGAGTACCGCGTGTACCGCGGCCGGGTATAAGCCGTGGGCCAGGAGTCGGTAGTCACGTATCAGGCCTCGAGAGTCGCGTATATCACTGCAGGATTCAGGCCGGTCACGAAAGTCACGTGGTAACATGTCACGAAAACATCACGGCGATTGGACTGCACTCTATAACGTTTTTCACGTCTTTTCTCGAGAGGGTATTGCTTTTTATTCGATACTTGTACAGAGGTATGATAATGTATACGTGTATGTGTATCCTACGTGTGTGTGTGTGTATGTATACGTATATATATATATATATAAGCGCGCCCTCGCCGCCGCCGCAAGTTCGACGCTCCCGCAAGGGACCCGGACTCGCACTGAAACGCGCGCGACTCGAAGCTGCGGAGCCGGACTCACGGGCAACCAGGACGACGCACGTTGGCGCCGCGCAACCGACGCCGTCTTCGCGGCACGTTACGAATTTCAAACGTTTCGCGGGCTATTATAACGGGGCGTCGACCACTAGCGAAAGACCGAGGAGACGAAAACTTTCGCGCGCATCTATACCCGGCTCTATCTATCGCTATCCTCTCTCTTATTTCTACCGTCCTGCGTACTTCGACAAACTCACGTATATTGATCCAGACTTTACCACCCTACCCTACCAAACGACCAAAGCGCGACTTACACACGCGAGATTCGCCAAGATTCGAACTTTCCGTGCCGTTGTTATACACCTCGGTACAGTCGCGGCATCAAAACTGTTTTACATTAGGTGCTGCATTTTAGTTTAGATTCAAATATTCAATAACGGATGACGATTTTACCGTCATTTATATCGTTTCGCAATAGTTCCGACAAAATTTGATGCATAATGATATCGAAGGATCATGCAATATACATATCTTAAGGGTGGGACTCGGTTTGCTGTCAACAATATTTATATCAAGGTCGCCTTTGCTTCTTCGAATGGAATCGTCTGCATTCCGATCATTTTCAAATCTTCCGAGACTTCTGTCGTGATATCATTTGAAAAGGATCAGTTTTTGATCCAGAATTCATGACTGTGAAGAAATTTGAGTAGGATATTCATTCAAGAATTTCCCAGGCACGTGGTATGCAATATAGACGCGGAAAACCTCGCCGAAAAAGATGTGTCGTGCCCTAAATTTGGTCAAAATTTGGAGTTGAAATTTCCCGGGAATTCCAGGATTTCGATATAGAAGCTGAGATTTTTTCAGCTTAAATGACACAAATGAAAGTGGGCCATCATAGACGACAATAATTTTCTAATTTTCCATTAGAGTTTCGAGAGTACTGCACAGACGTCGACATCCTGCTGATCTAGAGTCCCAAATGCTTGGATAAATTCGCTTTCAAGTGTAAGGTAAAATTTTTCTTTTTTTTTTTTTCTTTTTTGAGACTTGGCTAAATTTTTATGAACTAAGGCCATGAGGGTTTGAAAAATTCCCAACACAGTATAAAATTCCTTATAAAAATGTTCAGGTCCTTTTCTGCCTCTTTCTTAGCTGCTATCAAATGCCATAAGAATTTCATGACGACTGGTATACGAATTTCATAGTGATTTTTCTCTAGTAAGAAAATTCGAAAATTTCATCATCTCACAAAGTACTCTGAACACATCTATTCATTCAATGCCATGTAGCTCTTGTGAAAATTATCAATTATTGTGCAGAACGTGAAGATTAGCTTTCCCCACCTAACTTACCTAAATTTTAGTGCGGTGGTACTTCATGGATGTTAGGCAAGAAGCAGGTTCCTCGGGATAATGATTCAGTGTCTTTCGTGCGGTTGGACAATCGTCCGAGCAAATTATTTGCTGAAAATAGTGACCGAAGGATGGTGGCGTAGCGTGGAGGCCATAATGTCAGATAAATTGCGCAACGTGTATATAAATCGACGTTTCATACAAGTCAGCGTGTAAATATTGCGAGTTTTGTTAATACCTCGCAATCTTAAACCCGCGTCTCGGCATATGGCACATATGAATTTTGTAGAAAAGGCGCGGCCATTATCGTGCGATTATAATACATTATGTGATATAAAAACGTCGTATACATTAATTGCCCCGGGGACTGCAATAAGTGCTTGTGAATTATTGAGTAAACATCAGAATAAGGAAGTACATGTACGCATCCATACATTATACACGTAGGTGTGCATATGGAGATAGATATATACAGAGAGATTAAAGCGTTGGTTTCCACTCAGTCAAAGCCAACTCGGTAAACTCCAGGTTTTTCGTTTGTTTATTGCAGGCGAACCATCTACATTTTTTCTCTGGTTGAATTGATTTGCTTTTGGAAGACATCGATTCGAAAAAAAAAAAAGTGGATGGCCAGCCTGCAACAAACAGACAAAAAACCTGGAGTGTGCCGAGTCGGCTTTGACTGAGTAGAAACCAACGCTTTAATCTCTCTGTACGTAGTATTATCATACGCAGTACGTACGTGTTATAATAGGCACTTGAACATGTTACGAGCATCATCTACAAGAACGTTAATTCCATAACATTGAGCACATAGGTATATAAGATTCGAGGGTACGTCGATTGATTTACCCCATTGAATTCTGCTTGGATATTCAAGGATAAAAAAAAAAAAAAAAGTATGAAGAATTATAAACATGTTTTTTATCATATAGTATATCAGCGATAACGAGTTGAAAGATCAGCGGGATTTTGAATTCAAATAGATGTATAGGTAATGTTATGTGAAGTATAAAAAAAAAAAAAGAACGACACCGACTTGGAATAAAACATATCTAAAAATACACCGAAGGCACGAGATATATAAGGTTATTGCTCGTGCCTACATACATAAGTCGAAGGTCGATGCGTAGCTGAAATGCTAAAACTGTGAGATTGTGCTGGCGTTGCAAAATTGATATTTAAATATTGAGAATTTCAAGAGTTCGCAGGGGGACGTAGCCAGACGTCAAAGGGCGCTGAAGAAATCTGTTTAAAATTGCCACTTATCTCCTGCAACTACATAAAACTGGAACTCTGATTCTGCAGCAGTTGGGTACCAATGAAATCTCAATTTCCCAGTACCTTATTCCTCTTGCGCTATTTTATTTTTTTCCGCCGTTACTTCTCCGAGGAATCTCTGCTCCCAGTGAACCCCAAGAGACACAGAAATTTGCCAGTAATTTGACGGATTCATTTTCGTCTTCATTTTCATTTTTTAACCGTGAATTTTAAAGCGAGTAGTCGAGCCGAAACATGGGCGGAGGAGCCGAGTCGTCCGTACTGGCTCAACCTTTTTGCATACTAATTGTAACTGGAATTGGTTGCCTTTCCAACTATATACATCCGAGGGTTGCCAGAGACCTTTTTGTTCGCTCAACCGAACGCATGGAAAGGGTTGTTTTTGTAGAATATATATTTTTTTCGTCGTTCTCTCGCTCTCGGATTATCGAAAAATGAGGACGAAAAAAGAAGTCGACGAAGTCACAAGCCGCAAAACAGCTTATCGAGAACCAGCTGTACGTATTTTCAAGGACCAAGGCTGCGACAGTAATTTCATCTTGACGGAAATCGGCTTTTGGTTCCTCGAGAGTCTCTCAAGAGAAGAGGACGTTTCGTAAGGTTCCGAAACCGTATCGTTGGACGCCGTCTAACTCCGAATCATAGGCTTGGGTACAAAATCGTACCTCGTATACATCGAATCATTAAAGAAATTATATTATATCTATGCTGCGCGTTTACGCGACTCGACATTATTTATGGTATAATTCTATTTGCAATGAGCGTTAAAATTTGCAAGAATGAAAATTGTTCATCAAGTGATAAATAAGCCGGGTCATATAAGTCCCATAAATCTTTCCAGCGGTATTAAATGGTTACAGAAAATCTCAACGTTTACTGCACTCGGAGAGAATCGGAAATTGACACCTCCTCGATCTATGAACGTGGCGATGGCTCATTGACGTACAATAATTCTTTTATTTCATTTTTTCTACATTTTCATGTCTGGTCGACATTACCTTGCCAATAATATACCATCGAGCACGAACACATGGGAGGAGGTAAATAAATGAGAAATGAGAAATGAGAGATGATAGATGAGAGATGAGAGGAGAAAAACGATCAAGACGACTCGAGACTTTGGCAGACTCCACGACCTTGCTTTCTCCATCTGAAATATGGTCTCGGCATATCTTGTTGGCCGGCTACTTGGATGTATCTAAAAACTAGGAGCACAATGCGTCAGTTCGACCTCGTGCAGGTATATAAAACTTTTCCTCACCTTTCAAGAACTCTTGACATTGGCATAATAATGATTAATCGATTAGACGGCTGATACCGCGAAGTATAAGATAGGTATTCAAGGTATCAACAGCACCTCGTATACATTGAAGAATACACGAGTTGGTAGGAGCGTTTATTCGTGTTTCCCAAGATACGATCTTCTCTCGCGAACGTCTAATTTTACTTTCCAACTTCCAACTTCCAACTTCCACGGTTGTATGTATGTGCGGTCTGAAACTCTGACACGCGCAAACTTCCTAGACGGCCTCCGAATATTAATAACGCCACCTGAGTCTCGGCGCACTGTTCTCTTCGAGGGTATGAGAATTGAAATTGTGCGTGACGTAGGTTCAGTTGCGAGAGTACAGCTCTCCTTGCAATTGCAAACTTTACAAAGTAACGATTGCAGTCAGAGAATACAATCAGACTCGTGTGCCAAATCGTAAATGTAACGAACTCGATGTCGAGCTCAAGCTTTCGCTGTGTTCGTTCGAACCAGAGAGCCAGAAACGATCCGGTAACCAACTTTAAGGTTACTTTAAGGCGTTGAAACACCCCTGTTGGTCAAAACCGTGGACCTATACGCTGAAGAAAAGACTTGACGGGGTTGAAAGATGGATCGGTAAGTTTTTACTCTTTATTGGACAGCGGAGGATCGTCTGCGCCACGACCCTGCCTAACTTCGAAGGAAAGCTTTTTTTCTTTCTTCTTTTTTCTTCTTTCTTCTCCACTGAGGAGTGGCAATTCCTTCTCGAAATCACCTCGGATGGTTGCATGGGGACTAAAAACCACGAAAGGATATCTAGGACCAGACTTTTTGCTACGATACCTATTCTCACTTTACTGAATCACCGCGATAGCTGAGGCTCGTGGTCACCAGGTGAAATCATAAATACTGAGAACGTAAGAAGAAGAATAAGACAAACGGTTTGTCGCATAAACTGCAAGTACAGGAGACTGGAAGAAAAAGTAGGCCTTCCTACACCTTTCCATACCCCCAGTTCTTGGACGGAGAAGAACATCGGTGAACTTTTAGATCCTATTAACAGCGGCGGTATAACGGAGACATTATAACTGACGTGGTGCGTGTGGATGAACTCGTATAACACCACAGAAGCCGCCGACTGACTATTGGGTTAATTACAGTTGATAAAAGTTTTCGACGAGTATAAGGCAAACATTGCTGGCTTGAGTAATTGAAATTTAGTTAATAAGCGAAACTGTTGTAATTAGTGGGTCCACTTCAACTGTCCACGAGGTCATCACCGTCACACTGGGAAGAAATAACGATTAAAATAATGAGAAAATGAGCGGTTCGATTATATGAGAATCACAACGATAACGACGGAAAAGTTTTTTCAATCAAATAATAACATATACGTTAGAGTTTTGTCCGAATTTTATACGAGTTTAAAGAGCAGCTAGCGGAACTTTGCGAAGTACCTGTAGTACCGTGAGAAGAATTATTGTACTACCGTAAACACCGCCGACAGGTTTGAGGGTCTTGTAATAAGCGAGGGTACAATCAACACCTCTGGAGCTATTACGAGGGAACTATAAACATTTTCCGGGTAGCACAGCTATCGTCGCAAACAGCTAAGTCTTCGAAATCGATCGACTGCTGTTGGCAGAGTAGGCAGGCAGGTGCCGTACATATATAGGAATATAATATTCCAGGTTTAAAGGTTTGCGAAGGAAAGTGCCTACACCGATGCTTCTACTGCTAATTACGCCCCTTGTAATTACCGCACAGTTACTGCAGTAGCAGCAACCATTCCCTGTGTAAACTGACAATGAACGAACGAACGAACCGGGTGAATCCTGTCATGTATTAGTGATTAGATTTCTACCCTTAGAGCCGGCAGTGAGTCGGTTCTACACCGAAGGGGAGTTATCCCATGCTAGGAGGACAAACCCCATGAATTATACCGTACCCATATACTTCCGAATGACGTGTCTGACTGACAATGAGATCACGATACTGCATCCACTCGGGTGTTTCGTGCTTAGTTTTAAAAACATCATTCCACCTTATCACGAGTAGAAATTGTTCGTCCTACTTATACGTGGAGATATATATACCTGATACTATTCTCTATCCGCACTGCCCTACAAATTCCATCAGCAAGGCACGCGCTTAGGCGGCAAACTCAAAGCAAATCCTTAATTTCACTAACGACCATGATGATCACGTGACCCCGGGCGACCGACCCATCGGGTAAATGTAAACTTAGGTACATAGGATCTTTGTGTAGTGTATTTACATGCACATTTACACGCGGAGTAGTGAGTGGGAGAAATGTGTACGTGTACGTGGACGTGGACAAGGACGACAGACGAAACCCAACCGGTGGCTCGACTCGCTCAAAAACAGAGCAGCTAGTCCGTTCATTAAAATAAATGGTGGATTACGAGGGCGGACTGCTGTACCGTGAATGGCGAAAGGGTTGCCCCCGTGTTTTACCATTGATTGCGTATCATACGCTGCAGCGTACTAACGGGTCGAACACGTGCGGTACTGTATACCTACCTCCCAGGGAAAGTTCAGTTTCTATAAGGTAAGCGTTGTTCTGTGTTCATCCGCAAGCTCACAGCTGGACAACGATATGATATCGGCACTCCATGAAGCCCAGATACAGCCATAGATATACGAACTGAAATCGAGTCAGAAATGAATAAATTTTTATTGGAATTGAACGATATGGAAAATCGTCTCTCTAGACTTCAGATACTGTAACAAGACCCATATGTGCAGGGGTACTTTTTTGAGAAAATAATTGCAGCGCAGGATCGAATGATATGAAATATACTGAAAATCGATTGGAGAATTTCGAAACACTCGAACCGAAGTGCAAATTGAAGAGCGGTTGGTTGGTATGGGGGTTGCGAATAGGTACGTGGTCCAGGAATCGGAAGGAGGATTTGTCGGTGTTGATTCAGTGAGAGAAACAAATTCTGTTTGATTCGATGGAATGGACTCACCTTTCGAAACCAACGGACCGAGAACTTGGTGTCGTTACATTTAAGCTTTGAGTTAATCAATTTTGTTTTACTTTTCCCGCTTTCGGTCTGCGGTTATTATGTTTTTATATTTTATTATACGGCTCTACAACCTGCAGCGTAGTATCCCATATAATTCCATTGAATTATAACGAGTGAATCTATAGTTGAAATTATTTACAAAATGAATCCAAAATACACGAAAATAGAAATTAGGTAGGGAAACTGAGGAGCACAGACATAATACGATGGTAAACCGTGCGCGAAAAATATTCGTAACCTGATATCGGTAATGAAATTCAAGGATTTCTTTCGCAAGCTCGATTGGCTTTGCACAGTTCCTCGCAGATATAACTTGAGCTAACTTCAGCGGTTCTTGGTTGATTAACAAAAGGAAGAGGGGCCACGAAAGTTGAGTCGGTTGAGGAGGATATAGTGACGAAAGAAAAATGGCAGTGAGGCAGGAGGAACGGGGATGAAAAAGGAGAATAAAGGAAAACTAGGATAACGGTACGAAACGAAACGAACTTGCAAAGATTTCCCATCTTTAGAACCAACTTTCCAGAGATTTCTTATCAAAATGTAAATTCCACCCTCTGTTTTCATCCCCTCGTCTCCACCCTAGTTTCCCTAACTCTCCTCACCGGCATATTTCTTCTCTTCCGTATTTCTGCGTGTTTGAAACCAACGCAACCATAACTAGTACCGAGTCAAAAAATGATCAAAATTTCCCTGCATCACAATAACGGAAGAAGAAAATCACGTATAAAAATTCGTTGATTGCTGCGCATTAGTCGCGAATCCGTGTTATAGCCAAGGCCGATTTAAGGATAAGCGTGTTCGTGGTCGGACGGGCTTGAAGTACGCGGGTGATTTAGAATTTAAATGAAAACTCATTGTCTCTATAGGACCCTTTTGGCCCAGAAATAAAGAAAGGAAAAAAAAAAAAGAAAAAGAACACAAAAAAAAAATAGAAAAAAAGAAGAAAAAAAAGCAAAAAGCCCCTCCCGAACGGCCCTTTGTCAGCTGGGATACTTTCATTTGGTAGACTCAGCAGTTCCACCCGGTGATCACCCCTATAGCTATAGAGACTCGCCCTATTCAACCCCCCTGGGTAAGGAAGGCCTAGTTTCGATTCTCCCTAGTTGCAGTTTTATCCTGCACCCTGTCGTAAGTACGCCCCTGCCTTACGCCGGAGTTAACCCCCGTCGTAGCTGTACCACTGTCTACCACTGGCGTACCAATATCGTTGTACAGGGTGGTACTAAAGGGGATCCGCGGTTACCCTGAGCTTAGCTGGCGTACGTTACGTTTATAAGTGAACTAACACGCGAATCAACAATTTTCGCGGCTTGCGTTTTGCGAGGCAGTGTTAGATACGGTGGGGATACGATATCTAAGTACACGTAGCACCTACTAGAGTTATCACACGTTAGCACGAGGTTACTAGTTTGATTGGAGTGGTGCCAAGCCCAAAACAAAATGGGAATAAAAGAGGAAGACAAATTTATAACCCAACAACGTAGATTCTACTATACTACAACACTCACTAACGCTCATCGTCAGCGGTCGATTCATCGGCGATTTTTTCTCCATGTGCACGCACCCTAAAATTCGCGTTTGCGTAGGGGGGGGGGGGGGGGGGGGGGGGGGTGGTTTGCGCTCGCTGCAGCGTCGAGGGTCGTCGACTATACGGAGTTGGAGTTGGAGGTGGAGGTAGAGGCGGCGGCGATGCCAGAGGGCTGCCATAATGTAGATGGGGTGCGGATAACGTGGGGGGTGGCAGTGGCGCGCAACCAAATCCGTCGAGTATTCACGTACCTAGTTTGACACAGGAGTTCGGAGTGTCCGACCATGACACACTTTTGTAAGAAAAGAGAAAAAAAAAACACAAAGTTTTTACTCATTTTTCGCAATTTTTCATTTCATTTGGTACATCTATCACACCCTCGATTTTGAGATTATAAAACAAAAATCGGTTAGACTGCGCCCGGAACGATAAATAAATTTGTATATCTGTCAACGGGGTAGGTATTTATCGCGCTGTCCAGATCGGGTTCAGGTTTATTATACTATCGTGCATTAAAGTATCGAAACGTGTTTTCTATGTACTGTACCCACTGCGAAATATGTGGTGATTATATCGTGACCTCTTGGTACGAGAACAGTACAATACCTGGCTACCTACCTGACGACTTACAACTATTATATCGAATAACTTACCTATACAACGGTTTCGAATTTTTACAGTGCAGTCTTAATAGCAATAAGCTGACTGAAGTAGGCGTAGCTAGTAGGTAGCCAAAGCCAGGAGCTTTCGAAACATAAGATAAGACTCACCGGGTATTTGAGGGTGGTTATGCCTCGTTTACGGTCTCCAAAATCGGTGATACATGGTTTTAGTCACGTACGCGCGGGCTGCAATAGCGTGATATATTACAGTTGAAAATTCCTTTCACCAGGTAGACAAAAGACTAATGAAATTCTTCCTTGAACAATTCAAACGATAAATGAACTGGTTCGAATAGAAATCCAATACATAAACGAGAAGGAGAACGCATCAGAGGAATAAAAGATCATTTCAATATATGATATATGTTCTTCGACTTGAATCAAAGATCAAAATAACTGAAACAAAATTCTCGAACAAACTTTCGCATCAGGTTGGCAGGCAGGCGAGAGCGACTCGCGTAAGCCATAATGTAAGCCGATTTTTATCATGAAAAAAAAAAATATATATATATATATATATATTCTTATCTTGGATACATATATGGGTATAAGTATTATATAATCTGGAGATAAATGAGATTGTATACGTTTGTACAATATATAGTAGATATAAAATGTGTTATACCTACCTACCTACCTACCTACCTACCTACCTACGTACGAAATCTAGTCGTATACAGTAACGTATATCAACGCGAGAGTGACGTTGAGGTAGCTCAACGTAATCAGGTTCTTGCGGGAAGCGCAGGCCTTGTTTTCGAGCTCGGGATATGCAATCGGAGTAGAAACGGGGTGGAAGAGGGTTTGCTATCTCTGGAGGTACACGAGAGTTTGGGGTAGATGACTTATGCTATACAGTATACAGGAGCCTTTCAAGCTCCGAGTCAATGCCCCTAGAATAATGAGTAAGCAGTATAAGTAAGTAAGTAATTAAGTCAACTGGGAGTAAATTGAACTTCAGTAGTTCGCGTTTACAAAGAATTTCCTTTAATTTTTTCAAATCATATTTCTGCAATTTGTGTAATTGATTTTTGATCCACGAAGAGTTAGGTAGGTAGGTAGGTAGTGGTATAGGTACCAAATGGTGCACACAGCGCAAAGGATTTCACACCTAATTCACCGCACGTTCATCGTACCGTTGAAATTTTTGACAAATTACGACACATACAGCGTTACTTTTCGTTTATGTGTATATATTTTTATTTATTTATTTTTTTTTTTTCGTATTTTTGTTTTGGTCTATTTGATAAAATATTCGTTGTGCTATTTAGGCAGCGAGAATATCTTCCCATAGCAGAGTAGGAGTAACGCTCGTTTGCCCACGTCGGGACACGTAAAGGTAGAAATGAAAAAAAAAAAATAAACGAAATGAAATGAAATGAAATAAAATAAAACGAAGAAAAAAAAATGAAATAAATTGTATAACGTGCGAACCATCGCGTAAATAAATTGTAAAGGGAAAAAATTTTCTGTCCAGAGACCAAATGCCTGCTCTGGATCAATACGTATATATATATATAGAAAGGCGAATACTAGTATATATGTACAATACATATACCATGGATATACATACAGTACGTATAACATACGAGTGGGGAAATAATAACAACAACAATGATAATGATGATAATAATAATAATAATAATAATAATAATAATAATAATAATAATAATAATGATGACGATGATAAAACCGAGGATAAAAGCATCCGCAGCAAAAGGGTTACACCGATGTAAACCGTAATTTGATGGAAATTCAAACAGAGAGAAAGAGAGAAAAAGAGAAAAAAATGAGAGAGAAGAGAGAGCGAGGGAAAGAGTAAATGTCGAAAAATAAGAGAAACGAAATAAACGCTATTCTGTAGGAACGCGGAGTACCTATATACAGTACAGAAGCGAATCCAATCGGCAACCTTTCGCGACGGTAATTCATGCTTTTTCTTCTATCTATATACCTAGGTACTTATACTTAGAAAGAATATTACCTGCTTGGAAAAATCTTTTTTCCCTATAGGAACTAAAAAGAGAATAGAAAAAAACAAAAAAAAAGCAAAAGTTGTATGCGACCGAGTGCATTATTTAAGTTAACATAATAAGTCAGAAACTCGGCGACAGTGTATACCTTGCTCTTTTGAGAAAGGAACGTATTAGGGGTAACTAATTAACGGCCATTTACTTTCCTTCCTTCACGGCTAGTTTAGGTCTAGGGTTTTAGGGATTTAGGTTTACTCGTCGAGACAGCAGGGTAGGAATTCTCCTTGCCGTTTGTCTGAGAGGTTCAAAGATTGGAAGTCTTGGAAGGAAGGAAGGAAGGAGGGTCTGCAGGCGTCCTTCACTAAAACCGGGGAGTGACCGCCACAGGGTCTTTCACTGGTGCAGAGCCCAAGTTATCCCGGTATAAAATATATATCTTTGCCCTTCTCTCTGACGATACCTTACTTACAGCCAACACAACTTCCGAGGCCAAATAAGAACTGAGAATTCTTTCGTCCTTCGTATTATTCGTCCTTCGTTCAGTTTATATTTACCGAACTATAGAGTATTAAGCTCGTGTCGAGTTCGCGTTTTGCACAGGTGAATTTTTACCGTGCCAATTATTCCCGCACGCAATTTCACTGTATACAATAAAATCGTGATCATTCAATTCAATTGACGCATATGATGATGATTCTCGGTTATTTTTTTTCACCCTCGAATCAAGGTTTCGATCGGTATTGTTTCATAGGAAGAAGAGGAGAAAAAAAAAAAATAAGAAAGGGGGGAAAAATCGATGATAAAAATGAGATAAAAGGGAGAAAAAAAGAAGTCTACTCACTTCAAAGCGGCCTTTTATCCAATCTATAGAGTAGTCGCATTAACCCTATAACGCTTTGATACCACTGCAGCGTTAAAAGAGAATGAAAATGAAAATAAAAATGAAAATAAAAGTAAAAAATAAAAATGAAAATAAAAAGGCAGAAATAAGAATGAGAAAAAAAAAGAGGAAAAAGTGTTATACATAAAAACTAAGAAAAAGAAGAAAAACTCAACCCCAAAGGCGACTATTGAATGTATAAGGGTTATAAACGAAGGGTACATAATGAAAGGTTATTCAGCCTTGAGATGAAAAACACGAGGAGGCGGTCATTCCCCTGTATAAGGTGAAGAAAACTTCGCCGCGGTCGGGCGAGGGCCCTCGTCTTATACACACCGTCCAGGTCGTCTCAGGTCCACTGACCGGAGCCAAGGCGACGTCGGCCGTCGGAGTCGAGAGCCTGTATAGACCCGGCGGGGGCTGACCAGTCCCAACGCAGCGGTTCTGTAGAGGTTCTCGACGTACGTCTTTACTCGTCGTCTCACGACGTCGCCGCTGTTGCTGCGGCTGAGGAGATCCTGTGAATCTTTAGACGCGGGGCGACGCAGCACCCGATTTTCGGAGATATTTTATTCTATGATGCCGTATACTAGTTTCAATCATTTTTCAGAATAATTTTTTTTCTTCATCACCCGCTCTTCGTTAATAAATCAAAATCAAAACGATTACCCGAATTGAGATCCGTTGTTAAGAATGATTTTTCAATTCAATGGACAAAAAAAACAAATCTTTTTACATGGGAAAAAAAAAAAGAAAATTTCGGAGATCCGATACTTCCGAATGCCTGAAATTTTACCAATTTGAAAATCAGGAGTTTGGCAACTCGCGCAATTATTGTTCCTATTCGCTAAACCAGTGAAGTTAATTACTTTGAAATTATACCTACCACGATATGTGAAATAAATTTTTTTTTTTTTACGACAAATCGTTAAGTATCACCTATTCCTTAAATTTCCAAGGTTATAGAAATTAGAAAACAATAATTTACCGAAATGGGCACAGGTCGGGTTTATTGAGACCGAGAAGTTTGAATCTCTATTACAGCGTCCATTACAAAATGTTTCGCGGAGACAATAAATCGTGATAATTATTAATATCGATGTTTATTATAGGCGAGGATTTGTTATCATTGCTGTTATATTCTATCCGATATAATAGCAGCGAACAATTCGTTACAACAGCAGCAGCAACAGCACGCGAGTTAGATGAATAATGAATGGAGACAGGAAAGTGCAGTATTGCGCAACGGGCCCTGTATTACAGTATCGAATATGCATATGTATTCAGGTACCTACATGCACCTACGTAGGTATAATCATACGCCGAGAACAGTAGGCTGTGGCTAAACCAGCCTATCCCAACGAAACTAAATGAAACTGAACCAATAATATCAACGCGACGACGAAACGAAACGAAACGAAACGAAACGCGTATAGTACTGTGCACGCTTAGTTGACTCTTAATAAAGCTACGTATCCCCCGTATACGTGTATGCATGCGCGTACAAAGTGACCATGCGCTTCGAATTACGTTCTGTAGTTAGGTATACGTCGATGGATTTTTATCATCCCATATGCCGCCGTAGGTATATAACGTTATTTTTACTACCGTCAAGTTTCGCATCAAACCAGCGATCAAAATATTCGCAAGAATCGCGGGGGTTTACGAGAGCGTAAATTTTCGGAATATGTAGAGAGAGAGTATTTTTCCATGTTTTCCGCGAGAATACATATATACAGATGTGATATACTGTGTTCGAGTAATTTTTGTTTTTATTCAAAGCTGTATCAGAGAGGCGTTACTATAAAGGAACTTCTCGATCTTTGAACGAGGTTATTTATGGATTTATTCACCGCCTTTGAATTTGCGATTTCGTCGTATAATTAACCTTCTGTATTATTATACCCGAGTGCAGCGGTGGTCTTAATGCCCTCACTCAACCTAATGACGAATGTTAGGTGAAATGACATTAGCTACCGTATCGTGGATATAAATCCTAGAATAGTACACCTATACACAACTACCCACTTCTTTACTTAGCCTATGATATAAAAGGAGCGGCTGTTATTGTCATAAATGACACGTGGTGGATATAGGCAACGAACTAATTACAACGTGAAATATTTATCCACGTTAAAAAGAAGTGTGAGAAAAATTTGAAACTGTTATAATATCATATTTAATCGGTTAATGAAACTGCCTGTATAACTCTGTGCCGTAGAGACGTATAGTAGTAATTTTAGCATTTGATACACAGCTGAGCCGCACATGGCCAGCCAGCTCTGAAATGCGTCAGATACAGACGATACAGATATGCGCTACTCTCTCTGTATCTATACATGCTCTTCTATACCTTCGCCCTGTATATATATTATATATGTGTAAATGTATACGCAGATGAGTGATACACATATAAAAAGATATATACGCGTAGTGCAGACGCGCGTTGCGTTGGCAGGGGGTGCGGGACCCCCGGGGCGATGCCCCCAGCTTGGATCCAAGCCCCTAACCCCCTGTCCCTGTCCCTGTCCCTGTCCCTGGCACTGCCCCTAACCCAGCCGATTCCCGTTCCTCTACTCTTTGAAAAACCCCGGGGAAGAGTATTAATAATTTAATACCACGGGCAGCTTTAATTCTTTAAAGTACGCCCGCTTGCGAATCGAACCCATTGCCAATTGCAGATTTCATTACGATCGAAAGGGGTTACCCAAATTCTCTGACGTAATTTAGGTATTGCTATATAAATATATATATATATATACTATATCTACGTAGGTATATACATCGAATGCTGCTAACATTTCATCATTTCGTATCTTTGTCGGGTTTAATTTATACCAAACGATTTTCATTAAACCAACTAGTCGATAAAACATTCAAAACTTTTCATTGAACGAGTATATTTCATCAAAATTTGATTCTAGGTCCTGTACGACGAAAAAGAGAATGAGATTTGAAGAGAAAAAAAAAAACAGTTTTTTTTCCATATTTATCTTATATTAAACTCAGCCTAAAAAAAATATGAAAAAAAAAGAACGTTTTCAAAAAAAAAAACTCAGGTCGATAACTTTCGATTCGATTAACGATATTTGGTAAACAGTTGGCGCCACCTAGGGGTGGACTCTCGAGATATTTAGAATTCGGCGTTCCTTCGGTCGGTAAGATAGATCTAGGGCACAAAACCCGGAACAGATAGTGCAATAACCGTATCGCAGTCGAACCATGCAGGGAAGGTAATCGAAACTAACTTGCGGTTCTCGATTCCAGAGAAAAAGAAAAAATAAATGAGCAATTAATAATAATAACGCATTCGCGTTGCTTTAGGTAATACCAAATTCGAAAATCGCAATTGAGCGAAATTGAACTTTGAAATGAACTTTTTTAATATTGTATCAAATTTGAGCGGTGGAAAGAACGTCATCGCAGAGTTTGACCCAATATACTGACGCATTATACCTATTAACGAAATGAATAATATCCTGTTCGAAGATTAGGCCATCTGTTAGATCCTCTCATGCTTATTCGATAAAGTGTAGTTATTAGAAATAATACATGATATCGGTAATGATTTTTGTATTTTTACATACCCATCGTAGATTGCGGAATATGTTTCGTGACAAACGTGAGTATTGAAATGAAAGAATATACCTATACGCGTATATGGAAATACGATTGTGTATTTTTCAATTTTTTTCTTGTTTTTGTTTTTGTCGTACTAATGAATGCGGGCTCTACGATCCGGCTTATTGTGAAAGTCATGTTCCAAGGCGACGCCACTTTTCAACTTACCTGTAACAATAGAGAATCGTAATTAGTAAATCCCCAGAAGTCACAGCTAGCGAAGGAGAGGTATACATAACGGAATTAAGTAGCTATAGCGGATATACACCCGCGCTGGAAGTGTGCTGAAGTTGTAAATTTTTTTCTTCATTTAGGTTGGAAAAGTATCATTCCACAGTTTTGACAACCATTGAAAATATGCGAGTCGTATTTTTCGCAATTTTAACGCGATGTGTATGCGAATGAGATCCCTCCATCTCACAATGTCCTGCAGACTGTGGAGTACAGCTGTCGTTATAAGCGTCGGTCCCCCTTGTTCTACCTCAAGAATGTCTCGACATATAAGGGATGAAGAAGCTATAGCGAAAGTGAGAAACGTAAACCACGAAAGATAAGGGAATAAAGAACGGGGGACAACCGTGAAGGGGCGAAAATGGAACGAACCGAATACAATGAAGTTAGCTTCTTAAGATCCTACGCGATAACGTCAATATATACGAAGTTGGTTTTTCTCTTCGTGCGTTTATATCTGTTCCAGGTTCCTTATCTTAAACCGCGGTTATTCTTAATGGTGGTTCCACTCGTAATTAAAAACGAGCTATGAGCTATGAAATAGGCGGTAATCTGTTCCAAATTGTTTTGTTTATGTCTTAGTCTGAAGTAGTGAGATATGTTTTAATGAGTAAAACTCAAAATCGAACTAGAGAAACGCTTAGTACTTCATAAATTGCGCCAGTCATTCCTGGCGTCATTATATATGTATGAAAACGACCATGTAATGAAAACCACACCGTACGTACGTACGTTATGCTTCGTGTTACCACCATCTCGTCAAATGAATGTCAGAACCATACAATGTACTCATTACATAATGAAATTTAATGAGTGGAAAAAAGAGAAGAAAAAAAAATTATAATAAATTTTAAGGCAACGCCGACATTCCCGACAGGTTACGTCTAAAACATTCAGACTATTTATTGAACGTTCTCTTTTCCCGTATGCAGTACCTAGTAGTTTAGTGAATAGTAGTTGCTTGCAGTAGGTATGTATACGAGGTAGGTAACTGCTCGACGAAAGCGGAGAAAAGTATTACTTTTACATTTTTTTTTTTTTTTTTTTCTTTGTTACCGATTTTTATTTTATTTTTGTTTATTTTAATTTTTTTATTTTTTGCAGGGAAAAATTTGAGATTCTTTACCAATAAGTAAAAGTTTGTTTGGTAACAAACTGGTAAAGTATAAAAGTAAGTATACCTAGCTCTCAATACCAATATCGAACAGCAACGAACCGGAGAGATTTAAGAGTTTTGGTGAACATAGAACGCGAACTCTTGCACCCACGCGCTTCGTACGTATATAATAAAAATAAACTTTGGAATCAAGCCATCGGAACTTTTATAACTTAAGAAATGAGAGTTTAGAGATTTTTAACACCTGTGGAACACGACGGGTATCTCTTTAAAACTTGGTTAAACATTACATTCTGAATACACGAACACGAGGTAAAATAAATTTTTTTTATTTTCGCCAATTTTCATTCGGTAAATCGCTAATCCAAATCGCAGAACTATTCGACGAAGTGAAATCCGTTCTTTGAAATATATTATTTCCGTTTTATGATTTTACAATACGTTGGAAAGGAACAATCATTCTCATTGTGATGCAGTAATCGGCGAAACAAGAGGTACCAACATACCTATAGCACTGTAATCTGCTATGAAACGAGAACGGTTGAGATTAAACCTCGAAGTATAACTATAACATCATACCTACTAGCTCGCTAATCTAATATACGAGGCTATTTCATTTGAGCTGACGTTTCCGTCGTTATACCTATACGCCTAACATTCGGAGCAAGTACCACTTTACCATAAGATGCTGACCTAAAAAAACTGCGTCAGTAATGTTTTGACGAAGAAACACCCCTGTGCTGTTTCCTTTTTTTCTTCCTATTTCTCTACTCTTCGTTTTCTTTCCTCTCTTCTCTCTACTTTTCTTTTTGTTTTTTTCATCTCAGATTTGGAGGCCGTGCCGCTTCAGGGTGAGCCTGGAAAACCCATACCCATACCTATATATATACACATGTATATAGAAAGGGCGGAGAAAAACTCTCAGACAAAGCGTCGCGACGCTAAAGTACCCGTGTTATACATATATACCGTATATAAGATCTCCCTGAGGTACTAGGTACTGGCTACTGGCTACTGGGATACTAAAAGAGCCGTAGTTTCAACCTGACACGATTTTTTCTTTTCTTTTTCCTCTTTCTCCCTTATACTTTGTGCAGGCACCCCTTCAGACGACGTGCGCCCGGTATCTTTTCCGAGATGTTCGAGTCCTCTTTTCTCTTTTCTCTGCCCTCTTTCAGCGATTATCTTTAAAAAAAATTTCTTTTTCTTTGAGCCACTTTATTCTTCGTTATTATTATTTTTTTCTTTCTTATTTCATTTTGGCGTTAAAAGTGGAAATAAGTCGCTACATCCACCTTGACACCGAGTAACATACCTATATGCGCATACACACTCGCGCTTCTTCCGCGTTAGCGATTTCCACCATTCTACGTGACTCCTGCAGTTCTGGGAGTACCGAGAATCCGACTACTTCGTCATCAAGCACTGAATTTTTCTAATGCGAAATCGCGACAGCAATTAGTCAGACTCTTATTACACAGCTTGCGATAAATATTTATGTATGCAGAAACTATTATACTATAACTGGCTAATCAAACATTCTTATCAATAAGTATAGAGCAAGAATAGTTGTAGTTCCCCGCTGTAACGTTAAGTCAAAAGCAGCAGCTACCAGCTACCAGCTACCAGCTTCTGTAAACTCGTCAAGTTGTCGTACGTACGTACGGTAGTCAACAAACGAAGACAGGATACCGACAACGTGCTCCAACTAACGATATCACGAACAATGCCCGCACCTTAAGTCCGGGGGCGACGTACAGATACGTATAAGTGCAGAGACCCGGAAATGAACGGCGAACGTTTTTCAAATTCACATTGATTTTATGAATAATCTTAGATTCTCGTAGCTGAGAAATTTCGCAACGTATTTAGAACGAAATAGTAACTTCGAAATAATCGTAGGCATAATGTACGTATATATCGATATACAGTTTTAAATTTATGTTTTACGATCAGAAGATTTATTTCTTGCACTAGCGAGGAGGTTAATTCTATACGAAGTTACGACATTAATATGATGCCAATTTTCAAACCTGTGAAATCAAGCACGTTCGCATATACTTAGTTCTAAAAGCGTATCTCGGGCAGTTCTCCAAACGTATTTTATATCACATGACTGAATTATATACAAAAAAAAAAATATTTCATGGCTTATAATTATAAATAATAAATAAATAAATAAATATTATTTTTTTCATTTTTTCATGAAAAATCGATTTTTTTTTTTTTTTGTATTATTTGATGATATGTTCATATATTGAATGATGATAGTCATAGATTGTAAATAAGCGCCCTTTTGTTATAAACACTGCGTATAAAATGACGGGTTACGTTTGTCTTTTGCATATTAAACGCTGTTTCCATCCGTTAGATAATGTCGACCTTAGCCGATCGTTGATATGATTTTTAATACGACCCAAGTATATATAAGGTCTAATATACATGACGATTGTTTCAAGCATATAATTTCCTGTCAATAAAATAAGGTTCAAAAGGTAATCACCTTGATTATAAAAAATAAAAGGGGGGTACGATTCGGTTGGAAATCGAATTCGACTGAAAAAGATAGAAAAATTGTTGTTTCTTTGTTTACAAAAAAAAAAAAAAAAAAATTAACACATAGATGGTATATAGAATAATAAAAGTTGTCAAAGGTGATGTCAAAACAAGGAACAATATGGTAGGTATACCTATCATTTAATATTCCTGTCAAGCCACTGTGTCTGTATCCTCCGGCAACGATTTCCCCTTTTCCCTCATTCCCTCCTTCATAAACATCTTGCAATTGTGTGTTGGGTCTGGCATTGCGCAATTATGAAAGCAAGGCCTTTGGAGTGACTCAATGAAGCTCCCAATACCTCGTCAATGGCTTTATATATACAAACTCTTTTACTTCTTTTCAAATATTAGATGCATATATGCACTGTGCGGCTGCAGGGAAGGATGAGGTGGAATGGTAAGGGGGATTGGCAGTAGCGATGCATAAATCCTGCACGCATGTATATATATATATATATATATATATATATATATATATATGTACACGCATACACACTAAAGGAATAGTTACTGATGCAGCAGGCGTCTATTCATCACCAGGCATTTGTACCTTCGAACTATATACAGGAGTATATATGTCCAGGGTCCTATTTAGCCTCTAAAATCCTTCCCTCTTTACATAGCATTACATTTTGAGACGAATGGAGATCATATGCAAAAGCAGGTAACCAGTTATGTGTGACTTCTCTCCTCACGAGAGATAGCTAGGTATTTCCTTGCGCAATATGGTATATATGCCAAAGCAGTTGGTCTAAACTCTAAGGAACAAGTTATACTTTGCCAAATGGTTTTTGACCGTTGTCCCTGGGGGCGAATCCTGTCCAAAGTAGCAAAAAGAAAACAAATGGAAAAAAAATAAAATAAATAAATCAATAAAAATCTATAAATTGCAGAGAGAAGGGTATATGGAAATCCACGAGTGAAGAAACCTCGTATTCTTATTGAGCGGTTATGGCGATAGGTGTGCTGCATATATTGAAGAAGGTAAAATAGGCCAATTTTGAAATATAATTATTCATAATTATTCAATGATTTCGCATATATTATATATATATATACACTTTTATACTGTATGCAGACATGCAGTATTATAGTAGGTGCGTATAATGTGTGAATAATGAATTGAATAATAACGCTGTTGTATACTGCATTGCGGAATTTTATCAATTACAAACGTACCGTAGAAGAGTTTTTAATGAAGGTAGGACAGCGAATGGTAGATTCGTGTTTACACATGTTGCGATAAATGCGGCGAATGCGTGAATTTCGAGTTACTAAACTTTATTTGATCGGAATTAGTAAAGCTATCACGTAAATCGTCGTAGGCGGTCAGGTAGAAATAATAATAAAGTTATTCTTGTCGTATATACAGCTTGAAAATTTTCGACGAAAATGAACTTTCGAGATCCGCGAAAGGCGCAGGCACAGTCATAAAGAGCAATTGGAACACCTTTCGCCGAGCCAATGAATCGTTTCGAAACGGATTTCGTGATTACACACCAGTTTGCGTAATCACGAATTATGGGTACGTTTGGCTTACCCGATTCATTCAATTCGACAATATTATCGAACCTATTTTCTTCCTCATTATATCGTTACAGACATTTTTATCTCGAATAAGGTTCGATCTTCAGTTTCCTTTCCTTATCAGCGAGTAACGTGTGTTCGTGTGACGTATGTGTGTAGTTCTATATGAACCGTGCGTGCGTTCATATATTCGTCTGTAACTACGTCGAGGATTGTTTGACGCGTGATTCTACATACGAACCAAAATTATATACAAGCTATACAGATAATGGGAACTAGATGAAACTGAGCGATCATATAGGGTCGAAAGGTTGGCTTTTCAGGAATTTCATTACAGAGAACGAACGTGCGCTGCAGATTCGCGCAATTACGTTTACGTACAGAAATGAGAGCAGAATTCTTTCAGTAGGTTTAAGTGAGCAAATCGCGAACTTGTTGCGCACGTTTTAACGCCGTTTTTCCAAGGTAGGTACACATTTTTTTTCTTTTTTTTTTCTAACACTTAGAAGAATCGCTCGGATTCCCTACGCTCCACTGTCTTTTTCCTCTCTTATTATATACGTGAAAGAATTCAATAAAAATCAGCGAAGACACTCCAGCGTTTTATTAATAAAAAAATAAGAATGTCATTAATCATAAGATGAAGCAAAATTTTATAAAAAAAAAAAAAAAAACAATACGATTCGCTTATATATACCTGCCTATACGGTAGATATACGAATCAGGGAGGGAATTTTTGGGGGTAAGTTTAGTCAAATTTCTCCCTTCGTACGTCCGTGCTAAAATGTTCTTATAGTGTCGTATTTCGTAAAAAATGATAACAACATTGCAAAAATATTTAATTAGGTTATTCGACGCGGGAGTTCGAGATTCGAGGATGATGATCAACTTTGCGAAGCCTAAAGATGGTGCAGATATCGACAGTCCGTATAAAGTAATAATAATTTCTCCCAGCCTTGACACACTTTTCATATCGCGGTTGATTCTCGTAGCTTTCGACCCGTAACATATTTATGTAATATATTATATATGTACATTAGTACACATATACCTACGTGCGTGTATATTGAGAAAAAAGCTCGCGATATTTTATCCGAAATATTTGTGCCGATCGAATACATATCATTACTAAACATATACTGATATGGTACTGATACTATTCCCCCCACACATACACATAGGGAAGACCGGGGGGCAAAGGGGTTCATGCCGAATGTCCGAGCCCTCGAAAGCCCAAAAATTCGAAAACTTCAGTTAATTTCTTGGGATACGAAGACAAAAAATAGTTCATTCTGATCGAGACCCTCTTTACAGAAACCCATTTCATCGACTTCAATCGATAACTTCGGTGTCTTGAATAGTTGATAGGGTTTTGAAACTTTTTTTTGCACAGAGTAAATCTCAAGACGATTAATTTGACCACTTATTGGTTGCGTTACGATCAATACGGCCCGAGTTATTGAACAGTGAATGAATACATGCGTGAATATTAAGTCTCGAAGGTTTGGCCTTTCGGAATTTTGAACCATCGGTGTTCTTCCTTTCAAGATTTTTTGAATCGTCTATGTAACCTTTTGGGGAAATACCCTTTCTAAAAATTGTGAGTCGGTAATATTGAAATTTGGAATTTCAACCCGGGCCGAAAAATGAATAAAAATTTCATCTCAGTTGCCCACTTCGCCCACTTCGCCCCCGTATCCTCTACATATGAATACATATAACGACACTTTCGTTTTACCGTATATTATTTCCAATCGTCGAATAATATCGAGGACGATCACGCGTACGGCGCCGATTGTCGGCTTCATGACACAATTTCTGGGTGATTAAAGTCCCGCTCTATTACGTCAAAGTGAAACTAACAATATTGTATAATATAAGCAAGGCCGCGTTACCCTATCTTCTCACATTCAACAGGCTTTCACCGTCCTCGATGTTCTCTGCAGCCTGATGCAGACTCGTAGATATACGGATAGGTAGGTATCATAGGCTAGCCTTGATCGCGGGGACCTTGAACGTATAGGTATAATATGCATGTAGTAGAATGTAGATCGTCACGGTAACAATTTTTCCGCAATTTATTACACCTGTGCCTACGTATACATGATCGAATAATTTACTTGTCAAAAATCGCTTTTCTCTTTCCATATTATTCATCTATATAAGCTTCACGCGTCAGTTTTATGAAGAGACGATCAGTCGCGAATATCATATGATTATAAGTTTTTTTTTCTACTTTTTTTCCGGACTTTTTCTATCGCATTAAGTTAAAATTAAATATGAATCTATACAACCGGTATAACGTATATACCTGAATCTAGATTCGAATCAAGGTTTCTCGCGGTCAAGCGGAAGTACTTTTTTATTGTCACCTTCATCTATAGCCCAAAGAGTTACGCGAACGTTGACTTATTATTGATTTGCCGTAGAGTTGTAATCCTTGGAATTGAATTATCCTGTATAGGTTATATAAATAGACAGCCAGGTATATACGTGCCGAAATAATTAAATCTCGCTAATTTTTTACCTGGATATAATATACCGCAGATTATACGTGCGATTACAGCGAGATACCTAAATCTATGTGCTAATGTTACCCACGTCATTATTAGCTTGAAAAAATTAGTCCTTGCAGATTCGCAGATTTCACGCCTTCCCCACTATCCGTAAAACTTTTTAAATCGATCGATTAACCGCGCCAGTAATTAAAAATTATTGCACAACAAAGCTCGGATAATGCATTTAACATATCAACTCAGTGATTTATTACACCTACGCCATGCATATACATATGTATAGACATATGCCATAAATTTCCTTTAATACCCGTCCGCATTTTTTGTCACAAATATCAATTAGCTGACGGTAACGCGTCGATGAAAAAATATTGGAATTTTGGGTCTACTGCTCTATTTTATTGTTTTTTTTTTCTTTTTGTAAAATAAATTCGGCTGTCAGTGACACGCTGGTGTATACCCACCTATAGGGAATCCTCGAAGATCGATCGAGGTGTGAGGTCGACGGTTCTGACCAGGTAGTTCAACATAGGCGAACTATATCCCATCGTAGAACTGGGCGATTGGCTCTTGAGACTCGCGAAAAATTAATATGTATAAATGAACGTATGCGGGTTCGACGAATCGTAAAATTACTAAAAAAATTGTCGTTTTAGGTAAACGTCAGGGTTTGTCACGTGTCACTTCATCTCAGCTCGGAGAATGGATAAAGAGAGAGAGTTGACGTTGAGAGACACGATGGTATGTCAAATTCATGAATTATTTTCGAAGATAATTCTTAGTCACATTTTAGCTCGAAGATGCGGGATGATATACTGAAATTAGTCAGATAATGACCGGTGAGATTTAGAGTAGCTTTGCAGGTACTCGAACGGAAGTTGGAATAATTAGCGACGTTGATGTTGCTCCTGAAAATTAAGGGCGAAAAGTAATAAGAAAAAATGCAAGCAAAAATGATTTTTCAATTATCCTCAGAGGAATGACGTAAGTGAGAAATAATAAATTTCATGCTGGCTCGTTCGCTTGGTTGTCTATAACTGGGGCGTAGAAAATTCCGAAAATTTATGCAACGAGATGGAATTACGTGCGACGTTCTCTTGAATAAGAGTATGAGATACCCACGCGTTTATATTTTTACCATCGAAGATGATGATGACGCTCGTCGCCTATTACGCGCGAATGATAGGTGGTCGTCTATACGGAGGTAACGTAGGTAGGTATTATGTCAGAAATAATTCACACGACTGGGAAGTGGGCCAAATTTAATTAGGCTAAAATTTCTATGCGAACAAAACTTTCCTATAATCAGAAATTCGAATTTGCGGAAAATATATTAGAAAAACTATATCTCCGAGGTAAATCACCGATACTTCGGCCAAAGCTCTAAAATTAGGGGGAATTTCTATGGTAAAAGTATGTCGAAGTACGCTTAAATGACTTCCCATTAAAATACAATCGCGAAAAACGAACTTAGCGGTGATTTTCCGAAGAAAATGTCTTCAACCGTTCGTTGAGTTTAGAGCTAATTACCTATTGGCATCGACTAGATTAGAATTTACTTTAAGACAGGATGTTGTTTTTTTTTTTTTTTGGATTTAAGGCAAATTCGCCTTACTTTAGTTTAACGACATATTAAGGACTTTAGGCTTATAGTAACGGATTGCGAATTATAAACCAAAGTCGCTAAATTTTGTCCAAGGTTTTTACGGCGCCATGGTTAATGTATACTTATACCTACTTACATGACTGCTTCTCCAAATTGAGCGTAACATTCAAGCCATTGTGTAACTCGCGCAAACGAAATACCCACGATTTCGTGACCCGAGTATTTTAACATTTTTAATCCGTCAAGTATCACAATACTAATTAAATCGCCATGTGCATACATTGCGATTCGCTCTCATAACTTCGACATCCCGTGGCACATGTGATCTAATGGGAAAAAAAAATTGCACAAAGCAGAAACGTCGAACACGAAACCGAATGAACGAAAGAAAAAAAAAAAAAAATACTCGAATTGTAGTTAAATTTGAAAACTGTAGAATAAAATTCGATGGAAGAGTACTTACCTTTTCTGTGTAGGTAATGTAACGTATTTCGTGGCTCTAAATACCGCGGTTTGAATTCCTGTAGCACAACGGATCAGCAGTGGTCAGAATTATATATTTTTCGGAATGTTTTCGAGGTGAAATTAGACCGAGTGAAAAGCTCTGCTCGCCTTCCCGTTCTCAGAGGATTCATGATTCCGATATATTCATTTCGAGCTTGCATAGTTGGACAAAGACTTTTCCTCGTACCAGTTTGGCTGTTCACCTTATGAAAAGGAGTTTTCCGTTTTTTTTTTTTTTTTTTTTTTTTAGAATAATCTAACGCAGCCTAGCCCAACTTTTCGCCATTCAAAAATCACGAACTAATTTCCACGCGATCAAATGCACGCACCGATATACTCGAATATCATTATACATGCTTCCGATCAGTTTCGGAGGTTCAAAATATATTATAGGCCCGTTCATATGTACACACCCCTACCCTCAAACTGCATTCAAGTGTTTTTCCTTTTTTTTTTCTTTATCAAATGAAAATAATAAGAAAAAATAATAAATAAATCTCTCAAAGCTTTCAACACGCTAATCAAAGGGTCAGCAGTCAGTTTAACCCTGCGTCGAAGGATCGCACTGCAGATATATAAAAGACGGAATTTATTACGACGAGCTTTTCAGTAGTTCAATGAAATTGCGTTTTTATAAGTTGCAGGATAAGCTTGGTCAACAATTTTACCACTTGGTACATATAATACATTAATAATGAATACAGTTATGCTATTATAGATAATAAGATATAAATATTTGCAAAAGCGCGTACGAGGTACAAAGGGCAGATGAATGTTTACGCTGCGAAATAAACGTGTTTGTAAAAATGGTATTAATCGAATAACGACGAACGTGTTTGCATAGGTATATGTGTATAGTGACATAAAGTTGCAGATTTTTTTGTTTATTTTTCTTGTACTTATCTCAGGGTTATATTTGAGGTCGTTTATGACCGTCCAGGGTCTAGACGAACGAATATTTGTGCATATAAATAATACTTGAGTATCTTTACTACCTGGACTACCTAGTTAACGGCGAACCTTATAACTACTAGGAATTTTCTCCCTCCCGTAGTGAACTGCAGTAAAATGAACCGTGGATATTTATAGAAACTCGGAAGTTTGCCGCAGGTAAAATCGCTAGGGATTAGACGCGCTGATCTTCTTGCAACATTGAAGCCAGCAGCTACATCGACAAAAATAGCCTAAAGTGGTATGGTTGCATTTATCTACTTAACAATAGAACGCGCCCTGCAGAGGTGAACCTTGAATTTAACCCAACTCACGAACCTTAACACCGTGGCAACATGAATCAAATCCTCTCCCACATGGCTGAAAGCTTTCTGCAGATACTTAATTCGTCATTTTTTCCCCGAGGAACTGGGCAAGCTCGTAAAACACGAGAAAGAATGAATTTTTTCGGAATTTTGAACCTCGGGTGTTCTTAGTTTAAAAGCTTTTGAGTTTCGGGTAAATGCCCTTTCCAGAATCTGTGAATTTGTAATAACAAGTAGGTAGGTACGTAATTTTCACCGGAACTCGTAAAATTCGTATTCAGCTAAAAAATACTATTGTTGGGATATCGGAACTCGCACCTACCGCAGATAACCGTACGACGACCGTGACGTGTAATCAGTCACGTACAGTAGTTAGAAATATTCAATTACTTAACTTTAACGCGAACAATTATTACGGACGATTCGCGATCGCAATGTGTGGTATGAAATCGTTCGCTAACAGCTGACGCAGTGATTCCAAGAATTTGAGGACAATTTCAGCACGTTGGTATTTATAGCGCTTAATCAGCACCGTTTGCAGTTTTCTGCGACGGAATTCACATTCCTTAAATTTGACTCTTGATAAAGAAGGAAAAAAAGAAGAAAAAAAACAGGAGATAAGGGAAGAGGCGGAAATGTCAAAGTTCAAATATGTAATTTCAAGCTCCGAGGAACCACTTACTTGTGTCGAGTGGTTTTCCGAGCGTTCCTCAACGTTGAAAGCCCGCTGACATATCAATTTTAACTCACTGTAAATTATCGAGTAAGATTTAGCACTGAACAAATTCTTATACTTTTCGTAAATCGCACGTTTTAAACGTTCTATACAAAGAGTAAAATTAAAGGAACAAAATAACTTCGCGAAATGAGATACACGATTACAATCAGTCGCTGAGTGGGATTCAAATGTTTGGATTTTCGATTATTAGAATTTTACAAGCCGGATTTTTACTGAAGCGACTGTATAGTTATCGTTCGTATCGATAACGCAGCCACAAATTAATAAAAAAAAAATCAGATTTTTAAAAATTCCGTGTCGATGGAAATTTATTAGAGACAAATTTTTTTTTCCCTCTTCAATTAAAGAAACACTATATTATAAATAACGTATCGGAGTTCCTCGGTTCGTTATCGTTGATGATTAATAATAACTCCAGTCAAAGTTGATCAAGAAATGAGTGGATTCTTTGGTAACTTTGGTTTTAAACGAACTCGAAAGGCTCTACTTCGCCGTTATTATAACGGGAATAACCGATCCGTAATAATCTTTACATTTTCAGTCACAAATTTTGAAAACTAAATCGGCACGTGGCGATATAGAGATTGATACTTCCGCCCCATAAGCGAAAGAAACTACCGTCTCGGTGTCCAAGACAAGACTGCCTCGGCGAAAGCCTCTCAGGTTTGCCGCGTGCTAAGAGGTTGGAGCTACGCCCACGCCGCGGCACACTGTCATGTCGTATGCTGGCACCATCGTAAGCAGACGAGTTTACACTTGAAACTTACGAGTTATGATCAACTACATCGTGTATCTGAATGCACATTACTAATTTTCGTTGTAAACAAGTATCTACTACTCGAATACCTACCTACTTAACGGAATCATTACTCTTCTCGTATGAAGGAAGACAGTGGAGGAAAATTTTCACGCGCGATATTTCCACTTAGATAGATACACATTCGGAAAACTGAGGTGATTGACCGACAAATTTTTGTTTTTTTGTTTACGCCTTTAAAATTCGCGCATGTATTCGTTCGGTGTTTAATAACTCGGGCTGTATTGATCGTATCGAAGCCAATATTCAAGTATGGTCAGATTAATTGTCATGAGTTGTACTTTTTGGAAAAAAAAAGTTTCAAAATTCTATCAATTATTTATGAGGTCGAAGTTATCGATTGGAGTAACTTAAATCCGGCTCTTCCGATTCCTATCAAAAATCTTTTGAATTTTTGATAAAACTTGACTCGAACCGTATACGAAAAAAGTAATAGAATATTTCTGAACTAAATCTGGATAGTTACTCGTTAGAATTGATGTTCAGTTGATCTATGTGTCGGATAAGGTTTGAGGAATGAAAACCGTGAAAATGTTCATTTTTTCCAATAAAATGTTGGGTCTTACGATTTGTCCTATTTCCAATATCGTACGTGTCATGTGTCATCGTACGCACCCATATCTCAAGATCAGTCTTACAGAAGAATTGGCAAAATATTTTCGCTAGTATTTTATTTGAACTTCATTTTTCGTTATTGTACATCAATAATCGATGCAAGTCAAAATTTATGCCGTTGCTGTGTGCCATAAGGCTTTTGTTATATCAGCTGTTAAAATTCGTATAAGGTCAAACGTTCTCGCGTGCAATAGGTATATTATACTTTGTCATTATATTTTTGGAGCTGAGTCAATATACCCGTAATATTTTATAAAAGATTATCGAAGTACCGCGAAAGATCAACCATTCAAATAATATCTTTATCAAATTGCGGGCGTAAAATAATATGAGATGATAAACACAATGCGATATCAATAAAATTTTCCTGATAAATAGGAAGCCCGCAACCACCCCTATTCCTCGTTTACATAATTAAAATAATTCGAATATAGAGCGAAGCGATGAAGTATAAAGAAAAAAAAAAAAAAAACAGATAAATGAGAGTTGTTATCGTGACCGAATTTATGTTCGAAATACAAACATGTAAAGTAGGAATATATGGATATTCGAGTAAACGTGTGAATTTTTTCGTGTATGATTTGGGTTCAAATGGTCGTGGAATACAATTTCGGGTTTATCTCGATATATGTCAGTAACCTGCTAGTTTGACATACAACGACAGTAGCATACAATATATATATGTATCGAAAGAATCAACGTAGCTTTCGGAGTAATTCTCGTCCGAGATTTTTTTATTTGGTCTTCACGTGCGAGTTGTGGCACTGCGAAGACTTCAGATAACGTTCGGAACAGATTAATTGTTAGGTCAATGTAAATACTGGAGCAATAACAGATATGCATTAATTTTCTTTGTGAAGGAGCTAAGCTAGGAGGCGTTTCACTTAATTAAGAACAGATAGTGATAAGAATTTCACTTATACGAATGGCATTATACATTATCATAGATCGGGTTCCTTCGCGCAGAAGTAACTAAATTTTTATCGCCGTTCACCGAATATATATATATATATTATCTGTAGACATATAATTACAGCAATTAGCAATTCGGAATAAGGCCAAGGAGGTGACGACGCTACGCAATAATATCCAGAAAGTAAAAATATCGAACTATACGAGACGTACACAGTAAAGAATCAACGAATGTTAATAAATTTTCGCGAAGGCCCCCCCAGCTTCGTTCGTATGTGAAATATCCTACAGGTTTACAGGTAACTACATGCATTTAGCTATGTTTGAAAAGTATAAATAGTCGACGAGTATCAAAAACTAATTGTATGTTTAGTGAAAAAAGAAAAAAAAAAATACAAGTGAATGGCGGTGACAAGTTTGCAAGTGAATAACAAGAAGCGTAAATTTTGTACAGACACAGGAATGACCGAGGTAATATAATTCACCGATTCAAATAAAAAAGTCAAAGGTCGTATAATAAATTTGTAGGCAAAAGTCAAGAATACATATTTTGCTTTCTATTTATCGTTCGATATGCCAATGCCGTTCGAAGTCGATTTAGTATCCATATTATCTGTCATCGAATAGTATTTTAAATATTCTATACTAACAATTGACGTTTGTCCTCAGCTAGCCTATAATAGCGAGGTCCACGAACTATCCGATAGCTGAATTAATCCGTCATTAGAAACTAGCAAAGGTAGTATTTTTTTCAAATGGGGGGGGATTATTATCTCGTCTTCATATGTTCTGATTCGTTTGCCAAAATTCTGAAAAAAAAAATACGTTGAATTTTGGACTCATATCCTGCACTTGAGTTCGTGATAAACTCTCGGAGCAATTTCCGTGACTTATGGTATCCGGAAGAAGCTGTTAACGCGAGAGTTAAAAAAAAGTTGCGAAAATCTCAAGTTGCGAATATATTATATTTGACGTTAACTGCAATAGTGACAACATATTGAATACAATACTTAAGTCTCAAGGTACCTAGATCCGCAGTATAATGAACAATAAACTGTGTGCACAGACCTTGAGGTAGAAATACGACGTGGTATTACCGTTACTTGGTCAGCTGACCATCGACCAGTTTGGAAACTTGAAACGATCTTAACAACAACTGGTTGGATAAAGATGAAGAAAAAAAAAAGAAGAAAAGTACAGACCAGTACCTGAACCCGGTGCAGAAGATTCGAGTTGTAAATAATTAGCTAATTGGAAGTGGATTTTTCATTCTACTCGCGTATCGCTGGTGTAGACGCGACTGATGAATTACTGGAAGAAATGTGGAACTTGGAAAAGAAGTTTAAATAAAGAATTGAGAGGAGACTACTAATTCTCCAAAAGTTCAGTTCGTCTCGGTTAAGTTCAGCTTGATTCTACTCATCTGCGATACCTCGACTTCATTTCCGGTCCGATTATGCTCATACTGACATAAAATTCAATTGCAGAACCCATTTCGTCGATCATTATTCGAAACAGACCTCGATTCAAGCCCCGTCCAGATCTGCGGAAGTAGGTATGGTATCTCCGTCAGCAGCCTCGATTGAGAAAACGAATCAATTACTCCATCGAAGTTTCAGCTTACCTGAAACACGATAAAGAGAATGCAAAATTATGCATACTTTCGCCTCTACAATCTCTTAGAAAACCTCAGTTTTTTTTTTTTTTTTATTTGCCAATGCGCACGTATCATGCATATCCTATGTGTTTGTAGATTTTCGGAACCCAGTTTCTGCTTTGTACTTGACACACGTTAAAAATGGTTATTACATTGCCTTTTTTTTTTTTTTTGTTTTCCATTCTCGCAGAATCAAGAGCCGGTGAAAAAGCTTCGAAAAATTCATTGGTCGTTGGATTTTGGGGATAAAAAAGGCAGAAATTTTTCAGGGGGTTGGCGTTCAGATCGATCGACAAGCTACGCATTGGTATATATACCGCGCGGCTGGAGGGCAAATGAGTTGGAATATTCGACGAATGGGATATCATTCGAGTGACAGAATCGAAAGGGATTCGGCTTCAAGGTCTGATGTAACTAAATCTACCGCAGTACATTCACTAGGATGACTAGCCAAGATAATCAGTAGTTGGTATAACCGAGTTGCGTTCAACTACAAAGCGGAATGAGAATATTTGAGGATTATTCAAACCGCGATTACCCGAAATTCACACAAGACGCAAATGATCACTGATCGTGATCGAGAAGTTTCCTGATAAACGAACCGTGGAAAAATTTCTGAATATATTTTTATACGCACGATATGTTAGAACTTTACGGTCCAGATATACATCCCCGTATTTCAGATTTAGGAAATGTTTTTCTACGTCAGTTATGCCGTAGATATAAAAAAAGATATAAAGAAATGAATAAGCCATGATCGAAGCCGAGCCCGAACCTTGTTAATTATATGAATCGACCTATATAGAAGCTAAAAAGGTGCGGTGTGATCGGCACGTGCCCGTACAGATATCGAAGTCGAAGCTAAAACCTGACGCGAGAAGACAGAAGCTGAGAACAAAAGCCGATTGGGGTTCAAGTTCAAGTTCGTCAAGCGGAAGTGACGCTCATCGCGGTGGAATAGTATAGTAGAAAAAATATAGGAGTTTTCGAATTGGAATCAATTGAAATCGTTTTACACTTTGATCAGAGCGTGATTTAGGCGTGAATTTTCTGCCGCGGTCGCTCATATTATGCCAATTCGATTAAAAAACTGATTTCAAATATTCAAATTATATCGAATTTAAGAAGACAATTTCATTCCAAAGGTCATAATATAACATATACCAATATATAAGCATATATACAGCGTGAGTTTTCTCTGGTATCGAATGAGGGAGGGGCTTATCAGCGCAGACGCTCCACTTCCATAGAGAAACCCCACTTTTATTTTCACGTGTCGTCAAAACCGTCAGAAACCCCACTCTGTTATGACTATCCCAAATGAGATCATACCTGTTCTAGACTCCAAAAAAGGAGGGCATAAAAGTAGGGTTTTCCGATATAACAAAAACAAGTATGAATAGACGAGGCGATGATAAGCCCCTCCCTCATTCCATACCAGAGAAAACTCACCCTGTACATGTATATATATAGGTACCTACACGTGATTTGCACTTCTCGATTTCATAATATATTTTCAAATCAAAATCGTTCTGTCTTATAATAAATTTTGACCTTTCGGTTGCATATACTCATATATATCTAGACATATATGTTTTCAAGCTTGCGTTAGTCGATGTTATAATAGTTGGGTTGAGTAGTTAGCACCGAAAGTCACGCAATGCGTTAGTTCAGTTAGAAAGGAATCCACGAAACGATTATAGCACAGAGTTACGTAACGTTAGCTTGACAGCTCTGCAATAGTATAGAGGAAACTTTCTCGTATAACTATCACTTGGTATAAGAGTAGGTAAGTTACCTATGGATTGTAGAAAAAAAAAAATGAAAAATAAAAATAAATAAAATAATAATCAAACGTCGCGTCCCTGGGTTCTGTAGACGGCGATGTACAGCCCTGTATAGTTGATCGTACTCTCGTTTGATACGGTACTTCGACTGTGAAACGCGTTCGCTTCAAGATATTACATTGACCTGGCGAGCGGAGTTGCCAAGTTTATAATAAGAAATTGGATTTCACTAAGTTTTTCCATTTATATATATATATATAATACATACGTTTATTCGTAATTCAGGAAATAGCCGAAATATTTTCTCCCTGCCTAGTATTGAATTCGGAGTATTTTATAAAACATTAGCTAATTTTACTCTGAGCTGTAATTTTTTTTTTTTGTTTTTTATGTTTTTTTTTTTTTTTATACTCCCCAGCTGAGTGATCACATTCTTTTTCTCTCTCGACTTTTACCTGATATTTATGTATACATCATTCTGACCGACCTCGACCATATCGTAATGGACCGTCAATCCCCCCATGCAGCAGCATCACAAAGTATACTAATCAAACGAGCTATACGAGGCGCCGCAGTCGCACCGGACCTCTATTCGAGAATGACACACTTCCGTGACTTCTGTTCATCTTCCGGCTATACGAGCGTTGTGAGGGATCTGTACAGGAAGGGGCAGTTTTATTCTATATCGTGTAAAAATGAAATTTGAGATAAATACAGATACGGAATTTTATCGGGTATATATATACGCGTATGTATATGAGTCAAATCTATTGTAGGATTGAATTACGCGATGATCATGTGAGACATGTCATACGTAATTATTATAATTATATGTATAATTCTAGTCATTTTATACATTGAACGAACTAAAGATGTTGAACTTTGATAAAGGACGGGATGACTAGCAATCTTAGCATAAGCCGACGATGCTATGACAAAGGAAAGTTCATTCACGCTCGCATGTATGTATGGTTTTATATTCATTCATGAGGGGTCGAGTTGAGATTCCGAAACGTAAATGAATCCGAATTTGTTTAAAATGATTTCGAATTTTTGGTTCATTTAGATGTCCTTCGTTCTAAAGTTTTTGAAATCCGCGATGTAGACTTCCGGGGAATTGCCATTTCCAAAAACTGTGAGCCACAGATATAAAATGTTGGGAATTTTTACCTTCCGGAACTTTGAAAGTCAGAATTTTCAACGTATGGAAAAAGGAATATATAGCTTATTGTTTTACAGTTAAAAGCGAGTTTTCTTTGAAAAGCCATACCGTGTGGTGAAAATGATACCGACGTTGAATAAGACAGAACGTACACCGAACGCGTTTTTCCACGCTGGTATTAACACGCGAGGAATAACCTACGGTGTAATAAACTCTATATTAACGTAGGAAATCACCTACATCATACTACGACATTGAACTTTTTCTTATCAGAATATTAAAACACACTGGTACGGCGAGTTTCTCTCGTGTGGATACGTACATAATATGCATGTAGAATGAGTGCCTTGAACAGTTGCGGAAGCCTTATTATAACCGCTCGGAGCGTTTGAAAGAAATAAAAGAGCGAATGGACAAGGTAAATGAACCGCATAAAGTGTCATCGACGCCTTATACCATAGGCTAGCTGGATTATGGGCGCGGGGTCCAAGATCCCTGTATTCTATTCCCTTCTATCCAGCTGCTATACCCCATGATAAAGTTTTAAAGTATTTCTTACTACCTAATGCATAGACTTCGGTATTTTGAATTGGTTTATTCAAAATTTATCGCTTCTTCTTCCTGCAGGAGTTACAGCAACAGTACCCACGTATAGGTGTGGACGACTTGATACTAGGTCCATTACATACAAGGTAGACGTTTATACGTCGACGAAATAAGGTAGAGGATTAATGATACCTGATGATAAAAAGCGTCGGATTGTTTCTTACCTCATTTATTTTTGTTTTCTATTTTTCTCATTTTATTTTCATTCTCTTTCACTATCCATCGTTCGATTGATTGGATCGGTGGTCAGAGCGAAAAAGCGGTGTTACTACTTGCGGTGTATATGATGTATGTAGGTAGGTGCCTATAACCTACCTATACACTGTACAGACAGCTGTAAATAAAACAACTATTTTTATTGCCACTATTTTCTCCGGTTGGCGAAACGGTATCGACAATCTCTCGGCTGCAGTTCAACTTGTTGGGAAAAATGATTATATCTATATTCTATGGCTATACCTATAACCGTACCTACGTAAATGTACGAGCTTTCGGTTCACCTCTCTCTTTATCTCTGATTTATTTGAACTCGATTCACTTATCGAGGAACTAGGCGTGCGTGTGTCAATTTCTTTGATATAAATTAGCGACTGAAATTCGGATAGACAAAAAACTGAGATCATCACCTGTTCAAAAATGTCAGTATTCATTGAATTCCCCGAAGTGTATTATGAGTTATCTGTTATATGACTCCTTTTCACTAATAAATTGAAACTTTTCAGGTATTGACCCTTAGGTATAAGGGTCCTCGGTCATTTCTTAGAAACGCCTACCTATGTTCCGCGTCCGGTAAGCTGATTCGGAAAAGCTAATTCGATCCATGGATTAGCAGCGCTGGCTTTCTCATTTATCAATGTCGAAGTTTAGCTAGACTTGTGTACCAGCTGTGGCACGTTTGAGCCTTGCGAAATGTAACAGTAGGTGTATATAAACGGGCTATGTCTATACGTACCTTACAATAGTCCTTGGTATTGCTGTATTTATTTTCATATTGCGATAGAAATATAACTCGATTTAGAACGATAACTAGGTATACGAGAGTTACAACGATCGTTGAAATTCAATTCTTAGTTATAGTCATCGATGTTCATAGATTCCTTCCGGCTTGACATTAGTATATAGAAAAGGCACCAGTCCAATTGCACGAGATAACGCCTTCGATTATTATCGAATACGGAATCTTGCTCAATGCCATCAGACGAACACACATGTTCTCATCGGTATTATAATTCCGTTGATTATACTTGACATTTAAGATTGACAATAAATGACCAGAGTTGTATACGTGGATGGATACCCAGGATCGATTCAATGCCGTATCCTTGATCAGAGGTGGTTCAACCAGGTTCATATAATCAAGGAATTAGTCATTGAAACCCGGTACTTAACGAAATATAATCGACTTTTGAGAGATGTTGGTTTTTTGATAGATAATATATATATACGTCCAAGCTAGAGAACAACTTCGACACGTAGTAATAAAATGAATATAATGAATAAAATAAATCGTTAATTTATACCATTCGCGGTAAATATCAACGGTCGAAATCTATATTGCTTCGTTCGAATAATGCAAATATTTTATAACCGAATAGAGAAATTCTTTTGAACCGCATTGATCAATGACTGTTTTAGAGGCAGGAAAACAAGACGGATTAAACAGTGTATAAAAATCATTATGAATCGTATCTGTGGCGGTAATGAAATTAATGGGATTTATGTTTAACAATTTTCCGTCGAATTATACCAGCCTCGCATATTATAATCAAAGCGCGAAATGATTGCTTATCTTTCGCAGCGTGTGAGCCAGTGTTTCATGAACGTAATTTGCAATTCAAATACAGGGAAAATACGTCACACGGCCCGTAACGGTCACCTTGGAGTCTGAACCGAATATAGTCAAACTGTAATCCTTGCACCTGGTTGTTCCTGTGTACAGGAAAAATTGTCACGTATTTGAAAGGTCAGTTGGACACCTTCGTCTTAAAATTGCAATTTCTAAGATGCGAGGTAAAGTTAATATCACCACTGAAGGCAATTCACCTTTTCCATCTTTGCCTATATACACTCGTCTATGCATAGTAGTAGCAAGCGCGCATGAATCTCCAGACCACAATCTGTTTTACAAAGCAATTCCAGTTTAGAGCTTTGATAAAGTTTAACAAAGCAGAGGTTTTATACTGATTACTTATAATCTGCGCACCTACAGGTTTAATAAATAACACAATGCCTATGACTATACGAGTTCAAGAACTGCAGCTGCACTTTTCGATCAAATATCATCGAATTCGAAAATCATTCCACATAATTTATTCAAATTCGCACGAACGAAGAGTAACAAAAAAAAAAAAATTGGAAATATTTTAAAAAACGAATTTTTCCCTCAGGGAATCGTTTCGATTTGAACAAAATAAGACTTCCGATGATCAAAAAATTTGAGAAAAACAAAAATAATCTGAAAATAATTTCCTCGCTGATCCAAATCGAAGCCATTACCCGGTAGAAAAATGTTTTTATTTTGTTTTGCAAAATATTATTCTGTGGCATAATTTTTCAAATTTAATGAAAAAGCACTAGCACTGCAGATATGGCTGCACTGTACCACACGTATAACGTAGGAGATGTATATACGAATTTGTGTATAATAAGTTTTCGCGAAAGTTCGCAGCTGCAGCATCATTAGCAATAGTAATTTACAAGTTTATAGCATACCTACGGTATTCCTTGGCATGCGGTTATTAAGGAAGACATTAGGAGCGCAGATTTGGGTAAACCAATTTCGCAGTAGATATAAGTCCAGGGTATAAGGCCATAAGACGTTGTTCCTTCCGCAAACATCGTTCTTCAACACCGCCGCTGTATTTCCGCTAGCTAATAACTATCGACTAATGTAAAGGGGCCAAATTACTCGAGGCTTGGCACACGTTGGCTAATTAATTACGAAACCAACCATTCGCGAGGTCACGGTTAAGGAGTGTCGTCTAATTTAAAATACTCATTCCAACTTATGTCTATCTAGATGCGAAAAAATCGCAACTTGTCTTAATATTATACGAACGAAAGGATGACTAGAAAAATAAAAAATCCATACCAACGAGATATCTTTCAGCCTGCAGCTTCACTCCGCTTTATATTGTAGCTATGCAATACCTATCTCGTTGCTGGCTCTAAGTTACCACCTGTTAACTAGCAAATTATTGCGGGGCCTTCAATCAATTATAGCAGTTTGCGACACGGCCAGTTTACTGTACTTAGCAAGTTGGATTGGTCAATAGTTCCATTCGCAATACTATTTGTTAACTGTGTATAAAGAAGTGTGTATACAGGCGTATTCGCTCGAGTTGCGTAACGGCCAGTGATATCTTGGTCAAGGCAATTGGGTTAAAATATGGACCAAACTATTACATACAACGACTTTTTCCTCTTATCTCTTACCCCTAGACAAGCCGGCACTTTGCGAATTCTGATGAACGAAATGCGTGTATATAGATATAGAGATAAATGTAGAAATGTATCGATTTCAAAATTCTGCAATAATTCAAGGCAGAGAATAAAGCTGAAATACCAGCTCTTTTTTGATTTCATATTTCGCGAATATACCCTCACCTACACATAATTGAATGACGTATCGCTACAGAACAATGAAAGAACTTATAGACATGATAGTAAAAGTTGGTATATTACGGCTGTATAAATGATGCGATATATACTGATAAACGGCAAAAACGTATTTGCGCATGTGTTCGACGATAGGGATTGCTTGGGATGTGGATATTGACGGTCATTTTACACGACTGTCTTATATAGTATTGAAGCAACCAACAAGTTGCGGTAAAAAAAATGAATAAAAATGGCAATAATAGACGAAATTAGCCCGGAGTGGAATTACGTTTTGGCACGTTGTCATAGCGAGATTTACTATTCGCTCAATAACAAGTAAACAATAATATTATCGAAGGTCTGGTCCGCAGTGGTACAGCATCCTTGTTGATTTTAAATCACATAGGAGATTTAACCAAGGGCAGAATTTTAACCAGGCTTGAATTATGAGCGCAAGTGGTCTTATTCGGTCGGACTATTAATGATAACCCTGCACAGAATTGATGGTGCAAGGGTCATCCGTAGCTCGCGTGATTTTATTTTCGTATCGTATGACGGTTCGGGAGTGAAATTAATCGAACAATCATTTTGTTTTCATTAAATTGTTCAATTTTTCAGCCGGATTTTAGAGCCGAGGATAATATGAATGAAAATATTGAAAAATAATGAGTAATCTCAATTTGTATGTTATATCTGTGTTAACGCTCCGTATTAACTCGTAACCTTGCGAGATTTAAATAAGAATGAAATCAATCAATTCGTTAATAGGAATATATATTCGGAACTGCAACCGTGTTTTTGTCCGTTCTTAACAAAGAATAATTTAAACGTTTCGATTTTAAGATGAATCTCAACGGGGAAATGAATGAGAAGAAATTGGTAAAAAAAAAGATAAAAAATATATATATATATATATATATATAAATGAAACAGGCGAAAAATATTGGAAACATATTTTTCACAATAAGCACAAAGCAGGTATACCCAAAGATCGCTGACGAGCTGCGGCGCTTGCGTGAACTCTCGCCCACAGATCGCCTTATGGATTATAAAAGACTTGGAAAAATTTGAATAAAGTCTTCTGCCAGCTTCCCTATGCTTTATGTACGAGCGAAACGCGAAAATTCGATCGAATTTTGTACGTAAAGAAAAAAAAAAAAAAAAATTCTTGGACTGTTAACGCGAGTGTATATATATATATACATAAACGCGACGAACAACAAAGAGTATAACACATAGGCGAGAAGAAAATAAACTTTGCGTCTCTATGCATGGTGTTTAAAAATGAACTAACGAAACGAACACTAGGTGGGTTCGTACGAGCCAGATGGCAGAGCTTAATGCTTATCGGTTCTCGTGTATATGGCTCTTGGAAAAAAAATAGACACCAAAATTATAGATAAAGAACGACGGGTCTGGATCGCTGCAACGTGCATCTAGCACCCATGGAGTTGAACCATAATACTTGCTGCAGCTAGCCAGGCTCTCACAGATATAAACTCGCGTTAAACATATATGTCCGGGGTTTAAGCTCGCGCAATAAACGGCTAGGAACAAATATCCCTCACTCGGAGCTGATAACATCGTCAAAAATCAATTCATAGCGAATAAACGCGCTCGTTCGAATCGATACACGATATGATATAACAAATTTTTTCAAGAAACTGTCTTGCCTCTGGCACATTGGTTTGGTTAGTCCGGATCATGTAGTCGACAATTTTTATCATTCCGTTTACTCCAAGTCAATGACCCTTACAACCGCATTGTAGATGTTTAATGCATGTATATACCTTATACCTGTACATAAACGACACATTCTATTGTGTATCTATGTATACATATATATCGCGTGTCTAATGGCATGAGGTCGTAAGCGCCACCATACGACCGTTTCGCATTTTGGGAATCGATGGATCGTATAATAAATTCGTCTTTTACGTATTTACGCGAAAAGCGTGAAAATCTGTACAAAAACGTTGAAATTGAAAATTGGCCGAAGAAAAGGAAAGTGAAAAAAAAAAAAAACATTGACTTTTTGGCGTCGTAAGAACCTAGGAGTAGAAAGTCGTATTCGCCCACATACGAATTTTCGTATTCAAGTTTTGTAATTTTATTAATTTCGAATTATTTATATTTTTATCATTTTTATAGCGAATTACAGCATAAAAAAATCATACGACCTTATGTCACCGAAATCGCTTCTTTGCTGCTTACGACCTTATGCTATGAGACACCTGATATATAAGCTTATGGATATATATTAATGGAGATTCTAGGGTAGGTATAGATAGACGAGGATTTTCTGTACGTACATATCGTATAATTTCTGTTATTTTCAACGAATTCAACCTCGTTTTAGTTATACTATCAATAAGACGCAGATATTTCTCGCTATAGAGGTGAGATGGCAGAGAATCGCTAAGGAGATCACGAGGGAGATGAGTAAACACGTCAGCAGTAGCTACAACATATAGAAATGGTTCAAAAATTCCCTCGAGATCATCAATATTCATTAGCATCGTGCTGACAGAGATCATAGGTCAAGGCCACTCGGCTCATACTATATTAAGGCTTTGTTTTTTCGAAAAAGAAAATTATACTGTCTGCTTACTCGTATACTAATTACTTGTAATAATATTGCACGTATGTAAATTAGGGTGGTGGTCCTAAATTCGGTCATATTCGAATTTCAATGCTCTCATGGATCAGAAGATCTCGAAATATATACAAAAAAATGTAGTAAAAACTCCAGGTTCCTAACTCAATTCTAAGTACTGTCCCAAAGCCTTCGAACTTTCCCATTTAAATAACACACACGATTTTCAGTACTTCGGGTTCATTTTTTACTTCCTATCGCATTATCGCTCCGAATAATCTGAAACCCCGCACCCTTCTTACCTACAGCAGTAGGCATCCGTGCAAAAATTAACAGATTTTTATCGACAAAATTTGATTCATAACAATTTGGCGATAAGAAATTATTCTTTGGTGTGCTGTAGCTTCGAAAATTATATCGCTAAGAATCTGTCGAATTTTCATGAATTACCTACTACTACAGGTGACGAGTGTACCAAGTTTGAGAATATTCAGAGTTATACTGCAGCAGGAAGAAAATAAAATGAACCGCGAAATGTCACACATCGTGTTTTATTAAAATGGGAAAATTCGAGGGCTTTGGTGCGGTACTTAGAATTGAGATTGGAACCTGGGGTTTTGGCTAGATTTTATCAACATATTTAGAGACGTCTAGGCCCATGGGGGCACCGAAATTTGAAAATGATGAAATCAAGGGCCATTCTAATACATAAATATGTATAGTAGTAGCGAATGACAGAAGATGTATTATTCGAAGAACATTTCTTCGTCCTCTCGAGCTTAACCAAGATCTGAAAGTATTATATTATTATTTGAACTTGCGAGAGGTTGACAAAGAGGCACGACTTATGCGTCATATATCGTGATATGTGCCTGGTTAGTCGAGACTTGAGTGACGACGTGTATTATAAACGGATGTATATATTTGTGCAAAGGAATAATATACCTGCTGGAGCTTACAACACATCTTTATCCACGTAGTGACATTTATTCGAAGCACATATTAAGAAATACGTACGATGGTGATGCGGTGATGGCATTATGATGAAATTATACAAACCCAATGCATTATTTTATGTTTACACATAAAATACGGGGGTAAACATATAGTCGTTTGGAAATAACCGGTTCAACATACCGCGACTTCTCGTATACATATTATTTTATTTTCATATATACATATATATGCACAAAAAACTAGCCGAATACATGGTCAGCGAGAAAAAAAATTGCTTTTTTTTTTTTGTCAGATAAAAATTCAAATCATATTAAATAGAAACTTGTTATAGTTAATAGATTCGAAATGTAAAATGCTAGGTGTAAACAACCACTCAACATATAATATACTATACGAAGTCTAAACAGATGGGTGTAAACGTCAAACACACAGCATTGTTTACACGTCAAAAATGTACCTATATTATTGACGAGTGACAATCATAGTCTTAAAATAATGTCAATTAATTTTAAATACCATCGCGTAATATTGTATCCTAAAAGAGTTATGATCGTAAAATTAATCGCGGCAAAGTAGTCTTGAATTTAAACGAGATAAGTTATAAAAAAAAAAAAAAAGCAAAAGTATAGATTGGAAGATAAAAAAGGAAACAATCTGTGACTAAACGTTGTAGTACCAATCGATTCTCATATACCGTTATTTTACAATTTTTTATTCTTTCAGAACTAATACGTTGTGGATTGTGAAATACACAGATAAACCAATTGTCATATCGCGGTTGACACATGAGTCGAAAAATAGGCCCACGCGAAGGGCAAGATGCAAGTAATATAAAGTTATAGTTAAAAATCTAAACAATCTAACCTTGGTCCGGGGTCCAGTTTCGAAGAGCGGTCGCGAAGCGGCCGTTCCTTGTCTTAAAATCAGCTTCCGTAATCGTTCCCCAATTAGTTATATAAATAACTAAAGTTTAATTGCACGCGAAGGTTTACGGTTTTAGGCCTTTTCGTCGGAGGCTAGCAAACGGAGCGAACTAGCACTGGGAAAATGGCAGCCCTACTGCACTTGGCAACGCTACCAACCGATCCAACTACAACGCCGTTTATTCTCGCATAATAAAATATCACAAGTTTAATATTGCTGCCTGTTTATTTCACTCCTAATTAAATCACTATATTTCAAATCTCCGAACTAGTCCCGGTGCTTGAGACGCCAGTAGCTGTTTTATGGATCAAACCGTATCCATAGCGTCTCACGATTTTCAAGAGTACAAATGTTTACGAGACAACGACACTGAAGTCTGCTCAACTGCACGCAGTTTGATACGGTTGGCAATACTGCGGATAAAACTCGAAGTTACATTAGCTGCTCCATCCCTCGGCAGAGGACAACACCAGACAACCAACGCCTTTCGTTACAATCTTCAAGAATAATCGTCTCTTCGCGAGAGTACAGCTGTTCCCATTATCATTAATAAGTTGAACAATTTTGGTCGAATAAATTCAATTTCTCGATCTAATTACTGTTTTTGTTCATTCGAAGATTCATTCCTTAATCCTTCCGATTTTTTTTTCAACCTGAAACTTACCATCGGAGGAGATTGTATGTCGAATAAACTATTTCTACTATATCGACGCTCTCACCGACTGGCGATGTGTTGAATGCTGCTTCTACCCGCTGCAGGAAAATAAGTTCACGCGGGCGTCATTTGCAGAAGTTCTTTCATCAACTAGACAAGTTTTGAAATGCAGCATCCTATGGTAATGATTGACCGACGAAAAAATATTGTGAGTTATTCGATATTAGGAGCTGGGCCATACACACGGCTGATGCCCGTGATAGGCATGTAAGAATGTCTATGCTGATGCCATTGCAAATCGCTGATAATTTTAAGAACACTAAACTATTCGACTCGTATAAGTATTGATAATTGACTAGTTAAGATGGTCAGTATCACTGCATTGGCAATACTGCTGCAAGCTACGTGTAAATTGACGATGTGGAGATTCATGTCTATAACGTATATCAATAATTGATCCGTTGATATAGATAATTGAGGATTTAAAAAAAAAAAAAAAAAAACTTAAAATAAAAACTCGAGAATGAAAATGGAAGAATGGGGATAAAATACCGTTACGGGATCATGAACACCCTTTGTAGGAAAATGTATATAGGTACCTATATATATATATATCCGCAAATGAAAGGTGCACCAAGTATAACAGTGATGCCAAATCAGCGAATAGTCGTAGCCAGAATTCGTGTCATCGTACCAGTTAAGAATTTGAGAAATTTGATCCGTAAGATCTCTAACTGGTTACAATAATACATCAAGGCTGACGTGATCGCGATAATAATTGAAACTCGCGTCAAAAATTAATGCGCGATAATCTGAAGCCCTGAAAGCGATGGTGCACCTAACGCGATAAGATTCACGTAAAAATAATAAAGAAAGAAGGGTCAATGTAAATAATGGCACGAGTCGCAAGGCGTGGAGGTGTCAGGTAAACATCAATGTTTTGGCCTGACCCAACCATAGGTGGACCCTGATACGTGGGTCGTGGTATAATATCAAAAGCTCGCTTCGACGACGCTTTGGTATCCGTAGCTCGGTTCCTTGAGATGTTGGCTTGGTCCAACGACCAGACGACGAGACTGGCTTGTTTAACCATTGAGGCATAATCGAACCGGAGACCTGGAGTAGCTCAGACATAACAATTACAAATCCTGTCGGGTCCTTCGCCGAGGTCTCCGGCTTGTATCCCTGCGTCCATCACGTTCGAGTGACTCTCTTCCCTCCACGTCTCTTCGGCCCGGTTCACCAGGACTTCGAGTATAATTTGGGGAGTTTTTCCAGTCGATTTTTATGTCTCTGGCATCCGTCAGCAGGTTTGGTTCAAGCAATAGGGCGCGATCGTGCCTTGAGGACGTTTTCTTACCGGGGCGGGACACCCGGATCGGATAATAGGTCCTCGACGCGATGATGTATACAAAATAATGGAAACTAATTCAACTTGGGGTATCGCGTGCGTGCGTGGGCAGATACACCGTGGCTTGAGGCGTGAGGCGCGACCACGCAGCGCTACACCAAGTCCTCTGGCACCGGGCAATCAGCAATTAGATACGAAAGCCTTAAAACTTTGCAGTGGGCCAATCGCTGAATCGATATAGGACCGGGTCAGCCGTCCTCTTTTACCCACCTCAGCCATTTCGTGGTACAAACTCCAATAAATCCGGCTATCTTTTAATCTAAGCCGTTGTCGTCCGCTTGGAACCAGGGCGAAGATATGAAGTCGCTGTGCTATCGGCCGGTCTGAACCGTGGGCTGAGCCGTTGGTCATTTGTGCGGGACCTCGGCCGAACCCCATACCTATTCTCATCTACCCTTCAAGGCTTCAACCTCTGCTCGTCGACTCCTGGGACCTGGGGGACGAAATGTCTCCTGCGATCCCACGCCGAGATACCGGACACGCTACTTCGAGCCCTCTTGCCGGTGATGTCCACCATGACACGCCACGGCGTAAGAGACATTCAGATTCTTTTAGGGGCTGTACAAAAGCCTTTACCTTTTCTTAGAAACGAATTATTCGAATTATACAAAGAGATAAATGAATCGGTATAATCACTGTACCTACTCCAATATTCGGTATAGGGGCATGCTTAGTGATTTAATTCCGTGAATTCAGCATCTGAGGGGCAGAAGTGGCAGAACGTACCGTGAGATATTTCTAACAATGAAACTCACGAGTATTTCGATATTTCAGAGTCCTTAACGACAATTCACTGGATCTTGTCTCAGCTTCATAGCTTCTAAAGCTTTCGATCTAATCGAACGTCCAGTTTTAACAAAAAATGACCGATGGTCATCTTATAGGGTGTGATCTCAGGAATAGATAAAAGAGTCGTTGCTTATGTTGACTGGAACTCGTACCATATAATGCTGAGTGGTAATTCTTGATAGCTACATGGAAAGGGTTGGCCAAGATCGGAGAGTGAATTTCTTGAAAAATATTTTCCACCCCTGAACAGACGCGTGACGACTTATCGCCGTTAGACGGCCTCTTTTGTGCGGCCTTAAGTGCGCGTGTGGTTGTGCGTGCGGGTTTCTTGGACGTCGACAAGTTAGATGCGAATGGCACGCGAATGTCCTTCCTGAGTCGTCGTGTCTTTCGCTGTCTCCTTCGTACTTACTTAAACCATATACCTTTTCGTCCGACTGTCCATCCATTTCGTCAGCGAAATCGTCGTTGAATCTTATTCATAAGTCTCTGCATCATTCAGCGAAAAAGGTAGCTCGAATACCGAATACCTATAGAATTAGGATATCTGTATTAGGGTGTTTCAAATTTTGCCAATGTCGTTTTTTTTTTTCCCCTCTTACTATTGAAAAAGGTGAGTTATACAGCGTGATTCTCAAGTCGCGGAAAAGATTTTACATGCAGATTCCTTATCAAAATCTAAGAATAAAGTTCCTTATCAAAAACTTCGAGGGACCGCTCGTTCTTGAGTTATAGAAGGTTTAGGCAACCCAATTAGACGGCCGTAATGTGACGTGCTCAGTCTCGTAGCAATCCCGAAAAATTGATAGTGCCCGCGTCGCATGAACTTTGCCTAAAATTTCGGTTTTTTATTTCGTAATTTTTAGTTTTTACGTCGTCCGGTCGGTCATTCTCGTGCCCTACGTCGTTCGCCCCGTAGTTGACGTTGTCCAGGTGGTCAAACTGGTGACTTACGTTCCCCAGGTCGTCCGCTTTGTAGTTCTCACTCTCGTTGTCTTCGGGTTGTTGATTATCGTCATCCAGAACTTTCACCCCGTAGTTGACGTTGTCCAGGTGATCAAACTGGTGACTTACGTTCCCCAGGTCTTTTGCTTCGTAGTTTTCATTCTAGTTGTCGTCAGGCAGGTGACTTTCGACCAGCGAAATTTTCACTACGTTTTTGACGTTGTCCAGGTGTTCGAATTAATGACTCCCGATCCCCAGGTCGTCCGCTTCGTAGTTTTCACTCTCGTTGTCCTCGAGCTGTTGATTTCCGTGATCCAGGACTTTCGCCCCGTAGTCAACGTTGTCCAGGTGGTCAAACTGGTGACTCACGTTCTCCAGGTCTTTTGCTTGGTAGTTTTTATTCTAGTCGTCATCGGGCAGGTGATTTCCGACCTCCAGAATTCTCACTACGTTTTTGACAATATCCAGGTGTTCGAACTGATGACTTTCGATCTCCAGCTCGTCCTGACGACAACTAGAATTAAAACTACAAAGCAAACGACCTGGGGCACGTAAGTCACCAGTTTTACCACCTGGGCAACGTAAACTACGGGGCGAAAGTCCTGGATCCCGAAAATCAACATCTCGAGGACAACGAGAGTGAAAACTACGAAGCGGACGACCTGGGGATCGGAAGTCATCAATTTGACTACTTGGACGACGTAAACTACGGGGCGAAAGTAAAACTACGAAGCGGACGACCTGGGGATCGAAAGTCATCAATTCGAACACCTGGACAACATCAAAAACGTAGTAAGAATTTTGGTGGTCGAAAATCACCTACTTGACGACAACTAGAATGAAAACTACGAAGCAAAAGACCTGGGGAACGTAATCCACCAGTTTGACTACCTGGACAACGTCACCTACGGGGCGAAAGTCTTGGAGGACGGAAATCAACAACCCAAAGACAACAAGAGTGAAAACTACGAAGCGGACGACCTGGGGAACGTAAGTCAACAGTTTGACCACCTGGACAACGTCAACTACGGGGCGAAAGTCTTGGAGGACGGAAATCAACAACCCAAAGACAACAAGAGTGAAAACTACGAAGCGGACGACCTGGGGAACGTAAGTCAACAGTTTGACCACCTGGACAACGTCAACTACGGGGCGAACGACGCAGGGCACGAGAATGACCGACCGGACGACGTAAGGACTAAAAATTACGGAATAAAAAACTAAATTTCAGGCAAAGTTCATGCGACGCGGGTACTATCAATTTTTCAGGATTGCTACGAGACTGAGCACGTCACATTACGGCCGTCTGATAGGGTTGACTAAACCTTCTATAACTCAAGAACGAGCGGTCCCTTGAAGTTTTTGATAAGGAACTTTATTCTTAGATTTTGATAAGGAATCTGCATGTGAAATCTTTTCCGCGACTTGAGAATCACGCTGTATAGAGTCAAGATATATACCCATCAATGTGCCTCCGTCGAATGATTCTTTACGCGGCTCACCGAAAAATTTTTTCCCATAAGAATAACAGATAAAATTTATTTCCTCCAAGTAAATTGCAGAATTCGATAAAATATAATTATTTGATTTACCAACGGGGCAAAATAAAAATAGACTTAACACTTGGAGGAAACAAATTTTTACGTGTTATTCTTATGGGGAAAAGTTTTTCTCGATGAGCCGCGTGAAGAATCATTCGACGGGGGGCGATCGTTGATGGGTATATGTATCTTGACCTTATAACTCGCTTTTTTCAATAGTACGAGGGGAATTAAAAGGACATTGCCAAAATTTGAAAGACCTTAATCCTTATACTTCTGTATAATTACCTTCTGCAATTGTATGACACATAATTAAATGCATATTTGTAGGTGGGTGCTAATTAGTATGCCTGACCTCACGCGGAGTAGTTCAAGATATCGCAAAGGCGTGTAGTGGTACAATTTCTCAAAAGTTTTTTCTGATTTAATTATGAATATTTTTTTCCTCGATCCCCTTCATTTGTTCACTTCATAAGTCACCTGGTTTTGACTAGCCAGAATAGTGACTAACTTGGTGTTTAGCAACGTTAAAGAATAAAAAAACAGATGCAAAGTAGAAGCAATAAGCACCGGGCAAAGCGGAACGACGAGTGTCGTGCATGTAAGAAATGGGAGAAAGTTCGAGGGGGTGGATTACGTGGGTCTTTTCTTCCATCTCCCCATCACCCCCATCCCCTAACGCCCATCGTCACGACCCTTTCAAATAATTCTGCGGCTAATGATTTTCTCGGTAGTCCAGCCACAGTTAGAATTGACGTTACGAACGCTACATGTGTACATAAGTAGGCACTAGGTCGGTGGTACCTATTTTATTTTATACCATGTAGTGCCCATACTGCACCGTGCCTTCTACAGTTCCACCTCACCATTCTATTTCGTACGTTCGTGATCTCGTCACGTGGCTTTGAAACGACCCACTGCAAAGTACAACGTCATTTCCTAACCAGCGTTATCTACATACGTACATCAAGATATTCCGAGTCGATACAGAGTTATAGACTTGAATAGTGGTGAATCAGATAAGGAGACATCATCGTTGTCATAAATTTTCGCCATTGAATAATATCTGGTAAAAGTTAATGATTTCCTTTCCATTGATGCTGCGGCGAGAATTAATTGTTCACATAATAATACATGTTACATGATATACAATCATCTGATTGGTTGACATTTTCATGAGATTTGATCAGACCCAGTTAAAAATAAGACCGTGTGCAAGTTGTCGTTGAGGAAAAAGACCTGTGTTTGCCTGAGGGTAGAATCGATATACTTACAGTGAACACACGCAAACTGAAAGAGGAGAAACTTAAAGGCAGATAACATGGCCGTTATTTTTCTTCGAGAAAGAAAATTGTCGTCAGTTTATGTGCGGCGTATATATCTATCGGTCTTATACGTACAAACCCAGCGATCTGTGGCGGCAGGTCAACTAATGGTGGGCACGTTAGAATTGTAAGAGTGTAAGCGACCAGCGTGCGACTCGCGCTACTAGCGGACGGACAGACGGGTGGCCGCACACGGACCTGAACAAGCGTTCGATGTGTGGCGTGATAAACGTGTCCAAGGAGGCAGTTTCAGCCTCAAGCTCTCGCGCGACCAGCTTCGAGCTTGCGGTATCAGACCAGACACGGCAGTCTTTGCGCCATGCCACCAGATCGCCGGGGCGTGATATCGCTCTGGGCATATTTACGGGCAGCGAGATTTCCCCACGTTATTAGAGTCATTAAGTACTTTCGCTTCTAATGTTGGTACCTACCTACCTACCCACCTACCACAACTCTTCGCACTCGTTGTTTTACTCGAGAATTCTCATGATACTGACGAGCATTGATCTTCCCTTTTCTTATACCCCTTTAAGTGATGGAATCGGGGGGCGATATTCCTCTCCTGGATTAGTGTCTGTCCGGACACTGAGCTACTGGATAGCCAGTGGTGTAACTGGGAGATGGCCACCCTTGTTTGACTTGGTAGTTTACAGCCCTAGTTAGATTACCCTATAGTCAGGGAGCGATAATATGTTTGGACAGGTCGCATCGCGGCGACCGGAAATAGACGCTTTGTTGAGCCTCATCCATATTCATTGATTGGCCGGGAAGCACGATGGCAAATAGAGGTAGACAAGCGTGGGTGCAATGGCTCAAACACTGAAATACCTAATCATACGTCTTGCGTCAAAACAGTCATGGCCAACAGAACGAACCGGAGTCCAGAACTCCGAATACAACGGCCGATTTCTAATCAAAACTTCTACGTTATCCAGGAAATGTATGTAGTACATACAATTCTGACTCCCATTGCACAAGGATCTCTGTCATCGACACGTGGAATCGCTTTCCGCATCTAACATGGAGACATATACGGGTGAGACTTCTATTGCGCACGTACGCACACACACGTGTGAATTTTGTGCAAATACGTGAGACGGTTATATACCCTTGACGGTTTATAAACAAGTGTATAGGCTGATCAAGTGCAAACAATTAAAAAAATGTCGTTAGGCATTTACTCGGTACAGACGTATGGTTCAGTCTGAGTAATGTGCTATCATTACAGCGACGTCACGTCACGCCTGAAGCCATGTAAGTACATTATAATTCTGGGTCAGATGTTTGCTCGAGTTCAGTTTGAACAGCGATTCGTTTATTGCTTAATTGTGAGTTGGTCGGGTTACCCATGCGTGGGTACTGCTACTAAAATATTTCTATAGGCTCAATATCACGTCATTAGTTTAACCCATGGTTGTTGGTAGCGAAGAGATGTCTAATGTAGGGTTTAATCCCATCCGCGTTTAGTTACATGACATTTTGGGATGACTGGGGGGAATGGCCAATGAGTGAATGACATCTCGATGAAATGGTCAATGGTACATTTTTGCTAGAGCTTCTCGGTGAGACTTAGGATTGGAAAGAAACTCGCTACTCGATTGGACTCAAAGCACCTAAATCCTTGGAGTTTGGATTGTGCGGCCATCCCATCGAAACGGTGGACTCCTATTCGTTTTGGAACTTCTATCGAGGAGTGACACTCGACATTTCCTGGATCGAGAAACGAGCATTGTTCCCGGGATTGAGACTCCCGGTTTTCTCTCGGTGCTCTGGCCTCAAGGTTCTCGGGCAATGCCGGCGGTAGCTCTATTGATTCCTCGCAGACACCGTCTTGAGAACGGCTAAACCTCTAGCGAATCATTTTTATCCTAAAACGAAACAATAGTATAGTCGTTACTCTCGATTGTGATTGACAATAATACCAAGGCGAGCCACTGATATGACTAGCAAATTACGGTTTCTGGAATTTATTGAAGTTTCAATGGGGGATTCTTTTTTATCAGTGGTCAAATTCGGGTGATGTGAGTATAATACGATCCATAATGCAGTGCAGGGTCAAGACTAGTGGTTTGTGATGATTATTCACTTCTTGTACGCGGTTTACTTTCGGAGTCGAAGTAGCAGTTCCGTAATTAAAAATTTAATGCTTCTGATTCCCCGCGAGGTCGCGGTATCTGATAGTGATCCGTGTCGGGTTTGACTGCAGTCAAGCTGAACCGATAGCCTCTAGCTTGGATTTACCATATAGACAATGTAAGTCTAATCTCTACGCGGGTCCGAACCTAGATGTAATTAATTGTTCGATCATCTGGCAGCATTTCTATACAGCTTAGAGCAGCTACCGCGAGTTTTTAATTCGGCAATTCGATAATGGATAATTGATTGATCGGCTGCTCCATTACTGTATCTACATTCATATAATTACGGGGTAAGGTTGCTCGAAGGAGGAATTTTGATATTGCTTGCTCTCGTGGTTATTGATCGATTTACACAACCTTGGTTGGTTCTCTTCACGTGGAAATATAATCTGAACATTGAAGTGTGATAAACGTGATGCAAATATCGTCTCGTAATCTGCCACCCAGCTCATGGTTTGGTACCATATACGTCCTTGGGACGTAATGTGGGCCGTCATTATTCCTGAAATATATAAATTTCTATATAAAATAAGATCTTTTGCTAACAACTCACGCCATGTTGAAAATAGCGAGATCGGAATCTTTCATTTTTATGTTAGTTAAGGGCCTCTGAATTCCTCATAGCGCGTATCAAAGCTGATTCTTACATCCGGTTTTAACTATAAGCATAATTATACATCTACTGAAAAAATCCTGCCTGCTCATACCACAATATCTAATCTATTTGCGGTAGGCGCTTCCGTGCGTTTCTGGTACGATAAATTTTACTCCGTTGACCAGTGGTCTCGATTATTTTACCGGCTTTATTAAAAGTCTTGTTCAAGGGTGAACCGGAGGTTCAACGTAATACCAACGTTTCTTGTTTCCTTCGGTTTTCATAGACCGTTATAACCACGTGATATCGCACGTGTTTATTCAACGATCTCGAAAATACTCCAATCGTTAGAATTTCTGGTCAGTCAAATCTCGACGGTAGAATGTATAGTATCGCTTGCAAGAACTGGAGCAGGATATAAAAATGCACAGCGTGGAGGGGATTTATAAACGGGAAAGTATAATCAGCGTCCGCAACGGAAATATAACAATTCTCCTGATAAGAACAAGCCAATGTATCGGGGATCCGAATGTCTTGATACGCTGACAGTTACGCCTTTCTGTAACGTGGCGGGACACTCACCTCGATCAAGGAACAAAGCTTTCTCAGATCTCGTGCAATAATCTTTCAAGCAATCACAGCGGCATTAGACCAATAGATTGCACGCATTAGGTAACAACACTCGAGGCAAATATACCGATTATAAATAATAGACAGAAGGCAAATATAAACACAATCGATTCTTTATACATTTCGACAGGTCTTTACAATGTGTAGAAATCAAATTTGTAGTTTATCGTGGCAGCTACTATTGCTAAACCTATAAACTCCTCACAAATATATCCGAACACTGCAGTGCAAGTGTATACACAAGCATGTTCTCTTAAATCATGGTTTCAATCGGATTCATACAATTTCATTTCGTATTCAAGTCATGTATCACCACGAGTTTCTTGCATCGAGGTATACTGCACGCACGTCCATCTTTATACTGCAATTGTCTTCCAAGTTCATGCATTCGCATCTACTGAATCCATAGACAAAAAACTGCTTGGAAATTCGGTCCGCTTGTTATGTCTTATTTCATCATATCCAGGTATACCGTTTCTACTGCCATTTGGCCAATGATATACTGACACGAACTGAAGATATATATGTGGCACACAATTGATCATCGTTTTCTAGCCGCATAGAGGCGTGATAAGAAAGAGCAGAGTTTCGGGGCATAAGACGAATCTTTTTTTCTTCCTCTTTTCTGTGGAGACGCTGCGACTGGGGGACCAGCTGCCAAAAGCCGCAATACGGGGCAATAAATCCATCACGTGTTGATCAGAAACGGTCTGCACGCAGAGCACGTAGGTCCGAAGTTGGGCCGTGCCAACAGGCGAACGAACCAACGGACGGTCACCATTTTCAGGGTATAGGAGCGCTTGCACCGTTCTGAGATTGTGTATACGGGTGTGCGGGTGCGGGAATTCTTTATTGTTTCAATAAGCGGCAGGGTCCAGTCTTATTAGCGAAATAAACCTCTTTAACGGTGGCGGCGTGTGACAATTTTGTCCTGCCTCTGGAACGGTTCTGCGGAGTGACTGCCGGAGGAACGGGAAATCGGGGGTGTGGGTAACCGGGTCCGGGGGCTAGGGGCTGGGGGATGGTTTGGATGGGGGTGGATGGGGGATGAGGAGGGTCTTGAAAGAGTTCTTTCAGAGAAGGCAAAAGGGAGAATCGATAGGATTTTTCCGAGGGTTTCCATGGAGACCGCGAAGCGAATCGGACTACACGCGATAAGTGGAGGAGGACGAAGAGTGCCGGAGAGACGATGAAACAGACGGAGAACGAGCGGGACGCCTCAAACCAGCGCTGATTCTTCTTCCGAAGTTTTTTCCTCTCCCGCCGTATACCCGCTTATCCTTATACCATACTACCTGCTGCAGTATCTACGCAATTCGAGAAATTTCATATTTCCCATACGTTTCCCTACAACACACCATACCGTTACTCATACCAACGTGTATGTAGATAAACCTAATATACCTACATGTATTTTCAAGCTTGACGAGAAATAACTACTTCCGAACTTCCAGATATGAAATTGCTCGATTAGTGCAACAAAGATATTAATCGCCCTCTTGAATTTCGACAAGAGGAAAAGTAGTCAAAGTCGAATTTCATCAGAGCAACTAGAAGCATGGGCAATGCATTTTTGGATGGCGTAAGGTATTATTAAGCAGTAACTCCGATCGATATGAGATCGATTCTGTTCCGTTTAGTTTATCAGTCCCATGGACGAAACGCCACCGCGTGCTACTCTATTTCTCATTTTGCGATAACGGGATAGGGCTCTCTCGCGCAAACATAGAACCTTGTACAATACCAGTGATACGTATACCTGGTCCCTACCTGGTCCCAGACGGCTGTCTTCTATCCCTTTTCCTTTACCTTTCCCTACCATTTCCCTCTCTTCCGTTCCCTTCCCATCATCACCTTCTCCTGTCTCCCTTTGGCTTCGACTCCCTTCCACTTTGTTCCCTCTTTCCGGAGGGACGGACGTCGCGCGGGGCTGTCAAGGAGCAGCCGGAGGGATCGCAAGCATCGGCGGCCATCTTGCGGATCGCCTCTCATCTTTTACGAGGTTCTCCCGAGGCTGCCACAGCCACCACCACCACCTCCGTTACAGCTACCACCATCGTCGTTGACGACGCCGACGCCGACGTAGCTGCCGTTACCGCTTCGCCTGGTTTCGCGATGTCGTTTTGCCTCTCACAAACAATTGAATGTCGCCGGTTTATTTTCGGAAGCCTTAATTTAATTCTTGTCGCGCGAGAGGGGTTGGACGGACTTACGGACTTACGGACTTACGGACTGACGGAGCAACGGAGGAATGGACTCACAGAGAGTGCTCTCGGCTAAGCGACGCGGATCTTTTGTTTCCTGCCGCTTGAACTTGCTCGTCGTCTTTTTCAGTCTTTTTTAGTCACGAGCTACCCTCTCTACTCTACTCTTTGCCTCCATCAATCCTCTCTCTATACCTCGCACGATTGTTTGATGAGTCGTAAAATATCTGTTTCAGAATACTGGGTGGTCAGGTTCCACATCGGGTCTTTCAGCCGCGGAACACGCCTGTCAAAAATCACACCAGAAGCATCTGCAAGAACCGGAAGGGAGATCTGCACGTTCCATAGTCCCGCGGACACAGCAACAATCCGCTCAACTTTGGATCATCTTATTCTGATTGCGAGAAACAAAAATCTCAGAAAACATTCAAAGAGATATCTGGGTCTATCCGCAAATTTGTCCATGATAGGTGTACATTAGACAATTGAAAGAGTAAATCGCGATTCACGCTTAACAGATATCTTCAGTACCCGGCATTTGCGATTCCTCAAATAACCTGATCCAGCCGTTCGTCTGTGGTAAATTACGATAGAAATCAATTACCAGAAGAGCATTAACTCCAACGTTCGCTCTAGCTTGTTGCGAATGTTCTTGATTATTTTAATCACGTGGGAGAATGTGGCGATTCAATCACGACTCCTATCGAACCAATGCCAGACCGTATTAACGCTCTGGGAATGGCAAGATCCGCAGGAGGTAGAGCGGAACGGTTAGCCTCGTCTTCAGTAAACGAGAAATCGGAATGATTCAATTTTTTGGATTACGGTTATCCTTGGAAAATATTCTTATAGGACGCGGCTAGGTCCTCCAAATCTTTGGCCCCTTTCCAGGTGTCGAATATACCCCTTTGATTGAATTGAGGATTAAATCGATAACTGATATACAGCGATCGCTGGGATCACATTGCACCTAAATTTCGTGCGGTTTGCTATCGGATACAGTAGTAAGTATCGTTGGTCGGGGCATGGGGCATGGGGACCGCAGCAACTGCGGCGACGACGGCGTTACCCAGGAGTCAGTGACACCTTGAATCGTCAGAAGCGGTGGTGGCTGCGGTCTCCGGTAGCCATGGCAACCATCTCCATCTCCTTCTCCTCCTCTGCCCTACGGGCTCGCCAATTATCATACCATCTCGCTCGGTCTCACCCTCTACCGGTAGTTGTCACTCCCTCACCCTCTTCTAGAAGAGAGCCGAGAAGTGGCCACTGTTGCCAAGCCGCGTTGAATATTATGTCTCTCCCTTCCCTCTCCCGCTCCCCCACCCCCAAGAATTTTCTTTCATTTCATTTTTTCCACCGTTTCTCGCTGCTATTCTCGAGACTCTTTTCGTTCTTGCACTCTCGACTGTGTTATAGTTTCTGTCTCTACTAGGTATACGTACACCGCGAGGAGAGAGGATATATGCTCAAGTCGTTCGGTGTATATGAATAGATGCATAAACGGGCTGCTGCACCACGCCGCAGTCTATGTCTGCTATAATGGAGTCCGGTCGTTAGGGAGGCCGGTTATAGCCCGATGTATGACAGGATGTAGGTATGACTAACTCTCACTACTTAAACGGCGCACTATTCTGGGACGAGCTAAGACTTTGCGGATCGTTTGCGAATCGGGGAAATCGCTTCGCGGACCGATATAGTCTTCGGAATAGGAAGAACGATCCGTTTTCCGAGTATCCCTCGAACGGAGCTACGGGAAACGAGGAGAAGGGCAACGGGAGCGATTTCTTACCATCGACCTTTACCTGCATATATTTGAGGGTTCTGTATCTATCCGCGATGCCACCATTTTGGAGAAGTGTTCACCGTCACCGAACGGAACGCGCAGCCGCGAAGATGAGTCGAGATGTTCATCGAGCAGCCAATAGGGATACGATGATGATCCCCTCGGCCCAATAGGGACTAGGGGATGCGCGAGCCCTAGGGAGAGACACCGCGAAAGCGCGGTGAAGTTATCGCTTGGAACTACTAGCGAGGGTTGAGCGTGGGCAGAGCTGGATCTGTCTCTCGTTTTCTCTCTCGTTTTGTGAGCACCAATGAGAGAAGCTGAGATAAGATGTATCTCGCAGGGGAGATAGCGCTTGGCATTCGTACAAATGGCCTTTACCGCGGGCTGTAGCACGGAGAATCAGCGCGGGATACCATCGCTGAAGAATCAAATGATCGATCGATCTTTCATCGATAGAAAAATTATTGCAAGTATGAACGATAGCGAATGTGAATTCCCTTTTTCAATTTTATGTTTCCTGGGGCTGAGAGTCTGCGGTAAGATAAAGTCGCAATAAAACGAAACACGGAGTGCAATAAGTCGTTAAGCTAACGAGGCTAATTCATCAAAAGTGTCCGACCGATATCCGGCTGATATATGATTATGGGGCCTCTCCATCTATCGACCGATGTGTGGCCTCGCATCGTAATCTCAATGGCAGAAATCAAAGCAGGCCGGTATAGGTATATGGATGAAAAAGTTATTGATCTGCGATGGAAATATGATTATCAATCCAACTGCAGATCGTGTATTACAAATTCGCGATTTGAATAGCGAGAGAGACAAGCGCGGATATAGTAACTAATTGCGTTAATTACTCGCGAGTACTCATGTAGCTCCGAGACAGGCGAAAAAGGACTCGTTTTTCAAAGTACTCAGCCTCACCATACCGGACCCTTCTTGAACCTTTGGTAATTCTTTTACAGGCTGACTCGAGTGCGCGTAAACAATTGTTCGAGGTATTCAATCGGGTGTATGATGTAAGTATCTACGTGCAACGCACGCCTTGACAAGTAGGTGATTAATTAAACGGCGGCAAAGATCATTTATTGAATCGATATACGTTCGGGGGAGGACTTGGACGTATATATTCATTAGGGAGACTCCCGGTTAGCAACGAAACAGAGTAGAGGAGAGGAGAGGAGAGGAGACGAGACGAGACGAGACGAGACGAGACGAGACGAGACGAGACGGGACGAGACGTGACGAGACGAGAGGAGAAGAGAAGAGAAGAGAGATCCTTCATTCCTCATGGCAGGGAGGTATCGAGGATGAGGAACCGGAGGATTGCGGGGTGGCAAAAGACGAACCTGCGCGCGTCTCTTCCTCGAGGGATCAATAGAGACACGGAGACGAGCCCTCCCAGCCTCCCGGTCCTCCCAGCCTCTCTTCTCCTCTGCTCTCTTCTCTTCTCTTCTCTCTCCCCTCTATTCCCCGTTTAGCCTCTTCGACGTAACCTCTCGGCCTCTCGCGCGAAACGCGAACGTTCAACGCTAGATCGCGAGAGCTCGGTGTAGAATCTGCACAGGGAGAGTCTGGAGGAGTGGGCTTAATGTTGCGTGGATGGGATGCAGGATGCTGGGTCGGGGGGTAATGTTGCGTGATGAGACGCCTCGCGGACTCCTCGAGGAGAGGAGAAGAGTGTAGAGCAGAGCAGAGCAGAGCAGAGCAGAGCAGAGCAGAGTAGAGCAGTCCCTCGTTGCTCCGATTCTAAAGAGCACTCTTTCTCTCCTCATTCTCTTCATCCCGCTATCCCCACAACAGAAAACTCTCCGGCTACAGACCTCCTTCCATGGCTACTCCCCCAGACCTCCTCTTCCTCGCAGTCTGCCCCTCTACGAACCGCATCATTCTTTTTACCGAACGGTTAAATCATAAGTACCAAGGATTATCGACGATCGAATACCATAACGTCGGAATTCCTCATTTTTTGCAAATCCTTTCCGCACGTATGACGCAAAAGAAGTAACGAGAAGCTTTTGCAATTGCTTTCAAATATGAGTATTCGCTCGGACTACATAATATGCTTTCGGGTTATGATGGTGTGGTTCGAATACCCTGTTCAAAAAATAAAGCAATACATTTACCGGACAAAAGGCTTGAGTTACAATAACACAGATAGGCAATACGCCGTGTGTTGAATAGAATAAACCGCGGAGCCCATCAGCGAAGGTGTTTGCTCTTGCTTGTGGAGCGGTCCCGTCGTCTGTGCGGGGGCTGGCTGTGATTAATTTGAATCAGTGAATAGCTGCAGGGGTTTGCTAACTGAAGGCACAGCGGCTGCGGCAGTAATATGCTTCGGATGAGGAGCTCCCGCGCTAGAGTGGTACGACGATATGCTCCGCATAAGGGAAGGCAGCATCCCCCGTTCCCTCTTCGCCCTCTGCACCCCGACGTTAACCGCACCGAAAGCCAACAAGCCGACCGTCGGGGGTGAGAGAGGAGGGACGCCCGGCGTCCCGTCTTAAATCACTTCTCGCGTGGAGCAGGGGACGCCATGATTCCGGTTTACAAATTTGATTACGCCGAGGTGGAAAGACTTGGGTCGTGGCGAGACAATCGAGCCGTTTGATTAATAATTACCGGGGCGCGTTTGTTCGCTAAGTAATCGCTTCTCAGTTTAAGCTTGGCTTTTGATAAAGCCGAACTTTTTCATCCCCCTTTTACCCCCAAGACGTTATAATCTTAGAATTAGCAAACCAATAATTTGTACGTAGGGTGTGATCTATAGAAAAAAAATTCTGGACATTTTCGATACTCCCTAACGTACCCGCCGTATTTCGGTAACCACATTCATGCCTGGCCACGTGCTTGATAAGATTAATGAAGAGACAGTAGCAGGTTCTGATATTAAGTGGCAAAATAAACTCAGACGTCGACGCTCCTTCGGTCAAAGAAATAGTGGACAGAAAGAAGAAATCACGCGTGACCTACAGCCCGGAGGACATATTTCATAACTTATGGCTGCATTTTTACGAGGATCCGTTTGGTTTTGAAATTACTGAAGGAACTTGCCTTACTTAATGACAATGACCCGTTGTAAAAATTCATTTTTGTTTCCAAAACAGTTTGGTATTTGTGGTGATGAGAGCGGTGGTAAGGCGAGCTTTATACTTTTATTCCAGTCGACGGTAAATGGTCTTGGGAACATAAAAAATACAAATAAAAGACCTTCTTTGTCGCGACGTCCGTACGATCGATGTTTTTCGATTCTTTTTGCCATTCTCTTGTGAAGTTACTGCGATCCCTAACTATAACTTGTGTGTCAGAAACAACGGATTCTTTAATATGTTTCGGGCCATCGTAAAGCTGAACGAAACAGGATCAACTTGGGGGCAGTCAAATGGCCTTTTTTCGATGAGTGGAAAACCCGCGGCAAGACGCGGTGCTATGCTGACATTTGTTCAGAAATATTGACGTTCTCTCAAACGAAGGAAAAATGAGCAATAAAATTAACGGTATAGAACTTTTACTCAAAGCTATGCTAAGTGTTCGCTGGATTTCTTACGCAATTAATATAATGACGTTTCTCTATATATAATATAAGTCCACGCCGTTCCAGGGTAGGATTCACAATTACTCCCAAGTACTTTGAGTCTTGAATAATCCAAAGAGCCGATATTGTTCCCCAGTGAGCGATGATAGAGTTTCTTATTGATAGATAAATTCGAAAAACGATCGCTGCGTGAAATAAAAAAATGGCAAAAGTAAATTTCTTCATCCCTGATGAAATGCCGGGGGTGTAGAATTAGTGCAAGCGCCACCCATCCTCCCTAGGAACCCCCAGGCACCCGTAGGACCCCCGGCTTGAGCAACCTAGCAATTACTCGCTTTCAGTTGCGTTTTTCCGCCCGAATACTCTCTCTATGATACACTCGTGCACTCGAGCTGCGCTTTAGCTGATACTCGTTACCCACACGCGTTCTCTCATGCCCTAGTAGTATGCTATACCCACCTATATCGCAAAGAGTAAGCGTGCAAGCGAGCAAGAGGAAGAGAGAGAAATAAAAATGAGAGGAACAGAGCGAGAGAGGAGAGCGCACATCGCGGAGCAAAAGGTACCGATTCAAGCGTGGTGCCACGTCAAGGATTGCCAATCAAATTATCCACTCAAAGCTCGTTTTCGTTCGCGATAAAACCAAACCTCTAAGTGAAAATATTATTTCATAATTCGTTACGGAGATTAAATTAACTCAACCAGAGTGCGAAAATGTTGTAGCTATACCAATGTTAGCGCCAGCTAACGCGTACCATCTACAAATACGAATTTTTAATTGCTCAAACGGATACCATAGCATATTCTTCATGGGATTGGTAAAAATATGTCTTATTCCTTTACTTCTAGAATTTTGAAATCCTTTGAATTCCTTTTTTTTTTTCTGTTTTATTACGTTTTTTCAATCTGCCAGGTTTGTATGTGTCTCAAAATATGTTTGACGCCTCATTTTTCCTCGGCTCTAATTTTACCAGCATCCGTTAACGACAGATGCGAGTTTGATTTCCATAAAATCGACGCATATGTCAATTCCGGGCAAGGGTCCGGAGCCAGTAATCCGCTTGGCATTTCGCTGTTTGAAGAGAGAAAATAAAAACGATAGGGATAAAATTGGAGGATGAATACGAGAAATAAAACGGTATCAAACGACGTCGATAAAGACAACAAAGGGGGATCACCTATGTATAGGTTCTAGTAGCATGGTGTTCAAGAAATAAATAATCTTGACCCGCCCACATCGTACTTAATAATACGGGTAATAACAAAATATATTATTGTCACGAGTCCTAGGTCTCGAGAAAGTCACGCTACCTTTTGTCCACATTATTAGACATGCATATCTTATATTACGTAGCGAAATGTGCGCGTGTCTCTATGCACGGATAGAACTCGGCGTTATATACCTACCCGCGAAGTGCAATTGTGTTGGTGACGAAGAGAAACTTCCGCCCAAAGCCAGATCCCGCGGTTGCCTCCTGATGATGATAAGCCGTTATCACGAAATCCGCCCTAATTATGTATGCTTCGTGTTAGATTCGTATAAATTCAAGAAAACGTTCGAAGAAAGAAAGCCATTCGACGCGACTCTCTCTTATTCTTATTTTCTGTCTCATTTGATTTTCCTCAGAAATTACCATATATATATATATATATACATGCACCTACTTCTCCCGTTCTTATCATCTCGTGGTGCTTATTATCAATTTTTATAGAAGCATCGAGGTCCTCGTTTACCATACCTGATAATGGACAACCTCTCTTAAATACTCATCTCGTTGTTAGCAAGTAGAAAAAGTACAACGACTCCAACAATCTCATATATAGGTATATCCACAGAAAAAAAGGGTAACTTGAGCCAAGAAAAAAATTATTGATCCAAGATAATTTTGCGGTATTATTTTGAAGACCGAAATTTCGACTTCGCTAGGGAGAATTTCGGTCTTCAAAATAATTTTCTTGGCTCAAGATAACCTTTTTTTCTGTGTATGTACATATCACCCATACGGCTGGCCTCCGCTGCGAAGAAAAATCGCAGCACCATTCGAGGTACATTTTTTCTCTCTATATTTTTTTCCTTTTCCTTCTGTCGGGATAATAAATCCGTGATTTTTCATTTTCGCTCTTCGAGAGCCCGCGATAGCGGTCGTCAGTGCCGCGCGCGGAGGTCGCATGTCTCGGCGAGGCGGTCTCCGCGGTCACATCAGTCTCCGAGCATGCGAACGACGTCCTCGAGGTCCCCCCTTTTAATATATATCTACGAGGCACACTCGAGGCTGCTATCGGAATATAGCTACAGATATACAACCCCTAGGTATATTGTTATAGGTATATATTGTTAAGGTATAGTCACTTCGCTCGTAGACACGTACACGAGAGGAGTTAGTCGGTGTATACGCCTATATTCGGCTTGATGATTGCTGATATGACATGCGACCGTCTTGGATATAAGCCGCACAACACGCGGCATAACCTGCTCACTTGACTGCGGCACCGAAGTACATGGAAAATATTTTTGCACGACTATTATAATCCGCATTGCGATGCCCTGAATGTTTTTCATTTGTTATTGCTATCGTTATTATTATCAATAATTATTCCTGATAATTGGTTGTTAGTTATCATTGAACACATTTTTTGATGCTATATTTACTGCCATACACGATGTTATTTTCAAGAAATGTGAAAACCGCACGAATCGTACCTCGGAAACCGTCGAGAGTAATTCCTTGAGAAGTATCGATCAGCTGAGAAATGAAGAAGCGATCAATGTTAAAATTGAATATTTATTTGCCACGTTTTTCATTGAATTAATGAAGGTGAATATGGCGTTTAAAATACGGCGAAGAAAGGGAGTAAAAAGGTGAGGTATAAGAAGGTGCGAAAGGCCACCCATGTTAATCTACGTGGTATAAGGTAAGCTCTTCGGACTCTGCAGGATAATGGCACGGTAGGCTCGAAGGAAAATTACTGGCTCTGGCGCACACGCTACCCTGCAAAGAAGAAACGAACTGGCGACTATTCTACTTTCCCTGAAAGTTGAGAGAGCGTTGAGAACGTCATTATACCTATGTGCTTGCAAGTTCTTCTTGTCATAAACGTGCGAGATGTGAGTTTGCGGTTTCTTACAGTTGTAAAGTTTCACGACCTTGAAGAAAATCTCGCGGAATCTCTTAGCTTGCATTTTGTTGGGCTAAAACTCTGTTTAAATATATCCTGTGAATTTTTTTCCGTCCCGAAATATAGGTATAGAAGTATTCTTGAACGCTTCCTGTGGCTGCAGGGTAGGAAAAGTAAAGTACGAGTTAAGTTGCGACACCCCAAATCCGAAAAGCATCGAAGTGGTGGCTGACTCTGATCGTATTTTCTAGTTGAAACGTATAACAGCTTTGAAAACGTCCTCCTCCTTTCGCGGATCGATATACGAGGGTTGGGGCAGAAAGTGGGGCCAGGGGGAGGCCGGAATTGGCCTTTTAGTTGAGGGGGAGGAAGAAGGCGAGTGGTTTTTATAGTCGGTAAGGGTCAGGGAGGGTCAGAGAGGGACCTCGCTCCTCTCCTTCACCAGAGTGTCCCTAATATACGTCGTTCGTCAGCGGCACTCCCTTATACATATACTTCCTCGGGTGCTCCGGCTCGCTCCCCAGAGGCAACAGCCTTATCTCGACCTTCTATTGATGCCGAGACCCTTGATCCGCTTCCCAGGACACATTTCGATATATAGGTACTAGCATTACATCTGCAGCGGAAGTAAGCTATTCAGGATACAGTGAGCTAGTATTTTATTTTTTCACTTCCAATTTTGATTCCTTCAAATTTATTCAACTATTCGATGCAAATTAACGGTCCAACGTCCAAGATAAAAAATAATGGAGGATATGACTTGTTGCATTCATGTGTACAAATGGGAGAAAAATAGTCACCGATTCACGATCAATGTCGAAATGAAATATACTTCGATACGTGCAGATTTGAAATCGCGTCCATTAGAAGCGGTTTGTAACGTTCTAGAAGAAGAGTGATGGAATGGGATCGTAAACAACGTCGACTTCCCTTTTACGGGATAACTTCCCGGTTCGGTATTTCTTATCCTCTTTCGATTTCTCTGTCTCTCCCTCTACAGTATAGCGTATAGGTATACCTGAGATATTACGGGGATCAGAACTTTGCCAATATATCTGATACACCCGTTTCCAAATGCCCGCAATGTGTACGGGGACAACTATGCAGACTCCTTTACGACGATGCCGTAAAATTTGAGGCAGAAAGGCGATTTGTTCAGGGACGAGCAGCGGTGAAAAATGAAGAAAAATTGTAGCTCCAATTACGAAGGTCTTGCGCGGTTCTTTCGGGCTTCAGTCTGCTTGCACCTCGCCAAATCGACAGAGATCCACAAGCAAAGACTTGGATATTCGATTTAATTCCAGGTGCTGGTTGGAGCAGAGGGTACTACGTCTATGTATGTATGTACATACAACAAGTCGACCAAAGCGAAGCGAACCGAGACGAAGCGCGAAGTGACGCGATGTGGAGGTAAAGTATGGAAGTCTGAAACCGCGGGGAGAGCGAGGCAAGCGGCGTGCAAAGAATACGAGTTCACTGGAAACGAGACCAAGCTGGAGACGATGGTCATTTCCCTTCGGAGTAAAGAGGACATACGATTACAACCTCGCGGTATAAGCTGTAGCCGTTGAACGTCGCCTTCCATGGACTCTACGTCTCGTCATAGTCGTTGCAGTGTTTGCCCCAACAGGTACCTCGCCAGTCTCAGTTCATATGCTCGTTTGACTATACCTACACCTTATACCTAGCAGCGAAAGCTTGACCAGTCTCTCTCTACTCAGAGCAACGATTCTCCGACGAAGAGGTCATAAAGTCTTTGACGAGGGGCTCGTCAGAAAGGAGATTAATTGAATACCGAGTACACAGACCACAGGGTCACACGATGCTTACTGCTTCGGGTGCGTTTGCACGTCAGAATACTTAATCCATATATACAGTGGTCTGACCTACCCCACATTATTTTTTATTTTTTCCACACACAATACCCTTATTCACTCTATACTTGTAATCTCCGATGGTGTCTTCGGGAATTTGATAGTTTGTATACTTGAGTATGACAATAAGCTTGCAAAATGACGGTATCAATTCATCACCGATATTCTGGAATTTCGGTATTCCATGTAGATGACCATATCAGAAAATCCGTCGCAGCTATTCCAATAGGTTCGGCACAATACGGTACCTCTTCAGTCTTTCTGCATGGGGCATACTGCGTATTCTGAAAATTAAGGAGTCTATATATCAATTAGGCGCCTGGCACTGCCTCGAAGAGTTCGACACCACGTACATACAAGCCTGTACCAAAAATACACTGCTTTTGCTAGCTATTTGATGAAGAGTACCGGACTCTGAAGTCAGACTATAGTTTCACTCATTATTATTCATTAAAGGGCTGTTTTTTTTTTTTTTTTCATGCGACAAGTCAAATATGTTTCGATAAGAAGTGATCATCAGGTTCTGACCGACGTGGGAAGACCTTAGAATGATAGCGGCCCTGCTCGTAATTGCGACAAGCACGTATTCCATTTGTGCTGGTGATCAGACTCTGGCGTTCACCCAGACCGGCTGAAACACCTGCCTTATTGCGTCTTGACTTCAGAACTACATTACAACCGTAATACTATATCCATTTGAACATGAATGCCTGGCTACTGCCTACCTTCTTGCACCTCTGATGGCTACCAGGCCGAGCACCCAACCCATGGTCAGAGCACGTGCACCGCAAAACAAAGAAACTTCATGAGACGAAAAACAAGAGGGTGCAGCACGAGATGGCCGCGACCCCATCCCTCCTTCGGGGACCTGCTACAGAGTATCGTCTTACGGCGAGGTTTGACCACCTCCCAAAACCGCGACAAACAGCGCGCTGGACGTCCTGAAGTTTGCGGTCCGCTCGACCAGTCATTAGCTTCGCACACCGTGAAGAATTCTTATTAGGACTCTCCACCGTCGAGAAACTCGGAAAGCAAACTTCAACCATGTCTCCGAGTAGCTGAAGGTGTATAAGCGCGTGCTCGAGGTGACTTAAAGACCTAGGACCCTCCATACAGCATTCATCCTCATTCTTCCACGGAGAAAGATACTCAGCTGTTGAAACTAAATGAGAAAATTCTATAACGAGACTAACGTCATAGATGATAGTCTTTGAAGTAAGGAAGCCACGCGCTAGATCCAAAAACTTTGAACAAACAAAGAGAGAGCCGTATGACATGTGTAAGTGAAAGGTTCCTCGATGTAGGTAGGTGCCTTTAATCAGTGCTTCATCCAATCAATTCACCAGCGCCAATTTCCTAGGGAGAGAACCTCCTCTACCTGTCCGGTAATTGGCGCCTTTTAAGGCTTCCTCAACATCGTAAATGTGGATCCCACTTCTGGGTATACGAAGTGCTTCGCTTCCGTAGATAACCGTGGTGTTCACTCAAGAATTAATTAGATTTCTTTCTTTCTAACTTGCGATGTATACGGTCCAAAAAGAATTTTCACCTTTCCGACACAGGATGGAAATGACATGGGTTTTCAAAGTTATCCAGGTATTTTTCTCGAGCATCATGACGGGTGGCCCTAGTTGCTGTTGCGTTACGAACTCTCGATTGAACATCTAAGACTTCAGCTATAGGCAATAAATATCATTAGCTTCGCTTCAGCAGGCTCTCGTAATAGGATTATTGCAACGCACTGCAATGACTGCCCGGAACGCAGCGTATGCAATGAGAAAACTGAGGCTGTTCGCCTGAATATTATATGGTGTACGCTCAGCGTTCAAGGTAAGAAACACGACGGAACATATTCGACGTGCTATGAACGGCAATGGTTGCCCTTTGTCGTATCATAAGCGCAGCTTGGCTCGTATTTGACGGATTTTATCACGTGTCGAGTTACACCAGGGCCAAGGCTGACCTGTCCAAAACCCGAGGTCTTAGGAGACTGGACACATTATTTAAGTCCGGGCTCGCGGGTGTCGTTCATTTTTAGTGTCCTGAAAGCTTGTGCGAATAATTATACGAAATTCTTTGCAGATCTCGTCGCGATGTTTCGCGTAAACTTGGCATTGGTTATTATCGTGCAGAAGCAATGAAATGGTAGAATTTAACCCCTTGCAAAAGACGAAACGCGGTTTATATGACCCGCCAGTCGGTTGTTAATGATAATCAGACACGTCGCCCCTGATATAATGATTCAATTTTCTTTAATGACGATTAATAATACGGTTATTTAGTTTTACGATATGGTAATGAATGTGATTTAAATCCGTATCGAATATCATTCATTTCATGGGCGCGGTGTAGAATTTCAGGCCAAGCTATCCCGAGTTGAAAAAAGAGATGCTGAACGATACCATAGCAGAGTGATTTCAGGTGTTTGTATATCCCAACTTCCTATTTTATCCTATGAAATTTGTGAAAATGATATCCTCTTCTGAATACCGTGTACCCAAATGGATTCTATTCTGGATTTCATTGAACAAGGTGCATGAGCTAAAATTTGAATGAAATTTCTCAAAGAAAGAAATGGTCCCTTGCGGGACTCGTTCGAGCATAACTTTGAACATAAGCTAAAGTGCGGGAATGTAGCCAGTGTGAGGGTAAAGGCCTAAAAATTGTTACCGTGAATGTCAGGGAGGTTTCCTGCCTGTGTTTCGCAGCCACCAGTCCCGTAAATAGGATAATTTAATTTTATTTCATTCAGCATTTATTGACGACCGTAGGGCGTCGCGATATCACCCCAGGTTGTGTGCGGGCGGAATATTCATCGCTGGTACTAGAAGCAGCACAAAACGAGCTGAAGGAGGAGAAAGAACAAACAAACATTTACGATTTCAAAGATGAAAATAAACATGCGACCGTTTAGCCGCAGACCAGCACCACTGCCAGAGTGCGTTTATCGCACCAGTACGATATTTCCGTGGTCTTAGCTTCCACTGGTGTACCACTCGACTGTAACACCATCATTCGCAAACTAAGGCAATTCTCGTTAAAATAATGGCTACTTACGATTTGAGAAGCTCGTATAGTACCCCTATACCTAATTATTAGCCAACAATAGTCACCGACGAATGACCATAAATATCGTCGAAACGAGGGTGAACTACATGCAGAAATTTTTGACTTTTTATTTGCATCTCAAAGGAGGTCATTTTCTTTTTATTGACTTAAATGATATCCGTGAATGTCTGTGCATAATATTGATGAAGATCATGATGTCGATATGGTCGATGATTACAACATCAGTTGAGAATATGTGATGTCGAAAGGAAAATATCTGGTTGTGGAGACTAGCGTGTTGTAAATAATACGTAGAAAATTAGATTCGAAACAGTCCAGACAATACTATACGAGGCAATTAAAAGTATAACGAGAGTTTAGCAGTCGTGGCATTATGAAGCACAGTTGAATCACGCATGACTATAATACACGATGCAGCAAAGACTGCGGTATTATAACCACGATATTTTTAGCAGTTGTCGTTCCCTCGGACGCAACACCTGCGTCTTGTGTCGGCTGTATAATGCACACTATGCCCTATGTGCTTATTCGTACTCTCGCCTCGTAACCTTTCCTCCGACGTCAACCTTAGAACTGCAGATTTCATTTATCGCTCGGTTTTACGTCAACCCGAAGTTCAATTGGACAATTATTTATCACCTTTCGCACCCCTGAATGGACAAGACGAAAAATTGTTTTCAGACTGAAGTTGCGTACCATCTACGAGATTGAACTTAATTTTCATCCGAGTCAGGGTCTCCGATCGCGAAGATCGTTCGCGTGGTATCTACCGGTATTATCTATTCCTCTTTGGGCGGAAACCGTTGATTATCAAAGGCGTACCAAGATAGTGCACCAGGGGGTTGACAATAAAATAAGCAGAAGTTGAATAAGAGGTAATAAAAGACGATTCGACTTGTGCGACGTGGTGCGTCGTCGTCGGGGCGGAGCTGCGCGCGGGGGTGCGCGACCCGGTTGACGTTAAAGTCCGACGAGGACGGAGGGTGTCGTTTTGCGTGTGTGACGCAGACAGAAACATTGCTAGGAGAGGCACTGAGTCGAGCTTTCGTGAGGCGAGGAGCCGACGGAGTTGGTGGTCGATGCGCGTTGGCGACGGCTCACGCGGAGCTCCACGAAGACGGCATAAACGGGGGAGGAAAAGCTTCGTCGAGACGTTAGCAGAGATCGAGCAAAGAGATCGTCCCCAAACCACGCGTGGTGTTATCAAAAAATGGATTGGAACCATGTGACGGAAATAATCATGACGTATACGTCCCTAAAAACGTCACCCGGTCAAAATCTTTCCTACGTCAATCGAAACGTATAAGATTAGAGAAAAACTGTTGCGGAGGAGACTAGAATCCTTTAGCCATTCTTCGCTAAGAGACGATGTCCCGCTGGACAAAAGGTGAAGGTACCAACGGGTGAAGCATCATCCCCACTCGATCGCGGAGGGCAAAGGGAACAATAAGAGTTTCGCGGAGGACGTGGAGGACGTGGAGGACGTGGAGGACGTGGAGGACGCGGAGGACGTGGAGACATCGGCTGATCATTGGTGGACAGCGTACCGTTGGTGGGGGTTGAGCCTCCTGACCGAACGAGGTGGGGCAGGGGCGCGAAGAAGACGACGCGGCGGATTCGGAGGATGAGGAGAGCGCCCGGAGCAGGTAGAGGGGTACGGGAGCGGGAACGGAGGAGGCGACGGGGAGGACAGAAGCTGGAGGACAGATCCGCGCTGCGTCAGGACTGAGGGCGGACGAACGGGCTAACAGACGAACGGACGGGACTAACCAACTAACTAACGAACGAACGAACGAACGAACCGACTGACGGAGGTACGGTTGTACGGAGGTATACGGTGATACGCAGGTAGTACGCGGACGCTCTGTCGCGCTGAAGAAACGTCGAGCCGCCGAGAGGGGGGTACGCGGATCCGTCCGAAGCAAGACAACTCGAGGTGTCGCTAACGGATCGGCAACGACGCCGCGAGCGGTGTGCCTTTTAAACGTGCAGGGATAAAATTACCTCGAGTAATTAATCGCGGGGGTTGATTAATTCCATTCAAGAAGAACCAGGTGCGTTTCGCAGGCACAGACGATTAAAATACAGTGTAATTTCACCAATACGCATCTGTCGAGTAATCGAACTATCAGTTTTTATCAGCAGAGATCGTTACCTTCGCGGTTTGTTCGTTGGTCAAAAAAGTGTCGGGTTTAAATTATTATTGGTGGCCTGCATGGCTCGAGGAACTGAAAGAGGCGTTAGTGTTTTGTTTTTCAATTTGGTTTCTTCCATTCAACGATGAGATCGAAGCCGGTGGCAAGAAAGCTGGCTCAGGGTGAGTCCTTTTACGTTTCTAGTAACTAATCACCTGTCAATCAATCTCTCTTATCATTTTCACCGTTTGCGAAGCCTTTCCTCCCTTATTGTGCGATACCTCCCTTTGAAAATGACCAGCTGTCACAATTCGTGTTTCAACACAAAATCTAAACTTTCGAAAATAACGGAGATTTTTTATTAACCGTTTCACACAGGTGCCCAGATATTACGCTTATTGACGAGCCCATTGATTACGGACTGATTATCAAGGGTGGATTTGTGCTTGTCACTTGACTTTGTATAACCGACAAACCGAAGTTTTGAGATTTGATAAGGTCCAGCTCTTATACCTATCAAAACGCAGCGCAATATAATTTTATGGGGCAATTAATAGTTCCTTCTTATCTATTTCAATTTCGTTGTGTTGGCACGTAGTATCTGTCATTAATGCCTTGAAAGCTCGAGATTTTCGTGACTCATTCTTACCTAATGAAGTCTGATCAAAATTCAGAAAAAAAATAAAACAAATCATTATCTACTTTTTTATTTATTGAATAAAACACGACGCGTCTCACTTCAGCCAACAGATGGATCACCAGGTCTTGAATGACTTGCTTACATCGAATCCGAAGACTTTCATGGATTTGTAATTCATACAAATCCATTATTCTTTGACAATATTAATGAGAACTATCATATAGTGCTTATTTTTAATCCAGTTTCATATTTTAGTTACGGGTCAATTTCAACAAAAAACATCCCCCGGTTCACGATTTTTCTCATCTATCTAAGGGCTGTGATTGAACGGTGTTAAGTTTACCCTGTTTATATATTTTACTCATAGGGTGCATATTAGGAATGAATTAAACGCGGTACATGAACACGTGTGCTTCACCTGACCAGTAAAAATTTTGGTTGATTTCGATTGTCTCCGAGGAAGTGAAATCCGAATTCGAAAAAAATCGTTCGCTACATATTGAGATGCACGAATCATCTTCCCACGGAATTAGAATGCTATACGCGCTCTTTTCCCACTCGTTTCATAATACGGTTCCAAAATCATAAATTACATGTTATTTGACATCGAGGCCTTCTCTAACCAAGATTTAATTCTTATTTTTGACAACTGTTGTGGTAAATGTATCTCATAGAAATAATAACGAAATTTATTACGCGTTCGAAGTTACGGTTGCTATTATAGTTTATGTGATTGTTGGAGATTATATAGTGCCTGAATTTTATTAGGTACTGCAGATGCGGTTCGCAGTCTAAGTAAGGTCCAAAAAGTGTCCGGTTTCAGATTGGCTGGACGGATTCAAACGGTCTTAGATCTTGTGTTATAGGTAATTTGACAGAACAATCGAACTCCATGGGGTCGAGGAGGAATGATGGAGCACCAATCTTCTGTCGTGAATGGTTTGACAATTGGATAGATTTGAAAACGTTTTCAATATTGCCTGAAAGGACATAAGTTTTTATCGAAAAAAGGTTCGAAGTGGTTATTTTGCTGACGATGACTAGCATATTAAATAGCAATAGGTGCCAATGTACGTAGCACAGAACCTGTATATAAAATTGCGAATACATGTATGTATACGTATAATTCTCCCCCAATAAACAACAACGACAACATGAATATGAATTATAAATTTGATATGAATTTTTTTTATCTTAATATGTATGAATCTTTCGCAGAACAGATATTTCACTAAAATTGAATAGAAGATCTTTTTTCGACGTCGATCACAGGCCTTAGTAATAGCGAAGTAGTCGAAAATCTACGCGCCCACGACTAGACGCGTTCTGGATACTTTTCCTCGGCTTTATCGTGAAATATTTTTTCCTAAGTTTCTATTACCCATATATCTTCTTTATCACTTGTATAATCCTGATATTTCAAACTGAATTCACCTCATTTATTGTATAAGTCGTTTAACGTGACGATTGTTCGATAACAATTTCGAAACTTATCGGTCGACCATTACTTTCGTATATTTTCATCGATTCCTCATAGATCATTGATCTCTTTTATTTTTTCGATAACTGACTGCGAAATTTTGCATAACTGCTCTATATTGTTCGTTCAAGGGATCAAGGGATGAGAAATCCCTGAGTCGGTCGGTCAACGGAAAAACCACATACAGGTACGACGCTGCAGCTTTTTATCAGCCTTGCTAATCGATAGTCTCCAGCAATTTAGCGTGAAAATTAAAAAACACTATCAATTATCTTTCTGCGTAATTATATTTCAAGCAAATTAAGAGTGATATGGTATCAGGCCAGAACTAGCCATATTTGTCAGTGAGGCAGGATGCCAAAGATGGAACTGGGTCACTCTTATCTTTATGCGAATAAATGATTATCACTTATCAGCTCGAGCTCTCGATGCATTTTACAGGTTGTATATCCGGTATAAACCAACGAGCAAAGTTTCGAACTATTTAGATTTGAATTTATTCATCCGCCCTGGGACAAGTCCTCTATAAGGCATCCAAAGGAAAATAAGAAAATGACCATGAGACAGGATGTCGATATGTAGAATAAAACGAACGGTAGTAAGATGAATGCAGGTTATAACTATTTTTAACAAAATTGACAGGTTTGAAAAGTTTGAAAAATGTAATTTCGACTTGTCTCGATATCCGCGATATTCAGTTGCCATTTCGAACAGACCGATATACATATACATATATATATTTTTGTTTTATCAGATAATCTAAACTGAATAATCAAGCTGTACTTACTTCTAGTCATACTTGAACCACAGTCGAAGACGTGCGTGACTATATCCTATAGGTATAGGTCCGATCCAGTCATGTTTAATCTCTAAGGTATTCCTACCGAAGATTAAACCCGATTCTGATAGCAACCTGGTCCCCATTGACATTCACATTTCATCGACAAGAATGAAACAGATCAGACTTTTTATACGTTCGTCTAGATCACAGATGTGAAATATGATTGATGAGATACGTCGATCTAAACCAATTTTCAGATCACCTTGTTATTCGTCAGGATCGGCCATCGTCTCCTCCTGTATGTATACGTAATGGTGCTACAGGTACCAGAGCCGCACTCGTTTTATGTCATAAAATCGATTTGTTTGTCGTGCGAAAAGTGGCACATACCATACTGTTGGGGTTATCATTATACAACTTGGGTCCATCGCATAAGGGGGTTGGGAATCGATCAGTGATTTGGAATTTAGTGGGGGGTCAAGCAATTGCGATGTTGGGAATGCTGTGGATTGATTATTAGGCAAATGCATTCACCAAGCTCTCGTTTATTCTCTTTCCTGGAGTAAACTTCGAGAGAAGGAATCTTGACTGCAATAAACAAGAATCCAAGTAGTTCCATCATCTTCGTTGAATTTTCTCGTTTCTCCTTCCATCTAAGCCTGTATGAAATCATTAAGAAAGTGAGAATCACTCTCATCGCAAAATTATCGTCATTGAATATTCGTACTTTATGATTAAGTGAACGTCCTTCAAGTCGTCGTCGTTGAATTATTTATCTGAAAACTAATTCTGCGGATGAGTATTGAATCACTCGCAGTTGCTATCCATGTATTGTAAGTTCTGAAACCGGGTCACCTATCCGATAGCATAAATAAGAAAATTAAATTGCATGCGATGTAATGCTGCGAAGTGTCGTTTCGCACCGAGGAATCGTGCGTGACCGTCGAAGCAAACGTCGTGCAATTAATGTGACAACTAGACTCCCCTCATCTCTCCTCTTGGCAGCCACATACGCCGTTGGCGTATTGCCGTGTCGACTTGCTTCGAGTTGGTTCACGTCAATGTGACCATGTCGCTGTTGCTAATAATAATGATAATGGTTTACGTTGCTGGGAGAGAGGCGGAGCCAGCGATATTCCTTTCCGTGTTCATCGAGTCATTTCCCTCTTTCCTTCTTTCCTTCTTTCCCCTCTAGTCCTCTCGCCCTCCCTACCAGATCCCCTTTCCCTCGCGACGATCCTCTTCAGTGTCATGTCTTGTCCGCGCATTCACCCACCCGCATACAACCGACATACCTATATATTTAGACCAAGTCCCGCCTCTTCTTTTGTATACTTGTTTCCGAAGAGTAATTCAGCTTCTCTGTCTACATATAGGAGCATGATGCGAATTTAGTGTATTTAGTATTGAGTATCATTTAATATGAGAAAATAAATTTTCAATTTTATTAAAGCCCGGTGTACTCATGTCACGATCGCTAACTAGTTCTGAGACAGTAATTTCTATCGTAGTAAATCGTTAAATGATTAATAACTCGTCGTTAAACATGTCTATGAGGCAATTTCGTATGTTGCTATAGAGAAAGGTATCGTATTAAATTGGTTTTCCGATGCTTCATTGGTATAGGATTAAGGTGCGTGTATATTATTAGGTAGAAAGTTATTGAATAGGGTGAGCGAGGCGTCTAGGTGTCGATAAAGTAATAAATTAAGATTGGTACGTGACGATTTCTGACGAGTATTGTATCAGGCTGTATCCACACAGATTTTATAACGCTTAGGTGTACCTGGGACACGTGTAAGAGACCAAACATCTCGTTTATAGACATTCGGTTTATGTGGAAGGAGGTTTAATCTATCAGCGTTCTCTGTGTAGCGAAAAACTAATTGAAACTCTGTTCATGGTTTGGAAACTGAGGTTTGATGTCAAAACAATCGGAGAAATATCGTGCGATGAATTTAGAAATATTAATCGACGAAGATGAGGAGATTGAGATGGAAAAACCTCTCGATCATCGCAGTGTGTATTAATTGTATAAATTCATCGATTCGCAATCACGTCCTGATCCTTATTATATCATATATTTGGTATGGTAGGTTGATAAATGAAGAGAGCGATTTGTATTATCAAATTACTTAATTTTCCACATGATTTCAGGCGGGAAGCAATCAGCTGACCATCTCAGTCGTTGTTAGGCGATAAAATCTGTTATTCATTTCCTTCTGGTTTTATTTCTTGATTTTTTGGAGCTACTTACGAGCCGATGCTGTGAACATGTACGTATTGAGTACATAGCTGCGCGGAGCAGCAGCCATAGCAGCAGACCGCTAAAATGTAGATTGATCTCTCTTATTGTGTTTGAAACAACAATACGAACAGCGTCACTTGGAAACGCACCGGTTGGCCACAAAAGATTTTAGTTGAACAAACGAGCTAACGTTAATTTCTTATTATATATTGTAAAGCGGGGCAAACGGGGAACGACAGTTGTTTGCGGGTAGACCGAATGATAGGTACGGGAGCTGAAGGCATTGTGACCGCGTCATGTCTCTCTGACTGTTCAATAATGGAATACAACAAATAACGCGAGTTTACAGGACCTGGAACGGTTAAAGCAAAAACCATTAGACAAAAAGAGTAGCTACTGATTATTACGGCTTCGAATCTATGTCGTTATACTACTGCAGGACAGTTTTCTTTCAGATAACTTCCTAACTTTCGTGAAATATATTTTCAAGAGGGAACCGTCTATCCCTTGGGAATGAACAGAAATGAAATGAAATAAAATAAAAGGTGAAACGAGCCTATGGGAACTTGATGAGAACGTAGTGGCGAAGGTCATGGGTTAATTCAAAGGGGGTTTCGTTCCCGCGTTCTGTTATACAAATTCCTTATAGGTACTCTCTGCACTCTCACCCTTAGAGTTGGTAATAATTTGTCAACGAGTACTCAACGGATCTTAATATAATAATCTGTAAGACAAAATCCGTTAAGGCTTGACTCGCGACCCGAGAAAACAATGGACCAGTCTTCTCTGTCTCTCCGTTGGTACGGAGCGAAAGACAATCGATTCTATCGTCGCTATTATGATGTTGGATGTATGGGGTTCTGCCGCGCGTAACAGTACTGCTCCTTGGTCATATAAGGGTGGAAATACGGGAAGAAATATTTTCTTCCAGGTGGAAGAAAATCTACGGTTTGATGCGCACGAAACGATCACTAGAAAACCGCGGACTATGAGATGTGAGTGAATCCCTTGCAGGACCTCCCATTCAGGTGCATCCTATTCAGCCTAATACTCGAACGCAGAATAACCAACCGGAAGTCGAAATGGAGAGGAGACAAAGCCGAGAAACTCGCTTACGCGGACGCGGTACTGCTCTGTGCTGTGTTTCATCGTGCTTTTGTCTTGCTTCCTGAGCGAGGATCGTCGTGAATAAACTGTATGAATAGATCCGATGATCCTGAGGTAGGTCAGGCCTGGTACGGCTCCTTCTACAACTCCGTCATCTCTTTCGTCTTCCTCCGAAACGAGATCCTTTCCAACTAAATCTCGCCTCTTTCTCCGATTCATCTCGATCTCGATCTCATTTTAATAGCTCATTTCATCCCCCCCCGCCAAGCTCCTACACTGTCTGAGACATCCTGCCGTGTCGGGGGCTAACCTAAATTGTCCGATAAAAAAGGACCACGCACACGTGAAAAAAAAAGAAACAAGGGGGTCCACCCCTCTCCGTTTGAACTTTTTCGACGCGTTTGAGGTACTGTAAGAAAAATAAAATTCTGCTATACTGGACTGATTCCCACGAGTACTATTCGTACCTAGCTATGTCATTTTTTTCTATACCAAAAGTTCTGTACCAGAATGTGGAATATTAGCCAAGATATGAGACATGTCATTCTTTCGAGATGGCACGTGCGAAAGATATGTATGCATTGACAGAAGATGAGTCATGGGAACTCTTCACCATTAATTAATATTTTCATTATTACAGAAATTTATGTATACGTGAAGCCGTGAGATTTGTGATTTAATGAAACTGATATCTATTCATTACCGACATCATACATTTGTTCGCCATGAAATAATGGCAAAGAATAGAGCTTGGCAATCCACATCTATGAGAAATAAAAGTTAAGCATAAAGAAGTTGAGTCAGTCGGTATTTCTTATCGTTGTCACGCCTACGATTTGCGTAGTTTGATATACTAATTGAAATCAAGGCGCTAAATATGCTGAACTCAATTCACGTCAGGCTGAGTAACTTGAACGGTAAATGTTCAATAGTACGATGTGGATATAGTATACGGGACCGTGCAGGACACTGGTTTACGCCATAAACAAGTTAGGCACTAAAAACTTCTAGGCAAGTTGTATCAACGATATTTAAATAATAATTATCGCAAGCTTGGGACTTGGGAACACAATACATATATCATCCCTGATTATCAGATATTGTTTCCCATTCCTTTTTCGTTGAAACGTTAATTGAAATCGTTTTTCTTTAGTAAATATCTTACCATTTGGATGTTCAATTTTTTATTAATGCCAATGCGACTGATTAGAATAGACGAAGTTCAAAACTATTTTACAAATTACAGTACTCACGCCTTATACATGTCTAATATTGCTAGAAAAAAAGTTCTGATTTCTGATTTCGATTTTACGTTAACAATCATCAATTTTTTTTTTTTTTTTTTGTTTTCTCACTCGAAGGATAAAGCTTGAGACTTGGGGTGCAGAGAACATTTGAAATTTTAATTACTCCTCGTCCAACCAGATTTAGCGTCTGTAGGTGTAGTGAGCTGATCAATTCCCGTCATTAGTATAAAATACCAACGATTTTTGTTCGGATAACTGCAGCGTATAACAGCCATGCAAATCTGATAAGAAAACTTGGAACAATCACCTTTCTCGTACAATTTTTACCCTTCGTTGTAGTCAGAGGTTGTGTATAGTTACGTGTATAAATCGAGCATATTGAAGCATACTACGGGATTGTAATGTGCACGTGTATGTGTGGAGGTACACATACCTATGTACGTATTTTTAGTCGAGTGGTGGGTACACGTTCCTTGTGCAATTCACGATCCACAATTCCACGCGTCTTCTGTTGCTCCTTTCATAAGCGAGAGGTTTGCGTGCGCAGCGCAGAGCGTGCAATGCGTATAGTGTTTTCTGTTTTCTGTTTTCTGTTTTATGTTTTCTCATTTGTTTTCCCTACGATGGAATGCAATTAGTTCTGAAAACAATCGGTAATCCTAAGAGGCAATGAAACGGAATGGACAGATCGTAGAGTCGAATGGCATCGCGATAGCAGCTTCGATTATAAAAGCTTCAATTCTTTGATGGAACTAGAGGAACCAAGCCAAGTCTGCGTCACTTCTCTTGGTAATTGTTTACGAAATTTCTATACGTCAAACATTGATTATGCCACGCTCCCAGGCTTCTTGGCGGAACCTTAGCCTCAAGTTACGAGATATTAGTGGGCGTAATTTAACGACGACGAGATTTCATAGTTTTAGGAATTTCAAATGTCAATCAGACATATTTATGAACTCTGTTAAATAGTGAATGCGCTGCCGATACGAGGCCTTAAAGGTACCAAAACAATGACTAATTAAAAGAATACGCTCACGCCTATGCCCCGCTCTTTCTCCTTTTTCTGGCCCCTTGATTGATCCATCGCAGAGTTTCCAACAGGCAGGTATACCTATATTATTTCTGTAGCACGAAGGCGTAGGAGCGGACGCACAGCGGGACGAAAGCGACGGACAAGTGTGCGCGGCCCCGTTGTTGGGGTTAAGAGGCACGCTTCGTCGATAAGGCAATATACACCATTGTTTCTCCCCAGCTCGGATAAATTATACAATTAATCATCTAATTAGGCATTCATTTCTCACACGGGGTGATTGAGCTGCATTCACCAAATCTCAATGCCTAATTCCTTCGGAGAAGTGAAAAAAATTCCGAAAATAATTTACTCCTCGCAAAGTCTCGCTGTGCCTTAGGTACTCGGGGATTCCACTTGGTAAGAAAAAAAGGAAATTAAAACAAAAAAAAAAAAAAAAAACGCAATAAAATTACCGGCATTTGGACTGACAGTAAATAAAAATGTTTTTACGGAACTCACGAAGAGTTAATATACTATATCTTGAGTAACTTTATCTCGTGCGCCTGGACACTGGCCTTACGCGTTGCTGCCAATCGTACGCGTTGCCTACTATTATGACTAGAAGAATGGATAACAGCCCTATACGTTTTCTTCGTCCTTTACCAGTTATTTATTTTTTAGTATTACAATTTGAAGAAAATTGAAAAAAAAAGGGAAAAATACGTACCTACCCACATACCCATGTAATTACCGGAGTTACCATCTAGTATGTGAAGAACGTAGTTCGACGGTCAAAAATTGAAAGACTAATGTTTTTCTGGTAGATGCAACCGTTCAAATTGAACGAGACATGGAAATTTTTGATGCCCATTATCTGAATGTGAAATTCTGTGAATTTCGGATTTTTTTATCGAGCCGTTTCTGAGATCATTCGGCGCGTTTGTCGGACCGATGGGCAGACTGAGATCTGTGGAAAAATCTGTTTTTCGAATAATTGAAACCCGAAGACGCGAAGATTCGTCTGAGTTAGAAAAAGTCAGTTTTTACCGGAATCAGGGATGAAAAAAAAGGAAAATTGCTTTTTCGTTATTCGAATATTATTACGCAGCGATGCCGGTGCCACGTGGTGCATCATGCTTCTTCTGCCTGAGTGCATTCGAGTTCCCTTCGTCTGCATGCCGTTCTTTGAGTTCCGTACGTGTATAAAATCGTGGTAATAACAATGACAAATAGTATAGTGAAGCCGGATGACGACAGCCTTTCGCTCTGCCGCTCAAAGCGAGTTATTAAATCTTGGAATCTTCCTTTATATTTCGCGTCTCTTATCGGTACGTCCTGTTCCAGGTGGGTGCAAGCGAGAGAAATAGCTCGTCATCGTTGAAGAGAAAAGGACGCCGATTTGCCGTGACGAACTAGAGACGCGTGCTCACGCATGAGTCCAAGCCCGATTAGCGCGTCTCTGATTGTCTCCGATCTTTCGCGCTTTTTCGCGCTTTTTCGCGGCTCGTACCAAACCCCTCGAACCTCTCAAGCGTAAAACGACCTTGTCCGTTTCAACCGCGAAGAAGAATAAGAATAAGAAGAAGAAAAACGAAGGAAAGCGGGAAAAAAAACTTGCGCGGTATATCGCCTCAGTAATGTAAAGAGTAACTTGAAACTAAGAACGAAATGGTCAGTGCTGAGTGAAGGGCAAGGAAAGATTAGGATTGATTATACAGTAGGCTGGTTGGTGGGTACAGCGTCACATACTCAAACACGTGTCTACTTACGTGCGACCATACATACCAACATATCCTATAAAACCCGGGACAAGCGGTGTACTGGGAAGAAGGTGTAAGTGGTAGACGCGTTCACGCAGGGGCCTGGGGGAAGTTGGTGGTTCGCGTGCCCGTCGCTGGTTTACGACTCTCATTTCCCGCGGCGTCGTTCCACGGCCATGCCACCCCGACCGCCCTGTAGCTGCCCCTAGCTCAGGCGACCGGATCTCAATCACGTTTGCTACCAAACTGGGCCAAAAGTGGATAACAACTAGACTAGATGATGGTTTTCCACCATGCATTGCGCGAGACGCCCATCTAACGTAATCAGTTCAAGATCTACCGTGTTAATTTCATTCCGGATTGTCTGCCGCCGGGTTAATGGAAAGTAAACCTCGCGGGGATTTGACTTGGGTTGCGTGGACAGTGATTAACAGAATCACGGGTTTGTTTCCGTGGCGTTAAGACTTATAAACTCGGATTTCGGAGGGCTGAAAGCTGCCCTGGTCTGCAGTGAGTATAGTGACTGTGGACGGAGGAATGACAGGAACCGCTATCTCGCCGGCCACGCGATATTGTCATCAGGGCGGTGCGCGGAGGGCTCAAGGAAGACGTGATACCATCGCCCTGCATCTACCCCGCCGCAACCCTCGACGAGTAAGACGGTGGTGGCCTTTTGCTGCCACCCCGCGACCCGACGTCTACTACTTCGCCGATACCACCCTTGCGATATAAGCCCGTTATCTTGCACGCGAATTCGTTCAAGACTTCAGGAAAGAAGGCCCTTCGTGGCTAGCTAGGCTGCTGCTAATAAAGAGAACGAATTTACGAATTTAGATTACGGGGCGAAGAAAATGATCACTTCAAATATCTCGTAAAGTGGGAATGTTTCATCAGCGATTTCAATAGTTAATCAGATTCAATTTTAAAGCTCTTAGCCTTTAGCGAGACGGAACCGTTTGTCATTACGCTTGAAGCGTGTCGCTTCCATTCCAGCGGTGCAATAACGGAGAGAGAGAGAGAGACAGAGAGACAGAGAGAGAGAGAGAGAGGTGGAAGCGTTGTTATTCGATCGTAGATTGTGTTTAGACAAGGGAGTAGAAGATTTATCGACGGTCGTCCGAGTTTACGGCTAACTCGGCTCCTCGTTGGAGAGGTCGGAGAAGTCTATGTCTACGACGACCATGACGGGGCGACTGCGAGGAACCATGTATACCTCTAGCTCCTAACTCTCATCAAGATACTCGGCACGACAGTGATGGTGTTTGAATATGTTTGAGAACCGTGACGCCAGACAGCCAATGGAGTTCCATGTAGAGGTCGACGATGTTTCCCTGCACTGGACACGTCTCGGTCCAGGGTGGCGACTTCACTCATATACACCCGCGCGTGAGCGATAAGCATTGAGGACATATATATATATATATATATATATATATATATATATATAGCTCCTAGAGCTACAGGCGGGGTCATAGAACTCGTCGCAAAAGCTCTTGACGGGTCTTCAACCGCGCGAGAGAATTGTAGTCTGCTTTAAAGACCGTTACTTTACTTTTTATCTATTTTACGGTGAGAGCGTCTCATGCCCGAATTATTATCAGAGCATATCGTAGACGCAGAGCTAGTGTGGTAGCCACTACCGCGTACGTCCACCTAGGTACTTGGAGTAAAAAGTGAAGAGTTTAGTTTACGACCCCCTCGGAGATATGTATAGGGGAGTAACGACGCCGGCCAACAATCGAGCCTTTTGTCTTTTTCGTCATCTGGATTCTACGCGTTTGCTGCACCAGTCTCCTCCTCACGAACAATCCTGACAATAGATTTTTTCCGCGTAGCTGTGATCCTTAGACAGCATGTATAGGTGCACCTACCTTGATTCATGACGTGAAAACGAGCACATTGATCAGGCAATTGCGGGAGATTTCCCTCGCAACGTCGATGGCCATGCAGTGTAGACTCAGGGTCGTAAATAAATAGACGTAACATTGGTACGTGACTGAAAACAGAAACAAAATTGTCCCAACTTCCCTCTGTTTACATACTTTTCTGTCACTGTACACTAAAAAAAATATCGTACATACCACTGGAGGTCTCTTATTCCCGCAATCATTGAGACTAGCCAAATACTAAATCCGAATGATGGAATGATGTCATCACGGTTTAACCCCAGCTCGATCCTTGTACTGCAATTGATTTCAAATTATCTTGCTGGCCGAACCTAGGTGACATGTTTATATAACATGTTTTATCGACGTCCGTGTATACCTGCGTATGCAGATTGTAGCATATGTAAAATAACAATTGTTATTATTGGTAAGAATATGAGGAACAGTTTTGATATATGATAGTTGTACTCACCACAGAAACTACTTTAATACGGTGTCGTAAGAGGTTGAATGAAAAATCTCTGTTGTAGGTTCAAATTATACTTTACGAGAACAAGTATTAACCTTCTCGCTCCTATGCCTCGAAAGATTCTCCAAGTTGGAAAGAGAACGAAACGTTTCTTTCAGGTCTGAGTCCAGACTATATATAGATCTCTGAGTCTCTGCTCTGACCGCGGTAGTCTTGGAAACGGGAGACTTTGCGGTTCAAAGAATTCAAACTGCATTATATGTGGAACGCATCTAACATTCGCGATTGTTCCAGATTCCAACGCATCGTGGTCTACGTTGCAACACTTCCATATCCTGTTTTATTCACCTAGAATCTATGTGTCGTTTGAACGGAACCATCGTACCGCGGCGTCCCGGATAGAGGAAGGAATAGGTAAACCAATTACGCTCCGCGGGTGCACAAAGGCTATCGACTGTTAGATACCTGCATACATCGCATATGTGCCAACTTAGATCTAGCTGCAGGCTTTCAGGTCACAGTCATAGCTGTATAGATATACTCGTCTACGCCAGAGCGTGGACGTATTATACCTGGTGGGTTTATTGGGTTGGGTCCAATCCAGTGCAGCCTGCTAGTTGCTACAAGCAATAGGCAATAGCCATAAAGATACCCAGTTAGCGCATGTTTCGCCACTAAACGCCATTCAATTGTCTTGATTCGAGAAGCAAAGGACTCTCCTTCGGCCTCTACCCCTCGGTGTTCTACTGAGCCATCAGTGAGTGGCAAAGCTCTCTCAGATTGTTAGTCGAAAATTAGATCAGTGAGTGTATATTGTCCACGAATATCGATCCCTTTCACTTTTACCGCGATATATAGTTGTGTCCAGTATGAGAGAAAATATCAATTTGACAATGATTCTCGTTTCTTAATTGGATATCGTTGATTCGAAATCCAGGTAAATGTCCAATCAGGCAAATGTCGGAGGTCTGAGCCGTTTAAATCTGCAATCGAAATTTAAGGAGTAATTTTGAAACGCGGAAGCCTTTGGACGCGCACGGTCGCTTTCAATCGGCGTTAAACAGCCAATCGATGAGTTCTAGTTACCGCTAGGCTATTCTTGGAGGTTCCGGAAATTGCTGTAGCTAAGCCTCGATCAGATGTGTTCCACGTCGTTGATATCGATACACGCATCTGTGTGCAACATGTGAAACATCATACTTATAAAAGGAAGACAATGCAGGCTTGAAGCAATTTATTTATTTTTTTTTGTCATTGCGGTAAAAGTATGCTCGCCATAATCGACAGCCAAATAAAATCTGCTCTGTGTCAATTCGGAAGTAATCCGTACTTAGTGTGTCACGTTTTTTATCTTTCAAGTGGCCTTCCTGAGACTTCTGGATCTCGATGGGTTTGCTTCATCGCTTCTAGTTTTGTGGCGGCTAGGTTGCGTCTGTGAGCCACGGGGCCGATTATCCGTACGAACAAACAAATGTGCAGCACCGTTCGATACGGTGCTAAGTAATTTACGAGTTGGAGATGCCCTACACTCTTATCGCTACGGTCTTTGGAGAGTTTGCAGTACGGCATGCTCCTACGGCCTACGCCATCCTTCTGGAGGTGCTCAGAATCATAAGTTACGCAGAGTAGATCGTAGTAAAAATTGTAGTAAATTATTAAACTTTTATCAAAAAGTATACAAGGAGAATTTCCTTTCGCCCATAACATGGGATCTAATTTTCGAACAGATGAAACCCAGTCATATATATGAATATCTGAGCGAAATTCTAAGGCTGTAGCATCGAGCCAGCCAGGTAGACGAGACACGGGGGATGAGGGGAGCGCGCGGTCCAGGCGGTGCTTTCCAAGATCCGAGTTCCCACAGACTTGGGACTCGTTGGCACACAAAAGCTTATCTTCTAAAAGATTCGCGGGCTTCTCGTCCGCGGCACATTCATGCAGGGGCTTGGGAAGCGTCGACGTTCCGATCCACACCCACGCGAGTGTTCTCTCTTCACCCCGTCTTTTTCACCAGCTCTCTTTCTCCCTCACGTTTGTTCTTCAGGCTGGGAACACGAGTCGCGAGACAAAACCAGACGGACGGGTGGCTGAAGCTGGTGGCGCGAATCGGGTTTAGGACTGTGTCAAATGACAGGACTCACTCGGCGAGCGGTACTCGTCGCTGTCCGCGAACCCTGGACAAGCGAATGAGGTCAAAGGTCGCGTGGGAATGAAAAAAACTTCGCGGTGCTCATATATTCTATTCCTTACTTCTCATAATATCATTCGGCATCACGATTCTTCGCCTTATTCCATATGCTCTTCAAAAAGTACTTTACCTCCTGCCTCGAGTTTTTCCATTAATTATAGTACTACATCGGTCAATTACATAACAATTACCCCACTTTTTTTCCTTACCAAAAATTCGATGCTCAAAGTACAGAATTTTCTGAGATTTTCATATGATATATCGTCGTCTCCTCGCCTAATGTCGTAAAAATTTCTTCACGTGTATCTGATGTAGCTGTTTAAATTTTTGGAGATGAATTGCGGTACTCAATATTGAACGGAGTATCTGTGTCAAACAATTTCTGCGTTAATTAACCTACGAAAGTACTTTTTAACTATGATCAACGTTAGGATTGCAACTTATAGCTTTGCGAATGCAACGTCAGTCAGTGTAGTCGAAATGTAGAATAGGTGTTAATAATGAGGCCCACCATAAGCAGACTCCGGTTCGAACCTCCCATTAATGATATTGAGATCCGAGCCGCTTTATAGTTTCCGAGACTCAAGAAATGACACTTTGCACTTTAAAAAACCGCAATAAAGTATAGTATACGGAATTTCCTGCATTTTTTCAAGGACCACGTTACCACTGATGTGAAGAGCTGCAAGTGCCACAGCTAACGTATTTCGTTGGTCTAACATGAAATAAAAGATGAAGTTTATGTATGTATACCTACTAGGATCTTTCGCGACGACTTTAAGCGAGAGTGTGTACCTATCTGGAGAAAATTTTAACTCTGAAAGCAAGATGAGTCCCGAAGCAGGCATCGCGCGGTATTTTTCGAAGATAAAAGCGAGCCAGCTGAAGAGTCATTACACGCCGAATTCCGCGTACATTTAACTTTGCTTCTTAGCTCTCGGTCCGTCTCGGCATTTCTTTAATTTGTTGTTTATGTGCAAGGTGTGAAGTCCCATAATCAGAGCCACCCATGTGGCCAGTTCGCCTATGCGCTTGGTGAAGCGTTGATTTTCGCACGGCCAGACAAACCGCCGAACGGACGGATGGACCGATGGACGGATGGACTACGGACATGTGCGGATTCTTAGAGGACATATGCGGGACGTTACGTAATTGTAAACCACGGAGGATGTGGGCGGGTGCGTCCCCAAGACAGAACTCCCAGAGTCCTACTTTTGCTAGCGGTTGATCTGAGCTCGACTAATCGACCGGTTAGTTCGCTTAGCTAAAGCTGGGCTAACTTTGTCATGGCAGATGTTAGGTGACGTAGTTTTCTCGGCTAGTTAGCCACCGAGTTGTTATCTGACCATCGTTAGGAGCTTCCGGAAAATACGGTTAAACTTCTACGCCACACCTCCAACCTTACGCGAGATATATGTATCAACGATTTCATTTCCGTTTAGAGTTTACAGAATCCCATGAGAATGATAAAATATATCTTTGAGAAATCGCTATCGATATATTCATTCGATCAGCGAAATAAAATGGCACATCTCTTGGGAAAGTTAGCAATTATACTGACTACAGAATGTAGTTTGGTACTAATCTGCCATATAGCCATGATTACAAAGGTCAGAGGGTACACGTCGGGCGATAACTCGGATGTATTCTAGAAAACTAACGCGTCCTCTACCATTACCAGGAGATTTAGTCAATGGATGGCAACGGGCGAACATGTGTGAAATTAGCTTAATCTCTCGGCTCCGATGACAATAGAGATACAACCATACATCGTGTCCGATGTACGGGACATCGCCTCTACACGGGTGTCAAATCTCACCCCATCGACACTACGTACTGTCCCCGCGTAAATACATTAGGGGATGATCCTCACAGTGGCGTAGACCGCGAAGGAACTTATCCTGCATAAATCGCTCTCGGTTTAGGTTCGACGATCAACAATCACGTAACCAAAAATGATGCTTTTGTCATTGGCGGATGTTCTATTCATCATTTTCTCAAATGACGGATGATTATAGGTTTCGGTTTTTACCTAGTTTGTATTATTTCAGTTCTCATTCGCCCATATGTTTCGTTTAGACAATGAAAATTCAGAGTAAAAACCGCTTGATAACAAAACCACAGGTTTGTGAGATCGGAATAATCTGTGCATTCCGACTGCCCCGTGTTCGAATTTATCGAGATAAAAATTCGACGCCATTGTAGTAGAGATATCGGGGAAACAGCTTCACAATGAACCAGCTGGCGCGTGCTGGGGTTGTAACCCCTAATGTAGTTATATAGTGTAGTTTCTAACGCACACGCGTTTATAGCTAAGGCAAACAATGAGCTTTCCTGGGAGTGTGGAGTTCGATGTGCGTGGACGTGGATGCCTCAACGTTTTGTTGTCGTGGTTCCCGCGTCACTGCACCCATCGTGGTTCGTCGTCGTCCATTGCCCGTAAATTCTTTATTTGCGAAGTAACGTGCAACATGTGTACAATTCGGAAGTTAACGCGAGTTCTGAACCGACTAATTGAGTCGTTGGTTCACAATAGCAGGGCGTTCAATGTTCCGAAGATAATTCAAGGTCGCGACTCGAGCTCAAATTGCACTTTGCACTTTTTAGGAATGATTGTGATAAGAGATTGAAGAAATGTCACCCAGTACATTTTTCTCATTAATTTCTCTTCACCTCAGGCATACATCTCGAATAATCTAAAACTGATGATCTAAATGGAAGCATAAACCAATTCATGAAATTCTTCAGGGTCCTGAAGATCTTGTGAACCTTAGTGGGCCTCATGTATTGTGCCTAGACTCCCCCGCTCCCAGCCTAGGCAACCCCAACGTCATGATTAAGTAATAAAACATTTAGATCCCTCGCGACCCCAAACTGAAAAACATCCCTCTGGCTCTTTTATGGTCTGTCTTTATCCCACCCTATCTTTCTCTCTTTGCACTGTTTGCTGCGGGCTGCTCTGTGACTTCCCTGTACTAACACGCGGGTACATACGCATACTCTCACATACGGGAGGGCGTGACAACAGATGCAGCGCAGCGTAGCTATCTACCCTTACCGTTCCGTACTACTGAGCTTCGAACCTAGAGATTTTTTAGATCGCAGATACTGCGCATTATGTGACTGGTTCTATGGATGATGTATCAGATATCGTATATGGTTAGCAAGTAATTGGCCCAATTGAGTTCTACCGGTGTATACCTACTGTATCTCGTCAGAATCTACGCAGCTTGGTTATACTCTAGTCATTGGCGCGTTTTTTAGTCTTCTTTAGTTTTGCACAATGAAAGTATCGCAACAATACGAAGAGAGACTGTCTCTTCGTTGAAAGACTCACTTGGTAGTTGCGAACCGTTATGGAATCGCGAAGAACTCATGCGCCCTTTACTTATTACGTGCCTATCCTTAAGAGGATTTCAAACTCGAGCAGATTACAACGTGTAGATCGCGTGCAGTCGAACAATGTCCCTCCGCTCGGCTTATGCGTCCGGAAGTTGATTTATCGAACGGTATTCGTGGCTGCTTTGGATTGCGAACAATTCAAGTTATTTCGTTTGTCGGCTATCTTCACCCTCGCAGGAAAGTAGTCTGGTTAGCAAAATGGGTGAGTATAGATATGCATGGCATAACTGCTGAGTCTACAAGGTTTTGTCTCGATATCCCGTACAAATTGCACCACGATTACGTGAAGGCCCGAGTCTGCACGCTTCAATCGTTGAAAACACGCCAAGTATAGATAATAGACGGACTTTTCGCCAAACTAAACACACTCTTCTAGTTTGAGAAAGTATATCCTGGTTCCAAATTCCGCCTCTCATCTTTAACCAGGGACGATTAATTCATTGAACAAATAATTCCGGGTATAATGGCTACTGATGTAAACGATTGCCAGAGAAATAAGGTAGGTATACTATACGTGATTAGTCTTCGACGGCAACCCCATTATACAGGAAGACACGTGCCGACCTCGTCAGCCCCTCTGGGAAACACTCCCATGCCTGGGCATGTCTCACATATACCATATTCATTCAGCTACCCTGTAATGCTGAGGAAAGGATCTAAATGCATGACGTTTAACGACACTCAGGGTGTGTGGAACACGGGTTATAGTTTACGGGGAGATATGGGATTTCGGAAAAATGTTAATTACTGAAAAATGATGACCGATTTTTGCGTTCCTGATCTCTTTTCGAGTAGCGGTAATAAGAATTGTCGCAGAGAGGACCCGGTGCTTTCTGCAGGGTAGCTTAGGGGCGTTGAGGGTCTTGGAAGGCGTATATTTCTTTTTCAAATTTTTACCGTTACGTGTTCGCGTAACGTACGCTGTTGGGTTCCGCTAAGGATTCGAAGGCGTAACTCAAGTGGCATCTGACCTCGTATAGAATGTCAAGTTATAATATGAATAGAATCGTATTATAGTAACGGCACGCGACGTTCGGCTCACCTACACGAGAAGTAAGTAGATATGCCCTGCTTGTATGCATCTGCATGCCGCTGGGTGAACCGAAAAATATAACACGCGGAGCAGGGAGCGAATAGCAAAAAAGTATGGAATGGAAGGAATGAGAATAAAAGAAGTAAATTAAAGGGAAGAAAATTGTCGACTAGCTATCAAAAATAAATCCGACTAGGATAGCGCAATGGATTTCGTTCGAGGTGGCTTAAGGAGCACGCGAACGTATCCGACAATAACCGTGATTGGTTCGCTCGAGCGAATTGCTTTTAACCCAGCAAATCCTTCTCTTCTTGAGTCGACTCGCCCAAGTCAATAACAGAAATACACCCCGAGAAGAGTTTTACGGAAATATAATCAACAGATACTAGATATAGTGGCGTGAGCCGGCAGCCCCGTAGCGTCACTTCCCCTGCAGAGATAGACTGACGCATAATTTCCGGTTTCGGAGGATCCATCGATCAAACACTTCGCTTGATGAGTGCCTAGTCTAGAAGTTAGCTACTAATCGTAAGACGCAACCGGTCTACGAACTGATATCAAGATATGAATAGTCTTTTTCACATCCTGCACCGTAAAAATATTTATTTATTTTACTGGCAACCATTTTCGAATAGTAAACTTATAACCCTGTCCTCACTTCGTCGCTGAAAATTGAAGAACAAAAATGAACAAAATTGCTGTTTACTGGAGTCGTCGAAATTTGAAACTCACGCAGTAAAAGTAGATTAGATAAAAGATTTCATCATCAATATTGGCCATTGATGATCTTTGGTCGGTATTTATTTGGAACCCTTTGATGGACGACCTCCCGTACCAAAAGTCTGCTATGGTTTCAAGTTGCCCCATAAAGAACCGTGGAGATCGCAAACCTGAGCTTCTGTGTCACCGAGGGAGCTGGCGGTCGTCTTTGCATGCCGTAGCTTCATTTCACGCCTGCTTGCGTGAGACGATCCCCGGGACCCGGAGGGCGAGTCGTCAGGCTTAAGAGACCCAAAATCTCCGAGAACTTTCGAAAAAAAGTTCCAGTTTTAATATAAATCATGAGTGTTATGACCGCCTCCTTGTGTCTAACTCTGGTAAAATATATTCATATATGTGACGGTAGTTCGTAGTACTGACTTGTAATAAAGAGAACAGATAAAACGGTGAGTATAGAAATGAGAAGTGAAACAAGAAAGACAGGAGTTTTTTTCGCATCGAAGATATCGTCATTCTTGGCTGTCAAATTCAGATAAAAAATGTTGAACAATTGTTCCGCGGATCATTTTGAACAATATTTCAATGTGAGAGTAACTCAAAATTTCTGTATCGGTAAAGATAATGAGAATTTTTAGAAATTAGAGTGTCCACCAATCTGGGTCATGGGCAAGATTTTCGATAGAAGTAATGTGTGGTCCACCGTATAGTCAGATAAGCACGGCGCTGTGATGTCGGTCCCACGAGCCCTTTTACTCATTTATCTGTAACGGAAGAAGAAAGAAGGAAGCCGGTATCGCTGACAATGAGTGTTCATATACGTCTCCCAGGGCTTGAGACCAGCTTTTTCATTTCCATTTCCATGAACATCTCCATGGTTATTATCAATCTTATTTCTGTACATGATTGACGACTAACTATACACGAGAAAAGTTCGATCTTGAGGAAACAGCGATTAACTAAAATATAATCAAGTCGCATAGCCTAATTCAGCCTTACATAATAATTATTAAAGTATCATTAAAGTTTTCAGTAGTCTCTAAGACCGAATGCCTCCGAGATTAGGAGCTCTGGTATTGTTTTAAGACATCAGATGCTATCTGGCGAATCGGGATTAGGTGACAGTCTTTATCTGCTCGGGGATAAACGGAATTGATCCTAGTAATGAACCGCGAGTCGGTTTACTTCCTTCCTTCTTTAGCGGAAGCGCATAAACGTATATAAATATATTTATACGTGTATATATATAGGTATAAGTTTCAGCTGTAAGAGAAAGAGGAGCGACCTCATACGCAGTTTACTTTTGCGTGTTATCTCGCGCTGTCTGCCGTTTGTTTAGACTGCCGGCTTGTCTTGACACCAGGAACATCCCGATCCCACGCCATGCAGGTGGCCGTACAGACAAGATTAGAGTCTCTTCCCAAGGGTGTGTAAAGGAGAATAAGAGGATGGAGGAATAGTGAAATATCAAAGCTAATTTAGGCCTTATCACAAAACCAGAAAAAACTATGGAATAAAAAAATAAATAAATAAAAAAATTAATAACTCATATCCTACGTGTGATGATGTAAGGTTTCTTTCGAGTGGCGCTGATACCCTGCAAAATCTTCATATGGTTTGAAGACTGAGGCGTGAGAACCGAGTGCCATCCACTGTCACTCAGTCATTATCATATCTTCACTCATTAACGCCACCGCATGATACCCGTTTACGTATCGCAGATACCAAAGTAGAAGCTGCTGGCTAGGATACATGTAATTAACCATCAAGGGACTTGCGTCTGCGGTTCGATTCATCGTGTGCAGAGTGATACCGACGTATTAACGGTATTAGCGTTATTAGTTATAGATATATAAAGCATTGATCAGTTGAAGTTATTAGCAGCTAATCCGTATTAAATTTTAGCTTAATTTTATCTGTCTGACATTTCGCTTGCACGTCAAATGGGTTTTGATCGTTTGATACGAGCGAATGCAGGAAAGATTTTTACGACTCATAATATTAGACGGATGAGAAGCCCGCTATTACACCATGGGAAGAATACGATAGTCGTTCGTACGAAACGCGTTACACAAACTGTTTACGAAAAGATTATTTTATAACATAAGATCTGTATCACAAGCTAGATACGAGGATATATATCTGGCTATTAATTTCTCACAACAGAGCTTACGCGTTACCAACACATTTTAACTCGCCGAAATGATAATGGTGCGATGATACAACGATACGTATTTGGTCCGAATAGATAGCCGGCAATATTTCGGTCGGGAGGAGTTGGGTGCAGTTTGTCTGTCACCTCGCGAAAACTTTAGTCGATCCATATGGATCAGTTCGAGTTATATATATTATTTATTTATTTTTTTTTTTCGACTGTTTTCTGTACACCTGATAACTGCAAGTATCAAATAATTGGGATCAACTTACTGGAGGTCTTCTATGTATATTCATCAAATCAAAGAACAACTACTGATTGGACATATATTTTTCGAATAAAACTATGATTTTCAAAAAACCACGTGAGTAGTTTAAAAATTGAATACAATTCCCTTCGGAATAACTATCAGATTTTCGATACGTCAATGTAATCGCACAGGTGTTAATTGAAATGAGCGAATTTTCACTGTTAGATTATTTTTTAGTTTGAAGAACGAAGTAATGCCTGACTCGATACATACTTCGAAACGATAAATAAGTAATTAGGAATACTGGGTATTTAGCTGCGTATAAATAGCTCCAGGAAACGGATACTTCTTCGAACTGGTGGATTTCTAATTAAAGACTAACCGACTATAAGGTGGAAATATTGGAAAAAAAAAAAAATAGTTTGTAGGGACGGACCCTTTCCAGATAGGAACTGTTCAAAATTAGCCATTCTGGTAGCAGATTTGAGCCAACGTCAGGGCCGTCAGATTAGTGAAATCTACAGTGCGGCAATTGCCATTAAATAATTTTTCGATCGTGTTGAAGAAATGTTGAATTCTTTAAAATTATGTGAAACATTGGCATCAGTTTTAAAATTGTCCCAAAATTTTTGGAAAATCGATCTTACTAAAAAATTTTGCGTCGAATATTCTCTCCACGTTTTATTGTAAGTTTTTGATAAGTAGTTTATCAGTGCAAGGAAATGTCCCCATCCCGTGACACAATTATCTCCACTTCGCAAATTGGATATTATAAACGATCGGTTCAATTATGTTGTTATCATAATTTCGCGAAATCGAGTACCAGCCGCCGAGAGGGTGGGGGTTTCATTTCTTCATTCAATAGACAGACTGGAAATCCCTGAATGAAACAGAATCAATAATCTCAGTGAATCTAGCAGCAGGAATGGGGAATAGGAGTCGATTATGGGTTTATACTTGCCGTTTATCATGCATTTCTTCATAGCTAATTGATTATGGTTAGTGATTAAAATCTAGCTCAAAGTCTTGATCTAAATGCAACTAAATTATCTCCACAGTTATTCGACCAATTAAAGCTCTCGGTTTATCCTGAAAATATTTCTGGAAATTGAAATTACGTGCTAATCGATATTTGCTGGATTTTTCCAACACGTGAGTCGGAAAGATAGCATCGCATTGTACGATACCATGAATGCAGTTACAATAAACTTCGCGAATTCGCTGAATCAATCTGCTTCAATTCTGACCTAAAAAAAATTATTTCACCCAAGTGATCGATTAAAATGTGTTGTTCCTATGGTTGAAATCTGCAGCTATAGAAAAGTTAGACATTCTCAATTCGCGTTATAATTTGATGTTCTTAGGTGCGAGACTAACCGAACTAATTTTCATTTACAAAGCGACTCGATGAAGAATTAGTTTGCTTACCGATAGTAGCACCGAATAAATTTGTCGTGTGTATTATCGTACCAAATACGGCATAGTCATGAAATAGAGAGGACGTATTATCTGTATCAACAAGAACTCAGTTAATTAAAATTTCGCGACATGTACAACGAATGTCAATCTTGATGACCGGCAGTAATCATTGAAAATGCCGTGGATAAATACAATAATCAGTTATCACCTCACGGATAATAATCATAAAATGAATGCAATCACGTAATAAATTTAGAGTGTGGAAAAATCTTGTTTCAACACATAGTTATTAGAGATTCACAGATAATAGTTCGGTCTAGGAATAGCAAGTGGTACGATAGAAATCGGATATCTTCATCGCCTAATCAAACTCGAATTTCATTTGAGGACAATTTTTCAAAGTTTTCCGTAAATGTAAGGGGTGCTTAGAGAAAGCATTCCGCTGACGTAGTGTGAAGGGGACGTGCCTACGTGGTTACGTACTATACACTACATAATTACGTTCATAAAAAAGTACGAAAGATAATCTGAAGATGTGGAAGTGGCGCAAGGGGCTTGACGCGATATCACTTATCTGACAGAACCATACCTTTCAGATCAAGTGAGTCAATTTTTGAACGGCCAGATGATCAGATAGCCCGAAATTCATAGATAAGATAAAGCAGAAGTGCCCGAATCAGGAAGTCTTGATGATCCACTAATTAAGTTGCGGGGCTATAAGGCGATATCTCAAAATTTCGATTAGGTAATGATGAGGGTTTATCGGTAGAGTGGGCGCGGTGTGTGTACTATTTTTGTATAGATTGGTGACACGCGAATCACGAGGAACAATAACAAGAGTTTATCGACAAACCAGATCCCTAATCAGTACTATACTTTTATTGCATTGAGAATTATTTCCAAAACACATATGGAAAAGTAGCTATACCATTTTTTAGACAATCATGTGTCTTCGCTTACCAAACGTCGCAATACACCGAAAGAACTAACATTATAATACCGAATATACATCTGTACCAGATAACGAGAACAAAATAGAAGCCGAAGTTTATCGGTGACTAGATGTCAATTGCAGAATACGCGATGCATTCTGCACGCAGCATGCAGCCGTATGTATATGCGTACGTGCGTATAGTGGGTTCCCAGGTTAATCAACCGGTATGAAAATCCAACGTATGTTAGATACGTGTCTTGATTTGTGTGGACATACGATGAGTTGACGGATCACTATCGCCTCTATTTACTGATAAAAACACCGAGTTGATTGCGAAATTTCCGCACCATTGTTAGGTACCGTTGAAATCAAAAATTTTTCAATTTTGAGAAAATAGGTGATTAGAAGTTTATCCCACAAAACAAAATTACGTTGGTAAAAAATTTCCGCCTGACCATACACGCGGAAGAAAAACGAAATACAAAAATTAGTTTCGTCTCGAAGAAAACCTATCGAATGAATCATTGAGCTTTTATCCGTATGAAGGTTTTTAGCAATTCGGTGTAATTTCGCCAGGTGTTTCATTTCCCTCGAGCCGGTGAGCCTATCGTAAACGATCGTAGGTACGAAATATTTGGGATGTGTATTGATAACGAGAGACAAGGAGAACGAGAGATAGGTAATCTATGGAGGGGAGATGTACGACTGCCGGGCTGTCGATCGTTGAAATGATTGCTAGATGGTTGGATCATTCGATCCGTCTCGGGTATCGAAACATCGATCATTACTCACCTATCGTCTTATCAACGAAATTTCGAAGGCAATCGGCACTGACATTCCACTGCGATGCTCGTGATATACGATTAAACAGAATTATCCTTCCTAAAACTCATCTTCCCACAATCATTTCATTTTCAATATTTGTATGGACTTAAAAAAAAAAAACGCCTTGAATCGAGTAAGTATAAATTAATGCATTGATGCACGAGAGAGCGACATTGAATATCTGCCTTGACAGATAGATATGAGAACTTAATTGATGAGTATGGCTTTAGGGTCTGAAAAACATATTAAGATACTGACAAGATAATTTTTACCCAATCGTTCAACGTTTATCAAGCTAGTCAATTAATCATTTATTGAATAAAAAATTGAATAAGATTTCGTAAATGGCTCTGAGTCTTCACGTTGTCATGATCGGAAGGTAAACCGCTACATAGGACGTAAAATATTACGATAATATCCAACCGCAGGTAAAACGAAACTCGATCAAGCATTTACGCTACTTTACACTTACTCATTCTTCTTCAAGCTCTTATGTGTGCTTATGGGCATAAAGGAGTTATGTCTCACCAATGTAATATAAGAGGTAATAGGTCATATCTCGATCTACGATAAAATAGAAGAAAAATTATTAATAGTCGTTTTTTTTTTTTGTGGACTCAAAAATATCTCGACCAATTCTAGTACCCATCGTATCCTTGGAGGGTAGGCACACCTGGCGATATACCATTTCGTCAACTTATATCGTGCTCAATTCGGTTACGAAAAATCAAACACGTCGCGTCGCATCGTTGAGATTAGTATCGCTGTATTGAGAGCAGCGTAAGCGACGCTTCACCCTCATTCAACTTCCGGACTTTTCCTTCCCAGGAGGCAGGCGCGTACCTCTCTTGAATCCGAATCGAATGAATATAACTGGGTACTCGTAGAGTAGAGGCAGGCACGGGGCCTAAAGACCGACGATCAAGGACCTCGGTCTCCGCAGCTACTAGCTGGGGCGTTGGCGATGGGACGTCGGGACGTCGGGACGTCGAGGGAGAAAAATGAGTGAAATCCATTAGAGGGGATTCTGCGATCGGGTGCGGGGGCGCGGGATTTGGGGTCACTGTCGATACACGCGCTGCCTTCGCCGTAGAATCGCTTCGCTGTTGTCATAATCCACCGATAACTACGTCACGTGCATCGCTAATGCGTTTTCCAACTTTTTTACGACAACCGAGACGTAGTACTCGCGAATGGAAAGAATCACGGGCTCAACCCTCATACAAATACCATGTTTATATCCCGGACGCGTCTCCATGACGTCTGATTTTTAACGTAGAAACGAATGACTCCCGATTTCCAATCTTTTTTCATAAACATAACGATTTTTAATTTCATGCAGGGTGTATTCACTGTCAAATGAAGAAACCCAACTGAAACTGGACTGAATCTCGATGGTCCCACGGTTCAAAAATATTTTCAAAAAAATAAAGATCGGCGAAAAGTCGTTTTTCTCAATAAAATATTTATAAAACGTAGATTTTTAATCAGAATAACGTAGTTCAGTATGAAACGATTGAGACACATATGAAGTACATTCTCTCATTAAATGTTGGAAGTCTTTTCGACGATGACGCATTTGGGTTTGTGCTCTGAATCCTGATGTTAATTTAAAGACGATACATGCTATAAATCAGAACAATACGTGCCAATTATCGAGTTCATATAAATGGCTCCACTCCTCAAGATCTGAAGTTTACAGTCTGGATGTCCAGCACTGAAAAGTACTATTACACGTACAAAGAGTTCACTGTTTTTCTTCTCGTTGATTTAAATATACGCGTGACATGCGTTATGTCTAGCTGTAACACAGAGAAGTAGTTATATCCCATACATCATGCAATATTTACCTACGGTATATATACTAAATAATTTGTTAATATAAAGAGTGATATAAAAGTACTGAGAAGGATGGCGAAAATTGGGGTATACCTATGTGGGGTGTAAAACAAAAACAAACATAACATATGCGCAGGAATCGGTAACAATCGGCAACGATTTAACAGTGTAAGACAATCAAATTAAATCAGTTCAGTGCATTCGAATTCGATAGTATTATTGTATAGAGGGTACCTACATATATATAATATATATATGGCTACGTACGCCCCCTATTTCACCGACCATTATCGAATTGCTTCAACGATTGCGCCTCTCCCTCTTCCTCTTCCTCTCCCTCTCCACTTTCCTCCGTATCCTAATACACACGCACTGAGGGGTGTTTGGACATGTGGTCACGTGCTACTATACTACCCTCGGACTCTCGATTGCCGCGACTCGTTTGTCTGGTAATGCGCGAATTGTGAGGTCGTTCTTGAAACAAAAACTCTCGCTAAGGGTGCCATCTGTCAGCGGGGGTCAGTTAAAAGAGCATCCGCGTGGCACGTCGTCTAGGTCCTCCGCATCGCGGTCCTCATCTCTCGTTTAACCCCATATTCACGCATGAATGGTAACGTCCTCATGTATGAGGTAGGTACCGACATGTATACGTGCATCATCTCTGTACCCAAGAAGTACCTACTCCTCGTGTGAGCGTCCCGCATATAACAGCGCAATATACTCCACTAGTACTAGACCAGGCGGGGGTGCCGAAGTAGTATATAGTCGGGGGTGAAACGAACGGTGGTTGTACTCGCGGTGGCCTGGCTCGGGCTCGGGGTCGGGGCAAGCGGATCCTAGCAATTACACGCCCTGAAGTGCTCTTGCGGACGGATCCCCATTAGGGGTGAAGACGGGGAATACGGGGGTGTACCAGGGAATAGGAGGTAACCCGTGGGTTACAGGGAAGCTCACTTATCCGAGGGTATCGCGCCTGTGTCTTTTCAAATTTTTCAAACGGTTCGCCGGAGCTAAACTTGAGTTGACCGATTTCGTGATGATGTGTTCTAAACTTTGATATGCCGATAGATCGAGCTCAGTTTTATCTAAATATTGTTTCATTCGATTACTCGGTGAAATATCGAAAGATGATCATCAGATTGCGGCTGGAAATCCCGGTTTCATTCAAACTTATAATACCGCATATAACGTTGAAGCAGATTGATATATCCATAAGGAATAGTCCGTTTTACAACGAAACATAATACAGAACCGACCTATGCAATGCATAATGCCGTGATAGGGAGTCATGTATGCAGTTAGGTATTCGCAAGCTATTGACCCCTATGGCTAACGATCGAATTCGAGGCTTATGGAGAAAACAATTATACCAGAATGGCACCGAACCGGTATGAAATCTTGGTATTTCAAATATTCTCACAACCAGTCAAGCAGTTTTCACCATAACCTGCACTAGGAACTAATTATCGGTAATTATCGATCGCATTTCGATACACGCTAATTGAAAGAGGAAAAAATGGTCCAACGAATGCAACCGCTGCAGTATTTTCAGCTTCGATTTAGTATGAATTTTACCTGATCTGATATGATACATTCTGTACTATATACACAAGAGCGGATCATTGATCACTTTTAATCAAGATGGTATTGGTTGAGGGTGAAAGAAGCAGAGTTCATTTATCACTAGCGTGACCACTAGCCCGTTGATCTATTGACATCTGGATGTGTTTCTGTCGTTCTTGTTATCCAAAGAAAGTTTTCAATCCTTGAAGTCCGCCTCCTATATACGCGTATTAAATATATCATTAAGAGAGGGTTGATGGTTGTTTTCTGCATCAAAAATCAAACAGATTTCTCATGATTTCTCCCTAAATTTTCATAGAAATTAACGACGTCAAAAAAATCGTTGATCAAAAGGCATATATCGGCAAAATTGAACCGATTTCCTTGCAGCCTTTGGTTTTGTTATTAAATAAACAAACAGTTGTCACATCTTTCGATAATTTCTACGTCATATTTTCTTCACCGAGTAATACAAAGTAATATTTCTAAGCAATATTATAATCTCTCGGTCTCGGCGTCTATCGCATAAATAAATTGTTGACCGTAGCGTTTTACTTAATCTTGAACAAAACAGTTATTTCTATCGATATACTTCTCCAAGGAAAAGATTTCACTTATCACTAAAGTGTTGGGGAATTATAGTTATGTGGGATAATTGGCTTGACTCGCTTATCATATTCGTTTTTTTTTTTTTTTTTGATATCGTGGCGTCTTTTTTTTTTCACAGGCATATGAAAACTTACTCTCGGCGAATGGAAACGCGCGAAGAAAGTCACTTCCGGTGGCGTTGTACTTCCTTACGAGTTTCCCTGATAGCGCTCATGTGAAATCGTGATAATTATTACCAAATTCGAGTTTGGATATTCAGCAAATTCTCGCGATCCGAAACTATTGGTTTCCCGGTTGTGACATAGGGCGGAGTACTGGGTACCAAGAGCCATCTAAATGACAGGATTTGATCAAAGGGCATACGGCGTTTGATGTCTAGTGCAAGCGGCGCGAGTTTCACACGTCAGTTGTACCCTAAATTCGAATCTAAAACCGAGGCGTCGATATGGCTGAATCAACGAACCGTTTAGAGGTGTAAAGTTAGTCATTCAAGCAAGCGATCGAGCAGTAAGTCGATAATTATCGTTTTTTTTTTTTTTAATGAGGTTACAATTTTCGGCAACGTAATAGATTTTTTTTTCTTTTTGGCTACCTTAATCTCGATCGGTTTGATTTTACACAGGATTTTAATGACCGTAAATTAATCACTGATCCTTCGACGAGTAGTCATTATCAAGGCTAATAATCGCGTATAAAAATATGTGGAAAAATAATTCTATTCAGATTTCGTACAATAACCACACAGATTCGCTTTCACAATAATTAATGGTAACGTTTATATTGGCTTGAATATTGATACGCCCGGAGCGAATTTTGTGCCAAAACCAGTGGCCGGCTGTGGGCGTAATCTAAACGCGCCAAACACAGTGTGCGTGCAAACAATGAAAAAAAAAAAAAAGAAATAAAACCATGAAAAAAAAACAATCGAAATTGTAACAATATCTCGCTAGAACGAAATGGCAGCTCAATGAAAGGCCGTATATGTAGTACGCACTCATGCGAATATAGTGTATGTGTATATGTATAGAAGCAGGAGACCCGATGGTGCAGGGTAGTTGTAGCAAAACCAGAGGCACTAGTTGTAACAGGACAGCGTGCAAATATTAGTGCATTAACAATGCAGACTAATTATGTTTTCGTTCGAACGTAGCTTCCGTAAGCCTTGGACCTGCCTCTGCACATTCTCCATTGTAATCCAAGCCGCAGTACACAGCCGCAGGCGGAATGGCTCGACCGTTAAATTAATTTTATCTCACATCTATGAATTAGCATCGAATTGGTCCAATAGCCAAATCAGAGCATGCAATGCAACGCACCGCAATGCAAGTATGCCTGCTTGCGTAACTTGGAACTTTACGCAGAAGGCATAATAGGCTACTCATTTGTCTTTGTTGTGTAGGATAGTATAGTGTCACTATACTCACTTTTTGCTGCTATATGCCTGACTTTATGAACGTTAGAAGATGCATGGATTTCAAACTTCCGACAGCGTTTAAATTTGATTTTCATTAGCTCGTAGCCTGAAGTTATTTGGATGGAACAGTGCTACTCATCCTGCCCCAGTGTATACTTAAATTATTGGCAGTGGAGGTTGAAAGTCGAAAGATAACCCCTGCGTCGTGTTCACCCCTTGGTTCGCGCGGGGTCGGAAACCCCGAGCGAATCTAGGAAGGGGAACAGATGTTTTTGAGCGTAAGCCAACGTCGTAATCTATGTTGCACACCGTTGTAATTAGGGACAAATTGTTTCCCCCAAAAAGTTATTCTCGTATCTTGGATCGGACGCACATCGGTCTTATATTAGACATAACTAAAAGTATGGTATAGTCTGAAATATGATAAAAGTTTCGTCAAGCTTCGGGCGAGAATCACCGCTCGAACACTCGGAGTAAAATATCGAATCAAAGAGCGTTGGACTCCGCGAGATTTCTAAGCGAAATAAAACTTTAGTAGAATAGAGTTACGGCCAGAGAAGCGGAGCGAGACCTGGCCAGGCGAGGCGAGGAGAGAAGAGGAGAGAAATCCAATCAACCGTTCGCGATCGCACGCCCCCGCAGTAAACAAGAGCAACAAAAGACTGACCATTTCGGCCTCAGCCCCGCTTCATTCTTCGCGGGAGCCAGAAGCGCCCGCGAGATAAGTAAACTTTAAACTTTAAAGCAGAGCCACTTACGCGATAGCGATCCAAGTCGTTCGCTACCAGCCACTGGCAGAACCGTCCGAATGGAAATAGCGAATCGAGTCAACATCCCCGGGTTATTTCGTGGACTCTCTTTCTCGTTTCTTTTTCTTTTTTTTTTTATTTCATTTCGCCGATGATGCGATGCCCCGAGATTCAGTTCGGCAGTAACATCCCTCATTCGGACAATCGTCCGCGAGTTTCACTCCACTCTAAGCTTAGATAAGGAAGCGATATCCGAATCAGTCGCTCGATCACAAGGACACAGAAAGCACGCCGGCTATTCAGCCATCGAATAATAGAGTGTGATTCTATTCAATTCGGAATAGAAGATCGAACTTAGCATAGAGGTTTGTGGAGGGGTTGTTCCTGGGGCTGCGGGGGGTGGCTAGCATCTGGGAATCAAATATCTTAGATTTAACGGTATAAAGGTTTACCCGAAGGAATCCTGAATCCCGGAAGAAATCGAGATAATTGACGGACAGTCTAAAGGGTGCGAGAAAAGTCAGCCACTAGCTCGACCTTTTCGATTTCGGTTCTTCTTGTTTTTTGTATGTTTTTTTTTTTTCTTTTTCATCCTCTCCGGGGTTTTTACCGCTGTTATATTCCTTCTTTTTGAATTTTTTCAAAGGGGGATGAGATCCCGTCTTGAAGTATCGGGACAACCCCAAAATTTTCTGTTCATTGTCTGCGGTTAACCCATCTCCGATATTTTTCAATTTCCGATTAAAATTTGACAATAGAGAAATTACGCGTTCTGAAAGGCGTGAGAAATTGGTGAAGGCTAAACTCAGCGCGAATTTTTGCACCTTGTTGCCTCCAGCGATGCAATAAGCGCGGGACATCGAAGATCCATAATTCACCCGTAATTGGCTGGGGATTGTTAGACCTCTCGACTTTTTTCGCTCGCCTTAGTTTCTAATTTACTTTTGATAAGTGTCACACTCACGACCCGCGGAGAAGAACCGAGGGACGAGCTAGCTGCATTTGGACGGGTGGGCTCGGGTGGGTTGGGGCGAAAGTCAAACCCGAAAAAATAATGAAACCCATAAATAACTGATGGGAATCGAAGTGTACCCGAGCTACTAGAACCGGCAACTTTCGAAACAAAGGGATTCAATTTCGATGCCAACTCCAAACAAATGCGCATCAAATATGAATCAAGGATACAAAGTTGGGGATGACGCCCCGGATCGGGCTGGAACAAAATTCATGGCTGCCAAGGGTTCGTGACTTCTCGATATCATGCCGATTATGAATATTAGTTTAAAATTTGGATGTATGACTGGCAGGACGTCTCCTCGACAGTTCCAAGAGCTCCACGTAACGATAATCTTATCTCACGCAATAACAGCAAAAGCCGTCAAGTATGTCACGGTGGCGATTAGTTTCCCACCGTGTCTCAACATCTGCATGGAAAATATGTCACTTCGCGAAGAGATATTATTATTCGATCGAAAACTCATTGTATTTCGAGAACCATGAAAGTCAAGTTCATTTCTGATGACAAACAGAAAATGAAAAAAAAAAGTTGGGAAAAAATAATCTCGCATCTTTCTCATTCGCGGAGTAGACAGGTGATTAATAAACCTGACGATTCCTTATTTCGCAAGTGATTTCATCCCCCTCAAACCCGGCTAAAAACATCGTAATTATAGCCTCCCGCACCCTGGAGAGAAGACTGAAAATTTTATTCAAGAAGTGTGGAAGAATCGTTCTCTGGCTATCCATATCTATCAATACAGTTATGTTTAGGCAGTAACTCACGAAGCTAAGAGCGATAAAGTTCGAAAATCTAGTCATAGTTTTTGGAGATAAACAAAGCGACCGGAAACGTAATGAAAATAGAAAACTCCTTGCGGGCAGACGTCTGAATCGTATATAAACGTACATATACGTGTATATGTACAAAGATGTGTGTATATGAAAGTATAAAAACGGAGGCAGGCTGCGATCGATTCCTCGGGGGGTTGGCAGGGGTAAGCTACGCGAACGGAGTCTTCCGTTACGTCTTCACCTTCCGGTGACTTCCGGTGGCTCGACGACCGGACAATGAGAATACGGCACACGCGGCGCCCGACAATTCCGTCTCGAGTTGCACCAGGCGGGGGTTCGGGATCTCCCTAAACCCCCCTTCGCGCGGTGGAAGCACATTAGCAACGCTTTAAAGGCACTAGACTATAAAGCAGCGCGAACGAACTCGACTCGACAAATTATAGACTTCTCCTGCGCGTCCGTTACTCAGTCATCTGCTTACAAATGAGCTTGCAGCATGCGCAGCCGTGTAGGAAAGAGATCGAGAGAAAGAGAGAGAAAATGCAATCGAGCGAGGGTTGGGGAGAAGGAGGCATTCGTTGATATGAATGTCTCTCTTTGTCTGTGTGAACAATCGCTTTGGGGCAGATCAAGGAGCCACTGAGTCGAGATTTAGACCGGCGTGGCGTACCGGAGCGAAAGATTGTTTAGTGACTTTGAGAGATTTTTTTTTCTCATTTTTCATTCTTAAGAACACTATGCCATCGTTCGGCTAGACCAAGGACCGAGTACTTCGGATTTTTAAGCGCCATCGCCAACGTATATATGAATGTACTTGCTTTTGAGAACGGTTAACGGTCGATTGGGTTGTCATCGCGCCTTCGATTCCATACTTTGACGGTTCAAAACTGGTCTTAGATCACGGTCACAGTTTTGTCATTTAACCCGGAATCATTCCCCCGTTCTTCTCGAGTATTTCATTCCGATCTTCTCACCGGAGCACCTGCTGTCAAAATTTTCAAGAACTTTTCATTCCGTACATCAAGTTCTTTCTAGGTCGCAGGTAGTACTTCCTAGTGGTTCCTGGATATATACAGATCTCAATCGGTTCGTATTGAAGGGATTTTCAACGACGTCTTCACCCCACTTGATCGGATTCTTATTTTCCGCAATTAGTCATCCCTTTCGAACTGAAAAATAGAAATATTTTGTCCCCTCATCGCATCGCGAGTATATCTGATCGTACGCACGCAAGCTCAGAGTTCCGATCTCATTGTGCAGTTTGCGGTTCTAAAGCGTGTGAGATTATTTGTGAATGTTATTTTCCGCGAAGGAGAGTAAACTCGAAAATGAAATTTCATTTTCGAATTCCATGGCCCAACAGCGAGCTTATATTCAGTCTATTTATCTGTTCGGGAATATCCTTTGACCGCGTCAGTCACACGCCTGTAAAATTGCTTCACAGCTGCAGCCCCGCGAGCTCCCGCAAGCGCCGCGACGCGCTTGTACACAGGAGACAATTTGGGGTGTGAAAAATATTAATAACGGTGTTGCAGTAAGGGATGAAGGAAGGAAGGAAGGGCTTCGGCCTTGGTAAGGGAACACGACCCGCGGGGGTGGCAAGTGTTTCTGTCAGTTTAATAGCTTCTCGCCCCACTTTTCCCACTGATCCACCGCCTTCACCCTACAAGCTACAGCCTACAACCACTACGCTTGTATAGGTACCATCTAACAGCGTCGTCACTCCGAAGTGTCAAAAGTTGCGCTCAGCGCAGGCGGGGTCTGCTGGGATCTGATAACCCTTTGATATTCGGTTTACTACATGCCTGGTTCCACCTACGCCAATAGTTTTTTTCCGTCGCTCAATTGCCTCAACTCTTGACCGTATGAATGCGTGGGGCTATTCGTAGCGCGAAGAAAATCAAAATATCACTGAGATATGACCGTAGTCGACACAAAAGATCGTATTACGGTATTGAGCGGGTGGCTGCTCGTGATATTAGGACATTTTACGGTACGGTATAAATCAGGACAAAAATATTACGGTATATAGGGGTTGGTGGGAGGGAGCCGGCCCGAGCTTTCGGTGGCTGCAGAGAGCACTGGGTCATAAAGAATGATATAACTACGCGACACATGTCCTTCGCGTTGGAAATACACTTGCCACCGTGCGTGCCTCAGTTATGAGCATTTCGCGAAGTAAAATGAAGATTTGTTTGAGGTCTCCTTTTTTTTTTTCCTCTTTATACCTACCTCTCGTTTCTTCCGACTTTCCGCCCACTTCCTACGGTATTTTAAACATTTCTTTATTTGTTTTTTTTTCTCACTCTCTCTTTTTTCTCATGACCGGTGAACCAACGCCATTACGATTCAGGACGTTCGCTTTTCATAATTTCGTACGAAATATAATAACAGAAAAAATACGTCTTTCGGTTATTTGAAAACGAACAAAGCACATTTCTTCCTTTCCTTCTTCTTCTTTTTTTTTTTTTTCTTTTCCCTTTTTCTTTCTCAGGATATTCAAACGCCTATGGTTTCAGTAACGATTCGTCACTCGGCGAATATATTTCGACGAATATATTTCGACGAAATATCGTTTCGAATTCATATCTTTAAAATTCAGTCCGGTCCGCAGTTTTACACACGAGACTCGTGTGAAAGTCGGAGTTTTTCTATTACTTTTTAAAAGTCTTATCTTTCTATAGGATTTTTTGTATTTATAAAACGGAATTTTCATGCAGTATAGGAAATTTTGTGGAAAAAAAAATCCGATTATTTGATAAAAAAAAAAAATTTTTTTTTACTGAATAAAAGAAGGAATATCGTTTTTCCTTTTTTTTTTCTCTTTCTTTTTCCCAGTTCACCAAGAATAGATGTAAACGAGATACTGACGGCTCGTAACCGCAACGAGTCCGAACATTTCAGCCGCGAGGTCCTTGACAGAGGAGTGCGCGCCCCGTGTCAGGAGTCACGTTGAGTGGGGGTCGTCGGTTGGGTCGCGAAGGCCACCGGAGGCAAACAGTGGAATTCTTGATTGCCTCCTTGGCTATACTGACCGTGAGTTGACGTGGGCACCCCTCTCTAATAATATTGAAAAGCCACTTTTCAATCGAGGGCTCTCTCTCACAGAAAGGAAAAAAAATGAAAGTAAAACTTCCGGTCGTGCAGTTCGTTGGTTCCTTGAGCTATTCACCAGTGGTCATCGACTTGCGACGTCTTATACGTTGCGAGAATCTAACATGGCGCTAGATTCGTCGCCACACTTTGACGCTAATTATTAGATAACAGTTTAGGAAAACCAGTAACTAATCATCAGAATTATCGTCGTTACATATGTGGTTAGTCGAAACCGTCGTATAGACTTCTCAATTTCACTTTTTCCTAGTCACGGATTTTTACGAACTAAATACATCTTATGAGCAATAGAACAAGGAAATCAGCAGCCTGTGCAGGACTAGCAATGAAGATAAAGTGAAAGAAGTTTGAATCGATCGATAGAAAAGGATAGCGATCGAGTTCGATATAGCGCTAAATTTCGAAGTTTTCTCATACGTCCGAGTGCGAACTTTTGGGGTAAACTTTATCTTCAACGGTATAATAGATTTCGAAAATGTGTATTGAAAATGTCGTGGATATTCTTGCTTGACAGCAACAAACAGAGAAATTATTTAAGTGTCGATTTTCTTTCTAGAATATTTGAGAATAAGAAGGAATGAAATATTTGCGAAAACAAATGAACTCTTCGAGGAATTCGTCGAGCAAAAAGAAATTGTGAAAAATTTATTCGGGTAATAATCATCCACCATAAATTATCGAAAATCTAGGTAATGACTTATCTGAGTTCTTACCAGGCAATGATTCATCTCAGTCTAACTGATATAATGAGGAAAGACAACGACAGGATGAAAAATTGCTAATGTTCTTCCTGGTCCCTGACACTTGAATTTTGAAAATTTTTCTCGAGTCCCATACGAGTTTTCGAACAAAACCCACCTCCTCCTATCAAGAATCGATTTATGAATAATTTGAACGATCCCGAGTCTCCTGAAAATCTGAACTCCGGAATATTTGTCGAAGCTGGGCGACGGTCGAGACTATAAAAGGTACGTTACGTGGTTCGCGTACATTACCCATAACGTGATACCCCGTCAGCGGTACGTAACACATCCCCTAGAAACGTGTTGGTACATCCGTGTGCATCCCTACAGAGAAAATCTTCCCGGGGTCGAATAAGAGGGACGGATACGTATTACGTATTAACAGTAGTAGCCGGGTGTAGGAGCGCGTAATAAGCATCCAGTAGCCATAAAGCATTGATTCTTTCTCACTCGACTCTCTCCGTCCGTCTTCGTCCCTCTTATCATCATCTAGGTTGGGAGGCCAGGTCGAGGTCTCTCCCCCTGGTCCCAGGTCCCAGTTCTCCGTCTCGTGCGCCTCGTAACCGCCAAGATACGTGGTCCAGCACGAGGCGTCCGTCTCTCTCTGTGACAGGGGATGCTGCGGTTGTGGTGGGAGAAAACGCGATAGGGGTGGCTCCGCCTGCGAACCAACCAGAATCGAGGATCGCCCGGGTTTGCCACTCCCAGGAATTGTTCCGGCTCCCCCAGGAACCGTGACATCCTCTTCTCAACAGATTTCGGATTCTCTAGTCTGCTAAGAGCCAGCTGACACGGCGCAGCTCGCGTACCATACAGAGGGACGGGTTCTGCGTGACTCGTCTTTACAATCATTACACGACCACCCCCGGCGCGGCGAACTCATACCCGTAGTATATATATATCGCAGTGATGAATAGCGTTATGTTTTTTGTTAAGACTTTGTAGCCTAACAAGTTCGTGAAATGTTTGTGACCGTTTGATACATTAAGGAAAAACAGGCGAAGTTTTTCTTTCGAGTTTTCTCAGTTTTGTTTTTTTTTTTTTCTTTTTACAACAAAAAATTTTTTACCTCAGTGACATGTGTTGACATTGTGACCTTGGTGAACTCGTAGAGAAAAAATTTCTTGATGAAGGGCCTAGGCTCTAGCTCGCCCATGGTTGACTTCAAAGTGAGCGGTGGTGAGTTGATCGTGATTGTAATTTATACCTTTTTATTATTTTTCGAGAAAATGATACCCGGGGAGTAATCGATTACGATTAATGGTTCGCCTCAAACGAAATAGAATATCTGACGGTTATCAAACGCCTGATTAATCTGTTTCGCACAATTCTCATGTCACATGTGTCGCTCCGGAGTGTTGAATAAGAACGAAGTTATACCAACGTTGCGGCGTTGCCTGTGCGTATACCAGACTAATTAGACTACAGATAATGAGATTTAAAATAATTCTTATAATCTGAAAGCTGCGTCGTTGTTACAAAAACCGCAAAGGCGTGTTCATTTAATCACGTTATATCTAACATAGTTATTGTTATATGAAATATAAACACGATTTTATAAGGTGATTGATATCAACGAATTCACCTACCCCAGTCGGGAGCCAACATCATTGAACAATAATCGCAAACACCCGTAAAATATCATTTGACAAGTGATCTCTTAATACGATAGCTGATGAGATTAGATAGATAATTGTACTAGAGCCAAAAAATGTCAACCACACCATCCTTATACAAATATAAATCACTGTATTCTTCCGTTGAAGATACAGGCGTAAAACTTGCTACTAAAAAACTCGTAATAGTATTTGATTGTAACGATGCCGGTGGTCTTGGTTGTGCTGCAGGATCGCGGTATCACCAGGACGTCCTGTAGTAAACGCGGTTAAATTGTGGTTACGAGCTCGTGTGACCACGGCGGGTGCAATCTCTCTTCGATACGCTTGTTTTTACCAATTATTTAATTAATTGTCTCGAGTTATCCAGAGTGGGTTGAGCTTACGATAGCCCTGCTCTTTATACCAGTGTAGTAACATATACGAAGCTTCCGCCGTTACCGCGGAACTTCACTGCCTGTAGTGGTGAAGCTTGACCAGAAATAATGTAATGATAGCGTGGGCGTTGGGGATATATTTATAAATATATCCCTAAGACTTATGGGAAATATTTCGTCAAAATTTTACTACTACTCATCCCTTTGGTATATCTGTAATATGAATATACAATGCATGTCCCACCTATCGGATACACTTCCCACGTAGGTAGGTATGTGTAAGTATTTTAGATAATAAAACTTTCTCAAGCTCTAATCCTCTCTCGCTACTTACCATTCATAATCAACAAAGCTATCAACCGCCTCTCAAGGAACAGTGCAGTGCAGTGCAGTGCAGTGCAACGCAGATGATGCGACGCAGTATCAACATTTGACAAAGTGCGCTAATGAGTAAAGTAAAATAAAGTAAAGTATATCAGGGTGGCGGAAAAGTTTATATCTAGACACACTGCGGTCAAGTGTTGCGTGTTGGACTGAACTTGTATGTACATATAGTAGATCAGGAGTCAAAGACCCCTAAGCGTTTCTAAATATTGTTATAACATTGAGAGGAACTATGGTACACTGTTGTGATAGCGGTGTACCAAACCCCGAGAGCATGCCGATTGACGCATCGTCAAGGATCAGCCCTCGTCTTTACGATGTCGCACTTGTGCCTTGGCTGATCCTACAAAACTACTAACCCCTGTTTACTCTAGCGATTAGGATAGTCCGCGAAATAGTCCCCACCGAGTGGCAGAGGTATTATTTTTCCCAGTGATGATCATGTCGAGTTTTTATTTCGACTCCCACGTCTAAATACCGGAGAGGCAGTTGGTCGATAGTGAATTTTCATACTTTAGGGTGATTTTTCATCGCGTTAATAACGATGTATTTTGAGACAGGGGCGAGGGGGTCCTTTTGTGAGATGGGGTCGTTGTGGGGCGTGTCGGCTACAACAGAACTCAACATATTTCACAATACTCTATGCGCCCTTGAGACGTCACGGAAACAATTATCGCAACGCCAACATATTTATTAGGGATTTTATACGCGGAATATTGCAGAGGGAATCGAATTTCAACTCGCTGACTGAATATTTTTTTTCATTTTTTTTTCAATTTTTTTAATTCCTTTTGCTATTGATTAGATCGAACGGTACATATATCACATACCTACTTATATATACATCCGGAGTGAAAGAAATAAACGATTATTATCGACGAAGCAGAACTTTTATCTCAAACTAAGATGCGGTATTATAACACGATTCCCTAGTCCAGGTCCGAATCTAAGAGAACGGAAACACCTGCTGCCCGAAAGAGCGGACCGGGAACAACCGATTCCTATCTAATGCGTAATCGCCGTCGTATCTTCGCGCCTATTATCTAACGTATTTGCTTAGTTGTCAATTCCCGGGACAGTTTGCTTAGGATTCGATTGCACAGGTTGTTCTAGGTGAAAAGATACAAGTATACCACCACCACCTCCGTCGTATGATCGTGTAGTATTCCTATAATGCGTTTATGTGTTGATGTGCAAACGTACGTCGGGGGGATGCAAGAGAGACCGGGTAAAGATGTGGATGTTGATGGGGTCCTGGGTGGCCGCGACGGAGAGGGAACGACATAGAGAGCGTAACAGTTTGTTTGAGATAAAAAGATACGGCACGTATATCTCTCAATTCGGCGATAAGTTCTCTATTAAACGGTGCGTCGTATCCGGCCTTGCCTTCTACAAACAAATCCAGATACGAACTCTAGGTAGTGAGAATTAGCTGGCCTTGGGTTCTCGGCCGCTAAAGTCAGTCCTTATAGTCCCATTCAAGACAAGACGGGAAGTGAGGACTGCACGCATCAAAACCGCCGACTCTAACGGCCAATAAAAATAACGAAACTAAATCTTATCGCGCCAAACATTCTTAGCAGGTTCGGGTGTCAGGGTGACTCGTTGCCCCAAGATATCTCGCTCACAGACCTCATGCTTTCACGTATACGTGCATACATACCTATACACGTACACAGCATCCGCGATGTGTGTCTAGGATCTAGGACCTTATAAAGAGTCGTATAAAATGGGGAAAAGATGCGCAAATAATGCTGATGTGCCGATAAGACCGAGGGTACGATTTTTTATCCCGCAGTAACCAACGTGTGGGAAAAAATGTTCACCAAACTTCAGATTCAGTAGCGAGCGGCCCACAACTCCTTTATTCTAATCTATTTGAATTTTCGATTTTTTTTTCCCCATGTTTCAGGAAGTAGCGACGAGGGCGAGACAGCCGGTGGTACTGGCGGGGGTGGAGGTCCTGGAGGCGAGGATACGGACCTTGAGGAAAATTCGGTGCGGCCAAACAGCAACCCCATATATCGTGACCTGAAACCACTCCACGCAACGAGTGCTCACGACGTTCCACAGGACTATCCGCAAACCACGACAGCTTACCAGCAGGAATTCAACCCCGCTGCAATGGAAAGACCCACCTATGAGAAACAGGCACAACAACCCTTGGTCAGAGAGGATGAACTCAAGCCTTGGGGCTACGATAAAACAGACCGTAAAGACTACGCGAGAACTCCTGAAGTCTACCGTGGAGAATTCCGTGAGTTTTATTTCCAATTAATTTGCATTTTCCGCGACTTGATCATCCGGATCACTCATAATCTCCTCTCTCTGTTTTACACAGGTGATATTATGAAGCAGGAACCTCGCGCGATGAAAGAAACGCCATTAAGAGAGTGGGTGTCCCCGGTTCCGGAAGTGGAGGTTGGTCGATCACCGCTGAGCGGACCACAGGTTAGAGCGCGAAGAGACATCGCGAGGGGTGCTAGATTTGGGCCGTTTTTTGGCAAATGGACCAGCGAACCATTGAACCCACATTACGCATGGGAGGTAAGTAGCTTGGTGGTTTATTTTATGCTGATTGAAGGACATGGCTGAAATAAATTTCCCTTCCGATAAGTCGTATCTGTGAGAGATTAGAATTGTCCAAAATGTGGGGAATTCACACGCGAATCTGACGCGGCAGATATCATTTCGATGGGATGCATCGAACCGTTTTGAAAGATGATCGATCTGTTTATGGTAGAGATTCCCCAGGAATACCCGCGGAGCTTGGCTCTAGGAAACTACGAGGAGACTTGGGTCCGTGTCCTACTGTTATAATCCTCGGTATTATCCGACAGATGCCGACGACAGAGTAGTCGTCACCAAGCTACGACTGACATTCAACCACCTGGCCAGACCGAGGTGTCATCTATACTGACGGATCTGTCAATTGTAGCTACCCTCGCCCTGGTCTTCGATACCTTCCTTAACTCGCCGATTCCAATAGCAGATAGGTTTAATGTTGGTATTGAAGCGCGCCCGAATAGTCACTCTGGGATGCACAACGTCCCATTCGTATCTACACACTGAAACCTACGCAAACCGTATAGAGATATATCTTTGTATCTGTCGGAGGGAAATCATCTGTTACAGTAGTCCCGCATCAGGACGTCACCGGTGCATAGAAATTTTCTTTAAAATCAAACAAAATCCCAATTTCTTACGCAGCATTAAATTCTTTGCTGGATTATTCGCGCTCGCAGATTCTCCGTGTGTCTTTATCCACAGATACCCGCATTGACTTCAATATGCGGTTCGGTATTTGAAAAGAGCAGGTTTCTCTTGCTACGAAATTGAAATTTCATCGGATAAATTAGAGCAACCGTAGAACACCCAACACCGCAATCGTACCGATGTTCTGGTTTGATGTCAACAGTTTTCCACATTTCATAACCGCGGTTCTTTGGTAATAGTAGCCACACATTGACGCACATCCGGGACAATCGGTTCTTCCATGAAATTAACGGAATCTATTTTAAACCGCGATAGAACGGCATCGATGCTCCGGAAATGGTTATTTCCCGATAAACTGAAGGAAGTTCTTGGAAAATCAGCTGACTGATGGACTGCTTATCTCAAGGCGCCTTGAATGATACTTTTTATATTCAGAATTTGAATTCCCGGAATTATTAGTACGCAAATAGATGAGGAATTTTTATTTTTCACTCCACATATTCGCCTCTAAATTTTCTAATTTCTGTGTTGAAATGTCATAAATTTAATTCTGCTTGGATGTAGAATGGCAAGCATCGTATCCGGCGAATAGTCGATGTCCAATTCTCTCAGCCAACTAACTGCGGGGGTGATAGATATGATAGTAGAAAGGGGCGCATGTCGTAGTGACAAAATGTAAATGACGCCATCCGTCTCTTGGATACAAAAAGCTGACGGTCGTCCGGCCAACTGTCGACTGGCGATTACTGAGATCGATTAAATCCAACTACCGAACTACCCTGTGCAGCTACCCCTTCGTTTCATCAGCCAATCCGTCAACCCCATGAGCGCGCGTACGTTGGTAGGCTATATAGTCAGTCCGCGAATTCTCACGCAACCGATTTTCCCAAATTCTGTCAAGAAAAACACGGTGTTTGTCTCGCCTTCCGTTGCACCCCACTCGTAGAGAAGGTATATACAGGCACTTTAATCCTTTTCTCGAATTCCAAAAATAGTCTAAAGCTCTCGAGTAGAATGTGAAAAAAAAAAAAAAAAAACGGAGGTAAAAAGAAGGAAAAAAAAAATTGAAGACGGATAGAAAAAACGTATCACCCCAATAAAAATTTGATCGATCCGGGATATTCACCCCTAAAATTTTTGCTATGTTTATTCATAGCTAACCCAAATCATCGGAATGTGAAAAAAAAAAAAGAAAAAAATCCTAGCCGATAGATCCGCGCGATGAGGCATTGTGAACGGTGGGTTCTGGTTGTATTACAGCGAGGTATCACCCTACCTGCGTCAAACGATCGCTTTGGGGTTGGTTTAGAGGGTGAACATCCCTCCAACCACTCTTCAAAAAAGAGAAAGAGAGAGAAAAAAAAGAGCCAAAAGGGAAATGAGGAGAGGGGGTTATCCACTTTTTCGGAGATGTTTAGCGCAGTGACGCGTAATCAGGGAGTGTGGTGTGCCACTACGGCAACTAAGCCAATCTTCCGCTTAGTCGTTCGGGTGTAAATTCACCCTCCCTGTTCTTTGGTCTTTCTCAATGCGCATCAAACGATGCCCAATTTAGCAAGTAAAAAAAAAATAAAAAAACCGAAAAGAAAATCGAGTACACGTCAAAGTGACCAACCCTCCCACGCGGCTGATTTAAATAAAATATCGACGGGTCTGTCATACTAGTGAATTTTCCTCTCAACCCGGCGAATCGAATCAAGAGTCAATTTTATCAATCGTCATGTCACCAGCCAAACAAATAATTTGATCTCAGGTCTTTTAGATTAAAACAGCGACAATGATTAGGATGACGATAAGGCTAGATTACGGGAAGGATAGAGTCAATCGATTGATTCAATACGCGTTTGATTTAATTTCTTGATATTTCCGACCAGCTCGGTAAGATATTACCATAAATTTCGACTGGGGTGATTTTTTGAACCGTAGACAGCTTCTCGAACCTAGTTCTGACATATTGGATAGCGGTTTCTTCCGCGCCACTACTTTCTGACCAAAGGGGCCAAAGACTGGCTGAGGGAAAAACGGTTGTTTTTCATAAGCCACACGCGTCTACTTTTTTGCCAAATCGTGCGGAAGCCCAGCGAACGTGCGACTGTGGATGACGAATTGAATAAGCGAAGGACCACAGTTTCGACACAAAGCTACAGCGTGCTGAAGTGTTGACGAATTCTGAAAGACGTGGTCGTTCGTTCGTAAATTGGGAAATTAGACAATGAAGAGGTGGACATTGTCCAGTCGTTAGGGCGTCGCAACGCCCCGGAAGTCTCGAACAATTTCTACCAGAACTTGGATTGAAATTCTCAGTTGCCTTAACCTAGAGTGATTGGCAGTCGATGCAGTGCGGTTTTGTCAAATTTCAAATCGATTCTTAAGTTAGGAATTACCGAGTCCTTCGTAGCTCGGTTCTCAAGGAGTAGAGTTACGTCAATTGTGGACACACGCATACCCAATACCTGCCATTTAATGCGGGGTTGAAAACCACCAGCAATATGCTAGGCATCGAGGTGTTCCATATTCAAATTTTAGATCGGCTAGAATCGGCAGGAAACAAGTGACAATCAAAGCCGCGGGGATCTTTATTGTCAGCTCGTCATGTCCCCGTGACAAGCCGCCGCGAACCTTTGTCCCAAAAATACTCGAGGCCGATGGTCATCTTTGCTGGGCCTATGGTCAAGCCAAGAAACGACCCACGAACTTCTACTAGACTATATGCGAGGTCGAGCACGGAACCTGCGCACGACCCTGGCAAAAATAAAAAATTTAGAACCGACTATAGCCCCAGGGGTTGTGCAGGACCCGTGACAAAGTTCGACAAAACGATGTATGCACTACCTAGCATATATTATGTACATAAAACTGGCCCTTTTTCGCGCGGGACTTTTGGGACCGGCTTTTCTTGATTGACACCTTAGTCGTCCGCGAGTATCCTTTGTATTATGTTAATACAGATATGATACCTTCTTTCCTACTTATAATACCGGCTAACGCTCATATTTTGACATTTAAATTTACTCGCAACAAGTCGATCCCGCTGATCTCACCCCTTCCAGGATCTGCCTTAGATGCTCCAAAAATAGAGAGAGACTGTAGACAAATTTACGTACTTGTTCTCATCCCCATCAAACGTTTTCAGCCCCGCATATGGCCGGCTAAGAGGGAATCCTTTCTTAATAACTCGGGGTGGAACGGGCCGCGTGACAAATCGCAGGGTCGGTAAATTTTCCGACTAGGACAGTCGTAAGAGACACGTGTTACCTAGTTACAAGCTGACCCCGTCGGTTCAAACTCATCGTCATCTAGCACAAGGCTCCCCATCGGTTCCCTCACTTTTACTCCGAATCCCGTCTACAGTTGAACGAAGGAAGGAAGCCGTTCGCGACGTTCCTCACCCGCGACTTAATTGAACTTGTTCCGAACTCATAACGAGAAGTCGACCAAGTGCGTCGGTTATAATTTACGGAAAACAATCCTGGTTCCTTTGATGTCGTTCATTGATTATACCGCGATTCATCTTACGGCAACGACGCTTCACGGCCATCGTACGTGTCATAAAGCAACTGTAATTTCGCATTAACCTAAATAATAATAATATGAACAACTATTCAAGTCCCTCTTCAAATAACAGAAATATTTAGGCCAATTGATCCCAGGCTCTGGCTCGCTTGTTCGGATTTAAGTTGTTTCCGGGATACAATAGAGACCTAATCTGGTTGTGCCAGTGGCCCTAGAAGGCATTACCTGAACCTGGTGCAGGTATGTACACACAGGAACGCGTTCTGGCCCTCGAGCCATCGGCGCCCCCGCACAATTGTGTATTTTGGGCTATTGCCCTGCATAAATTAAAAGGTTTGGCCCCAGGAGCTAGCAGCTAGACTCCGGTACGCTACCCCTGAGTAGTATGGATACAAATTCTTGTTTGATTGTCTTGTTAAATAGGAAAACTTGTATTTCACCGAGTGCGGTAGGTATGCGTGGTTACATGGATAATTTAAACAGCGGAATCCGTTGGTTGTTCTTCCTGCGCAACATGCGTAGTCGGTACGTGTTCCCACATTGATTTCGTATAGATCAGGCAAGCGAATATCACGTCGAAAACATCCACGCAGTTCATGCAACCGAAGGAAAAACAATTTTCCCAAAAATTTTCTGGCAAATAAGCATCTAATGATCGATCATAAGAAGCTGGAGCTGACGCGCCTTGGCCATAATTTATACCGTTAGATACAACGAGGGTAGCTTCACCGAGGGAAGCCCCGGTCGCCGGCTATCGAGGGGGTGGCATGGGTGGCATCTGCTGCGCGTTAGACACGGGTCAAAGGGCACCACCGTCCATCACTTTATGTCATTACGCTTTCAGTCCCGGGCCAGAGTCAACTGGGTCAAGTACGGACCCGTAGACCAAACTTCCGAAGATGGAAATGGAAAAAGGTATCCATGTACGTTACCCGGCATTCTATCCTTTAACAGAGCTCCCGTTTCAATTTCCTTCCGTGCAATTTCATTTAATTGGAAAATATCACTACTCAAATTATGTTACGAGCTGCTTGACTCTGTACCGCCTATATTCTCAACCGGCGGGCTGCTAGCTCACTCAATAGTCAATTATCATCCCCTAAATTACGGGCTGTTTACGACTTGGCTTTGCAGAAGTGAAGTGGGGTTTGCGATTCTCTTCCTCTCTCCCTCTCTCTCACTCTCTCTTCAAGTTACTCGACACGTTGAAGTTTGGCGTCATCTTTCCTTAATCTCCGTAGCACTAAGACCGGCAAGGTGACTGACTGAGCGCGAGTATCCATGTGACCCAGGCTTCCTTGTCCAACAACCCGGCTTTAATTAATCCTTAATTAATTTCAAGGATTCAGAGCTGCAGAGAAGTTCGTATAAATTTATCGCCGGTGTAACACTATACACCCATATACGTAACCCGTTCGTTTATAGTCTGGGGAGCATCTCGCACTGAGAGGCAACAATCTCTGCAAACGTAATTGCGATCGATATACCGATAAACTCTCGCTCAAAATGACACAGAGAATCGTTTTATACGAGTGGCTAGGGTCTCTCACGAGGGCATCACCCGTGGGGAAGAACCTGGAGCTACTCCTAGCACAACCGCTGTGACGTTAAAAGCGTTTTTGCGTTAGCCATCGCCGGGATATCATCTCCATCGATCGGTTATTCATAACTTTTGATACGACCGCTCCCTTACGGGCCTGGGACCGGAATCTGGGAAAACGACAGATGCTCTATGTCACAAGTTGCCAAATCTATGCACTGGCGAAGACAATATCGTCGTCTTTTTACGTGGGCGTGTCTCTTCTACAGTTTACGACCTCGGGTTATAATTACCCGTTGAATTAAGGAGGGTTGTTTGCCGTTGAGGGCGAAGCTGTAAATACCGAAAGTTCAGCCTTCTGCTTATCCCATAAATAATCAAACTTCGTGGATAAAGAAAGCAACGATTTTATATAAATTATTTCTTTCTCCAACTGTAACTCGGAAACTGCATAGATATGTGAAATTCTCAATCTTCCCGAGTTCTTTTTTTCTTCGATATAAGCCCTAACGGCCTGACATTTTTCACTTCATCTTCAAGCATTTCATCTACCAATTTTGTGGATATAATCACGTATTCCGTACATGACAGAGCCCAATTTCAAACTTGATTAGTACCAATATGTGAAGTACTATTTTGACCATTTTGGAATGACCAGTTACGATCCTAAAAATCATTTTTCCGTTCATTTTGTTTCTAAGTCCATTTCTACTACCTCATAGTTGCGGAAAGAGAAAGTAGCGCGAGATTAAGATCGAGGCCCGCATCCTCTTGGTGAAGTACAAAAATTCACTGCTTGAGAGAACGTTAGTGATCATGGTGAATACCCATTGAGGTATTCCGTTTGTCTGTTGGATTTTTCGAACGAAGACCTTGCTGGACTGACTGCCTTTGGTACTCTGGCCGAACCTGGTACATCTGTATTGTCCGAGGTGTGAGGTTACAAAGCAAGCGATCATCTGGTATGTCCTTCTCTTCACCTCGGCCCCATGCGGAGCGGGATCATCCAGCCGCATGTCCTCGTCGTCTTTACCGCCTCGTATTTTTCCCCAAATGTTATTTTTTTTTTCTTCTCAAATTCAAATTCTTATATTTGGTAACTGTAACTGTACATCCTGAAAAGAAAAATACATTTGTGGCAAGGTTTCCGTAAGATTAGATTCCGGTTTACCGCAAATTAATCACCTAGTTTATTCGTTTCGTTAGTTAAGTAATATTTCTACTATCAGTAGTACCGGAAATATGTATTAATTTTTATTCGGTGTATAAAGCTGAAGAATTTTTTTTATGGTCAACTTTAAAATTATATGTGGTAAAGTTTGATTGGTATAAGAAAAAAAAAAAAAAAAATTTGGAGGGATAAAAATTCTCTCCCAGATATATTAGAACCTTGTCAGTTTGATGCAGTGACCAGTAACCGTCACAGTCGCTACGACGAGTCATGTAATTAAGATATCTTGGTTTCAGGGATGTGGTTAACCAAAACTTCCGATCTGTCGGGCCAATTTTAATTGCTACGCCTTTTATACTATCCACATGTTGGAGCGGGTGCGATACCACATTCGCATAAAAGCGCGTTCTTCGCGGGTAGAAAAAAGAGGAAAAAGAGAAAAAAAAAGAACAACATGATAACGGTAACCGCTGGTCAAGCCAAGCGCCGGACGTCCACAGCATAACGTTTTTTTATTTACTTTGATTTAGCGTATATGCCATATATTTAATGTTCGTAAATTTATAGACCAGGAAATGGGCGTTCACATACGGCTATATGTATTAGATAATTATTCGCGTAAACGCTCAGGAGGTGTGAAAAAAAAAAGGAAGAAATATTTCTGTTGATATAACGTACAAGTATAAACGCGAGATTTAAATCTGACGTAATTAAAATGGTAGCGTTTCTGCCAATTTTAGCAATTCTCGCTCGTTGCCTGGTTTCTAAGGGGGCACGAAATGGCATAATTATAATTTATGCGACTAAACTAGCAACCGTCGCACCTTTTTAACTTTCTCGTTTACCTCTACTCTGCAGTATTTGTCTTTTGTTTTTTTGGTTTTTTTTTATTTTTTTATTTTTACCGCGATCCTATACCGAGTTGCTATATGGCACGCTATGCTACGCTATGCTGTACTACCGCAATCGTCGACGTTGACGACGTAATAATTAAAACTTTCTCCAAAGCTTTATAACTATCCCACAGCCACTTGGCTACGACGGATAACTACTTAAGTAAGCCGCAATTAAACACGTACGATCTTAACGAGGGACCCCAGGAGGAAAAAGAAATGAAGAAAAAATTGCAACTCCGTGATAATTGTTACGCGATAATAGAGCAAACGTGTTCCATCCGTGTAGTTAGTCTCCGCCTCTTTTGTCCCGGAAAATAGATACCTAGATCTCGGTAGCCACATGCCTACCTTCGTGAAGAAAAAGGTGAAAACGATTAGAAGGACGGAGGATTCTCAGGAGACAAATCTGTCTCCTGGATTGTCCGCACATGCGCCTTTGCCGACAAAGCGAAATACGCCCCGTAGAGAGCTAGCAATGGCGGGGCTGTAGTTTCCCTTAGTGAAAATCCGGACGATCTCACATATATATAGGGGCTACAAATTTTCGGCGAATAAATTTTCGTCTCTAGTTCTGCGCCGTTGAGGACCAAGTTAACACGTCATTGTAGTAGGTGTGACGGACTTGCGATCCTAATCCCAGTTGACACCCGGCATAAGACTCTGCATTGTAACCACCGGCTACACTGTCGCGAGACTTGTGCGTGCCTAGCTTCTAGGAACGGTCCTTAGCCACCGACAGAACCGCGTGTATACTGCGATGCTCCAGTACCAAAAATCGTCCTTAGGTACTTTTCGAAGGATTCTGCTTATTGTGGACATTAGGATAACTGTGCCGGCTTTTTGTCAAAAGGGAAGGAATCCAACCCCAAATAGAATCAGAAATAGGCATCAGACTGGAGCCATTCGTTGAAATATTCAGTGGGAAATGACACCATCCCCTAGTTTGAAACACTTTCGGAAGACAGCAAATTTCAATCGCGAAAAAAATGCTAAAAATTTATAGAGGTGTCGAGCCGTGAATGAGCGAAGGAGCTGTGTGCAAGGATCCGTGCAAATATAGCAGGAGCTCTTCCCCGCTGCGAGGATGAGCCAGATCGAGGTGTTCGGACGTGGAGTATCAGGGTGCTAGGGAAGTGTTGATACATGAGTAAATCCAGGGGATCATCCGATGTTTTCACTAGTCTATCCCAGCAGGATTATCCAACGCGACTAGGTCCGTCGTTGAGGCTAAACTAATGGATCCGAGAAGTTGGTTTGGATGTAAATGTCTACCTGCATCCATGTATGTCAGGTAGCCAACAGTAGCCACTTATCCACCTGTGGGTTGGCTATCGATTTTTTCTCAACCTGAAGAGTATTGCTTGGTCGACATACAGGTGGGGTGAGCGTGTGTGACGAGAAATGGTTACGGTTATACTGAGGGTAGTTTCCTGCTGTATCAACCACATCTTTAGTTCATTTCGTTTTTTCAGTTGTTAATAATTTATTGTTGGAAGCTCTGCGCGAGCGAGTCGATGCTTTTTTCAAATGACGTTCTGTTTTCTAGATAAGAACGGGACGCCTTTATTACAGGCCGTTGTGTACAGTGTCCTGCGGTTAGACTCGGGCTGATTATCTTGGTTTGTTGATAACTTGCGTCGAAATATTTTAGGCAGTGGGGTTTTAGCTCGAAATTGGATCCAGTACGGTCCTAGTGAAACAGGGAATGGCACGGTGCTGTACTCAATTCTCAAAGGTTCTTAGATCTTGACGATCGAGAGAGGAGGATGATAAATTGCGAAATTCACAAATTCGACCAAACCTACGATTACGTCTTTTTAAAACAATGAGAGACTCGAAACAGGAAAAATATTTGCCCTCTTCCTCTTCGTCGGATTCCCCTACGTCGGTATCCATCCTCAGAATGAAAGGGACGCATCAATCGAAACTGTGGGATATCCATCACACGGATACACTTGCTAATGCAATGATGACGCGGGGATGTTGAGTAAAGGCGATGCTGTTGCGGGAAGGAACGACCGCTTCTCCGCAGGGTGCGACGCTTGGCTTGCCACGCGTAACCGTCGTGCGTGGGGTCGAATGAAACGGTGATGCAAGGGTGCTATAGGGGGTCGTCCGCGAGACAATTGGAAAAATCACTTGTCCCGGCCCTAAATGTCCGCTATAGATGGGTGAAGGCGGAAAGAGGAGTAAGGTGCCTTGTATTCGGTCCATATGGACGGAAGCTGGCGAGGGGGTGACGACACGCAACAACACCCTGGTTCCACATGGTTCACGTTAAATTAGATTTTAAGGGGGAGCAATTGTGGTCAGAAACAAAATTGAACTCAATTCACTTTATGGTTTGCGGCAAACATGAAAAAAAAAAGAGATTTTTCATACATTTTATTCACATGAAAAGTTTTTCAATTTTTCTTTTTTTATTTTATTACAGATTAGAATTTCTGGAAGCGGCGTCCGAGGGTGGCTTGACGCGTCTCACGAAGCTAGTAATTGGCTCAAGTATGTCCGAAGTACGGAGAGTCCTCACGCGGTCAACATGCGTCACGTTCTCATCGGTGGACAGGTAATTTCTAAACAACTATCTAATGGAATTGCTTGGTGCATTCGGTGAATTTCGATCGATTATGACGATTCGGAGTTAACGTTATTTCACAGGGAATAGAAACATGGTCTCCAACGTTTTCTGTTAGGGGAATTCCGTTTAAATAATTTTTCATTCGTTTCGTACCTAGGTACAACCTGCAGATATAATATAGACAAGACAACAGACTTTGTGTCAGTTATGCGATTAGCAATCGATAATCGAATTCTAGCAGAGCAAACAAACGAGTTAACGTCACACCCCCTTTAACATATGTTAGAATCATTAAGTAGTTAATTGGCTAACGAGTCAGCCCCCGTTTAACCCGTCTGACAACAATGACTGGTTTCAACTTTTGGGCAGATAGGCGCACGATTTTGGCGAACGAAAACTAACTTTTAAGCCCCCCGCAATTACTACTATCGTCGAGTTCGTGGTATATTAAGGAAGCTAGGGATCGTGGGGATCTCCTAGAGGTGTTCAGGCCAGCTTAGGGTTGGGTCAAAACCGGGAAACTACGAGCCGACAGCATCAAAGGCGACGTGGTGCGAACGAAGGCACATGACACTTCGTGCAGGAGCGAATAGCGCGGGGTGTTTGGTTATTAAGTCGCCAACCCCGAACGCCTCTAACTCCCTATAAAGGAGGGGTAGTTTTCCCTAGTTCATAGGGGTTCTCGCGGGAAAATCGAGGGTCTATCACAACCGAAAATTCCCGTAATGACCCGGCTTATGAACTCGAACACTGATTGATTTACCCAATGGACACGAGTTACGCGCACCGTTATTTCATTCAACGATATAACCGCAGCGTAATAATGATCACGGACAAGAGAAGCCTTCTGACAACTTACGTAATCTCATCGACTGACAAGTATTTTATAGAAAATTTTAACCCCGTGTTTGTATAGGTATTACTTTAAGACCAATAAAATTTCACTGGACATTGGGAACTCTCCAAAAATTTATCGACTAATTGACATAAATGGATGAATCTTTCTTTTTTTCTTTTTCTTTCATAGGTCGTTTACGAAACTATCCGAGATATAGCCGCAGGTGAAGAGCTTCTCCTAGGTCACCGAGAACCATTACAGCTGCAGGATATGCTTGGCGAGAACACTGCGGAGGATAGAAGCGACAGGGAGACCGGTAAGTGCGAAAGTAAAATGTTTAATTTATTATTACGCCTTTATGACTATTGGACTATATGATATGCATCGAATCGAGTCTCGTGCATATACTATTAACTGGACTGCAGGTATATATAGGACAAGGCAGGTGCTGGACAACCGACGGGTAATCTAGGGGTAGATAGTCCTAGATATAGGACCATGGGGGTCAAACGTGATTGGTGACTCGTGATTCGCACCGAGGTTTGGGTCGCAACCCGACGTAAATTGACACAACCCGTCGCAGGTCGTCACGCCTCGTATGGCTCGGCGTGATTCACCTGGCCAACCGTTTCGCTTACTTTACGATTTTTGTTTCCTTCCAGGGCCCGTTGCCGATAACGTTTGGTAGCGCGTGCCCAACACGAACTATACCGATCCAGGGCGTGTATGCACAACTATAATGAAAACCATTGGCGTACGGTTTACGTAAATTTGAAAAAAGGGTCACTTTATTTCTGCGTTTATAAGTCAACAGTAAAATCGGCATTAGTCCAGGCTAGGCTCATCTAGTAAGCAATTAGGGAAAGTCGAATTCTCTATGGGCACCGAAATGGGAATGTAATTAAAAATTAAGGTGCTAGCTTCCCATTCTATGATTACAAACGCTTTAATTTCCTTTTGATATATCAGAAGCAGAATTACGAGAGTATTGATGAAGGAGAAAGGTCACGAACATGATAACGAATTTTGAAAATCGTTCGGAATTTTTCTTTCGATACTCATATGGTACGTTTTCGTCTGAAATATTGATGGATCGAAACGATCGGGAAAATGGGATTATAACGAAAAATGAAGAACAGTTTACCCCTCAAACGTCATAAAGTTAAGATCATTCGACAGTAATGTCGCTATATTTCACACATGATATCCGAGACTGCGGCTGCAAGTGGGATCGAGGGAGGGGAATAGGGAGGGGGGTAGGGTTAGGGTTTCGCAAAGATTATGCGACGCCCAGATGCCGTAGTAATTAAAGCAGTGCTAATTATCAAAGTTGAATCGAATTGTAGAATGGCAACTGTTGCGATATTCTAGCAGAGATTTTTACAACGCTTTATACTCTGCCAGCTTAGTCTGGATCCAATTTTCGTTGAATTTTTTTTAACCTCGTAGCTCCGAAAACTTTTTTAATAAACTTCGTTTCGCAAATTCGGTTTTAATCATTTCAAACATTTGTTCAGATTTGATGTACTCCGCGATATATTCGTTGAAAAATATCGACCTGACTTTGGGGAGTCAGGAGTCAAGCTGTGCCGGAAGTGGAAGCCGCTAGTTCCGGTCAAATGTTTATCCGTAATTACTCGAATTGTATCAGGTAGTAAATGACATAGAGCAGTAGGCCAAGTCGTCGTGGATCAGGGGTGAGTCAAAGTTATCGAAACGCAGAAAAAAAAGAAAAAAAAAAAGATAAAAGAAATGAAAAAATCGACAAATTCCCCTATTTGAAAATTCATGATTTAATAATTCAACTTGTAGCAGTAATTAGAGTTCGGGAAACGTTATTTTGTGATGTTTATTAAATTTAGTAGAGCATTCGAGAGAGTTGGAGAAAATTTGATTACTCGACGTTTTTACAAACCTACTGGAGCGTAGGGTACAACTAATATTAACAATTTTACTTCGTCTGCAGGTTATAAGCCAAGCGAGTTCACATAGTCGCTCGTTATATAAGTTTTCTCATCCTGGGTAAGAAGGGTATCGAACGGTAGCTCGATAGAGGTGAATTTTCCACTAACTTCTTACATCCAGTCCCCAAGAATTGCCAAGAATTCATATAAATTCCTTGGCTAATTATGGGGCGCGTGCTAAGGATATCTTATTAGTAGCTCGTGCAGGGGTAGGGTCAAAATTAAGGAGTATTTTTACGAGACACTTTTAGAGTTGGGACATGCCGTAGCAATTAAACGTTCACCCCAGCAGTAACGCGTTAATTTCTAAAATTAATTAAGAAATTAAAGTTGGCCTAATAAGCAATTGGCTTGGCTGTTGAAAAATACAGTCAGAGCAGTTTTAACCTCCGACCACGTGTCACGAAGGGACGTTCTCATATCTCAAACCTCCTGCACCACCAGGAGCCAAGTCCCCCGTCTGACAATAGCGGGCAAAATATAATCGCAATAATGATGTCAAACAGGCGTAAGCGGCCGGGGCAACCCTTGCGAAGGGCATCTGTGCCTCCCGGGTTTTCCCCAGGATTTCACCCGCCCCCTGTTTCCCGCTCCTAGAACCGTACGTTTCTTTTTTTTTACTCTTATTTTACACATGTATGCTATACCTATGGATATTTCTTTCAGGGGACAGAATCGTTTTAACACGCCTACGTCAGGAGATTTCGTAAGGCTAAACTACCCGTTGTACCTACTTACATACACGCGTTCGACACATTTGTTCATGTATTACATAGGATGCATTCAAATCGGAGCTCAACCTCAGATATAATATTGGATCAAGTCGCCATTTCGTTTTGTATTATATGCGATAGGGGAGCACGTGTCCACGTGTAAAACAGATTCTCAAACCGTACCGTTTCTGCGTGCCTTTTTTTTCAACCCTAATATAGTAACCCCTACGTGCCGGGTTTTAATATTTATTTAGTATCAAATAAACGTTAAAACGCAGCTTATGAAAGATATTTTTTAATAGTTATTCGCAGTTTTTGTAACGTCGATTATTCCCCTGTACTAATCGATTATCTATTCTTCGTCGACAGCTCTGAAAAAAGCTTCGTGAATGATGAAAGGGTAGTTTGAAAAATTCATGATCACCCAGAAATATTTACCCCGTTATTCGGTTTGGATATAAATGATATTTGACCATCATGGCTGGTTCCATTTTCTAAAATGGAACTTTTATGCGCTCGAATAATTTTTCGGCACAAGACTTTTAGGTCATGGGTCAAACATTACATTAAATTCGAATGAAAAACCGCAGCAGATCGTCTGCAGACCGAATTTATGTTCAACCACGCGAGTAACCATCGATGGGCGTAAACTGCACCCAACTATATGCCATTAACGTGAGTTATAGTCCTGCAGCGATTTCGCTGTCGTCGTACCACGGACTTTTTAGCGAGCCATTTTTTCACGTCTCTATTAGGGTATATATAATTTATGACGCGCTTTGTCGATTAACACGCGCGTAACCGGGTACAGGCAAAGGATAACAAAAAAAAAAAGAAGAAAAAATGAGAGAATAAAAAACACGACCCAAAAAAGGGGTACGACACAATGGGGCACGCGCCCAGCAGCTTCATGCACAGCCCTATCTGATCCGACGCCTCGAACTAATGACGCGTCTATTTGACTTTTGGCTCGATTATTTGCGTTGCAGCCACGATATATTGTCGCTTTAACGTGGGAGATTTTTTTTCCTCTCTTTCTCCTTTCTTGTTTTTCTCTCCGTACCGCATAGCAGATTTAGTTACGCGGTTCTTTTTCTCTCTCTCTCTTCATTGTGATTTGCATGCGAAGGACTTTTCAGCAAATTCATTATTTGTATCACCAGAAAACGTACATATCGATTATGGAAATAGCCATTTCAGAATTAAACCTACAGGAAGACTTTGAGAGAAGAAAAGATAAATTTGTTTTTAGTGATAATTGAATGATCTTCATTTGGTTTTTCAATTTTTAATCGGCCTTTTATTGAACCCTTTTGTCGTTATGATTGCGGTTAATTAAATTGAGGCACTTGAATTGATTTCGGTTACTTTTTCCCAGGCCGTTCTAGTCTATCCGGGCGTCGTGGCCAACGGACTTCAGAGCGCCGGTGGATCCCACCTGTTGACTTTCCGCAAGGCTACCTCGGCGGGGGTCCATATGAGGTACCCTCGTCGACGTACGTTAGAAATTCACGTATAGAATACGAATGGCGATCAAGTCAGTTTGTTTCTTTGATAGATGTGGTGATAAACGAATTCCTAATTTTCGTTACGGTTACCTGATAAGGTTGCACGCCGGTGTGGTATGGAGTTAAGATCTAACCAATCCACACATCGGAAATATTTTCATAATTTTTATTTTTTCCCTCTTGAACAATTGTATTCATATAAATAGATAAATACATAAATCACTCGATTGTGGAAACAGGATTTCTCTTAGATCGATAAAAATGATGCAACGAAGATAACCACATACGAACCCGGACTATTACGGTTATACGTATTACGTATTATATATATACGGACGGAGGAAAATGAAATATAAATTCTTGGAAGCTCAGGAAGTACGATGCAGAGACTCTGTACGTAAATCAAGACTTACCGCAGCCTTATCAAACAATAATAAAAAAGCGAAAGGAACTGGTTCGTATCGCGACTAAAATTAGTTCTCTGTAGACGTACGATTAACGTCATGTGGAGGTCAACATAGAGGGTGGACGTCGAGGTAGGAAGGGAGAGGAAAAAGTTACAGGGCGTACTTGGCTGTGCCCGGTTCCCATGGCGGTTCGTTGGGGGCCACCAGGGCAGCCATATGGCCGGACAAGTGTACCAGGAGATTTAAATAACCGTTGAGATCATTCGAAAACGATTTTATCATTGACTCTAGTATACCGATGATCCATCCCATTAATAATTACCAACGCGGTAAGTGCTAATAACGTGCGAAGCGATTCGGGCACAGTCGGGCTGCTTCTTATACTCGGTTATCCTGATAAGTGAGCTCCGAGCTATTCCACTCATAATCAGTTCATGCGTTGAGTGCACAAGTATATACAAGGACTCGGTCAGGCTAAGCTGGTCTTCGCGCGATATGAAGAAATGGTGAAACGATTTTTCACGAAGCGTTTATAGATAGATATATTTAGTAAATTATGTGTTAAGGGTTGATCAAGGCATAGAATTAATCAATCAGTATGATTCGGTGAAGCTAGGATGAATATTTGAACAGGATAAACAGCAAAGAAAGTCATAAAGTGGAAATTAAACGGTGAGTTTTTGTTGAATCCTAGTAGAATTTAACGTTTTCGAACTTCCTGGTTCGAGACATCGTCACCCTTGATAATCCGAACGGATATTCACGCGTGGGGGTCGTCTCAGGGCAGGTTGTGATTGGCTGTTAACCTGCGCCTCAGAGCCAATAGGAAACGAGCCCGGGCACCCTGACTACATCCGTTTATTCGAGGACCTGGCACTCGAGCCAGAACATCGTCGTTTCTATTGTTTTCGGGATCAGTTGTGTATCGGATCATACTCAGTGTGTGCATTCCCTGTGTGAGATATTTATCGTCAGTACTTTCCCGCAAGCGCATCCTCTTTCCTCATCGTAACAACAAGTGTGAATCGATCCAGTTTACAGATCATCTTAACAAAGTGAGCCCGAGCAATATATACATAATATATGTCATTTTCTCAGTCTAAAACTAATCTCGATGACTTATACAATAACTTATTGATTCGGTACTTTGCATATGGTCTTAATCACACCCTACTTGCTTTCTATCCTCGTAAATAATTTCCATCTGTCTATTTTTCCGAAATAAGGTCACCTTGCTAGACACGGAGCACATGTTCGAGTCAGATGAAAGCGAACATAATTTTAAAAAATAATTCCTCAATTGTTCTTTTTTAATTTTCATCGGAAGATTGTTCTGGATGTGTCGATAATCCAGAACACTCAGTCATAGATACTTTGACACTACACAGCTCTGGAGTTCCCTTCATGAACGATCTGTTCAGGTGAAGGCTCAAAGCAGACATTAGCGGTTCGTTTTAATAATTCAGTCCTGATTCCCACGACGCACGCGGGTGTTTCTCTATCCGTCACGCCACTGTCGCCGTTGTCGATTGTCCCGTATTCTGTTCGCTATTTGCATCGCAGCTCGTTGGCCTCAATCACGTGAGTTGATGGCACCTACGAGAATGGCTATTATCCATTCTGCAACAATTCCTGCAGATCGCTCGTCATGAAGTTAGGTTAAAAGGGTTCCATTAAAAGGGTATAAAGTTGAAGGTAATTTCACTCGAATGTTTCAGCGAGCGATTTTAGCTGCTTAGCCTGTCAATGAGTACTTCGAAAAAGCAAGTCGAGTTGAATGCTGATCATATCGTCCTCTCAACATATCTAAAAATTTCTTTATTTTATATGTTGCAGCTTCCCAGCACAGTGGAACTGTCGACGAAGACAGAGAAGAGGACGAAGACGGTGATATCAGATGCACCGTATGCGACAAGCCTTTCCAGGATATTGACTTGTGAGTAGTTCAGAAATTCTTTGGATTCAATTTTGGTGTAATTCAGAACGCGTTTGAAGCCAGATAATTGTTGAGTATCACGTATGACGAGGTTCTTTTTCATCGCACATTTAACAACTGTGTCGAAGTAGATATAGAAGTACATGGTAACAGTTTTATGCATGGTAAAATTCACCCATAAAACTCGATCGCTAACGATATACCTACGTACTACATACATATACATGACTCCTATCTAGATCAAGATACATAATCGGTTAGCCTAAAAACTCGTAACGGTGAAACACAATCGTCAATTATTAATTAACCGGGAAAATTCATGCACCAACGACTTATCAATTGGAAATCTTGACGGGGGCACACGTTGGTTTCAATCACGCAACCTTTTGGGTAATGTTGAAATTAGGTAACCCCTACGTTAGGTCGCGGGGGTCGTTGGGGTCGGGCTAGCTAATATGTGACGAAACACCTGAGAGAAGTCGCGTGGTGCGAAGTCGTGATTACAGCCTGGCATGATAGATGACACCCTGCTGTGAGGCCAGACGAGTGTCTGCCGCCTTCGTACCGTTCAACTTGGAACTAGTTGGCTTTATAGATTTTGTCATTAGATATAATAGACGCTCTTTGTTTGTTCTATATGGTGTCGTTCGGCAGCCTTGCTATAAGAAATTTGATGGTGCATTATTAATTTGAATTTCCTTCCTCGAGCCTAACCCTTCAGCAATTTGTTCTCCACGGACCGCAATGTTGTTTGCAAAATTACGGGGTGCCATGAAAGAATCGACGACTCATACCGAGTCGATTTCACTTTGAAAAATCGCATGTTTCCTGAACTTCGGCGCGTTCATTAAACCACCAAATGTTCGGTTATTCCATGTCGTGTCTTGCTTCATCTCGGTATTCACAATTGACGTCAAAAACCGTTTGTAATAATCTCATGCAATAGAATGTAGATAGTATCGAAGATTAACGGGGAACGGCGCGTACTTGACTGCTCGTTGTCCTCTGTACTTGCCGTGGTCGAGTATCTTTTCCGGGGTGACTTCCACACGTCGGAGTTCACCAAGCAAAATCAATGTCCCGTCCCCGTCCCATCCTGTGCCGTGACCGTTGCGTGCCCGTACCCGCGTACCCCTGCTCCGTGTCGATTCGCTATCGTGCCTCAAACCCCCATCCCCTCATCGTGACCCTTTACGAAGCACCCTCAAACCCCGACGGGGGGCAGAGGCGGCGGTGGGCTACCGTTATCACGCAGGAGTGAGAACTGCTCACTTAGTCACCACCCTTGACTCTGCTTGGTTCAACCTTAGACTTGCTACATAGTTGTTGCAAGGTGATACCGCAAACATAGGTGCCATCGTCAATTATCAAATGAATTCACGTCGTCGCTGCATCCCATGAGCGTTTCTTTATTTCATTATTTTCAAATTTGTGTATCCCATTCATATCCCATCCGCAATCCAGCATGAAAGAATCGTTTGTTCTCGATTACGAGCTTGACTCGAGTTGATGACTTGTTTACTTAGATGTACTTCTTTTCATTGCAGACTCGACGGACATCTCGTGACTTGTCATAGGTATCCAGCTGAACAGTATCGGTGTGAGACTTGTCACAGAGGATATGCATGGAGGCCACTGGTTGTTCGTCACCGCTCGATCGTTCATGGAGATCTGAAGAAGTACCAGTGTGAAAACTGCACAAAGGTAAGAGTCGATCGTGGTTCGAAATCGAGTTGGCTAGATATTCCCCTCTCAGTCCACCATCTCGACTCACGCACCGGCCATCTTTCCCCAGGTGTTCACTGATCCCTCAAATCTCCAGCGCCACATTAGGGCACATCACGTTGGCGCCAGAAGTCACGCCTGCCCAGACTGTGGGAAGACGTTCGCCACCAGTTCCGGCCTAAAACAGCATACCCACATCCACAGCAGCGTCAAGCCCTTCCAATGCGAGGTCTGCTTCAAGGCTTACACCCAGTTCTCCAATCTTTGTCGACACAGGCGGATGCATGCCGATTGTCGTGCACAGATAAAGTGCGGTAAATGCGGACAGTCTTGCAGCTCAGCATCGTCACTAACGAAGCATAAACGATTTTGTGACTCAACCGGGCCACCCGGACCAACTGGAGCTATGCCACAGCTTCCAGCCTCAGGACCAAGTCCGTTCTTGGTGTACCCAAGACCTCCCGGATCGTTACCGGGATCCTTGCCATTCTACCCACCAAGTCTGATGGGTCCTTACCCTGGGATTTTTCCCAACACACCAAACTTCTTAAACAGCTCGCTCCTGTTCCCGCAAAAAATGGAGGAGCTTGAAAAGCGGTGTGATAGCCCGAAGAAGGAGAGATTCACGCCACCCCGTGTTCCTACACACCACAACAAGGTCTCTCCATCCACAGCCGAAGAAGCAACTTCAACCTTTAGACCATCCCCAGCCAGACCCCCGGTTCAACTGACTCCTGAGAGTGACGAGGAGGTGACATCGAAGCAACCAAAGCCGGAAAAAAACGTCGAGGCTGAAGCTATGGAGGAATCGGCTGATCAGCCACTTGACCTTAGGGTCGAAACCAGGAGACGCCAGACCCCCAGCGTTGCTGGGAGCCATAGTCCCTCCCCAATACTCATGGTCGAGGAAACACAACCTGAACCATGGAAAGTCAAGGAGGAAGAACGCATGGAAGCCAGGGTTAAAGAGCTTGCCATCAGCCCAGTCTGCAGTGTGGCGGAACAGCAGCCTCCGACGAACGCACCTCCTCACATGGCGTATCCCCGGCCAATTCATCCGATGTTCCTGGAGGCTATGTACCGCGCTCCATCCGGGACGTTTCCTGGTTTTCCAGGAGGCCCTCCGCCCTCCGGTGGACCAGAATCCCGACTACTACCTCCACCGCCACCTTTCGGACATACGCGTGGAAGTTTTCCTTTTTTAGCACCGCTAGTGAATGGGCTGAGTGGCGGTCGACCAGGAGGATTTGACATCCTTGCCCGGCCACCGCTTAGCGCATTCCCCATGTCGCATCATCATCACCATCATCATCACGCTCATGGAAAGATGAAGGATCGCTACTCGTGCAAATTCTGTGGCAAGGTATTTCCCAGGTCTGCAAACCTGACGAGGCATCTCCGTACTCATACTGGCGAACAGCCCTACAAGTGTAAATATTGCGAGAGGTCATTCAGCATCTCTAGCAATCTTCAACGTCACGTTCGGAATATTCACAACAAAGAAAAACCCTTCAAGTGTCCTCTATGCGAACGTTGTTTCGGTCAACAGACCAATCTCGATCGTCATCTGAAGAAACACGAGGCTGATGACGGCAGCGGCGTCGTTGCCGTAGCCGATTCACCAGGAAGTAGTAACGAAAATGAACGGGACGATTCGTGTTTTGACGAGATCAGGTCGTTTTTCGGCAGAGTTACCGAAGGAGACGGGTATGGTATCCCGCATAATTACCCTGCGTACTTACCCGGGCGATTACACGAACCCCATGACCCTAAAATAGAGGGAGAATATGACGAGGACGAGGATAGTGAAGAGGGAGTATCTCCCCTTGAAGAAGCTGACGGTTTGTCGCCCATGGATACGAAAGAATCACCCCCACCCCAGTACGAGCTCAAGCTTAGGGATAAGCAGGAATTGCTCAACAACAACACGGCCGAACCAGTGATAGAGATATCGACATAGCCAACAGGGCGACTCCGACGTCGAAATCGCCCGCGACGACGAGGACACCCAATTTCGAATTTAATTAATTAGTTTGTGAGAGTAATTGTCTTCGACAGGCAGTTCTTGACACATTGAAATCGCGTACAACGTAAAGCAGAAGAATCCCCATGAGCCTCACAGGCCCACTAATCTATAAGGCCCTTCGATAGCTAGTTCCTACAGACTCGTCGATGATAATTTATAGGTATACAAGAAAAAACAAAAAACAAAAAAAAAAAAAAAAACCGCACGTCACCAATTTGTTGCATCAATTCTTCTTCACTATCAATACCCCCAGCCCACACGATCGTATCACCATGTTATGCCCCGTTCTCCTATGGGACGTTTTACCGAAATTTAAAAATTGGAAATGCCTGGAAATACGCCGAACATGATTTGCCTTCGATATGTGAATGTGGCGGACCTTCGATAATTATAAGTAATAAAAGCATCCCCAATATTTGGATTATTTGTTTAGACTCTGCACTACCAGTGTTCACATAATTTTCGAAAAATTATCAAAAATATTCCAGTGGACGAACACATTGATGAAGGAGGCTTGAATATTATTTATCATCTTCTTACATCGCCCACATTAATGTAGACAAAACTGTGCATTGGTCGTCCAGACTGAGGTACTGACCAGTACTTTTAAGATATTAAGAATTCTGTTTTTTTATTTCACAAAACTAGATTAAAAAAAAAAAAATCATAGGTACATTGTGTTTCGTCCGCGGTACAATTCATTCCATGCACAAATCTGGGTTCGTATTATGACAGTCAACGTATCTACAGAGTCTATAGCTTATCAATCCAAAAGCGTAAATAAAGATAAATTATTTTGGTAATGCGTCCCTTATTAACCATCGGTTACCCCTGCACCGGTATTTATTATTATTATTATTATTATTATTATTACGATTATTATTTTTCATTAATATTATTGTTATTATCACTGTCATTATGACTTTTATTCTTATTATAATTATTGTCATTTTAATTAGTATTGCTATCATTATTAATTATATTATGATTATTATTATTATTATTATTATTATTAATATTATTATTATTGTTATTGTCAAATTCGTACACACGATCGTTGAATAAAAATTTTGTAGTCAATGGAAAGAAAGCTAGAAAGATTGAAAGAAGAGAATAAATGAATTAATAAATTTAAAAAATTAAAAAAGGAAAAAAAAAGAACAAGAAAAATTTTTTTGGAATAAAGTTATACGTCAAAATTTATAGTCTGACAAGCCAAAGTAAAAAGGGAAAGATAAAAAAATGTAAGAAAAATGAAAAAAAATAAAAAAATGAAATAAAATAAAATAAAAAAATAAAAAAAATGTAATTACAAAATTATCAAAAGTTATGTACAAATTTTCATTAGATAATAATGTTTGTAAAAAATCTCCGTAATTCTTAATATATTATTATAGTAATTATCGTAGTGAGAGGCGTTTCGTCGTATATCTTATTTAGAGAATAAATGAGCGCTGATCCCGCTGTTCAGTAAAGAAAAAGAAATGTTGAAATATGAATGCCGGTTTTTCGGTGCTCCGTATCTATTAGAAAATTTGATAAGTGCGTCCCGTCAGGTTTTTAGCTGCGCACACGATCTATAACTATATGATTATCATTCGTTAGTATACATATATATACACACATATATATATATATATATATATATATATATATATATATATACACACACGTCAAGTCACGAGATGATGGGGCATCACTTATTTTTCACTTAAGATTTAACATGTTACATGTTCCACATATCTCTCCGTAAATGCTAATAAATTTATGAATAATTAAGTGTAGTTACTACGGTATACTACTTAAGAAATCTATTATGACTCTGTCTATCCTATACATACTGTATAAAAGCATCTGTACTTCATTATTATTACTATTAAAATAATATACTTCAATTTATTCAAATTTTCATTATTCTAATACGGATCCTACCCACGTATATCCATACCAACAAAAAATGAATTCAAATTACTCCGTTGACTGTGTTTGACGTAGAAAATTATTCCAAATAAACTATTCTCACAGATAGATAATCTCATATAACGGTAATTAGAGTTCATTCAAACCATGTAACCCTTGTCGTGGTAATATCCTAGCTTTTTATTTTCATCGACTCACTCAACATCGTAGATTTTCAAGAATTATTATAGGGGATGAAGCTCTGAAACATCGTGCATACATATAGGTATAAGTATATTTTGCCAGCAAAGAAAAACGTAGAGAAAATATGTGATACAAGAATTGATCCGATTCGCTTGTAACCTGATTATCAGGGGTTAGCGATATCGCCTATTAGTAAAGAGATGAAGCTTCACTTCCTGGGCATACGCAAAAGAAATGGCACCGTAAAATCGGCGAAGTTTTCTCACGGTACAAAGCCGAAGGCTTAAATTACCATGAGCACGTCATTGCAGGGTTCTGTACTATTGGCATAAGGTCGGTAATGACACTGTCTCAATGCCCCTTATTGCAGGCAACTCAACTTACGACACCTGTTGCATCTCTACTAATATTATGTCAAAAGGTAAGTATTGGGGTTGATAAACTGTTTTAATCTCGGGTTTCAGACTCTTCATCATTAATAACGGCCACGGGATATTATCTATATAATTAAATAGCGGAAGTTTACGGAATACCAATTTCTACGTTACCTACAACGATATATTTGAGAGCGTTGTCCGTGGCGGTGCCTTACGGACAGGTAGCGAACCGCGATATACGCAATGTTATTCAACGGTCAAGTAACAGAAGTAACTTTGTTCGTAACGGAGTAACAGCTAATGGTACCTCTAATATTAAGGAACGCTCGATTATTAGCTAGACAATCGATCGCGCAGTCACGGTATTCTGCTTTGTATACTCCTAGCTTTCTAAACGGCGATAATGGATTCTACGAATCTGAATCATTGGCCATTACTCATGATATAAGATGATAGATCCTAAAACGGGTGCCCGCCTGCAAACGACGATTGAGAAATTTTAGTATATAATTGATTTGCGCCGGGGCATAAGACCACGTCTAAAGGAACTATTATTTTTCACCTTGGTGGCTCGGATTGGTTGACCCTGCGGGCGGTCGTCAATAATAGATATCGGTTGAGATCTCGCTTTTCGGTTCTAGCTTATTGCTAAAATTGCGTAATTTTCTATTCTTTCCCTTTTCTTTTTTTATTTTACTTTTTTTTAAAACTTCCACTGCGCTTAATTGCCTCCAGTCCTTAAAGAATGTGAGAAAATCTCGCCTGTTTCTATACTAGATTCATAAACTTTCTGATTTTTTATTTATTCGACTATAACAGGGTTATTGCTAAATCACTTTCTGGTGTAATTATAATTATTAATTTCTCTGGCCAATATACCGATAATAAAATCATGCGATATAGAAACAGAAAGTGTCCGGTAGTTCTAGAGTATCTTACTTAAAGAATCTAACGACCACAGTAAAACTAACTCCGAGTGGCAAGATATTGCCTTACTATGAAAAGCGAGACAACCCGCCTTAGAGCAGCGACTAGACACTTGCGATCTACATAATACTCATACAGGTGTGCACGGGTAGATAGTACATTAAATTCTAAGCATTCTGACGAAGATACAATGCAGCAAAAGCCCATAGTCGGACTGGCGATTGGCCAAACAACCAAACTCAAACACTCACGAACTCAAACAAAAAAGTCTTGTCTAGGTTCTAGTGTCATAAGCAGCGGCAACAGCAGTGATCAGTTGTTAACAATCACTTTCAACCACAAAAGAGGGCCGCGTGTTGATTGAGACAAGCGACTCAGTTCGGTTTGTGAGGCAATATTCTACGCGCGAACGAACATTATTGCGAACGCAATGCGACAAAAAAGTAAAACTAATCACTAAATTCCACGGCGTGCAGGAAATCGCACGTCCCTCTATAGAAAGTGGAAAAAATCAGTCTTCAATCGACGCTAATACATACATACAACAAAATTGGGCACCGACGTGGGCTAACCTGAGTAGATATATCTAGGTATATGATTATAAACGATAATTATGAAACTTTCCGATAAAAAATGTTAGAAAGATTAGAAAAAACCTACGCATCGGTAAGCCTGCGAGCAATGATCAGAAAATAAAGTGAAATTGATTGGCGCAGAATCGTTAATGTTATTTCTCTTTGTAACGATGCCGGATATCTGTCTGCAAGACGTATCCATCTACATATAGGCAAATTATAGTCATCTGAATGAATGACGAGTGTATGGATAAATAATTTAGAGAAAATATTTTTTTATTTATATTGGCGCCGGTGCAGGAGGGAAGGGAATAAGTTTCCTTTCATTTCAACGCATGATCGCTCTCGATATCCGTATTACAATTAGCTTAACCATCCGCGGACTTCGGGCCTCTACTCTGCAGTGTCTCCGTAACCGAATGCAGAAATTCTTCGATTCCTCGACGGTTATAGAGAAACGATGCAGATATATAGCCGGGGCGACGACCATGTAGGTGAACCGATTATTTCCGTAAATCCAGGAAAGGTTTATCGATCGTGTAAGCTTATGATTATTGTAAAAGTTACAAAACACGGGCAGGAAAGTGGCGAAATCATTCTTACCCTCTTTGTACAGTTTAAACTACTCGCTCGATCCATCATAGGTGAAAATGAAACCCGCTAACGCAGCACCTTTCTAACATACAGCTTCCGTATTCATACAGTATCCAAAAAACTTTTTGCATATGTGTTCCTTGCATATTTCATTAAATTTTTGGAGATTCAAATTTTGAAGGCGGATAAAGTAACGCTTCGACGTCAAAGACTTGATCAACTTTTTTAATCGATTACTTTTGACCGGAGAAAAATCGGCCCCATCGATCTATAGCCATTATATGTTCGACTCGCACGGTCTAACGCCGTGCTTATATAGAATCGATACGGTTTTAAAGTTATATGGTGGATGGGAATAGTGGCGAGACGATCTCATTGCATTCCGGAGTTTTTCCGATGAAACATCTAGAGCCTGACTCAACCTGATTTGACTTGAGTTAACCTAGTGTAACCTATCAGTCCTTTCTCCAGTCTGTTTCTGCGGGATCCAACGACCGGACGGAATGAAAATAAAACTAAGTAGAAAGAAAAACGGAAAAAAAAAAACAGGAAAAACCCCAGGAAAGGAAATGGCATTATCTTTGGTACCAGCAAGCGACTTGGCGTCTATTTACGATCTATTAAACTATATTAAGGATACTGTTACTCTGAAACTGGTTTTATTCTTTTCATATTTTCACCCTCAACTCTATGCCATCGGAGCATATCGTAATACTTGCAAAATATTCCGAGGTAGGGATAATCGGAAGAACCGAACTCTTTCCAAGTTTCCAATTCTTCTGTTTCCCAGCTATTATTGCTTGTCATATTTTAGTGCCGGTGAATTCCCGATTATTATATAAATTAATCGGCATCGGAATGATCCAAGTGTGCCGAACAGTTGTGCTTTTAATCGAATCCGATATCGTTAATAGTGATACAACATGAACAAGCATTGGTGTATTGAAAAATTCTGTCCGGTGTCGTTACAAGTGGTTTCTAAACTTTTTTTTCTATAACAACCGACTACGTGCTGATCGGTAATATTTCGACACATTGAACGTTTTTTTTTAAATCTTTATCCTGAAAGCATAAGACTCCAGTTTTCTGACCCTATAACGCTGAAACTAATCATGATTGTGTTTGAGAAGAGTAACGAGACTATCAATAAAGTATTTTTACGATCGATCAAAATTTGTCAGCATCCAGTTTGGAAACCACTGCGTTAGTCACACCCTCGGGCAAAGAAGGCTCGACCACTCTTTTTCCTAACGCAACCTACGCCTACAATCGGATCGGACCATATAAACGAACGACGAGACAGGTTGTTTTATTAAAAACGAGAAAGTGTCGTATTAGATGTAAGGTAGAGCCCTCTATATATCTCTAGACGAGTCTCACGAGCTTACTTTTTACTGTAGAACTTCTACTCTTCGCTCCCTGATTCCGTTGATTATAAGGATGTAAAAAATTTAATAAAAAAATGATATTTGGCAGATGATATCAATCAATCATAAGCCGTGTTCTATTATTTGCAAAGTATCACGGAGAACAGATCTGTCTTCATTCCAGGACAACGGATGTCTGGTTCCCTCGGGGCAAAGACCTAAGGCTTGCGAATGACCCGACTGCTCTGCTCCCACTCGTCCACTAGATTCTGCAGCCGAGTGTCCACCGTGCCACCAACTCATCTCCTGGACCAGGATCTGCGAGATAACAGGATCCCATACGTCTTTCTTCCTATATCTAAGCCTCTCGCCTCTTCCTACGCTAATCTCGTGACGCAGCATCAGCGCTAAAAATTTCCGGGACACAAATACTAGCCGACGAAGGCCTAGAAGAAAATGTCTTGTTACATAAATGATATCAGTATGAGATTTGATCGCGAACCCAACTCGGTATTATAAATAAAAGCGTACGATCCTCTCAGAATTCCTCGGAGCTGTATAAGATTGCTCATTGTGTATGTCGATAATATGAATACACGCTTATATGGCGGGTGGATCGGTAATAAATACTGCTCTCAAATTGGCATTTGGCCAGCTGCAACTGGCGAAGGAGGTGGATAATTTATGACAACTACCTGCCAGTGACAAATCGAATTCACGGCCGGATTTCGGTCTGTTGATAATGTTTTCATTTTTATTTGTTTCGACGATCGGCTCAACATGCCTCGCAGCGATTAATCACAATGGAGAAAATAATAATTGCGTGACTCAAATGAATCGCACTTCAAATTATTGCAAAATTTCACATGTATATAGGCTAAACAACGCATGTAAGCGACATATTTATTTCTTTTTTCACTCAACCTAGTCCAACCTCCGCGATCTCGGAATGAGAATCTTTCGATTAATCTCAGATCTGCATTGAGGATAAGGATGGGAGAAAGGATTTTTTCGAATCAGGAACGGAGTTTATTTAACCGATGAGAAAAAATCCGAGATCCAAATCGAGAAATAACGGGATGAAATACATTTATTGACGTTGTTATGAGTGAACCGCGATTCATTTTTATTCGAATAAAAAATACTCGAGGCAATGGATTTACTCTGCTAAATACGCGTTTGATTAATTCACGAAATCCTTTCTCTCTGTACAGAGAGACCGGGGTAGCCAATGGTCAGTATAAACGTTAAAAAAAAAGAAAAAAAAAAGGTAAGACTGACAAATGCCGAGATACGGTCCTTCTGATAATTGCAACCTGTACCGAAACCGAAAGCGTCCTTCCCGTAGCTTGTCACGCGAATCGAGGAGCAGTTTAGAGCCGACTGGGCAGGCTCACGGCCGTGATCAAGGAAGTGTCAATTTTTAATAGGTCGATCTTGGCGTAGGAACGCTGATGGTTGATACACCTTACTTTTTGTCATTATTTTCCAAGATCGAGTTAGAGTTACTAGTTTGCTTAGAAATAGCTGTCGGTTGACGCATAATTTAATCGCGCGCTGAGTCTTCTCACGATATCCAAGGTAGTCCGTAAGTTCTGCCCCACTGAATAACGGGATATAATAACAAATCGAGAGTTTAGAATTAATTCGGAATCAAAAACGGTAGCAAGATTCTTCATTTATCACCCTGAAAAAATAATTCACAAGTTTTCCAAGCCCGGCGTGATGCGCACGTGTATAGCATACATAGTTGTTTCATGAAAATAACGTAAACAGCAAAAACTGCACAACCGAGACATTATAATCGGTTATAACAGGGTCATCAAGTAATACGCACAAAATCACTGACTACGGATGGAAAAAATAAACGCGTTACGTGAATCTGCCGAGTGATCTGGTGGCCGTAGCACGACCTATACCGATGATTGCCCGTAAACACGATAATTATGTTGTAACGAGAAATCGTTTTATGTACCGTGTTCTCTCATTGTTATTTAGTTATGAGGATCACCGCTGTTGTCACAATTGACCTTGAAAATTCTTAGCTATTTTCCATTGGTTACGGTGCGATCTGGTTGCGTAATCTTCTTTGCATCGCTAAATTTACATTAATTGAGATAAATCGCGATTCAAGGCAGCCAAGGAGAGCATCGATAATGCGTCAGCGTTTGCTTTGCGATATGCAGCATCTTACCGTCGCAAATATTCGTTGCTATGAATTTATAAAGTGGAAAAATTGAAGAAGTACATAGAGAAAAATAAACAGTTCTGAACAGATCCTAAATCGAAAGCTGCGCATTAAGTTACTCAATCTTTCAAACCGTGACAGGATACGGCCCGTGCTAGTATATACATGTTTAATTTGGTCCTCCAGGACTCGCGGCTCAAAGCAAATCCGATCAAAGATTACCCAGCGGATAAAATATGACAGAGTTCATAGCTGCGATTTTGTCTAACCTGAATTGAAGCCGAAAAAAAGGGGATTAAGTTAGAATCAGTTTTGGGATCGGCTACGGTTCCAAAGTGCCGGTTCCAAAACGCAAGACATATAACGTATAGGCATAACAATGCGAGTTTAAGATCGGAGTAACTTACTATTACCGAACTGATATCGAACCAATAAGTTGGCAATGATCAGTGAGCAATGAAATGCCAAGGGATCACGTCGATCATTTGATCTCCCCGAGGCCAAAGAGATAAACGGAGTGCGGGAGTCGGTCTATCGGTCGGAGGACCGCAGTGACGAAAAAACGTGTATGTCTTACATAAAACGACCACGCCCTGCCTTATGCCTTTGAAGCCAGGTCCTGGCTTTAGGTACCTATGCGGATACAGTCTAATATCTTATGGGTTCCTGGTTTATACTCTGTATAATTATTTTATAATCCTGCTCACACGTAATATAAACATTACTGTATATGTATCACGATATGCCGTTTGGATGAAAAATTGAGGCGATAGAAACACACGAGTTTAATCACTATAATCGTAGTATGAAACGACGCATGAATTAATAACGAGATAATTAAATAGTTGCACCGATCACCGTAGGATCTGATTTTAATTCAAACGTTCGAGAGATATCGTGATTCTTATTTCTACTTATTCGTTTGTTGGGTCTGTCTCTGTTTGTCTGCGCTCTTGTTTCTGAAGCATGATAATTGAGCTCAGGATACAGCGTGTATAAGAGACCGATACCGATAAGTAGAGGATATTGAAATCTTAACGGAGCTTGGCCTCAAATCATCCGAAGCAATTTGTTTGTTGATCAATCAGTTTAATAACGTTACGAAACGCCGTGACGTTATAGTAATTAAGGTGATGATTGGAATGGGACGTAGCTACGTGTGAAAATTACCCAAAACTTAATCTATCATTAATATAAATGAGCGTTGGAAAAACCGCAAGCCAATGAGATCATCGATTTTTGCAACTTTGATATAGTTTTTATATCATACGGTATAACGTTGATGCGGCTAATTATCAGAATACAATCTGATCCTAACTCTCAGTGAATTATCTAATGGCATTACGTTTCACAAAGACGATAAATCCATCGTTGATAATAGATTACACAGCGCCATCTTATTCATCCTAATCTATCTGATCGAGTTTTTCCTCTCGGTCTTAGAACCTCGGCGACTATCCGTCTCCGAAAGTAAAAGAACTAATTCTAAGGTAGGTACACATAATTTATACCGTACGAATAAACATCGCCTCTCCATGTACCCACTATGCACGATACATACAGGTGAGAGATACCTGTATACGTTTACCCCTTACGAGTTGTACGGAAAGTCGCAAAGTGCAACGGCGTGGTGCAGTTAAGTCGGGGTGGGGGCAAGAGGGGAATGTTTCACCGCTAACTAAGACCGAAGCGACAGCGGCATGAACCTTCTACTTGTACTTGTAACTAGGGTCCGGAATTGCACAACGCGAGTAGATTTAGTGCATAAAATATTTTTTCTTTTTTCTCTTTGCTGCGTCCTCCCTCGCGCCGACCGCGACGCGACGCCCTCCGTTGGTGTAGGAAGCGGCTGCGGCCGCGGCCACGACTCGGCGGTACGCGTTTGCAAAGATGCAGGGGACTCGACGTAGTACCTATGCGCCTGTGTGCGTCGGGCGTGGTCGCGGTGGCCATGGAATGCGCTCACTTTCACCAGGCCAGATAGCGCGCGCGCGCGCGCACTAACACACCCAGATCATACTCTCGACTCTAGCACACCGCAGAGTCGAGTGGAATGGAGATCATTCGTGCAGCACAACCTCAGATGTTCGCCAACCACCTACCGTACCTTCGCGTACCTACACGTAGCTACACCACATTTCATACATACTTACATACGCGTTACCCCGATCACGTGACCACGTACGCCTTAGCGCACTACCCATCTACCCGGTGGTACCAATTTTAGAATCGAAATTATCCGCATCTTAACAAGAGCTACTAGCACCCCTAGCCATACATTTGCAAGCTGCATCGATCACGAGAGATGAATTTTTCGAAGATCTGCTCAGAGAAGTTCGAAAAAAGACACTCATCCTGGTAGAAAATCGATTTGGATTGATGATCACTTTTTGTCCTTTTTGGAACCTTATGTGGTGGATTGCAACGGACTTGTGATAACTGCTGTGTAAACCATTGCCATTCTTGGTGGGAGATTCGATATCGTGGAATATGAAATCACCAGGTATATATGCCGGGGAATCATGAGACCAACACATGCGCGTGATCTGTATAAGGACTGGATGCAGTCCCGTTATGATTGCAGGAGACGCCGCACTTCGCGCGGACCTCTGTGGCACACGGTGTAGGCAATGCTCTACTACTAGTAGGAGTTTGTGTTCTCTGAGGGTTTGTGATAGTTCTGATGACTTTCTATACAGCCATGATCAGAGGGATGCCCAAGAAATAATAGCCGAGGATACAGTACGTGGCGTTGTTTTTTCTTACCTCTATAACAAACCGGCGAAGGTCACACGGCGATCTGGTTATTATATACGACGTCGCAATTGTTACGTAATACGTTTCGAACGGTGCCGCCCGTACACTGATCCTCGTCCTAATTAATAAACTCAATTACCACATTCCTTCACCTGCGACAAGAAAGATGCGAATAAGCCAAGGAGATGGGAGAAGGCGAAGATCGGCGCTCAGACGCCTAGACCGGTCACAAAGACTAATATGGATACACTCGTCCAGTACAGATAGACCGGGCTGTACCAGGCGAAGACTCAACTGGATCACCTCCTTCACTCGTTTCTCGGACCTAGAGTGAAGCTGAGTTCTCTCGCAGCGGTTGCCTAGTGGACCTAGGCTGATATAAGATCAGAAAAAATATCTGCGAGCTGTAGAAGACATGGCAAGAGATTGTCTTCATTCCTGTATCCTTTTTTATGCACTCTTGATCGGTGACTACCAAAAGGACATGCACAGAATTGGCCTAGCAGTAATCGACCGGATCGGAGGAGAGAAAAAAAGGAGAAAATCGATAGGCGAAGGTTGCCTAACGTCGTATTGATGCAGAGAATTTGGGGTCCTACTGATCGAGCGTGGTTACGTGAATCTGATGAAGGGAGCGATAGCTCGAACGCGTGTTAGTATAATTGCCAGAGCATTTGGTAGATGCTGTTGAACCAGAGTCCCACGGGTTCATTGTCTATCGTCTCTGGTCTCTGGTCTCTGGTCAGGAGATTCATCGGCCAGCAGTACCTCCGAAATTCTAGATACTAGATGAAACAGAAGATAAATATGTTCCACCAACCGTGCAGTGGAAGAGTATCGAAATCGGGATAAATGACGTCCAAGGCGGAGGCCGAGTAGCCTAGATGTAGCCACCGCGACAACCGATACAAATTATCGGTCGACCCACCAGCTCTGTGAGTTTTAGAGTTTCGAAGAGATGAAATTCGATATCACAAATACGCCCGGTCCACCGGAGGCGATTCATATTAAGGGAGGTGCTTAACCGAATGGATAAATATCACAGAGTCGATTGGCAATTCGCGGAAATGACGAGCGACACGAGCCGATCCGGTGAATGAAATGAAGCCACGAAGGCTATTATAGTACTGGTGAGAGATAACGAAGAAGCGGCTTCACTGAAGAGTGAATGAAAAAAGTGCTGAAAGGAAGCCGATATTGACAAACTGTTGAATTAAACGTCCGACTGATCGTAAAGTTATTTTGGGTAGATAAAATTTAATTGATATTGTAATGATTCGTATATATAATTGTGTAATTATAGTTACATGACATTAGACCCGTGTCTCCATAGCTAAAATGGCCCCTCAGGCTGCTCGGCAAGATCCCTGGGATTATTAAGCGTTTGTTTGAACTTTGAGACGTTTTGATCGATTTATTGTAATCGCCGAAGCCTGGCTTAGATCAAGATCAAGTTAATTATACCAACCGATGGTATCGTGCTATTTAATCTCCCCAAAGGCAAAGAAAGTTGAGAAAGATAGAAATGCAAAGATTGCCCTGTGTAAGAGCGGGGTAATCGATACCAGCCATCTCTGAGGATTCAGAAACCTGGTGCGTAAGCATTCGCAGGACGATACGTTTGTTTTGATAAAATTCTCTCACGGGCATTGAGTATTTTCGAAATCTTAACGATGTCGAAATTCGGAAATTGAGACGGAAATGAAACTTAACAAAAATCTATACCACATAAACCTACCGGAAGTGATCAGGACTCTCTATAATTTCCTCGAAAATAAATCAAGAAATCTCCCATGCGGCTTAAAACGCGCACCTTTCATCAAGCGGATTCTTAGTGCTGCAGGAAGAGCGTCGCGACGCGCACTTAGAAAGCGACCGTCCGTCTAACGAGTTCGAAGCTGACCACCAGCAGGCAACCGGTCCGATCTCGATATCGATACTTGAATTACAAAGATGAAACAACGATAAAGATGCCAATTAAGATCCATCAGCCATGCAAACACGTACGCCTTCTTTTATCATCACCACTCGTAAACAAAGAGGCCTAGTAATTTTACCGTCCGCTTTCACGCGGCGAAGCAAAGCCACCCCGAGGATGAATGGCCCAGGCATTTCCAATTATAGAAGTTCGCAAAAATCTGTCTAAAAGTTGTATGGCAGAAAAATTCTTCAGGTAGGTACTCTCCAGATTCTGTGGACTCTTCACAAGGGTGGAAATAAGAGTGGGAATTCGCTCCTGAAGAGTGAAATCTCGTTTTTTGTTTTTCGATCGGAATTTCGAACGACACGATTTCCTCTCTTCGAGACTAAGTTTCAACTTGTGAAAATTTGAAGAGTAGATCAATGTTCGCTCTGTGAATCGTAAATTAAATAAGTTTCATCAAAATTTGGGAAGAATCTTCGAATCGACAACTTTTCAATTCCATGCACTCCATGTGTGTTCATCTACAAAAGGTGATAAATGAATCGTGAACTTCTCCGACTCGATTACTCCTTGACTTCAAATCTTCTTGACAAGTAGATGTACAGAAATCGCAGCTCATTATACGAAATGGATACGGTATAATATGACTCCGTACCTACAACAGCTGATAAGTTTTCCTGTCTTCCTAATTAATCCAGCATAACCACCATTAATCGTTTGAAGATCAATTATGGTTAAAGAATTGAACAAAATTAATGGTTATTTAAATTTTCCTCAAAACTACCAGTTAGTTCCTAAAACATAAGCCCATCCATGGTATTACCCGGAGTGTTTAGATTCGTTCATCAAAGATGCTTGTAATTACATACCACAGAGTAAATTGAATCTCAATTGTTGTGATTTATACTTCATCGAAAGGCCTCTGCTCTATGTATTCAGAATTGCTTGCTTCTAGCAATTGAACATGTAGGAGCGCATGACTATTTCTTAGCAAAAAAAAAAAAAAAATGTGCGTAGAACAGATCTTGAGAAGCCTCGTTCGAACGTGGGCGTCGTCTACCGATTGGAATATCGGTTCTTGCAGCTCTGCAGTTAGAATCGCACGAATCTCTTTAGTTGCCTATAATATATCCTATCCTATAACATATAGTAGACGAGGCGATAGGAAATTGCTTTCGACGAGGAGGAAGATGGAACTTGAGAGGCGCGTGGAAGTTGAGAAGTCGCAGCCTCCAGAGACGTCGAAGAGCGTAGAAACCGGCAGCTACGGACGCGGGTAATCCGAGGCTTAGATGCACCGCGATAGGAACACCGCGGCCAGCGGGCGAGAGGGCGGAAAGGCGGGCATCGGTAGCCGACGGCCGCGACCAGGTCTATACCTAGGTACCTCCACAATTCCAGAGCTAGAGAATGCTAGTGCTAGTGCGGGCATGGGCGGCAGTGAGCTCGTGGTGGCCGGTGCCTTCAAAAATGTAGGAGTAGTAGGTATATGTATAGGGAGTGGACCGTCGTTTATATCACTCCGCAGTGGCTCTCGATTTTGCTCTAGTTTTACGGGCGTTGTCTTCGCCGTAGGCATATTACTTTACGCAATCGACAAAACCCGACTTATACATCCATATACCTAGTTGCGGCCGCGTCGTAGGCCTTGAGGGCGTTCGTTCGATCTTAAAAGAGAAGTGAAGAGTTGCGGAAATCGACCGATCGCGATCGCATACCGTCTTTATATATCTTGCGTCTTATTACACCCGGTGTTCAAACTGAACTGATTTTGTACATGGTCAATGAAATATAAAGGCGGGGTTACGTTGAGAACCTCTAAACGCGAAGCCAAGTCCGGAGTACTTTATCTCTGGGATGTGGGTCGCGACTGCCGCCTGCCACGCGAACGGCGTAACTACTATCTTCGGCTTCGTGCACACCGAGGAATCGCGATATGAGACAGATTTTATAACATATTAAAATTCAGAGATCTAAACAAGTCCCTCATTTCATTCTCATTTCTATCCATTATAGGTATATCGTAGAATAATTAGCTGAGGTGATAATTACAGAATAGAATATATTTAACCGATTGCGATTTATGGTGGGCTGGATTAGTGAGCAACTCGGTTAAGACTATTTAATAGCATTAACTGAGGCGCGATTCGCTGGTTAATATTCACCTCGTTATATCTGTTACTAATTTATTATACTCGAAGTAGATATTGACGTTGTTTGTTCGTCCGACGTTCTCTGAAGTGGCATAGCATAAGGATGGATATATAGGTATGTAGGTACCGCGATTTCTCGAGATCTAATAAATTACAGCCACGTAAAAGGATAAACCGCCCATCCGACACGGAAGCTGAATAGATCGAACGCCTTCGTTGTTTCTACGGCGTTACAAATCGGTGATTAAACGTAACGTCAATTCGTCAATTAATTCCCTAGCATGAATAAAAGGAGAAAATTTTTCTTTCTTTACGTGGTTCGGTATAGACCTATACATCATAAACACATAATAAAAAGATACGAAACCTCAAACTGAAGACTCGATGTATGAAGAACCATTATAGTGAAAGGACAATGACAAGATAGAAGAGCACCACAAAGATGGCAATAAATACTCACTTCGACTACGAGCACTGTACAAAGTATACATATGTGTGTATATTGTATACGTCCGTGTCTAATGACGAAAGTTGTCCATTAACGCAAAGCTATGCCTACCCGGAATTCATCTCATGAAGGACATGACGAATGTGACTCGAATGCGATCTTCTTCACTGCTAGATACCTTTTCTTGAAATATAACGACGTTCTGGTTATTCACGGATCATTTTGACAACGATTTTTTGAATCAGGTCATCATCCATGGCTGGACTTATTTTTACTAATTAATCTTGGAAATGTACCGATGTGTACATTTATCTCGCTCCGATGTGATCATGGCTCTCAGTTTTTGGCTGTATAATAATTCTGCTACGGGTAAAATCCATTCGCATTGCTTCGCAGCTAATTATTAACCGAATCAAATTTTACGCTAGAGAATTCGGAACGGCGACACCAATTCTTTGTAATTAATACTTCGCACAGGGACACGTTCTAAGAACAGAGTAAACGTATGGCTCTCTCGTATAGTAATCTACTAGTCTGTACCGAGTACACAGCGGTGAGTCTTCTCCGCAAATGGCGAGACCCGACGACGCCCTTTTGCGATTTGTGGAGGTAAAAAAAAAACGAGAGAAAAAAAAATCCCCCGCAAATCTGTCAGGGACGAGTGAACCTGATTCTTAGTGGAAAGTAGAGGCTTAATAGAAGCGATCGAGAATCGAGTGAAATAAGAGAAGCGTCGAACGTTCGGATTTTATGAACCCTGTAGAATTTTATTCTTCAACATCTCCTCCAGCGGTTTGTAACTTCCGCGATGACTCCGTTACGAATAGCAATTCTCTCTTTACTTCAACAGGTTTTTACTCGCCGTTTTATTTGCCCCCTTTATATCGAACAACTGCAATTTTCCTTACGGTCCTTACACACCTTTTTACAAATCGATTTTTAACCAATTTCATTGTGAGCGAACGGCGTAAATCCTGTTCGGATTTAATCAACCCACAGGTATTATATATAACTACCTTCAAAGGAGACATCGTCCACGAGCTACAACCAATGTGTACGATCTATAAGTCTATAAACATTCTCGAGTTTTTGTCCATTGGACGATATTGTTAGCCTCCTCCCGCCTGCTTCACTTTCGATACTTTCAAAGCTGATGTATCCAGTATCACTCTCCTTGGTTGGTCCGAGTAGAGAGTCCGAGAGTCTCCTCACTTTCATTATAGAATAAACTGGAACTAGATCACCGTGCGGCTATACGCGTGCTTTTCCGTTGGGAGTTGGGAGGTTGGGAGATTGGGAGTATAGCGGAGGCTGTATGCGATCGTCAGCTACCTTGCTTCGTAATATTTATTTTCTAACGGCCACCTGCGGTCATTCTCTTATACATATACCTATATACACCTCATAAGTTTCATTTGATTATTACCTTAGTCTAGAATTGAACCATACCTTGTTAACCTAAGTCAAACAAGCCTTACGATCATCTCAGTTCAATCCTAGAATTATAAAAAAATTAAAGAAAATAAAAAACAGATGAGAAGATTGCACTAATCATCGACATTTGTGAAACTTCCAACGTTCAAGTCGCGTTCACTTTTCCCCCTATAATTAATGCTAGATGAATCGTCGAATATTCTTTCACATTCATCGGTATAAGTGTACGAGAGCATGGCACGGGTCTGGCCGCTCGGTCTCGAGCCACAGCCGGGTAGATATATTATTCATAAAGTTAAAAAACGGCACACGCCTTACGGTGGCAGCGGACAGCAAGCCCCACGTATGTGCAGAGCGCGTTTCATACCCAGGCGAAGCTTTCTCTGGACCACCCCGCCTCCTGGACCCCGTCGGGTCCCGTTCAGCCCCGCGGGACCCCCGTGGTGCCCCTCGCCCACGATCGGACGCCCGTAACACGGGCTCCCCGGGTGCACGAGCGTAGTTTACTTAACTACCGTGTTTCCAATTAGCTCCTCGTTAATGCGAATAGCAGCGACCGTTCGATCTCATCCTTTTATTATAGTTTTATACATCTCTCGTGCAGACACCCAACCCAGCACCATCAATATCCCGTTATCCTATTACCAATTTTTTCTCTCGTAGATGGAAGACAGCACGCACTCCGCACCATTTTCAACTATAGGAGCGGAATGCGACGATATCTACTCTTCTACGATCTTCGATCCTTCTCCTACTTCTGAGGAAACGATATCTTCGTAGGTACATTCTACTACTTGAGAGTCTTGCACTCGTTAAATTGATTAATTAGTCGAGTTAAACTACTTTAGTGAGAAATCCTGCTCCCTGATCTCTCGATTGATCATACATCATAAAATGAATGCAATCTTTGTCGCTGTTTACGGAAGTCAGAAGAGAACTTAAGAGACAATCACTTAACAACGAACCGTTCGCACCTGCGATCAGGCTGGACTCTGAACTCTAGCTGAAAGAGTCATAGATTATGAGTTTGCGATTCTAGACAGAGCATTTCCGTAAAGGCGTTCGAGTAATTCGGACTCGTTAATTTAATGTATGAATAAAGCCAGCCAGCTATCTAGCTGGACGTTAAATCATATATATGGTGATTCAATTAGATAGTTGGCGATGCAATTAGTTTTTTCTGCTTATTAATTGGCACGTTGTAATAGAATAAACGATGATATTTATGGTGCTGGAGGTATACATCATCGCCTATAGCGAAAATCCTATTGCGTTTAAAAAATGAAAAAAAGTGCTAATGAAAAAACAAACTAAAATCGAAGGCCAAACTTAGGTCGATGAGAAATAAAAAGAAAATAGCTAATCTCCTTTTGGACTGCAGGAATTGTCGTCCGCCTCTTCTGGCGACGGACGACGACGCTCTCCGTGACGGCCCGCGTCTCGAAGGCCGCCCGATACCCGTCTCCAACCGATGCCCAAACTAGATCACATCCATGCAGGCCACACCAGGGCGGAGGCTATGGTAGCTAAGAGAAGGGGACTGCTACTTCACCGTCGAGGCGAACAACCCAGCAGAAAACACCAACGCCGTAATCGTAGTCAGCAGCAGCTGCGGTTTCCCGTATTCCATCACGTCGTCGAAAGGACAACGACGGCAGAAAATGTATGATGTATATGATTCGAAGATTTCGAAGACTCTAGGCTCTGGCCTCGAGCTGTGATTGGTTAAAATGAAAGCGGGCGCCATCTAGGAGCCGAACTTTTCGTTCAGATTCATCGCCGAAGCGCATGCGCGACTGTCGTATCGCCTCGAGATGAGGAATCGGGTGATTACCGATTCCTCCGTTATACTTATTCCCTATTTACAACGGGCGATCAACCGGCACCAGGGGATGAGCGGGGTACCTGGGGTAAAGGCGGGTTCGGAGTTCCACAATCGAGCGTGGTAGAAGGTGAGGAGGGAGTGAGCGCCGCGAGTGAAAGTGAATCCTGGAGTCGGTAAATCGAGCGTCCAGCCGCGGCCGGCCACGCGTCCTGTCCGAAGGAGCGCGACGTGCCGCCAATATACTTTACTGCGGACACACGAAGCCCCTGTTGAGGTGGAGTACGCACGACACACCTACGGGAAAGGCTGATCTTGCTGTAGAAACTGACGTTGGATAGCGGGAGGGCGTTATTAGAGCCTCAGGCAGAAACACTCTTACGAGATGAGAGCTACCACGCAGTACCATCACGCATACGACACGCAATTTCATTGTTACTTGTACATGTATTCTCGTTATTGGATTTATAATTCGATGGATTTTCAGCCAGGAAAAAAGCTCGGAAATATATCACCGCCTCGAAGTTACTTGATCACACCATTCCCCAACGCTTGCTATTTATCCTCTCTATTCCGCTGGTTGCGAGTCTGAAGACTTCACGGATCTCCAAATTAGCGGGAAAGACTTAAAATTAGCGAAATTCCACGTTACAATTACGAAATAGATAGTCACGAACTTTTTTCTAAACGAGTTGCAAACCCATCCTCCGCTTGGCCGCAGGCACGCGATCGGTCGGGCACGTGGCCCGTAGATAGTCACCCCGCCTTATAAATTGGAGCGGTAAGTTGGACGGCGGTGGCGGTGGCGTTGGCGGTTCACGAACAGCATCGCCTGGAGGTATCCAAAGTTCTGCACAGAGTACGGGTATTATCTATCTATCGAACGTCGAAACGGTGTATATAACTAGACCCGCGTCGCCCTGACGACGACGGGTCTGCTCAACTAGACTAGTTGAGGCTACCTACCTACCGTCCTACTCTCCGCCTCGAAAGCACTATTAGATCCCGTGTTGCGTCTTCCATTTGAGATTGTTCCTTGCAAATTAGCGATCTTTGATTGAACAGTTCGAAACGATCGTTGCAGATTGTTTAATTATTATTTAACATCTTACGGCATATGGCGTTGAGCAGAACCTTTTGTCTTGTGTAGGAAGGTGTAGGTATAGCGCAAATGCCAGTGCGTGGAAATTTACATCCACTAAGTTATTGAGCGTGGAGAAGCAGGCTTTGCACGTATGGGGGTATAGCGATCATATGTAACCGTCCAGGAAGTACCGATATAGAATCGGGCGAGGCGCGTAGACGTATTGTTACGAGCCTGAAGGAAGTTTATCACGATTCCTGCGGCTCGATAGTCGCACTGTTCCTTCATTCGCGTTTATTCCTACGGTTTTCTCGACTCCTCATTGGCTCGATATCTCGCTGGTTCATGTGCGCTGCTAGGGCGCGGACTCGGACGCGTATTGTGAACGGGAAACACCACTCGTCCGTATGAGAATATATCGACGCCAATAAAGGATCGATATCGTTATAAATCGAGATATACCGATGGGTACACGGGCGGTACATGTACGCGGAGCATCCGACATGAACCAGCGGGCTATTATAAGGTTGGTATAGAGAAGGTTGCGGTATAAGAATAAGGTTGGAGGCCTTACTCGACAGGGTCGAGCTATGGGTGGTCCGCTATGCTAATCGCGTCTCCTCAATTCCCCTCGTCCCTCGTTTTCCCTGTGCGTCGACGATCATGAATGTATAGGTACTTACAGGAAGGGGGATGTGACCGGTGCGGTGATTTATCCAAATCGGTGAGAACGGATACTTACTCCTACGCGAGAGAATCGTATCACGCCGTTGGACCACCAAAGAATCCGCAAAAATATTAGCGCCATAATGATTAGCAGGATAATAAACGTATTTGTGGAGTGAATGACGTCCACTTTCATTCGAAAGGAAAGAGGTAGAAAAAATTCATGACTTTTGGGTGATCCGTCTTTCTCGTATCATTATACGCCTCTAGCCTTTGTCGCGTTAAGCTCCGGTGATTCACTCGTCAAACTTTCGATTCTAAAGAGCAGAACTGATCCGAATTAATTTCAAACTATACGTATAGTGCCTAGGTCGGTTCTGTGGCCCAGTCCATCTCTTCGACTCCTGTTCACTCCTGAAAGCAGCGAAGGTTTTGACCAAATCTCTTTTTAAAATACCAGGGATTTACGGTCATAAGCTATACTGTAACGGGCCGGGTTCCGTCGTGGCATTTGATCGAGATGAAGCTGTCCTGTGGCGAGGAAAGACCGCTCGAATATATGCGACAATAGTTCCACGACCGGGGTAGTCCGTGATTTATGTTACCGTTAACACTGCGTTAAGAGTGCAGCAACTCGAATTGTTTTGACTTTTGACAGGCTCAGTAAAAATACTGGGTGCGTCCGGGATATCATGATTACCAAAATATGAATCAACGCTAATTCGCGAGCCTCAGTCCACCTCGAAGAGAGACTAAGAAATTATTGTTCAATCAACAGAACGACGCGGCCGTACCGCGCACGTCTCGAATGTAAATTAGTTGTGGAGATCTGATTGAGTATTTTTCATGGGTACTATACCTCGAGATTGCAGGGCGTGAAATATCATTTATTTTAATACTCATCAAGCCTTCGAGGAGTAGGCTGTCTGGCGAAATGTTTATACAAAAAATATGAAGTGTAGAAGATATCAGATGCTACCTCTGGTTATTGCACAAGTGACATGACGCTTGCTGGTGAGTTGTGTTTAGCGCGAAACCCAAGGAGGAAACGCGACAACCTTGCCTTATTTATGCATCGTGGTAAAACGCGGTGCGAGCGCATAGGTGTAATGGATAATTGACAGGTGTTCGGTTACGAGTAGGCGCGTAGATCTAAAGAGGACAACCGTGGCGACGTGAGCTCCGATGACTCACAAGATCTGGCTAAATTGTCGCTAAGGAAATGTCGTATCAGCCCGATGAATTGCTCTTCTGAATTCACGACGTCAGGAGAGAGGAAAAAAGAGAGAAAAAAATATGTATTACCTGATCAGGTTTGAGGAAGTATACCGTAAAATATTTATAGTTCGATTCTGAACTGGGGCGAACTTTTTAACCGTTATAAATAAAACTCCAGGGACGTGTTATCTGCCCGCGTCCTTACGCTAGATTCTAAGATTTCTAATCAGGCGAAAAAATGACTGAGGTCGATGATCGGCTCAGGGCTGTTGCCCATAATTCCGCAATGGCGGAAAATCGAGACCTTGGTTACGGGTGAAAACGTTCCTATGTTCCCCCTACTGACGGTGTTATTGCCTCCCGTAAAGGATCGATAAAAATACTCCGGGAGTGAACAAATAAACATTGTTATGTTCTTCAAAACTGGTTGATGGACCATCTCTGATCAAGTATCAAACCAAGAAGAAGTGAGGAGGTATAATTTGACGAAAGTCAATGCAACCGATCCTCATGCTCTGCGGTACCAGGTTTATTTTCTCTTTCAGGGATCCAGTCTCGCCTTGACGCTGAATGACTTTGATTTTATTAGCAATCGAGTCCATCCAGAGCACGTAGCGTTATCCTCGCGGATCTTGGTTGGTGTAGTTTCCTACCAGACCAAAGTCGACCGACTCGCTATCGTCCTTGAGGCAACGGCTATGTTCTCCGCGTCTAAACTCTCGGTATATGACTCTCCGACGACCCTCTTAATCCAAACCCCGACTTCACCTCGCTAGATAGATACATGCACCCACGGACACTCCCTTCAATATTTGCTTCAATGTAGAATAGAGTTTCGAGTGTAGAACCGTAGAATCAAGCTACTACCTTACTTCGAACGTTGCACCATATACATATGAGCAAAAACTATACCCGCGGAATAGCGAGACGGACGTGCGGAATGATTAATCATGTTCTGACGGTGGATTGTTTAGCCAAGAGATTGAATCGCGAATGTAAATTAATTTTATCGTTAGTTGCAGTTGTAACTGCAGGCCGCGGAAGTCTGTGGTTTGCATGCGAGTCGCCAGATCTGAGAAGGTTAATAGTTGTACCAATTCGTTGAAAAGTTAATCAAAAATTCATACAAGAATCGCTGTTTCTACTTCGCTGAGAATGAGTCGAAGGTTAAAACGTTATTATTATTCCTTATAAAAGATTCGTCACAATAACCAAATTAGGATATATCGGGCCACCGCACTCGTTGTTCTTTTTAGTCTCTTTATTTAAAATCGGGACCAAAACAACTCCGCCATTTCTTCTTCTTCTGCAAGTATTAGGCGTTCGTTCATGCATATTGTATAGCTAAGCACGTAGATAACGTATAATACAAAGTATATATTTGCTTGGGCAATAGTGAACGGATCGCGGATGGCGGATGGCGGATGTCAAGCCGTTCCTTCAAGCCGATGCATGTATGGTACGTGTACTTGGTGTACTAGAGGTATTCCGACATGCACGCGTACCCTTTGCGCGAGTTTCTTTGGCGCGACCCGCCGATGAGATTTTTTCAAGACGTATACGTATGCACATGTTGTACGTATGATATTTCTTGTTGAATTGAATTTTTGACTCGACTACGTCAAGTCACGTGGCTAATATTGATTTCTCGATGATTTACTGGAGTATTAATTTGCCTCGAGGATACAACCAATAATAAGATTAAAATACTCAGGCTTCGTGATTACAGTCAGTTCAAGCTGTGGGTTACACAGTATCGATAACAATGACTTGGCTTATGAAAAAGCGATCGAAAATAAAACCGTGTTGGTACAATACTAATATTTCACGGTTGCAGATCACGGTCGACCTTCAAACTGGTAGATCCGATCAATCGATCTATCAATCGCGGGAGGGGCTATTCTCGTACCACGAATACCGATAAAATCGCGGTATCTTATCGAGGTGCGAATACGGAGTTATAGATATAAGGTGCCATTAGAAAATCGCAAAGCAGAACAGCGTTGTTGTGATACCAGGCTTTGTCATTCTTTCCGAACTTGGTACAGTGGCTTAATTAGCCGTTTCTCTGACTTGCAAGTCGTAGTCATGATGGTTGGATATTTAGCTGTGACCCGGATTCGGTGAATTGTAAAGTGCAAAAAAAGGCGACGATTTTTAGTTTCGTCAGTACAAAGCTTAGCAGAATTTAGGAGACTTTTAGCTCTTCTAACACTCGCGTACCTACATCCGGGCGGATGTATCGGTGGAATCTGTCACCTCGATACGCAGTGATTTTTCCCCTCGAAACTCGCAAGTGTCTAACAATAAGCCCAAGATCTTAGCTCTGCTATTATTCGGGTACCGATTTCTCGCTCGACGGAATACGCTTTCACGTATTACATTATTGTTCGATTCCTCATTTTCTATTCTGATTTTAGTCAGCCGTAATACCTACGCCTCAGTCATCCTAGCTTCGGATAGTTCCAATCGTTTCTAAACTAGTATATCTATTAATGTGAATTACCCTCGTTTTGCCTATTCATTCGCCCTCCAGATATCGTGTTGCGAAAAGCAGAGATACAAAATTACTACTTAGGTATACCTACCTCGATTCAGCTAGAAGAATTTACCTACTTCTTCGTACCTAATCGTCTACAGTCAAACATCGGGTCTATTTACGTCAGTAAAATAACTGAGTGAATTATCGCTAATCGGTAAACGCAATAGGACAGATTACCCACACATCTTCGGTTTCATTCGGACCGTCGAACGTTCACTCAAGTTCTCTTGAGAGGAGTAATCGATTCTGAATTTGACAGTGCAAACCCGCGAAAGCTTACGGCTGCAAATAAAGGCGCGGTACGGTGGCATATAGTATATAATATATATTGTATGTGTAAGTGGAGAACAGAATAAAGTGCGGCCTTCTTGCAAGCGTTCTTTCGCGGCCTTCTGACGCAATTTCGAATCTCAAGAGACGATTTAATTGTCAGTCGTTATTATCCTCGCCGTGCCTGAAGCAACGTAATCTGCTCTCCATCAGCGTCTCCGTCGTCATCGCCGTCGCCTTCACCCGAAAAATAATAATTCCGGTACGGTTAAACGCCACACATGTAGGTACTGTATGTACATAAACAAAACGCGCACATACTCACTAAGAAATTTTTGTAATTGGAGTTGGCTCTGAACAGAACCGTTGGCCATCTGTTGACCGCCGAACCTGGACGTATGTCGACCATGTATAAGTAGGTGTATCGTAGTTCCTCCGTGTCCGCAAGCCGCAGTCAACATTTACTTGCCAGGTGAGCCCCGGGCGTCCACGCGTATCGCCTATAATTACCCCTTGCCCCATTCCTCCCCAATGGTGGTCTGGGCCTTAGATGTATTATTTGTATCGTTACCTCCGTCGAAATAACGAAATCCATTTATAAGTAACAAATGAAGAAAACAAAACGAAATATTTCGCTATCCTATTTTATTATTACCTTTTTTTTCATTTTATTCTCTTTCTCTCTCTCTCTCTCTCTCTCTCTTATTTTAGCTCGAATTTTTTTCCACTATCCCGAGATTACAGTAGACGTTGATCTCGGTCTGGCGTGCCAGTTTTTGTCCATACTCCGCGAGTATGAAGCGTGCAGGATCAACGGAGCCGAACGAGTGCCGGAGTCAGGTCAGGTGCTAGATGCCCGAAACTAAACAGCCAAAGACTCCCGCCCCTAAAATTAAGTGATTATAGAACTACTGATGAGCTCCTAGGGTACGCGAGTTACCAAATTTTTCGATAATTATAAACTGTTCGAGTAGAACCAGCTGACCTCAGGCATATTTTCACCATTTATATATCGGCGTTAACTATACAGGCGTAAAAAGGATCTGAGCCGAGGTGTTAGATATACCTGTATATCTATTATCTATAATTATAATGGCGGGCTGCTATGTGATTGAAAATCTAAACTCATACCATCCTCCATCATCGTTAACGGATCAACGAGTTAATTTTCATTCCGACAACTCGAATAGCTATAAGCCGAGCACGTAAAAGTAAAATTTAGCAAAGGTATGATCTATGCGGGTATATCATTTTGACGAAACTCGATAAAACGCGTAAAGGCTTACGTAAAGTGGCACAAAGTGCGAGACAGAAAAACGTGAAACACGGTTCTCGTCACGTCCAGGAAAGTGAAATTCACAATCATGTCAGCGCTAAGGTTTTTTTACAACGACTCGCCTCACGCCTCTTTGCACGCAAAAAGGTGCGTCCGGGTGATACCTAGCAACCCAGCAACCTACTGCTGTATAAAGTTTATCTAGTAGTAGGTACCACTATTTACTACTACTGTTACTGCTACCATGACTGCTACTACTACTACTACTACCGTTGTTGCTGCTGTTGTACCTCTCTTAGTTGTTGTATCTACGTTGAGCAAGAACCAATACTTGGTTAACTTCGGATTCGATTTATTTCGCCGCTCCCGAAGGCCGGAGGAATTGCCTAAGCGTGGCGTTAGAAATAATCGATACAAAATAACGCCCGCACGAAAAGTCCGTCATTCGATAGTCACAGAAATATAATAGCTATTTGTATTTATCGAATTTAGGTGAATATGTATATGTATATTCGAACGAGAGAGAAGCTTGTAATATATGCTTATGTATGTCTATCTTATTGCTAATAACTTGTATCGCCGTCATTAGCAAGCATGAAATCCTGATAGATAAGAAGCTCATATGTGGAATTGCTGAGGTACTATTACATTCGTTACTTAGAAAAAATAAAAAATAAATACAAGAAAAAAAAAAGAAGTATCACCAATTGAGATAGCGTTCGGCTTTTCATATTGAGATCTATATCGCATGAATGATTAATTATTATCTATAAATATACTGATAAATAGGTTTCTTGATTGCATTACACTTGAGGTATAGCATGGAAAAGATAGAATGAAAAATTCGCAGAGAAGTCCAGGTGCAATGATCCGTAAGACGAGAGATTATAATAATAATGAAATTTATTAATTATATAAAACTACCGCTTTAAGTTTACCCCTGTCACTGCAAAGTCCAGCTATTAGTTTATAAACCTTATGTCTTGTTCCCGGATAGCAACAGGTAGGTATTGGTAAGTATATTAGCCCGATCAGCAAATATTAAAAGGCAAATAATTTTTAACGCCCCTTTCGTTTCAAGATTTATGACGGCGGGTCCATTAATACAGAAGTGTTTACTTTTGACTAATTAAAACCATCAAATATAATTTAACAATATTTAACGACTACAAGTGCCAATTATCGGAGCACCGCACACACGCGTGGTCTAATCAGCCCGTTAGTCTTTCTGTCACATCGCCAATACCTTGATTAATTTAACAGATTTCACCTGGGGTATTACTTTCACCGTATATCACACGTATGATACTATAGGTATATATATTTTTGGTTATACAGTTATGGAGTTGAATAATTTGCGCGTTCAATTTTTCATCGAATTATGCGCGCCAATTAAACTGCAGTATCATAATGAACATTGAGTGAATAATCAAAGCACCGCCAATATAAGATTCTTAAAACCGGACCAGAAGGAACGTCAATCGCTCCTGCTTCACGCCTGTTGACCAAGTTCGTTACCCAACTTACGCGGCTAATTAACGATTACCCGATTAATTAATACACGAAGTATTTACTGCCGAGTTAATGTGGTAGATTATAATCGCAGGTAAACTAAAGCGAGTTTAAAATTTTATAAAGATCCCGGGTTTTTACTCCGAAAATTACCGAAAGTTTTACGTGCTTACGTTAGACCTCGCATGAAACATGCGTTTATAAAACGTGAAAATAAGGAAAGTTATCCGACAATTCCTCATAGTCTCTCAGCGGTGAGGCTCGGAGTGTAAGGGATACAGTTTATCTGATTATTCTGGACCAGTTGGGTTACGGAGCGGAAAGATGCAGAGGAAGACATGCGATCCATTGTCACGTCGCTACCAGTCTCCTCGTTGTCCCTACAGAGTAAGTCATACCGATGAACAAGAGATATGTTATATATGTCCTCCGGCACGATACGTGCATACCCACACTAGCGTTTATTCGTATATTTATTGCGGTTAAACCGTAAATATTAAGAACGTTATACAACACTTAACTCGTCGGAATTGAGTCTCCGGATTTGTTGAAGGGGTTCGTAGGTTATTTCGTAAGCACCGCGGTGCTCGGACGTTTCATTCGCGATTCAGAATTCGCATATAACACACGCAGGTCTGCGCGGATGTATAAAGAGGTGCATTACATGTGTGTCAAGAATAAGGAACGAACGATGTCAGGCTCAGCCTCCAAGTGACCGACGTAACCAGGCCCGATCCTCGGCGGTGCAACACTTTAAGCTTTAACGAGTGCGAAATGAGTCCTGGACTGCGGAGCGTAATTGCAGAGGCAGTCATATAGTTCTCGTGAAAATCGCGCAAACAGAACGACTCTTTCCGGCTGACTCATGTCTGGTAGTTTCGGTATTTTTATTCAGTAGTAAAGAAAGAACAATACTCGGTGCCGTTCATTGCGGGTAAAAAATTTCGGATTTCATAATGCGATATTCTTATTGATAAAATCGACTAGACTTTTGTACAGTTTGCTATTTGCTCGATATTATCTATATGAATAAAAATATCGATAGGTTTTTAAACGCGGGGTAAGTCTCATTGGACAAAAGTTAAGTTAAATTATTTCCCGTTTCATGTCGGCAAATCTTGAAAGTCAAGATCTGCTAATATAATTGAGCCGGGTGAATTGCAATAGAACTAGATGTCCTTGGTTTAATCTACACCGTTAATCTCCAAACAATTAACAGCTTTGCTTGGTATAACATGAATATTATCGTTTATCCAGCTGGTTTATCTTTGGCGTTGAAAAACCATGCGATAATCGCTTCTCAGGCAATTAATATTCCTAAGCTGCAGGATTCGCCCTGACAATTAACGAGTACTTATAGACATTAAATCTTATCGAATGCCATCGAATGACGCATTTAAACTTTAAATTTCTCCATGCCAGAGACCAAGGACGACGACCCAGCCCGGATAAGTCCAATCATCGATAATTGATATAGGGATTAGGAAACTAACGAACTAAATCTGGATATGGCGTCATTCTCTTACATTAGATATGCGCTCTAAATTTCCACCGATCCAACGTATCACTGCATATTTTTTTATGTTTTCGATGTAAAAAAGAAAGAAAAAGAAAAATGGAAAAAAGTGCAGTTTGTACACAAGGGATATCAAATTAGGTGAATTTGATGAGCAAAAAATCGATAAAATGAACTTAAAAGTGATAGGACCCATAGATCATGATTGATCGCGATAAAATAGTGGCTGAACGGTTGCCCAAGTATCTCGGTGGTTCTTTCTGAAGCAATAGGATTCCGACGCTTCTAAATAGATCGGCTTATTGATTGCGGGCCAACGATTAGGGATCTTGCGATCATGGATCACGGTTACCGATAGATAAATCTATAGGTGTCTGGCGCGCGATAGATCCGAGAAGAATCGACCAATCTATAATAACGCATGAGATTTATAGAATAAATCCGCTTAGAACAAATTAATTGTTCCGCTATTGATGATGTCAAGGCTATGTGTTTAAAAAACTATAAATCACATGGATAAAGTGCAAATGATTTTCTACCCGCATCTGTCCTCCGCGTTGACATATATCGCCGGGATGTCGCGCTGAGAGTAATTATTCATTATTCAAGTGACAAGTATAGGTATCCAACATTATAACGCCACGCCACAAGATAAATCTACGTATGTATACGTATGTACACAAAGTTGATGTAGGCATCAGATGTTTATGGAGAAGTACACCTGCCAACTATGGATGCTGCTTTAGTCGATGCATATGACAACACAATTATCTTATGATAGTCTTTATTTATTTATTTTTTTTTTTTCCCAAGAGTTAATTAATTATTTAAGCGATGTTATTGATCCAATTTTTATGTGTAAATTCGAATTATCATACACGAAATGAATTAGCATTTTCACATAAGAAGAAAAAAATAAATAAATAATTAATAAACATATTGACATGATCAACAGAAGTTTCGGAATTAATTTATTCTCCGCTTGTATTCAAAGGTTGGGATGTTTCTTTTCAGTGGGATGATTGAAAAACAGTTTTTTTCTTTTTTTTTTCTCTCTCTCTCTCTCTCTCTCGCTCTTCTTTTTTCTTCTTCTTTTCCTCAACGTCGAACCTCTCAGAGGTGCCGGATGAAAAGAAATATTTTATATTGAATATTGATCAACAGAGCGACAAACAAGTAGAAATAGAAATAGATCAGCGTCCTCGTAGGTAGGTTGGGCCATTTTTTTTTTTCTATACCTATAACATCGTTCCTTTTTCATTAGTTATATGTAGAAGCAAAAAGTAATGATGATTCAAACGAACGAATGAACGATCGAACGAACGCCTGTCCTTCGCCAATTGTAACGCGGCATCTCGAGAGGTGGCAAAAAATCTCGATACTTGATCTCGATACAATCCCAGATTCTCTCAAGGTAATTCGTTTACTTGGAAATATATTGCGTTCAATTTATATTTCATCTCATCCCATCGCATTTATACGATAAACAATTCGATCTAACTTCATCATGCAAACTATTACATACAATAGTATATGGCCGAAATTTTTTTACGATATTCGACCAGACACCCGGTACGTCGCGTATGTCGTGTATATCGGATCGTATAGTTTCGTCTATACTCCTATCTGGCACGGTGTAGTAAGTGAGGTAAAGTAAGTTAGGTACCTTACCTTACCTAGGTAAGTTTGCCTTTCTATGTGGGTGGGGCCATTTGCTAGAGCAGCTCGCTACCGTCAGGGACACCGCGTTGCGCCGTCGCCTCCATATCCACGCCCGTTCCCTATCTCACAGGTTAAGTAAATTATACGTACATGTGCGATTATATACACATAGGCATAATATACGTATATACACAATAGGAGTGAAAAAAAAGAAAAAAAAAAAAAATTGCCCTGGATGAAAACATAACCGCGGTGGTGGTGGCGGTGGCGGTGGCGGTGGCGGTGGCTAGTTGCTATTAAGATGATGTCGCAGATTTCTTTTCCGATGGAGCAATCGGTGGTGGCAGCCCTGCGCGATCTTGATTATCGCGTTAAAGGAGGTCAGCGGCACGTTGAAACGGCGTCGGAGCGATTACCGGGCAGAACGTTTGACGAGATGATGACAGCATCCGTTCCTCCGTCTATCCGTACGGTGGGTGTCCACTGGCCGAAAACAACTATCGCGGGTATTATCAGACGGCGGTATCTGCGGCGTAACCGTTGTGCGCGAACTCTGGTCTCTGGACGGCCCCATCACGTAACGTGATACTCTTCACTTTTGGAGATCTCTGCAGGACGGTGCAGAGTCCAGCACGTCGAAAGAGGCGGCTGAGTTTAACGAGTCATCGTAAAGGGGGATTTTTCTCCTGTTTTTAAAATTGATCGCATCTTGACGAATGCCCTTACCATTTATTCTCATTATACACGAAACGCGGGCAGGAGTTTTGCGGTAGACCTTCAACGCGTCGTTGAGGTGACCCATTTTGCCAGTGGATCACTTTCATTTTCGATCGAGACGTTTTTTCTTGCTCACCTTAGCAAAAACACACGAAACAAAAGGAATACACGCGTGCCAATTATGCGTCGATCATCATACACGCCATTCCCTAAAGGTAGTCCGTCAAGTTTATCGGGCTGTCTGCAATGGCGAGGTGAAATAAAACGGGATTTTCTATCCCCTTCGTTTTTGCCGTTGATCACGTCCTCATTTAATTTAAACAGAAATGTATGCCGATCATGAAATACAATACTTTTATTCAAGTTGGTAAGAGTCATCTTCGGTATCGGTACATTAACTCCTGAATAAATGTATAGGTAAGGCAAGAAAACACTATCAGAAATTTAATCAAAGTCGATTTGGTACACTAATCGAGTATGTCAGCGAAACAATCTCTAATAGGAAGAAAATTCCCGAAGGATCTTCAACTGGTTATAGCGAAGAATGTCCACCCAGAGATCGTTCCGGATTCGGTTCGCCGAATTTCTCTCGCCTCAGGGCCTAGTTCGTGGCTTCTACAATCCTCGGATATTTTAAGTCGGCCATATCAAATTTCGTCGGAAAAAGTTCAAATTAACTAGGAGCCAAGAGCTACGAATCTATACACAATGCGCTTATGCCCAAAGGAATAGCCGACGAACAATAGGCCAATTGACAGCAAAAATTGACGAAAAAAAACCAATCTCGATTTCACCAGGATTTGGAGAAAAATGCTTTCTACATAAATTCATACTCCGGCCCTTGGCTCACCGTACATTACACTTTTATTCTGCCATTCGTGTATTTAATTCGATCAAAAGTGCTCTCGATTTAAATCACGTAATTCTTACTTACGGTGGGACTGCATATTACTCAGTAATTTGTCGCTTGGAGATAATATGCTAGCTACCTTTAACTGTGTGTGTGTGTGTGTAGATGTAGATGTACGGTAGTATAATTTGTATACGGAAAGAGATGATATAATTAGGAAGCATATAACGATGTGTTGAAAAGTGCTTGATCGAGGAAAACATCAGAGCAACGTTAGCCTCGGTAATTAGCTACATAAATTAAGCCCGATAAATTTAAGTTGTTTTAGTATTGCCCGGGTGTTTCTGGCGCCTAGGTGTGGTCCATGGAAGCTGCGTAAAAAATTTGACAAAACTTTTCACGCCGATTAACCGGCACGCGCCAAAACAGGGAAACGAATGATCAGGTTTATTGGTTGATTCGTTACGACTCGCAAATCGCAAGCAAGATTAGTGAGATTCATCTGTCACAACAGGTTAAAGTTTAGGGGGGTAAAAAGCAACGAGCCAAGGAGGAGGAGGCGAGGGGGTCGCGATTATGGAGCTTATTATCTAGTTACGTAATAGTTGTAATAACTTATTCACTCAAGCAGAACTCAACAGAGTCAAATGTTTTGCACCGTTCGACGTGATTCGTGGTTACCTTACAAACACTTTTAAACACGTCGTTATAAAGGCAATATACCTGCGAAAAATTCACCATATTTTCATAACTACCTACCTAGTGCAATGCTGCATTAATTTTACCAGTATAACTTTCATACGATCATCATATCGTTAAATTATATATATGAAACAACGTGAACAATGGCCAGATGACGCCTTTAGCGATGTTCTGTGATCTCTCATAAAAAAATTATACTTTTTCCACAAACTGAACAGAGTCCTGCAGTTCGAACTACACTTTAACCCATTATCGCAAATTGCCAGTGTTCTCGCCACCGTGGCAACTCCGTGTGTTTTACCTACGAGAAAAATTCGCAATATCATATTTGCGATGTATATTATGTATTCTCAAGGTAAATGGATGCATACTTATATCCATGTATGTATATACGACTGAACTGTAACGTCGAATCTTTATTCCTACTTGCCATCCAATCTTCGCCTTTATTACACCTACAGTAATTATATTCGCAACTGCAAGGTGCATGTGGGACGTGGGGGGATAGGCACACCACTCCATTAAAAAAGTACGGCATATTACTCATAAAGTACATAAATAAATGCAACTATATAGCAGCGTAATGTTATTTCCATTATACGGTTTCGTGCTGCAGTTATTGCACACGTGCTCACATACCGCGCTGTATAGGTAGCTATTAACATGGGTAAGTTGAGAACACGAGGGCCATGATTGCCTGCACGAAATACCGGCTACAGAAAGCCAAGAAACTCCAGTGTCTGATAAGACAGGTCGGCTTGGTAGAAACCCAGGCGTGGTTGTCTCTCTAACGGAGTTCGTGCGTATCCATGGTGCAATAACAGAGTATAAGTATGTCCGTGAGCGCATTCGACATAGTGAGATGACGGTGGCCCTTTCACTGCCGATCGATAAACGCCGCGAACTCGATAGATAAAGTTATCATAATTATTTATCCGCTATCTGTTATATCATTTGACGTGAGTTTCAAGATGGTAATATATGTGACCGCGGATTTATGGGTGTCGTTTCCGCTCTGATCGCTTAACACGTGAAACTTCACTGGTTAGCTCGCCCCGAGGAATAGCTAAGGAGTATAATAAGGCGGTTCGGTAATTGGGCCTTTACAACGACAGGATTGGTATATATCTGTCATTATTTCTGACTTTTAGTTCGTTTCGATCGAGTCATTTTTAGCTCTGATTATAATTATAATCGTATGCGATACGGACACGTGTATAGCATGCAACAAGACGTATGATAAGCGATGTAGGTACCTCGGTTACATTATGCAGACTCTTGATGGGCGCGTAGCGTCGTCACCGTGATGCTAGAAAATGTTAAACCCGTAGAAATAAACTAGCCTTGTTCACGGGTGAGACCCATACATCACCACCACTGTCATGTAACTTTCCCATTGGTCTGTGTCGCTGTTGTTCTCGTTATACGACTCCGAGATCCTCGTATCAATACTGGATATAATCCGTTATTAATAGTCAACGGTCAGTAATTTAAGATTTATAATGACTGATTAAGCTCAGATGCAAATACTGAATCTCATGCGACCGTGGTCTTGGAGAGATTTACAGCCCATAATACATACATACCTATAATCCCTCTGCTTCTTCTTCTGCAAATAAATACTAGCTATGCACCTCGCCTAACTATCGAGAGCAACAGAATTACAATGATTATTACTGAAATCAAGAGGAATTCAGATTTTTCATTAATTAGTTGATAACTTTGGAAGTGGCTTCCTATACGGGTGTTCGAGATCGACTAATGTGATTTTCCTTAGAATTTTTTCGTAATTACAATATATAGTAAACTTAACTGCCTGAACATTTAATTAGACGTTAGACAGGTACTTAAAGTAATTTATACCGTAGATTTTATGTTCGCCGACCAAAGATGTAGAAATCCATGCTGGGTATGTGTCTAACTATGTAGTTGTATGACTGATTTGCGAATGTAGGTATAATCATTGGACACTTACGTAATTGATGCTAGCCTTGCAGTAATTCTAACAAGACTTAGGGTAAGAGTCTCGGTTCTTCTTTTTGGTCTCTGATCAGTTCTATCAGTAATAATAATAAGATAGGAAACAAAGTTACGTGTCATTTAGAAGGGATTACTACGCGGAGTGATTGTAAAAAATTATACCAAACCGGGAACTGTTACAGCCACGCGATTACGACCGTTCAATTCGGCGTATCGTTGAATAATTGCCTATTATATCCATCATATCAATGTCTTGCCTAAACAGTCTACACCTGTTGATTGGTATTCCGAAATGGACTCGCGATCGATTCTAGATACAAAAAAAAAAAAATGAAAGGAAAAAGAAATTTCGCGTATCAATTTAAAATTTGACTTTGAAACAATTATTAATCACTAATTATTACTAACCTATCATAGTTTCTGGTAAAAACCTTGAAGAAGTTTGAAAAACTGATCACTTTTCGAAACGGCGTAACAATTTCAATGTAATGCAAAAAAAAAAGAAAAGAAAAAAAAACGTGATATCGGTGATATTGGCTCATACTTAGATAGGCATGCGAACATATATCCATTAGTTATACAATATATAAAACTGATCACTTTTCTTCTTATACCTATCCCAGTTTTGCTTTATTATTTGTTTGAGCGACTTGATTCAGGCATTAACGTGTAATACATACTGTGAGCAAGTTATGTGTATGATGCTTTCTATAATATTTATAATATAAAACACGTTTTTGCCTAAGCCACAGTGCGAGCTACTGATTGACAGACATCGAGAGTTATTTTTTAATTGAGTTTCACCCATTCTTTACGTGACTTATCGCTTTAGCCGTTCAACCATCGGGCTTTGTGCGAGTGACATTTCTTAATTTTCTAATTTTTTCTTTTTTATCTTCTTCTATTATTACCGGATACTCGTTCAGGGCTGTGTAAGCGAAACTTACTAGTTATTAGTCGAGATTTCGCTCCTAACTTTCATTCCAAAAGGAGAAAGATCGACACCCGCGACATATGCGGCAACGTATTAATCAGAAACACCGTGGACCGTGTCCATATAATCTGCCCACGGTGATAAAACTTACTGTACATGGACTAAATGTACTTGCATATGGATCCGCGATTAAAGTAGAGATCTGATTCTATCGTTCCTAATCAAAAACGAATAGAGAAAGGGCTTCGAATGTCCAGCAAATATTAGATTTTTCTTTTTTTTTTTTTCAAGACTCCATCCATTGACTTGTTTCAAACATAACTATACGACATAAGTATTTAGCGATCGACATTTTTCGCCACGTATGTACCTATGTAAGCGAAATTAGCTAATGAAATTTCAAACGGTCCATTAATCACCGAGCTGTTTGATGACCAATTAATTAATTCGTGAAAATGAACGACAGATATTTATTGTGCTCGGGGCATTTTCGTAACCGTCATTCTTGAAGCTCGGTTGACAGAAGCTACTGGAAACATATCTAGCTTGAAGCGTATATAGGTAGGTACGCCAAGTGTTTCGCTTGACAGGATTTGGGAGTATAACACTCTCAAATTGACTCGATGTTATCATACTAAAAATTTGAATAATACTTTATACAATTTTTATAAATATTTTTAATCCACACCACATGTCAGATGGAATTTGAGATTGATGTAATCTTCATCCAGTTTGCATATACATAGGTGGCGATAAAAATGAATTATGTATCGCAATAGGGACTACAACTGTTTGAAATTCGTCTCCTGAATCGAGTCCAATATTTATGAACAAAATGAAATGAGATCGTAGAAAATGACTTCTGGAAAGAGATAGACTCGTAATTCAAAATACTTTTAGCCTCGGTCTTGGCATAAAATGAACACAGCCATGGTATAGGTTGATATAATAAATCACCAAGTATAGAGAGATCTTGTCAAAAGCGGAAAGGACAGATGCTGAGGTACAAATACCCACTGCTCAACGATTCGTGCCGTCTGTGGACACGAAGATGCGAGAGGTTCGTAGGTTTCAGTAGGATAGGCTGCATTGCAGGTCTTGCGATGCATAATAAGCGATGCATTGTCGTGTGGGGACTTCAGGCGTGGCACACGGGGAAGTAGCGAGCGATACACTCGCTCCGATATCGCGAGAGTTAGTGCTTTGCTTCCATACTTCTCTCACTACCCGCGGACCACATCGTACACCCAGCATCCACCAACCAACGTTCAGTCTATCTCTAACTGTACCCTGAAATACTTCCCTGATAGTTGTATTACTTCGAACAAGCGAACTTCTATACAAATGTTCACAAGCACATAGTATGCATATATCTACTTATGTACGTATAAATGTACGGAGATTCCGATTTCCTGAATAGCCAGATCCACTCGATGCTTCCTTAGTCGAAGCCCACGTGCAGAAAGATATTTTAAAAGAGAAACGCCCCGGCGTCTCTTCAGTTTGTCAACCATTCCGAAGCTCTTTGTTTTATCAGCCAGAACGAGAAGTAGGTACGAATAGCTGAGCAAGAGCTACCTAGATACATACCTATATACGTATACGGGTATATCTTCGGTGTATTAGAATATTGATATATTGCGTTGGATGGCATATAATATGCTACTCAGATATATGTACAGGTCAATTTCGTTGGACCTCGAAAGTCTATCCTTGCAATTTCGAGCAAACTATTTAAAGGCGTGTTGATATTCCTAGCCTTGAAGAGCTCGGGATGATTGCCAACCATTTGCCATGTCATTTTTGACTCTTAGCAATAGGCCAGAGCGCACCTACGTGCTTGGCTAAATAATGTGTGTATACTGTAGATATAAATGTGGTTGGGTGCCAATAGAATAATTTGAATATTATATTAGCGCGTAGTAGACTTAAGTTCGTGATTAAAACCATACCGTCGAAGAGGCAAGTGGATATTTTAAATCTTCACAAAATATGAACTGGGCTTGACCAATTTATGCTGACACATACAATATCTGAACGCGGTTTATCGTGTAGGCTGACAGGATACAAATAACTTTAATATACTTTTACAGTATTTCCTTCACGCCGAGAATAACACAGGTGTGAACGAAGAAGAAGATTTTTCATTTCTATTTAATTTCTTTCAAATATACCCACGATTATAATATACTCCGCGCCCAGTTACAGTGTCTGCACGACTTTATTGTAGAAACTGGAAGCTATTCCACGAACGATTCGACGCAGTTAGAATACCTCCGTGTACCTACCTACTTCACGCGGGAAAACGATCTCCGCAAAAGTAAACCGAAGATATTTGCGCTAACGTGAGTATGCATCGGTTTTATCTCAAGGTATGTCGATAATAGTAAACCTGCCGCAATTTATAAAAGCACGTGTTCCCGGGGTCGACCTGGCCGCTAGGGCGGGTGCGAGACCGCGATTACAATCGCCGCGTAATTTCTTATGTATTCAGAAAGTAGGTACTGGATTTATGTAATTGATTGTACCTCGAAAGATCAAGGAGGGCTTCACAGTTAGCTGCGCGTTAAAATGGCCCAGGGCCTATTTCGTACACCTCTCGCTACGATATAAAATTTTATTGATTTCTAATTGCTGATATACACCTACATATACACTATTATTATGTACCCCCATTGTTTCACGGAATAATTCATTAATGCGGGCTTATTTTGCCCGAATTATATTCTCGAGGACTATCAACGTCGTATGGAAATTTATCCTGGTATTAGTGAATAAAATTAAAAGATAGGTGGAGGATAGATACATGGAGAATTAGAGGTGAAATTTCATTTTTATAATATGTATACATGTAATAATTCGATACGGCGCAACGCCTCTCTTGAATGTCTTCTGCCCGCGTCTCCAGACTCCAGGTACTTTCGCGTTGTACGACGTTGATTTATACACGGACCCGTTGCATCGCGGCGCAATTTCAAGCTCCTCGGAGGTCAGGCCTTTTTCTTTACCGGGGAGAAACCAGAATCGGCCTTCCGCGATACAGAGAGACAAGAAGATATAATTACACGACAAAAATGCCAGACGTGTTCCCTGGCACCTTTACGCGAACCGACATGGCCTTCGCCAAAATAATAAGAAAAATATCAGATCGCGAGTAACGTCGGAGCGAAGGGTGGTATGGCGCTGCCACAGTACCCAAGCGAATGGATCTATGGGTCTCTGGGCCCACGAACGGGCCTCAAGCGAGCGGGTCCTTACCCACGTCGCTCCTTAGCGATGCGGATGGCAGAGAGTGAAAGGCCCACGCCCGCGCCTCGGGCTCCTCGGCAAGGGCGACTGGCCCCTCCGCACACCGAGGAACGCTCGCATTCGCCGCCGCAGCAAACTTTCTTACACAACTTTAGCCGAGTTTTATATACATGCTCTTAAAGTACATACCTATAATGTGCGGTGTACACGGTATGGTGTACAAGTACCACATAGCCATCCCAGAGTAGACAGCGAACGAATTAATTTCGGACCATTTAACCTGACCGAAAGACACGCAGCTATGTTTTTACGGAAATGAGTAGGTATAACTTCAGGATAACTTCTGTATCTACCGTAAGAATCTCTGGTAACTGCTTCCGAGTTGCAATCAACTACGCTTCCTGATCCCAGCGCGGAACACGTTCATAGCAGCGTTTCCCTGCGGTTTAGAATCTCCATCATCCGGTCTTGATGGTTGATCGAGGTCTCCTAACATCATCACCATCAACATCTGCATCTCATTCCTCCGTGTGCGAAAATATCAGGGCTGTGATATGGTGCGGGACTCACTTCGGTTGATCGTTCGAAGTCTCCTTGATGGCTGGAGGCGTCGAGGCACCAGGTACCACGGATCATGGATGAGTGGGTGGAGCCATATTGCTCAACGAGATGTCCTCGAGGTATCTTGATAAGAAAGGCCATCCTAAGGACACGCCTCACCTTCGGACATCTAGGCTCGTGCGCGATGATAACCATCAACATCATGCTTACGTCTGTTTCCTAATATCTGGCTTGTTTATCTGCGTAAATAGGTCCGGTACCGGTCTGCAGATCCTGTAACAACAATATGGTAAAACCATGTGCCTCCTAGATGTGTCTCACAACTTTAATAGATCGGGAATTTCCTGGGAGCCTTTTTTCAGCCGTAGACGTGTTCCAGATGGAGTCAGGTGTCCTAGAGAGTCAGCTGGAAGAAACTGCAGCCAAGTGTCTCAAGTTTTCGAACCAGTGTTCACCTCTGTTCGTAGGGCTTCGTCGAGGCTACTGGATGTGCCACTTAGATTACGGTGTAAAAAGTTGGTAGGTACGTCTTATGTTAGCCATTCCAGAAGACAAAGGCTAGTTTTACACGGATATCAAAGAACGAACGAAAGAGATGCACCCGATTTGGGAAATAAGAAATAATACAGTACTTTAATCCGATTACGCAACTGTATAATTGATCCCATAGGAATGTGACGAATCCAATTTATTTCCCTCGCAAAGTTGCACCATGCCAATCGATCTTTGATTAGCAACGGATTTTTGTCTGGTCAGTCGGCCAACCGATCGCCTCGCTCACTCGGGTAGAACCAAGGACCTCGTCGGAGGGACGTGCTCCATCATCGAAGTAGCCGCAGTTGGTATTGATGCTGGGTTTTCGGCTTCTTACTGCGTCATATTATTTCATCGGCACGGCAGCTGTCTTCGTTTCGCCATGTTTTCTATTTTTTATTTTTTTCTTGTTTCTTCTCTTTTTCTATACTAATTGTAAACGGATTGTAATCTAATTTGCTATTGGACATAACCGCGTCATTTTTCGATTCCCCCCAGGAAACAATGCTACGTGTTACACAATCTCTATAGAACTCAAGTATCTCCAAAGAGCATTGCAAAACCGTGACGACAATTGCGCGTACAAAATCTATATAGAACGGATGAATTTAACTGAGGTTTATCTATCGGTTAGATTATCGCTGTTCTTAACGAGCCTATTTAGAGACGGTAGTATAAATACATCGGGTAACTCATTCGACTGTAAATTTAGTACAAATAGAAGCATAAGAAAGATCTTAACATCGCCTGGATAGCCGCTTACAACTTGGTATTGTCTAAATTTTTGCCCGACAAGGACGTGGTTCGCGGTCGACTTGCTTTTATATTTAGTGTCCTTACGTCTTGTTTATGGACTATAATTATAACATTCGAGCTCGTATATATACTCGTAAAATATATTAATTGGAGCAAAAGCAACGGGGAAAATGTACGAGGTAAGGGAGTCATACATTTTTCCACCTATAGTTATTATAACCTTTGTGTATAACCGAGGCTACTTACAAGACGGCATAGTAAAATTTTCTTGTAACGATGTATTCCGTATACTGAAAATCATGAAAATCACATTGATGATGAAAATTCAGCCAGCCGAAGAATGATCTAACGTTTAATTCGGCCCCTTCGGTATCAACTTTTTGTATCTAGGTACCATATAACGTAATGATTCCGTTTCTAGACTGACGGGAAAATGAATGCTCCTAATTTTCTACGAGTTTATTCCGTTCTCTGTGACTTTTTTAGCCGATTACTTAGCGGACCGATCCGGTAGGCGTACTTTGTGGAAATGACTTAAATCGGATTGCAAATAACGCTGTCTAATAAAGTCATTGCCGGCGGCTTGTACCTATGAATATAAAATTTCCTTCCAGTAAATAATACATTTTTCGTTATGAACATAAACTATTACAGAGGATCTATATCTATCGCAAACACAACTCCCACGCAATTCATTTCTATTTACCGATTATGCTGCTGCACCGTTCTGCATTATTATTTCTGCATCCTGAAAGTCGTTGGCCGTTCAGGTTCTTCACTGCATTGTGTATTTCCATAAAACTAACTGCTACATATGTATGTTCACGATGAGAATTGATTTTCGATCTGAAAGTTATTCGCTCGGTAGCGGGGAGGCGCACGTCCGCATCAAGGTCGATCAAACGATTCAAATAATGAGGTGAGGCAGGTCTAACATCTGATCAAATCGATCAAGAAAATAGAGGAGAAAAAAGTACCGACATAACTCCACCGAGTTGGCGATCAATAAGAGATTCACCTGAGATTAGCCTCACTCCGCGCAATCCTAAGCTATACCGCGGTGTCTTTCTCGCGATCTTATGATTATAGTTATTGTTGTGATTATTCGGCTAGTTTGATGCTTTGCCTATGTAAGGCTGCCGCCTCAGATGCTTCGCCTGCGGATGCTCTAATGCTCCTAACGTCTCTGTACAGCATCGACACAACGCAACGGCCCTGGGCCTAGAAAGGCGTGGTCCAGGCTCACGGAGAGATGACGTCATTTTTCGGAGTATGCGATGTGCAGACGTAGGTGGAAGTAGGCCTCTGCAGTGAATCGTGCCCGTGTCAGGGGCCAGATAGATATAAAGACGTATAGGTATATAGACCGAAACCAACTAGACGTGGTATGTTATTAATTTTGAATTATTTTAATTGGGTTAACATTAAGGCAGTCAACCGTTTATATCTGGAATTCAGATAAGCCGGTATATATATACCCGCCCGAAGGATCCTTTTTGGCTTACGGTATGAATTATTTTTGCGCTGATCGAGAAACCCGCCTGCGCAGGGAGGGGGAGAGAGAGAGAGAGCGAGAGACTTGTCTTGCGGATGAAATGAATTGATACAAATCAGTGTTTATGCCAGTGACGCGATATTGCCACGTGCTCAGATGGTGTTGCGTGGAAGTGATTAATGACCCTTAATTAGATAACGTGTAATCTACTTTATCTACTATCTTTTATTCATGTATTTGACGACGCAGAAGGTCCAACACTCAAGATCACGCAAAATGCTTTTGGCGCCATCAAACGATACAATGATACTAGCGACGTTGATCATCCGAAAGCAATAAATTTCAATCAAATTCCAGTTCAAAAAAACTTGAATAATTCATTCCAAGCCAATAAGAGAAATGACGACCCACGTTATCCTCCCCAAAATACAGTCAGGATTTTCCGAAAAATCAAGGACCAAGGTGAGAACAGTCCAGAGCAGAAATCTGATTTTGGTAACGCGTATAAATTAGATCAGAATGATAGGATTTTGCGAGCATTTATCCTGGACAAATAATCGAAGATCATTTTTCTTCTTGTTTCATTGGATGATGAATGAACTTCTTTGCAAGTATCGAAGAGATACGTCGAACCTTTGAAGTCGTATGAATAAAAGTATATTTCAATGCATCATGCAGACCGATCGCGAAGTGAATACTTTTTGCATGATCCTGGGGCCTATGGAGCCTATGGTAAGATATACGCAAGGTTGGTAAGCTAAAACGTAAGAGAACAGAGGGCACCGCGCAGAAGATACCCTGACGCCTCGTGATGGCCTCAAGACGGGAAAGGCGTGGCGAGTGCAGTCATGTAGCTGATTTATAAGGCGAACTTCCTTTACTGCCGAGACTGTTCTTCGGCCAGACAACCACCTACACCAATGTCTAATCCCGGGCGTAGTACCATCTTGTACCTTTTCGCAAGAGGATTTACGATTCCGCATCTTCTATCCACCGTTTTTCACCCTCGCTTCATCCCACTGGTGGGTTATTTTCTTTCAACTGTCCAATAATCTCAGTTATAAGATTACGCCAATACGTCATCCCGCGCGACACATCCTGTATATACATATATGCTGCTTTCATTTCAACCCGAACCTATACTCTTGTGTTTATAATAGCGAGAATCTATAGCGGCAATGTAACCTGTGGTTAGTTCAGGTTTGATACCTCCGTGATCGACGACACTGTCAAACCATTGAGAAGTTGAATTTTTTTGGTTGGAAATTTTATGGAACTTGATTTAAATAAATGTTTCTAAGGTGTGTGGGTACCGGTCTCTGCACATCCGTATTCAAAATTCGTAGAAGTATCATGCATGCCGATCAGCTGTGTGAAAACCCCCAAGATAATAAACAGGATAGGTCTATATGTGTACGCGGAACCAGCGCCGTTGTCATGAGCGAGTCGCTATATCTTTGAATTTATATCAAGATCAGCAGCCCGTCATTTCCTGAAAAATATCGTAGCTCAATTTCGAGAGATCGAGTTCCTAGAGCGTACCTATTGATCCGCGTTCCACGCGCCGTTGTGATGTGTCCGGTATATCCCAGTATTCTAATGAGCCAATTAAAAGTTGGAAATGTAGATTTCGTCGCTACCGCAGTTGATGGAACATCTCGACAGTGAAGTACTACCTGTTACGCATTTTTACTGTCAACTACAGCCCGACCAAGTCGATATTAAATTACGATCGGTTAGTGTGTAATTCATTTATCCCGTAAGGTAGGAATCGGTACATAGGTAGCTGGTCAGGATAGTGCTGAAGCTGCTATGCTGTGGGAAGAAGTATAACGGTGCTAGACAAGAAGCGGCTGAAAATTTCTCACAGTACCGTAAATTGAGTTACCCGTGTTATTTTGTAATTGGCAACGATAGCTCGCCGACCGTCCAGAGATTTACTCGTAGGCGTGACCCCCCGGCTACGCCATGGTACGTATAATTGAATGGGTCATCTCACCGGCCCATGTAATGATAGCCTACCCTTCCGTACCGAAAGAAATTGGATGCAAAAAAAAAAAAATCTACTATTGTCACCGTTAATATTCCGTCCGATAATAATTACATGGGCGATTTTATAAAGTGGTTAATTTCCCCACGTGTGGGTGACCCACCTACTTTCATCATCCATCAATCGCCACATCGACGATTTTCGATATTGTCAAGGCCTTTGCTTCACGATATATATATATGTACACGATCCGTTTGCCTTTTAATTGATTCGGGATAAACGAACGTGTCACAGTTTCGAACGGTAGTCACGAAGCGATCGACTTATTACAGCGGCAACCTCCCACCTACCCTGCAAGAGGAGAATTATTAGGAATGCGGGCTGGACGTTGTGGTTTGAGGACGGGCGGCCAAGAACTAGCGTGATGCAACAAGCCGCAGACTCTCTGGATCAAAGCAGCGCCCTAGTTAGCCCACTTCCAAGGCACCCAGATTAATCTAGCCTTAACTGAGCGTGCGGCATGGACCGCTATGAGAGCTCCTTGATCGGCTGCTACCTATTCATTACTTTTCTTGGCGTCGATCACTCCCAAGGCCACGCGGTGAAACCATTGTTCAAAAATATTAGCCACATCAATTATTACATAAATCTTGTAGGTATACAGTTTGATATAAGACGCTTCTATGTTATATTATATTATATTATAGCATGGTTTCATGTCTGAGTGATTTGATATGCTAATATGGTTCGCACAAATCTGCGTGCTTGAACGTTTCTCGGCTTCAGACTATATAGAAATCGATTCTAGGGAGGAAAAAAATCTATAGAGTTAAAGATCAAAGTGATCCCAGCGTGGCAGCCGTGTTTAAATTTCTAAAAAACCGCGCTAAATCCTGTTCTTAATCAGTCTAATCCAAACTTGGCGAATCAAGATCTACACTAAGGCGCTACGGTTTCAACAGACACGGACGTGTCTAACGGAACAGGTTTACTCCGCAGCTTCCCACCAATTAATCATTGATTAACACCGTAAAAAGGACACTTTCCTAAAAACAACCGTACGCCTAGCCTAACATGTCCAACCCATTATCTCACCTCATTTTCTTCCTCGGTAGTCGGTAGAAAAATGTTATCCGGAATATCGGTATAAATACACATGGAACCGTTGGTGTGTATAGTTTAACTTCAATTTCAATGGTGTTATACAAAAGGTCCTGTGCCCATAGCGTCGAAGGAGAAAGAAAAAGCGAAAAACGAAAAAGTAAAAAGAAACCAACAAAGAATAGAAAAACGGTTGTTCAATCGAAAGGTAATTCGCCCGAGTGAATCGACTCGTGTATATAGAAAGCAAAAGTTTTAATTGGCATTATAAAAACAGTGTCTATGGTATGTGCTTACTATTGAACACGTGTGTTAGGCGGTAACACCGAGCTAATAGACGGACAGACGAACGGACGAAGACAGCTGGAAGGACTCTATCTTGTAATCGGTGTGTCATGAAGTGGGCGGACTTTCTATACACATGTGACTGACACATGAGCGTCAGACTCGAATGTGTTTCACGAGATCCTTGTGCATGTAAATATATGAATGTATCAAAGCTATACCGATACCTGTACCTATATATACACGCGCGACACTCGAGCGGATCTGCTTGCGGTACCATTGTGATTCGACTCGGGCGAATGGCAGATATTAAAGCTGTAACGACCTGCGTAAGGCGCGTGTTGCGTAATCCTTTGTGCAGAACATTGTCGGCTTCCAGCACTCATCGACTCGTCTGTAACCCACGTCACTGAGACTATTTTCACCTCTGTATGGACCAGCCGCGACTAAAACGGGGATTTCCCGTAAGAAGAACCCCATCTACTTTCTTAATCAGCACGTTGAACGTATTGGAAACATTTGGAATCTCATACACGGGTTGGGAGTGGGTTAAGAAGCTTAATGAATTACAAACGAAATCAGTGTATGATGCATGTGCATGATAATCAGTCCCGGAAGTTCACGGAATGGTGAATTCTGACTATACGGAACCACTGCGGTAGACCAAAGAGTGATATTCCTGGCAAACCGAAACCTGCACGTAATTACAACCTTGAGATGCTGATGCTTCTAACCGCGAGATATTCTGGCAAAAACTAACCGAAACGTGCCTTACGTCTAGACGACGTCGGGTTTGATGGTGATTCGTTTCACTACTTCCGGCATCACTGGGTGTTCACGAAACTTTTATTTTCAAGATAGGGAAAATCATTGTCAACCGCATTATTTATAAACTAAAAATTACGCTGTAAACGTTTACGTTCTGGATACAGTTCTGGAAATTTTCAACTTAAACAGGATTAATAAGTAGCGCTATAAATAACTCTTCCTTATGATATACCCGGTATTGAGTTCGCATTATAGACGAAACCAGCTGTATAAATCTCGTCGTCTATTTTCTATGATCGCTGTCTCGGCTCGATATCATTTCCGAAGTATAAATAGGAATCTTCGAACCTTAGATAGCACGTCTCTGAAATCGGGAAATCGGGAAGTTCATTTTCTAAGAATAACCACCTCTTCCTGTTCTTTTCTACATTCCATCGCAACATCATCTGAATCCTGTATTTCTCGCACAAGCTGTTAGTACAGGCAGCTCGTCATATGCAGGTATATGTGCTATATAGGTATATATGTATATGTGTATATGTTTAAACTGCATAGTATACAACAGGAACGTGCAGAACCCGGATTGGTCTCGGTGCAGCTTGCAGTCACGTTGCCACCGCTGGTGTCCGCCGTTGTCGGCCGCTTTCCTCTGCCACCGTATAGCTGCTGTCGTGACACGCCCTGTTCTGGGTCTGATAACACCCACACCACGAAAGATAGATCCAGTACATCGGTATCAGTAGTATAATGTCGAATAGATGTGCGCCCTGTTCGTTTAGTATTTTCGCAATGGTTACGTACCGTTGAGATATGCGTGCCCGAACAGGACGTAGAAAATCGGACTGGAATCCTGCAGCCTTTGTGAGAGTGTGTAGGTGCAGAGTGCAATATTGCCCTGAACTCTCCTACGAGCTGGTAGAAACGATATAATTATTATCAGGCCTTCGTTATGGCGATGCAATCGCCTCCACCGTGAGAGATAGGAAAAAAAATTATCAATACGAACAAAGGATCTAGGTCCTTGCGATCACGTGAACAAAGACTGGCTCTTATATTTGGCCTGTTAAGGAAATCCGCTGCTTCGTCTGTGACAGCACGTGCCTCAAGTTAATTAGTTTTGCGGTTTTCCTCCTCGCGGAAGTCGGTGATAAGACGTTGCGTCCACGGTATCTTTACCCTGCAAAATCGACACGACGCACAAGTACCTACTGCAGAGCGAATCGCTAGCTGATGAAAATTGATTAGCACGAATTTTACTACGGTTTTTACTACGCTAGCCTCTCGGCTCCAGGAGTTTTCTTTTCTTTTACGAAAGCTGGAACGCTTCGTTATTCGTTACCGGTTAGGTAACAGCCTCCCGTGCGCCGATCGCCGTACCTCCTGACCCTCTGACCCGCTGACACGCGGCGGCAGTTAGTCGTCCACGAGGTGCAGAGGTACGTTGCTGGATCAACGTTGAGGGAAGATTGGACAGCCGCAGGAAATCGGCGTTAGAAATACGGTGTCAAGCGTCGCTAATCCCACGTAGCGTAATTATCAAGTCGATAAAGAAAGGGGAACTGGTTCGACGCAAAAATTCAACTCTTCGCACTTTGGAGCTTGTTTCTCTTCGTCGACAGAAATCGGTTGCATAAACTCTACTGCTAGACATCGGTGACACACCATGACGCTAAGCAAAGTCTGATTACTCGACTCAATTCCTTTTTCTTCTCCTTTCTTTTCTTTTTTCTTTGTTCATGAACAAAAATATCATGGGAACGAAAAATCTGTTCATTCATATTGACGTACGTGAGAAGATATACCCCTTCGATCGTCTCTGCGGTCTTTGATAATCGATAAAATGTATGTACCAATCGATCAGTAGATCAGCATATTGACTGGCGATAGATGCCGATTGTAATTCAGTCATCTTTAAATAGAGGAATTATTTTCAATGTATAACCGGTTGTCGCGATTAGTTTATCGTTACCTAACGCATCTGCATAGAATGAATTGTTGGCCCAATTATTCGCAACGAGTTGCGCATAGTTGTAAAATGCCTTACGGCTTCTTACAGCACTCGACTCGAGTCACGCGGTGCAAGGCTAGTCATTGAACTACCGGTGGACGATTAATTTCGCAAGGTCCCGGTATTTATAACAAACGTCCGTCTCCCCGTTTTGCGTATATTTTTAACTCCTTAATACTAATACGGTTTCAACTTCGTAGACAATACGATTCACAACCCTATATACACACGACTTGTATGTTTATAATTGTAAATTCCCAGAATGATGCAATGCCGGCTAGACTAGGGCACCACCTCTGCTCCTCTTCCGCACTCACTCTTCTCCGGTCTCTTTGTCTTCGCCACATCATCAGAAAATAATTATTCAGATCCGATGAGAGCCACACAGGCGCGACTACATTCAAGCGCACCTAGAGAAATAAAAACAGAAAGTCGTACTTTTATGCATATAGGCCCTAATTTAATCATTTTCGAATTTCAACGCCCCTATGGGCCAGGACGTCCCCAAACATATACAAAAAAATGTATCCAAAACCCCAGGTTCCTATCTGAATTCTAGGCACCCCTTCAAAGTCGTAGAATTTTCCCATTTGAATAAAACACGTTTGTGACATTTCGCGGTTGATCTATTTTTTCTTCCTATTGCAATTAAGGATCATATTTAAAGATACGGAGAGATTTGCTGTCTGGGGTCAAGCTATAAGGTTCACAGTTCATTTTTCTCGGCGTCTATTGAAACCCGAAGCAAAAAGTACCGCGTTTCTGAACAGTCATCAAAAATGTAGTTTAGTGAAAATCGCTCCTGAAGACAGATGTTTCTGGAGCGTGCGATTCCCGGTGGCTCAGTTGGCCAATGTGCCACGAACTTTGCCCTCTGACCTAATGACTGCTCCATCCTCACCACTCCCCGTCAGCCAACTGACTATAGTATAGCCACCGATTGTTGCGTATCATATAAGCCATAGAATATAGCGTAATATAATATACTATTATATTATTCGATAAGTTAGTTTAAAGTTTGTCAGTCTCGGGATCGTCTCTCTCTGGTCAAGGGACGACCTCTCATCTCGATTTATGGTTTAGCCTAAGTTCACCCTCTGCTCTAAGAAGTTATCTTACACTAAAAATCCGCATGTGTCTTTTTCTTCACCCACTAGACTCAAGTTTTAGTTTTATAGTTAGTCTAGCATCAGAACCCGCACCAACCAGTCTTTCTCATCTATGCACCTCTCATATAGTTTACGCCTCATCATCTCATATATTACATATTCCATTCACGTCCTAATTTTTGATGAATAATTAAAGTTACTTCAACCCTGTTGCCGCGAGGAATCCGCGCCTAAGAATTGTTGACGAAGCCCGGTTCGTCAGGGTGAGACCTAACAAATTTTACCTTTCTCGAGAGACGGCAGTGGAGCAAGGGATGGCGCAACACCGATCAAGGTACAATTTTTCTACACATTTATCCTATTGTCATTATCGTTTTCTTGTCGTGTGTGTAACATGAAACCTCAGGCTAATCATATTCTCCTCCTCTTCCTCTTCCATCTTTTCGTCTTGTTTATGTTCCGTTTCTACGTCTCTTTTGTCCAGACGTTTCCTCTTCTTTGTCAGTAGCTATCTTGGATAGTTGTATAATTAAAGGTAATAAGTTTGTGAAGTAGCCAAGACACGTCCAACTTTCGTTCTAAAATATATCGCATAGGCACTCCGCGGTAGACGAGTTCTCTGTTATTATGAAAAGTAAATAAATTGTCAACAGCAGAGTTGACCCAAGCGACTGAGGGTCACCACGGTTGTCGTGGAACCCACGGTTAGACACGGTCATTAACTCGCTTAGGGCTGAGAGGCACTTCTTTTACAGAGGTCCTGAGATCTTCCGCCGAAAAACAGGGTTCATAGTGTCATACTCTCTTGGTCTACCTAAGTTTTAAATTTCTCTCGAAAAACCTCCTAGTCGCTGCGATACAAGTTCTTACGTTTTTATATCGTGTTCTCATTTGCGTGCGAACGTGTTTCGCCCGAGGTCTACAACTATTCTAGCAAAAACAACGCGATTTGAATTTAGGACTTGCCGAGGTCGGCTGCACGTCTCTATATGACGTGTCCTCATCATGTCAATTCTACAATACATTTTTCTAGTGATTCGACCAACAATACATTTCTACTTTTTTGTAACATGAGGTATAGCTATGTGGTGCACCCGTCTTTGATCGATACTCACAACCGACTGCGAGCTATAACTTATTCATTATATAACCATTTTTTTTTCTACAAAAAGTCAAAAACCGGTTATTGCAATCATTAGATATTTTGCAATTGAATATATAATTTAAGTGATTCTTTTCGTTTGAGGTATGTCCTGACAAACTGACTGTCGCAAAAAGTTCCCAATATTTGCACGAGCCAAGTTATATCTCTTATGCTCAAATTTTGCGCACATTCATTCTTCAGCATTTACAGTTCATCCTCATTCATTCACAGGCCAGTAATTAATATAACCTGTAGAAAGTCTGAAATAACATCAGCCCTCAAAGAAAACAAATTTTTACCTTTTTACCAAGATAGAAAAAATAAAAAACCAACTATCCTGGATTGTATTTTTCCAGAGACGTTAAACGGAACTTGTCACTCCGACATCACATACCTCGATACCGTTTCACGCGACAACTACCAGGTTATTGAATAAGTCATAAGCGACTGGGAAAGATTAATAATTCTGACAGTGCCTACGATACAGTTTCCAACATGTGATATCGCCTATACAGAAGCTTTGGGAAAGTGCAACTGCGAAATGAATTGAGTTACAAAATTATAAAATTGTTACTCAATATAGCAGGGTTTCGTCAATCAATCATTGAATTGAGCAGGACGGATATTGAGCAAGCTTAAACGCAGCTCATCATCTTTAAGCGCCTAGGGTAATCTTTTAAACGAGATTTATTGGCAATAAAACTGATATCGCGGAAGACATTATTCGCGACATCGAAATGGCCGAGGAGTAAAGTCTCATGATTTTTACGCTTAACCGGATGAGCAAATAGCCAACTGTTCAGTATGCTTGAAGCAGAGGCTCAAGATCCGACCGACAAATACGTAGGTAGATAATGAGTGATCTACGCATGGATTTAAATGATATACTAATGCAGGAAATGCCCTTTACGGTGCCATGCATCATAGTACCAGGTGTTGGGACCCATGTGTCTTTGGCATTGTGTGTCACCAAGCCCGCAGCGCGTGACACTGAGAGGCTTCAAAGGCCACAATCGACATTTTAAGAAAAACCAAGCTTGTTTTCCATTTTTGCTAAAATTGGCAACACACCATTCAAGTCTTCCTGCTATCCGGCAATCATTGCACCACAATGACGACTAGTTTTCAAGGACGTGTGTTTAACTCCATTTCTTAGACACGCGCCGATCTTATTAGTATACAACTATTTCACGATCTGGCCAGCTGTAACTCATCATAAAGAATCTTAACGTTTTACCGAATACAAAAGCAAGGCGGCAATTGCTGTAGTCTGAAAAACAATCTGTTGCATATTCTCTTGGCAAAAGTCAATGGTTTTTTAGTGGTGTCTCCAAAAGCAAGAGATATATATGGACACAAAACTTGTATTGAATTTTTTTCCATGCAGAAATGGAATAAAAGATTTCAAATTCGAAGTATCGAGCGAAAAATTACTCGACACCTTGCCGTCAGAGTAATATATTTCGCAGAGAAGTCTTCAGCGTGTTTGTTTTTCTATTTCTTTTTTCTTAATTTTTTTTTTTTTTTTTTTTTTCTTCTTTGCAATGAAATAAAAAAATTACGATTGGATATCCATTTCATCGAATAACTCGTCTTTCGAACAAAAATTGTACGTGATGATTTTAATTGATTAATTGGTGTCATTAAATCCTAACGAGCTGCCGCAGGAAACTAATCTCCATAAGACATCGAGCTGACTTTCGCGAGCGGACGTCGCGTCGCGTCTCGTAGCGTCATGTCGCGTCGTTCGACAAGCCATGTTGAACTCATTATGACTGGTCCAGCAGGTATTTCGGAGATAAGATTTCAGCCTCGAAATTATATCCTGCGAAACATCTTCTCCGGTTTGAAAACAGGCTTATAAAGATGAATTGATCGATTGTAGATCTGAGTTTACACAACCTAAGTAGGTACGAGAATAAAGCGGGGCTCACGGCTGTAACATTGTTGTTTCCAGTGGCGTAAGACTTTCAATACTTTCAGAGACTGCAGAGATCAGGTAAGTCTGACTGTGGCCTGACTCTAGCTCTGGCTCTGGCTCTGGCTCTGGCTCTGGCCTAGCGTCTCCGACGTTCGCGGCATCTCTCTGGTGAGCGCCACGCCGAATGAATCGTGGATCTTGGATAGTAGAGCAGGGCGGGGTGGCTCTGGCCTAGCCGAGGCGAGCTTGTGCCTCCTAGTGCCTGCTTAGCCGCGTAGGGGGGCTTAGAAAGTGAAACTGAAAACGGCGCGCCGTAGTCGGATGCAGGACCCCACCCTGGCCGGCGTGGTCTATCCGCTATCTTACCTACGCCGTTCGTGTAAATATTTTTACACTTACACCACCCAGCACAGAGTATCAGATGCTTGCGCACTGTGACATATTCAGGTGTCTTCTACCCGCATCTAGAGCCTCGATAAAGGCCCCTCAATTTGCCACTGAACTCTCTCGGCTCTAGTCTCCATCCTATATGCCAGACCATACGGTTTTATACTCTCACAAAGCCGCGAGACACATAGATCTGTAGAGACGTATATTATACCGTTGCCCGCACGACTAGAGCTGGTTATTATCAGTCTTTGATACACGTATGTTCACGTATACCTGTAAATGGGTCGAGAGTTGGATGATGTCGAACTGGTCGAGTGAAATTATCAATAAATTTATCATTCCTGGAAAGAAAGGGTTGGGCATCGGTCACTTGACGAGCTAGATACTACCGTTCATCTATTTCATCTCACTGCAGTATACGAGGACGAGTGAAAAGATGTCGAAGCGACATTTTGACCGGAGATAAAAGATTGGCAAAATGGTATAGACATATCTTGCTGCATCTGCTTTCTCGTCTAACTATTTCATGCCACATTCCTGCCCACTCGCACGATACGCGTAGGTATAAGGAATCGTATAGATTCGCGAACTAAACGAAAGGGGGATCGGTGGTAAAGATCGAAGGCTGTCAATCGCAGTGTTTCAATATCGCTATGGAGTCACAATTGTCTCTTACTGAAATGAATAACACATCGGAACAAACTATGTAATCGGAGAATCTTTGAATGAATCGTACATCGCTAAAGCTTGTTAACCCGATTTTTCAACAACTAGTTACTCTCGTTTGGATACTGTGTTATATGACAAACGTTACTTGCAATCTCTCAGCTTGAAATTCTCCCAATTCTAAAGGAAAGATAATTGTTGCACTGAAAGTACGTACGTCTGATTAAAATTGCGTATACAGGTAGGTAACATAGTTTTGCGATCGCGATATATCGCGAGATTGCAAGAGGCCACCAATACTTGTATGAAGGGGGAACGTAGCGCAAAGAGAGCCGCCTGATGCCCTACTTCAGCAGTAGTTACCAAACGTATAGGTATCGAGATTGGGCATGGCTGTTTCTCGTCTCCTTCGGGGTTCGGTGGGTGGTGCCGGACCCATCGTAGCTTTAGGATTATTTTCTCGTTACGCCATAACTATACTGATTCAAGGCCCCCGCGGCCTGACAGGGTCTATATAGATACCCACTTCGAAGAAATATCGTTCGATCAAGTGACAAGTCACATTTACTATAAGGATTACATACACGTATAAAAACAAGCAATTTCAAAGGCGTAGAGCTCCACTAGATATACAGAGTCAAATAATCAAATCATCCGTTTAGAGAAGCGTGAAGATGTTCCTTGAGACAACCGTCTAAATCTTCATATATCTACGTAGATTATAATCAGGCTGAGGTAATCATTTTGCTATAACAACGCGATAGCCCCATTTAATACCTTTGGCGGTCACATTCAAGTTTATATAGGTATATGACTCAAAGCAAGTGACATTGTTACGCAGAGATTCGCATTGGCATAAAGGCTACAGCTGCAGCAACAGCAGCAGCAGCAGCAGCAGCAGTAGCAGCAGTTCTGTGCAAAAGCGGTAACCGGCCTTCGTCGCAACTCAACGGTTCGATAGAAGCTTCTTATGTTCCATCGACATCTTCCTCTGTATAGCCCCCGAGGCGTTTGTAGGCATTATATTATATAGAGAAGACTCAGTCAACGCGTAATCCATAAACATTATGCCAACAGTTATGTCGGCATGTCAACTATTCTCATTATATTATGCGTATTTGAGAGCGTGTGCAGCTTGTACACATATGTCATTGCACCCACACTCACTCTTAAAAGCGTGTCTTCTGTCTCCTCCCATTGCATTCGTGACGTTTTGCCAGTCAATAGCAACGCCTACCCAGCTGTCAGAAAGCTAAGAGTATAAAATTTTGCCTGTGAAGTATACAATGCAATTTTATATCTGGATTTTTAATCTATTCTATGATCACAGAAAAAAACGGGCGCAAGTTTCGATAATTAAAAATTGTCTTCCCATTCTTTAGACAGGACGAAATGAATTTACTGAACGATATTTCTACCTGCTGTATTCATCGCGCAATATGCAACAAGTTCGCAACCGAGCTTAACCGGTGACGGGGAGGCAGCCAGCATCTTATTTATTGTACTGGGAAATCGTAAATCTTATAGAATAAGAAATTTCCATGGTTGTCGTCGTTACAGAGGATATTCCCCCATGACAAATTGGTTCACAGATTTTCAAGAGATTTTTTGAGCCTCTACACACATGATTTCATCGCGATCTGATCTGGTCTTTTCGGAGCACCCATCCGTGGCTAATTGTATAAGTATGAAGAAGATCTTCGAAAAGAATATAAGTATAGAATGAAACCGAAAAATTGGGAAAAAGATGTCTTATCTTGCGAGCGATGTGGTTCCTCGTGCGCATTTCGTAGCTTAGAATACTGGAGGAAGCGTGTATATTGGTGTATATAGCTTGAAGCCAGAATTCGTTTGACAAGAAAAGTATCTCAAGACGATCCAGTTCGAGGTTACGCAACTGGCAGCCAAAAAAAGGCAAGAGGTCTAAAAAAGAGAAAGAAAGAGAGAGAGGAGTAGTAACAGGAAGGTAAAGAGCAAGTGAGACATAGATAAATAAACAGCCGTCCTCCGAGGCCCGTCCTCACGTCCTGCAGTGATCGCGAGTCGTTCCACGCCGAAACTGTAACACGACACTGGGCCCCAGGTAGATAGATAGGTGATAGGTAGGTAGGTACAGCTACTACGAGGATCAGGAGGAGGAGAAGAATAAGGAGAAGGAGTCTAAGAAGGAGGAGGAGGAGGAGGAGGAAGAGAGGGAGGAGAAGGTTGATGAGGTGTGGGAAGGGAGGTGCGGTCCTACGACAATCCGATACAGACTGAAGACTGAAGAGGGGACACCGTTGCCCGTTTCTCGTTTCTCGTTTCTCGTTCCACGTTTCTCGTTTATTCATATATACCCAAAAAGACACACGCACAAAGTAGACAAAAATCGGTAGCATCAAATCCACGGAATAAGCGGTACAGACCACCGGTTAAAAACAAGGTCCTCTAACGTAAGCCTGAACAGATCGACGGAAGGAGTACTCCAATGTCTATTAAAAGCCAGGGGGAACGGGCCCCGGCGCCCGCGACGGTCCAGGCCTCGCGAGGAAGCTGTGCCGCTGTTCAGCGGAGGGAGGGTCGATCGGTTGGTCGGTCGGTCGGTCGGTCGCGTGCCGAGACGTGGTGTGACTCTGAGACCGACTTTTACCCGGGTTACTTGGTCCGCCGGCGAGCAAACGCTGCAGAGGTCTCCTCCCGGTTACCTCCCGATTTCCTCCCGTTCTCCTCCCGTTCTCCTACCCGCCTAGAGCCCGGGGGGCCCACACAGCGTTCTAGCCGCACAGCCGCACAGCCGTACAGCCGCACAGCCGCATAGCCGCACAGCCTCACCTCGCACCGCGGACTCTTGTTTCTTGATTACTCGCTAACACGCGCGCATCGTTCGCCACCACCGCGTCACAGACACCTGGACAGAACCGCGGTGACCAACGCCGCACGAGATCGCGAGACCGATGCTGCTGTCGCAGCTGGACCAACCTATTCGACCATACCGACCTGTTCCACCGAACCATCTGACAGTCAGGACTCAGCTGTCCTGTCGAAGACACGCGACTACCGACGAGTGCCTCGTAACCCCGAAGACATTATCCTGCACTAGGAGCCTGGCACCAAACCAGACCGGGTTTTATTCGCGACCCTTGTTTCACCGCATTACGGAATATTCCCTGCGGTACAGTTCGTAGACTGTGGTACATTAGAGTCTCCGTTAACATAAGTGAGCAATGAGATATTGGAAGATAAAAGAGAAGAAGAAAAGTTGTAAATTGATGTAAGGGAAGAGGTACGTTCATCGAGTGTCCAAAGTGACGACGACAACGACGCATTAAACCTCTCATCGTACGTTTATTTTTGTCAACGTTTATGTCAGACGGAGGAGGCTACTCCCATTAGCAGAGATTAATCACGACGTATCGAGGAGTGCGCAGTGCTGTGAAAGGGACAGAGTTCTTATATAGTGACGAGACAAACTATGTGGTTTAACTGACTTAATTAACTGAATGGTTTTATAACACTCCTCGGTGAGGTGTCAAGTGTTCCATATCCGTTTCCTCTATTGTGGAATGCCAGAAAAGGTAAATATGACAATTTCTAAAGTACCAACATGCACTGATCGCACTCTGTCCCAACCCCATCACATGCTATTCAGTAAACTAAATGACACCATAAAATAATCCAAACTCACCTGCACCTTCATAAAACTTGAGCACTGCGCGGTGATCCCTGTAAGAGAATATTGAATGAACTAAATGATTCATAATTCCACTTACTTCGCATACACCCATGGCAGAGTTGTAAGCGCGACGGCATCTGTCACTGTACTTAACATCTTTCGCAAAAAATTAATGAAGACTAAGTAACCTGGAGGTACTAGAGCTGTACTACTGTAAATACTATGCTGCAGGAAATCCATTCATACAACCGGCAATGGGGATTTAACGATTTGACGTATACCAAAGCGACAGGTACTAAGCAGAAGCATATTACAGTACGTTATAACCAGTAGTTAAACGCTGCTTTTTGTGCAATTCATTTCCATCGGACACTTCGAGGCCTAAGAAAATGATTGGTAGATACGTTCTTAGTCAGTTGACATATTTGGTCCAGTCAATGAACACAGAGAGTTCCTTTTTTCTTTTTTTCTTTCCTTGTTTTGTGATCCCATCCATTGTCTGCGGACGCACTTCATATCGGAGATAAAGATAGGTTTGCGTGTATACTTTAGGCGCGGTTAGTCGGTTGTCTCTCCTTACCGAGGAGAACATAACTGTAACAAGGTGTATCATTATCGGACCGTAGTGCGATCTTCATTTCATCGTTGATAAATCTATTCTGAAAATTTAAATTATTCGATGTGTCGACTCAGCGATTATATCTAGATATAATAATTTCTGGAGGAGAGGAGATCTTATCGATGCGGTGTAAGGAATTTATTCCGCAAAAAATAGCTACGGCATTTCATAGAAATCGCAAGAAATAACCGCTCGTATTGTTCTTTCAATACCTTAAGTATGACACGTCTTGCCATTTCACTCTTCGAAAGAAAGAGAAAAAATTCTTGTTCATGTTCCGGTGTACGTATAAGGCCGAACAAACCAAGACACGGACTGCGAACAGAGGACGTTGTTCCGCAGGCTACGCAAGAGCAAATTTCTTACCAAAGTACCTCATGTGAACTTGAATTGCGAACACGGTTTCACAAAGAACCCCCGTCTCCTTTGGCCGCTACCTACCCCGGAATAAAAAATATTGTGTCAGGTATGACACGACCTCCTGCATGATATGTCGGTCGTCGTATGCGGTTACTTAACGTTGCGCGAAACTATCACAAAACCGCAAATGTATGATAGACAAAACTCTGTACGAATATGGTACGCAACTATACACTCAGATACACATTAGGCCAGTATTTGCATTTGAATTTTTGCCTAGTAGCTACCTAGACTGTTATGAGAGTAGCTAGGTAGCTAAACAATTCTGGGATACTCCCAGCCTTAAACAATACTCTATTCGTACACCGTGGCTAGTACAAACCGTAAACTGGCAGGAATGACAGTTGGGCAGATGATACCTGACTTAAATAGCGTTTAGATGATAAACGGCCTCGTTCAATTAGACGCCTTCTCAGACCAAGGTCATTACGACACCTACTATCCCACCGCCAGATGACTGAAAGAGACTAATTAATTTTTTAGGATTGTTAGTTGCCGGATACTAACCCGGTCCACCGTACCTTTGCAAATATTTCGATTGCAAAACCCACGGAGCGTTTAGAGGTGCACAAACGCCATTTCCCATCCCTGGTGTTAACCGAGTGGCAAAACAATGCATGAGAATCTTGCCAAACCCTACTATTCTTTCTCGTTTTTGTGACGCGCCAAACTACTTAGGTTCGCTAAAAATTTTACGGCGGTGATTTAGGTGTTCTGCAATTAAAAACGACACGCTAATTCAGTATTTCAGAGTTTGGAGGGGGAAATTTAATAGAAATATACCGAGATTAGATGTACAGAGGCTGAAGGTATTCTGTAAAATGAAACTACACGACTTGCTTCCGCGCGCAAAAGGGAGCAAAATTGAATACAATTATTGACTGAGGGAGCCTCCCATTACTTATTGTTAGTAAGCGTATCTGCAGTCTTCAGATCGCTTATTTGTCCGAGTTATCGGCAACGTATTTACGACGTAAAATGAATACGACGGCTATGTTTCCGCGTCTGTTAGCAATAGGGCTGTACAAGTTGTGGGCATAGATCCAGATAGTAGAAATACTTGGTTTATAATATTCGAAATGGCTCGCCGAGGACTAGTTACCATATACTGACACCGATTCCATAAAATTTCCAAAGCACTACAAGCCCGTTGCTACCGCACTGAATAACTGGGTTGTTCGTACTAGGTATTTGCGAAAATTTTTCATCTCAAAAAGTGAGCTATAAATTCGTTCTAACTTTACGACGCCGACGATATGCCGCATAATATCGACTCGTTTGCTATTCCGAAGAAAATAACGGACACTCCTGCGAGAGGCATTAGAATATCACATTTCTCTCAGTTGAAGAGGAATAGGTGCGCGCACGATCCGAAAAAGTTCTATTGCAGAAAGTACTCCGGCATCACGTACCTATCTGTTGAAGAAAAAGACCAAGTACTCTAGGAGTAAGTATTTCCTTTGATGCCTCCGTCCGTGATTCCTGTAATCGGTTAACGTTTCATCCACGTGCCGTAGAAATTCATTGGTCGCGGTAAACCGTCGTCCAAATAAAGCGAACTGGAAAGAAATGGGCCACGGATTACAATAAGAGAGATTGCGTTGACTAACAAACGATGATTTCGTCGTACGACATGAATATTTCATGAGTTGCGAACAGAGGAGATACAGAGAGGAATCAAATGGTAGATGCGGGGTGATCGGGGGACACATATATATAGGCAGCTGGAGATACGGAGACGTCGGATGGACGACGGATGGAGTGTCGCCGGTAGCTGGGATCAAGAATGAAGGGGGGACGAAGAGATTCAGGCCATCGTATACAGTAGCCACGTAGGAAAACGCATGAAAATTCTATTCAACTGAATTAGAATGACCTACGAGAGCGATCGACCGTTGCGTTATGCTGATTTTGTCGCACCACGAGCTGACTGTATCCCCGCCAACTTTCCTTGTCAACAGCTTGGATCCGTTTATCTTTATGGATAAGGGGGTTCCCCACAACACCTCTTCGCTCGTGGACCCCCTGCGGATATATCGTGTCGTAAGTGACACAGTCTTGATGATCTATATAGACGCGATAGAATCGGTACTAGGAAAGATCGGAAAATAAATTCCGCGAAAGATATGACGCGGTTTTATCTTGAAAGCATATAATCTGCGAATGTCTGCGGTATGCAGCTAGTTCTTTGAGAATTTCTGAATTTCTGAAAAATTTAATGATCCCTGGTGTACGATGTACAGCTACTTCAGGTATTATTTGCGCCTGTTATTATTATGGACAAAACCAAAGAAAGTAGCGAACCCCAAGCGACTGGGCGTCCGGAGTAACTATCAACAATTTATCACTCGGCGAGCATGAAATTATCTAATTGTTTTCTTAGCTCGGGAAACATTTCACCTATAGCAATAACGAACACGCCCGATGCCACTGGAGAGGAAATAAAACGGTATTTCATAGTTCTAATACTCTTACAAGACGAAACGTGGCACTCGAATCCTTCCTAGTCTTGAATGCAATAAAAACTTGCAGCTAATATCAAAGAGGATAGGAAAAAGTGACTAATTCTAAGTGGCAGGTGGCTAACGTCAAGAGGCAAAGTGCCGGAGTGCTGGTTTGTTAGCTGATGCAGATTAGCTGGCTAATATACCTTATATACCCGAGCGATCCTTTCTCCGTTTTTGCTACCACCACTTCACAATCGGATGTCCGCTCTAAAGGAATAATTCCTGTAACTAATTCAAGGAAATTACCTTTTCCCGATGTGCACTTATGACCCTGGACAAATACCGCGTTTATAAACCCACTCGTTCTAGCAAGGGAAACACGTGACTGTCCACCTGCTATTAACTCGGTTACAGCAACTGATTGCAAGATTGACTCATTCGAATTATCGGTGAACGACTCTGTCCGAGAAAAAGGATATGTTCATTGACATTATTATACATCGGTAATAATTTGACGAAGGAAAAGGAAACGTACTTACAGTATTTCAGTTCAAAGCCATACCTGTACCTGTAGCCCTAATAATTGTTTCATCTCATTGTCGGTATGAATAGTAGGTACCACGTGGCTTGTGATACCTACGTAGAATCTGGGGCATAAGGAAATCTGGTACGAAACTTTGAGCCTGAAAGATTGGACAAAGAAATAAAGCGAAACATGCGGTAAGGCACGGTTCAGGGAAGGCGCGATCTCTAGGGACAAAAAAATAAATGTCCCGTAATCTTTACCGATGTGAGCCAATAAAAGACGACTTAATCTACAACGGAGTGAAATTCTTACATTGTTCCGTAGTCAATAGCAGCTATATGCTTGATTCACGGTGAAAGAGGAGAAGGTGAGCTAGCTAGGTATATATACCAGGACAAAAAACACCTGTGCCAAAAAACGTTTTGTTCGAAGAATGCGGACCCGTGTTAATCTAGCCAACCTAAAGTTAACGAATAGAGATCATTCCGGTGGACAAAAAATAACAACAATTAAATAGCGCATGAGCAACTTTCCAAACTGCATATCAAAAGAAAATCCAAATATATTCTTTCTTGCAATTAGCCCACTAAAATTTTTTTCTATAAAGGCCACAAAATAATTCCTCAAAAAGTGAAAATCTCAGGATATATATATATGAGAATTTCGAACGATCAAATATGATAAATTGAAATCAACTGAAATGACTTAGTCGAGTTGGTCAGCCGGGTCGAGTCTCACCGAACGACCGTTGCTCAACGAAACCAGCCCAGCAGATCTATCTGCGTTGAAGCAATAGAATTATAGATTGCTTATGCAACCGATCGCGGTTTTGGTCCATCGCACACCACTGTGCATTTCTTTTGTTAATTTTATTTCGTATTTCCTTTTTTTTTTTTCTTTTTCTCGTTTAACTACAATTTTTCTAACATCGGTAGTTCTTTTTTTTACCCCGGACTGCGGCCGGATTGCTATTCGCTTTCCCTAATTTCCATCGAAGCGGGTATACTTCCTCACGAAGGAAGTCATACTGGAACTAAAACTGAGGAAACACGGATAATTCGGTTCTACTCTTTGTCTATCGGAAATTCTTCTCCGGTACGTTTTATACTCACGTTGTAAAATTACCGCGAACTACGCGAGGCGTGTGTATTCTTATCGGTTTTTCAACGGTATGAGATCGAGGTCGTCGAGGTAATTATTAGCCTCTATTATTACCTATATCTATCGAACAAACTATTGGGTACCTATCGTGGGTGAAATTAACTTCGGCTTGTGCCTATGGAAACCCGCGCGTTTTATACAACTGATAAATTTGATTTCAAACATTTCACGCGGTCTCGTGAACTTTGGATATTATAAATCTTCGTTGCAACAGGATAGCACTGGATGAAAGAATTCGTTGCTGATTTTACGATTGAACTTACTTACTTACTTACCTAATATCGCACTAAAAGTTTACGATAGCTAACACAATGCTCTTTGTTCTGAATCCTATGGCTCGAGTCATTATTAAATGCAAAATTTCTCACTAACCGATTCTCAACATATATATAATATAGAGGTAGTAGCGTATACCCATCAAAAAATTGACTCAGAATTCGAGACAGCCTTTCGCGTCACTATAGACCAAACATAACATTATACTATATACTTATATACATCTAATACTAATAATTAATGCCGGATAATAAACTGGAACGGTAATTCCAAGACGGATGTGAGGCAAGGTTGTTGGACGGATGGACCGACGGATGGAGACAGAAAATATCTGTGTGGGCAGCGCGTATTGTAACGTTGACAAGTTATCTGTGTCCACAGACGAGCGAGCAAGGCAATCCTATACATGTATTTCGAAATCGTAATTAATATCAGATAATCCTTGATCCCAGTTGCTCCTCACACTAGTAGGTACATATTCATACTCTTAAAAAATGTCGAAATGCAGAAGATAATCTACAATTTTTTTTTTTTGTATTTTGTTTTTTGTTTTTTTCTTCTTCTTTCTTCCAAGTTTAATTGAGTGACGATCTCGAGGGTTGAATCGACTTTCCCTGGTGCACGGACAGCAAAGAGAAATAAATTAAGGCCTTGTTGTATGATCGGAGGCATACGCGTCAACGCATATGAAAGACTTGAAGGGTGTTTTAACAAGAGTGGAGAAAAATAACAAACTGTTTAATAGGTTTCTTCCGCTCGTGCTTTTTGACGATGTGAAAGTCCTCCTTGACTTCCTTTCCGCAGCGTCAACGCGTATATATTCGTTGAGTGAAATGAATCCTAATTAAACATTGAACGATTTCAAGGGCTCAATATTAACAGGTGAAATATTAATTCGATACATAATATATTTCGGACGTTCTTAACAGTGAATGAAATGACGAATAGAAAACTGACCTTTTTGTTCTTGTCATTCTTATTATCGGAGGGGCGTAATTATCATATACATGAAACAGGAATGATATAAATATCTTGAATAAATATAATTGAAATCTTGTCGGTAGTGATGACGAAGAGACAGCAAGTTTAAATTACAAGTGTGAAACCAGTGATTTCAATGCCTGGGTATGAAAAGCATACACATACCTACCTACCGCAAGAATTGGCTGACGGTGATACTCGAATATATATATATATATATATGTGTGTGTATATAGGTATATGTTGGTAGGTAAGCGGTCGATCTTACGCACTTAAACGCACCAATACGCGAATAATGTAAGAAGTACCTTACACTCGCGGCGGACTCACGTATTGCGAGAGAAATCATACCAGCAAGGACGGAGCTGAGATCCAGCCTCAGCCACGCCCGGCGCGGCGCATCCCAACTTTCTACAAACCGAAAACTGGATCACGTCTGCCTCATCGCGACCGCTCTATCTCAGCCTTAAATCACGCACATATATCGTTCTCGCACTCGAGCTGCTTTATTGGGCCTTCTCAATTTTGCGCAATACTTTGCTTGCAACGCAAGGCCCCGCAGGTACCAACAAGAAACCAGAAATAGAAAGAGGAAAAAATCCCGAAATTTCCCCGGAGGTATAAATCGAGGATTTCTAAGAATCGTGTCAATCTGCGGGCGAGTTGAAGCGTCAAACATCGTTCTTTTACTTTTTTATCAACACTTATGTCTTTTTGTATGACAATCAAGGCGAGACTGCAATTTCTCTTTCATCGGGAGCAAGGCGACGTTCACAGGACGGGAGTCTAGCTGGAGTCTAACTGGAGCAAAGCAACGGTACTACACTCGGTTATCGCCTCGGACCTGTACCCTCATCTTTATAGATGTATACGCTTGTATGATACCGGGCTTCCGCACATGCTTACACCCATACCGCGATCGATTCGATGTATATATCATGTCATATATATGTATGTGCACTTTTTAGTGACAGGATATCTAGATTCGTGAAGACATTGCACACGAACTTATATATATATTATACTGGGCGAGATGTGGCAACGGGAATATCGTTCGAGGTTGACTATTAAAAATAAAGAATAACCGTATAGTCTGATGAAAACACTTCATCGCCGCGCCCTGTGTGCTCCAATTCGCAACGGTTCTGAGTGCAATCTACACTCGCGATTCCGTATATAGTCAGTATACTCATTTATCAATTACCGACAGCTAGCCTAGGCGCAGGGCACACCCATGATACACCCCTTAATAGACTAAACCTCGGTACGTTTATATCCTATCGAAGTTAGCCGCGGTATGGTAGTCGGTATATTGGGAGCAAGAAGAACGCGGGAAAAGTATAATTTCATATTTTTTTTTTTTTTTAAATAGTAATAATTAAACGAGGAAACAGCAGTATTTTACGGCAAGTACTTTTCTGCCCAGCTGCGACCGCGCTGATGCTCTGAAAGCGTTAGGTAATTAGTTAGGCCGTGGTGTTGGTAGGTATACCAATGACTGAGAAAGTTTTATTCCTTAATGATGATACTTCGAGGCCAGGTATATAACATTGCGGTATTTTCCTATCTTTCTTTGTGTATTTTTAGCACTTTTAACACGATAAAACTCAACTGGTAATTAGAATCTCCGCGTTCCAAGAAACACGACGAATACCTACTCGTACTCGTAGTCGCGGAAGGGGATAGAGATCACTCGATTAAATACGGTTATCGTATTATTCAAGGTAGGCTCTGTTTATCCGTAAGACGCGTTAAGTGATAGCCTCTTAATAACGGGCGGGTCTTTGATTTGCATCGATAATAATTTCTCGAAGTATGCATGTATACGTATATTGTACACTTAGGATGAGCGGAGAAATCGTCTGCAACAAAGATATAAGAGGTTTATCGACTATAAATTAATACTTACCTAAGTATTGCAGAGGGGATCCGTTCAACTCGGATTCTCAATATTTAAAATTGACATTCACCGCTTCTATTCCGGTGTGTTTAATTATTGGTTTTAGTTTTTGCCGTGCTTAAGGATTCCGTTTCTCGTTTTCAATCTCTTTTCATAATTATAATCATTCGAAAAAGGCGGGTTATTTCGGGCGTAAAAAAAGTTTGAAACGAGCCGATGTATCCGCGTCAATTATGCGACCGGAGTCGCGTTTAAGTTAATGCCACTTTTATAATTAGGATGGTTCCGCGGACCGATATAGGTGCCTTTTATATATACATATGGATATATGTGAGATGCTTCGGATTAGGTGCGCTCCTCCAGAAACGATGGATTGAAAACCAGATCTAATTTGAATATTCATTTCTGTCGGTCGTCCAGAGTCCCCCTTCGTTTCTTCTGGGTGCGGTTAGCTCTTATTTCGCGTTTGTCAGCCACATACGTATTGACCGTAGTAATAGTATAGAGGTACTCACCTAAAGTCGACTGATGCAAAACTTAATCATCCGGGATGATCCGAATTGCGTCAACAAGTTTTGAAATAAAAGTCAACGTCCTCATCCCGCCTTCTAGTATTCTGGGTAGCTATACGTGTGATTATTTATTCTTATTTTCACTGACCAAACACGTCGTTAATAATTTTCTGCTATTTACCATCTTACATATATAGTATACCTATACGTTCATTTTAACGCTATAACGAATAATATATGTACGCTTTGACTTTTGACTTTATCGAAGATTTTTCGGTTATATGCCAGATTATATCTGTACTATATTCATTCTTGGACTCATTGTTCGGAGTCTCTGTTCGCTTAGTAGTATCTGGCAAATAATTATTCATCTCGATGAGAAATTTATGTTTTATTAATCCACACGTTGCAGTATGTTGATTTTATTTTTCAATTGACACGCGTGTGCCGTAAGGAACATCCGAATTTACGTGAGTGTCAATAAAAACTAATAAACAGGTTGATTTCAACTTATTTAATATTAACAGGTAGCTGGTTACCTATTTATGGTATCGTTAAGTAATATAGTACACCTAATAAATTAGAAAACCGTTTAGAATTTATACCATTTTACAACTTTGAACAGAACATTCAATCGGCTAGGTAATATATCTTAATTGGTATCTATTTCATTTCCAAATAACGATGGGAATTCGATTTATAAATTGTAATATAAATTGTAAAACCGATCGTATAGTTCGAAATTTGTGTGGTCGATAAACGGGTGGGCAGTCGTTTCGTCTGTCGAGTTATTTAATTAATGGTACGAACCAGTTACGCCAGCCAACGAACCTCTACAACTTCGTCTTTTCCTCGAGCTGGAAGATTTATGATCTTGACGTATTTAGTCTTTACATTATTTTATCATCGCTTTTTACCTTTTTCTTTTCCTTTTCCTTTTTCTCTCTCTCTCTCTCTCTTCTTTTTTATCTACGGTTCTCCTCGTCTATCTTTTTTCCCTTTTAAAAATTTTTTTTTATTCATACTGCGGGTGTAATACGTCAAATTATACGAGCAAACAAGATAGAGGAAACCGGCGTTCTTGATCATCCCAGTGGTCAATCAAAGGTCAGTTCCTACTACCGCGGCGGTCGGCCTCTAGTCAGTCCTGATAAAAATCTGAACCGGGTATTAAAGTGGGCCTTGTAGATGGGCCCCGTAGGCCTTATGAGGCTTATGGATGGACAAAGTACCGTTACTTCCTAAGCCTCTTCCGCTAACGTCCCTTACGAAATTGTTACCGTCATTCGCCATAAGAATCACCTGGCATATTTCAGGATCACATATAGTATATTCAAATTTCCCTCGCCTATAAAGCATTGCACTAATTATCATCTTATTTCGCGATTCAAGCAATGAAAATATATATATAAATATATAGTTCCTTTCTTTCCGTCGTAATTAGGAAAAGTACTTTAATATACCTATATACATATGCTGTATACGATTCTTCTGACGCAATATGTTATGCCTTGATAATTCGGTTCAGAATTTCTATTATTATGTTTGCAATCCATAGTTGTCTCTATCTCCCCACTGTATATGATTTAACTCCAACCTGCACGGCATGGCACCACGGTACTTGGCATAATTACCTCTGGTAATGGCTTCACACGCCAACGTCAGATTATTTTCCTTCGTGACTCGCCCGTCGAGTAGGTATAGGATATAAACGCTTACTTCTTACAGATTGGTAGAAATTATAATTTCACAGCTCTGCGAATCGAATCTTTTGCTCGGGTAGAAAGGGTCTTCACCTTACGTCTGTGCTCTTGAATGTGGTCCTAAATTCACAGACGTCAACCTTTGGGATCTTCCGAAAACCACCTTCTCGGTTCGAGTTTCTTATTAGTTATTAGTTGTTTGTTTTTTTTTTCTTTTTTTTTCCATTCGAATACATTAACCCCGATCCGCGGCCGATGGATCTCTAGAAGGATCACAAGCGGAGTAGAAATATCTTTATACCTACCTGCTTATCTGGGTGGAGCTGAATGAAACGGGCGAAACCTACCTGGCGGACCTACCTATATCCTCAAGTACGGTGTGCGCGAAGCCGCCTGTAATCATTGAAATTTACGAGCTTACGTAATTTCACCGCAAGCATGCGTTCTCCTCTCTATCTCCTGCGAAGAACAAGCTTTGTTGTCCATTAAGAATCGGGACCCTGGCCCAGCCTATAATGTTTGCTAATCAATAATCGGTAATTCACTATTCTGCGTATAAACTGTGGGATATTCTCCTTGAGATGTCAAATCCCGATTATGGTGCGCACTGATGTCGGTCAATTTCATTCGAGCGTTTCATGTTTCATGTTTCAGATCAGCTCAGGGTCAACCGGAGCATCGCCAAGCGTGTCAGAAGCAGTGTGATGAGTGGATACTTGGGTGTGACCGCTCCCTCCCCGCTGCATCACTACCCTCAGTATTCCCCAGCCATGAGGGAGAAAGATTCAAGTCCGAGGAAGATGCCAGGACACATCAGCCCGAAACAGGCTAGCATTTATCCCCTAAGTGTGAGGGTCGCAGAGGCAGAGGATCTCCCCTATGATCTAAGCCATGGCCACAGTCGAGGTAGTCCCGTTATTGGCCAGCAGCCACACATGAGTCCTGCGGCAAGGCCGCACCATCAACATGACCTGGACTGCGAACCCCTGGACCTTCGCGTTGACCACAAAAAGGAACGTCTTCAAGACGAGAATCAGAACGAAGTTGAAGTCCTAAATCAGAATAGCCTGAATCTACCTTATCACGCTGTTCTATTCCCTCAACATCCTGCCGTCCATCCTCTTGTCTTAGAGGCGATGTATCGCTCGCATCATCACACAGCAGTTGCGGAACTTCCAAAGATTCAGGTACGGGCCCTGCCGACGATGGTTCCTCTGCCTCAAGCCCAGGCACCCCGACCTTCGAGTCCTTTGCCCTCTCAGCCCTCTCAGGCTTCCGCGTTACCCTCCTATCCGACTGCCGTCACGGCCGGTCTCAAACCCAAAGATCGGTATTCTTGCAAATTTTGCGGCAAGGTATTCCCCAGGTCTGCAAACCTTACGAGACACCTCCGTACTCATACCGGCGAACAACCATATAAGTGCAAATATTGCGAAAGGTCATTCAGCATCTCGAGCAACCTTCAACGCCATGTACGCAACATCCATAATAAAGAGAAACCCTTCAAATGCCCGCTTTGCGAACGCTGCTTCGGACAGCAGACGAACCTTGATCGTCATCTCAAGAAGCATGACGCTGATGGACCGACGATTTTGGACGAGGTTCGCTCCAGATACCACAGCCAACTTCCACGTACCGACGAATCCTATTTCGAGGAGATCAGAAGTTTTATGGGCAAGATTACATCCCAGAGGCAAGGAATCTCCTACTTTCCAGGCCTCCTTGCCCCGAATGCGGAGGACTTCAAAAGCGATAAGCAACAACTCCAGATGGAAGAAAAACGCGGGGATTCTTCGTACTTCAGTGACAGGGACAATCTAAGTTCCAGGTCAAGCAGTACTGCGAGCAGACCTGAAAGTATCCACGAGGAACAGAGGGACGCTACTTCGCCACCGTTATCGCCAGGCAACAACACCTGAGTCGGTATTTCCCGGTGCCTGCAACCCTGCGAGAGAGCGAAAGACGCCACTTCGAGCCGGATCAACGCGAGAGAACAAAAGACAGCCAGGAAGATAGATATAGAGAGAAAGAGAAAAGCGAAAAGAGAAAAAGAGAGAAAGAGAGACAGAGCGAAGAGGACTGCTCGAGTGAATGTGAATCCGAGGTGCTCAACGGATGGATGGACCGCGGATGACCAACTGTTTCGGTGAAAGGTACACGCCAGATTCCCGCCAACCTGCGAGCAGCCAACGACCACCGATAAAACTACATTGTCTAAGTCCCTGGCTATGCAGAGACTATTCATTGTTGTTACCTATTATATTATACACGATTGTATAGATCATCTTTTTCGTTACTATTACATTTAAATACCTATTTCTACGAGAGAACGTTACGACACTATACCTATACCTGTAGACTTTTTTCTTTCATTTTCATATATTTCACTATAATATTTTTTCCATTTTTTTTTTCGGTTTTTTTTTCATCTGCTTTTCTTGTGTCTTAGAATATGCGCATCCGAGGTTACACCTTGCGATTGCACGCGTCCCCGGGAAGTCAGTTGCGAGATAAACTCCTTCCGTTGAAAGCGCGGCGCACCTGAATCACTCACGCTCGCTGATGTTCAGTGCGGGAATATACACGTATATATAGGTATACGGGTGTATGCGTATAATGTATATCGTATACTGCTCTCCCACGGAGTATATCTCTAGATAGTAAAAAAAAAAAGACCGAGATTACAGCGAGCCAAGGAAATTGGCAATATATATTATTGCGGAGATAGAATTAAGTCCTTTACTTAAACGTAGCTGGATGTGGATACGAGTAGTAGTTGTTTAAGGACGTTCTTTTATTCGTTAAGAATTCGCTCTCGTTTGCAAACGTTCGCACGCGCCACACCCAGTACTGGAGGATCGCGAGGCCACCGAGACTCATCTCGAAAGTGAAACGAAACGATACGATACGATACGTAAAAAAGAATGTACTCCTTACGTTACCGCGGGAGGGAACCCGATTGATCTCAATTAAAGCCGCGTTTGTATTTATTTATCGATACCAACGGTGAATTATAATTGGCTTCCTCGCGCTTATTTGGCGTTATTTCTGCAGCACAACTCGCCGTTTGGGTTTATACTGCCATTTAAACGGTCTCTTGAGCCTGTGCAAACGCAAGTGTTGCGAGTATCGAGTGTCGAATAGATATCGACTACGCGGTAGAACGGAAGGCACGCTGGCTCAAGTGGTTCAATTTTTATCCATTTTTTTTTTTTTATCTTTTTTAATTTTTTTTTTTTTTCATCTTTCTTCTTCCTTTTCTGAGGCCCCGATCACCGGCCGGAGGCATTCATCATTCGTAAGAGAAACGCTTGCTCGCGTATCGGTGAGCCAAACTCCTCTCGTTAGAACCGAGTTAATATTTGGAAAGTGACTACGGTCGTTCATTTTTCACGATCTAAATTCTATATCGCAAAGCCAAATACCAACAACTTTGATACCCACCGAATTTCTCTAATTACAACAGTGAAAATTTTCGCTCTCTAAATCTAAGCTGTCGTCAACTTACCAAAGTTTTATTCGCTCTCATACACCTGGCCGTACAAAACTTGTTCTCAATTCGCGGTAAGTTAAGGCAGAAAAAAAAAAAAAAAAACAATTCGAGGCCATGTGTCGGAACGGCATGGCATGGCATGGCATGGCGTGGCATGGCGTGGCGCGTGTTTCTCTCTTCATTCCACGGTTCAATAGCTGTAAGTACACTACACAGTACACTCTGTGTGGAACTAGTAGCAGACGTGAAGATGGTAGCCGCGTGGAGGTCATCCCGAGCGAGGGAACTATTCAGACCACACCTTCGCGAGCTACAGCACTCGCGCCCTCGACCACAGATGGTAGCGAGCTCGACTGGTAGGTACAGCAAGATTTCTCAGCTATGTGCTCATTATAGCTGTTACCGGTATCTGTAACATCTGTGACTCGGATCACACGCTAAACCACATTTGGTTATACCTGTATAAACGCATGTCGAATCCACCCACCGCAATAATAAATAGTAAAAATGAGACTAGGGAGAGCCGGAGTTGATATAGGAAATATATGATTGTGAGACCGAGGCTAATTGTACACTCTATTCGATATTTAATTTTATTTCGTATCTTTTTTTTTTTTTATTCATTTTTTCTCTTTTTCCTGCTTCGTTTCGATTTTCCTAGACAGTATAATTACCACTTGATTATAATGATACGAAATGCGGTATAAAGTTTGAAATTCTATGAATGAAATTTGTTCGACTGAGATGATGGATGGGATATTATGACGAGCAGGAGAGTTAGTGGGCGGATGATATGAACATGATATAATTTCGTAACATCGTATAAGATTGTATAATTTGATTTTATTCAAACGCGGTAGTGTGGTAGTCCTCTTTAATTAGATACAAGTACGTATACCTATGTACCGATATCTAGATACCTACTTTAGTGGGCTTTAGTTGCCCAACCCAAACCGTGCAAATCTTCGTTACCTTTAATCGTATAATTTTTAAGCAAACCAGCGTGCATAGTAATTAATATATTACCTAGGATTTAACGTAGCTGAAAGTACTATCGTCGCTAGACATTGTATTGTGGCTCAAGTTAGATGTTTAAAAGTAAAAAATGATATTTTTCTACCTGTAAATAGTAATACCAATTAGCGAGCTGGCTCGTAAATGCAGGTCGAATACAAATTATTTTGATAAAAGGCTCGCACCATGTGTATTTGGCTATAACCTGAATGGATTTTAATAGGCCTGAATTAACGTAATAGCAATTTGTCTTCGCCCTGCGTCAAGTGCACCATAATAATTTTTATTGAAGAACATGTTAGAAATTCAAATTATCTAATCATTCATATATTTTGTTTTCATTTAATTAGAACTGTACTATGACATAACTATATATTGTAATGTACAGTTGTATAAATTATAACGTGATTGTGATTTTATCGAAGTTACCGATACATACCTGTAGAATTATTTAACAGACAGTAGTCTGCATAGACGGCTAACACGCCAAGTTGCCACCCCTGTAGGTATAACTTCTCCATTTTTCAATAACTTTAATAACCCTTGTCTCCGAGGGGTTCAAAGCAGAATAATAAAAGAACTGCAATTATTTATAAAGCAAAAAGTTTCAAAACATGAGAAAAAATAAGGTGAAAATTCTTCACGACACTCTGCGGCATCCTAGAAAACAGCTGGAGGCAAACCGATTCCAAAACTGTTGCAGAGGGAAACTTGGCGTGTTAGCGGATTACCAATTTCTGTACTCAATATGTCTAACGTTTAAGCCATTTTTTCACGTGTTATGTAGCACTGTGGTGTCTGTATATATGTTGATATGTAATATTCCCTAGCAATATAAGAAAATTATTCGTTTACAAATAGTTTCGACTTTCTTTTACTGTATACTGTGCGGTTATTTTTCTCCCTTTACAGCCAACACAGCTACGAAAAGACTGGAAGAAATTTAAAGCTGATGTGAAATCGAAAAAAGTTTATATTTCGTCGCAGAACTTATAAGGGACTCGGGAAGTTGTCGTATCTAAACGGTGCTTTCACCGCGCGAAAATCCAAAACTGTCGCAAAAATTTTGTGAGTATGACTCACGTCTCGCCTTGGCGTAGGTCATAGGTCATCTCAAAGCAGCTGCCTTTCCTTAAAATTAAATTTCAAGCGGGTAATTGTTGTGAGAAAAGAGTTGTTCGCTCGGGTCACAGGTGTGTGAGAACCGGAACAGCGGACAACGTAAACGGGTGACGTGGATCAGCCTCAACGACGCCTGTCGCCGCGGCCTCGCATGTGTATGCGATAATGTCTGCCTAAGAATCGTTGCATTAATTTCTATCGAGAAGATAGTCATTCTTTCGAGATGCGATCCACAATGAATTCTTTTTCATTCATTTCCACTCACCTATTATACTGATGCGGATTTCAGGGTTGAGCATCTTCTTAGGTCTTGTTGCACACTGCACGAGACTGAAGAGAATAAGAAAAATTAATTCAACCAGTTCTCTTTATTACTTAGTCCGAACGTCAAGAGTGACACGTCGTGATTCGTAGAGCTGTTCTCGTATGCACAACGCATCGCGAAATGTTGGATTCGCTAACAAACCAGCCCATCTCGGGACGTGGGGCGTCCGTGAGGTCGTCCTGACCGTCCTGCTCGTCCAGGCCGGTCGAGTTTCTGCTATACGAGGACGTGACTTTGACCCAGATCCAAACTGTGTCGGTCTCATAAGATGCAAGCGTGCTAAGCAGACTGCGCAAACTGCGCAAACTGCAGGAAAGACATTTGCACACATACTTTTCGCATTTCTTCAGCCATTAGGGTCGAGTTTCTTTTGCCCGAATCTATCGAACAGATTACTACGGAACATTGGCCGAGTCGATGTGGCCGCTTTGAATTTTTCGTAAATTTTTATCATGAATAAAACTCTTGAGCCGCGAGCGGTTAGATTCCTGGAGCAATAACGCCATGTATGAATGAGTTAATATTAGCCTTATCCGTGAACACATATACTAGGTGAACAAGGTAAGTCGAATGACTAGCCTAATTGGGCCAGGCCAGCCGACCTTCGCTCATCTTTTGTTTTCGGCAAAATGACGAAAACTTATCCACCTACTGCAGATTGATGGCCCATTACCAAAACGCAAAAGGTAACGTAACGCCTCACTTCTCCATCTATGAAAAATTGCAGAAGATAATTTATCTCAGAATATATATGAGACAATGTTACCTCATGTTCAGATAGAAACAACTCTCTGCTCCCATCCTTCGCCAATTTCTCTTCAAAATCTCACATGACTTGTCTGATACTTGATCAGATAGAATTTAGTTGCTTATGATCTTAGAATTGGAGATGTGCTCAAAATTTATCCTATTTTTTCACAATTATGGAAATTTTGTCGTTTCGTAATAAGGTGAGAAAATAATGATGGGTAGGATGTGGAAAAAGTTTGGATGTCGGACTTGTATATTAGGAGCACTAACTGCAGGTCACATAATTTAGTTTCGGATTGTAGTAAGACTTGGTCACGGTATCTCGCCGGTACAATACAATCTGCATTGCTGACCGAGGCGGATCCGGCAATGCTAATGATAATAAATTCAAAGCAGCTTCGAAGCTGCCCCGAGTCCTTGGTTAAGAGACTGAATTTATGATCACGATTGCGAAATATCGTGACTGCCTTTCGGCATGAATCCTTTAGCGAATCGAGACACCATTTATTGGGGTAGATTGAAACAAATTGAAAACGACGAGTGTCCAAGATATAAATCTGCACACGTATAATCCACATACTTATACCAACCTCTTCAGAGGCGGGAAATAACTCCACTTTGTAAACGATGCTCGCCGCATTCGGCCTGGACCTGGACCTGTTGCCAATATTTTAGGCAGCTCGTGGAAGTTTAAATGCAATAAAACTGTTACGTCTGATTGCTGTTTATGACACAACGATTGATAGACGATTGAACAAGCTGGTTTTTCATTCTGCTGTGTACTTCGATACTTACCAAGGTACGTCGTACCACAATAAAAAGAAAAATGTTTCTGATGAATTAAAAATTCAAACAGCTGCGAAAGATTGATTTAGACTTTTTGTCTATCGCAATTCATAGGCAAAGGTATAATTGTCACTGGAATTGAATAGAGATCGACTCATCTGACGATCATTACATAATGAATCGAAATTTATTCTGTTCGAAATCGTTCGGATCTTATGATCGTTGAAATATTCTTGAAACCGCACACCGATGGTTGGTACAACGGAAATTTAACTGCCAATCTCTGCCAGGTATGCCTACTGTCGATAACTGAAGTGAGTGGTACGAAACTGTTATATCGACGTGAAGAGAAAATGGCACCAAAATTGAAAGAGCAAATAACAAAGGAAAAACAAATTAACTTTTATGGGAACAAGATGACATTTCTCATCTCATGATCTCACGTGTGTCTTTTTATTTGAGCAAATTCTTAAATTATTTTTTGAAAAATCATCCACATAGTAAATTGAAATTTAAGATACTGGTATTGGTGAAATTAAAGATACTATAAATATCCGAAGAAGTATCTGGGAACTTTGACAGTCCGCTTCCACATTTTGAAAAATAATGTTTATACCGGGGTAAAACGTCCGCAGTGTCGTCACTTCCATGGTACTGGTTCCAGGTCCCATTGCTGCTCTATATTTCCATTGCAATTTGCGATTACTAGACCATCCTCTTTCTTCACAGCCAATTGAAGACACATATTCGAGGCGATGTGCTCCAGTATTTTTTTCTGAAATTTATAGTCACTGCATCTCCTTGCAGCATCTCTGCTTTTTCAGAGGCCCACAGTGTGGTGTTCTACATCAATTTTCAACTCAGGGTAGAGTCTCGACTCACCTGTATATCGTATCGCCATTTTTGTCGGCGAGAACCACTGCAGGCCATAATCTTAGCCTTTGGTTTATCGTGACGCGTATCTCGCTCAGGAGCATCGAGACAGACGCTTTCATCGGTGACAATGACGCCGTCTGAAGTCATCACAAACATCTGGCTGAGACGGGGGGATGAAGTACAGCGCTCCAGAATCGCGGTACCAAACGGCTGCGTGAAAGTACCCTTAGCAGTCGGACGCATTAGGCAATCTTTTGTGCCGATGTGGATTATCTAGAAAATTGCGTGATTTGAAATTCTCGGAAATTCGACTGCAAGACAAAAAAGGATGCGAGTATGTCATACCTTTCCAAAAAAGCGATCATCCTTTGGAAAGAAATGCTGTGGCCACACATTGTCCAGGTACCATTCGAAGCCTTTGCACTGAAGCCGTTCACGCAGAGCTAATCGAGCTCGGATCTGTTGCTTATCTCTGACTCGGTCTGCCTCTGCAATTGATTTAATCAATCAGTTATAGTTCGTAGAATTTTGAGATCCCCTGCGTGCAGAACAGACAGACATTAATGCTTTCAGAGGCTCTTAGCTCGCTATGATATGAACGGATGAAGAGAGAGAACCTACCGGGATTAAACTTGAAGTAGAATTCTGCCCACTCGTCCATCCAGACCAAAGCAACCCTTGCTAGGTTTGAATATAGGGTCTCGCCAACTCCTCCAGGAAATGTGTACGGCGAAGATTTTCTAAATAAATGACCAACGTGAGAGCAAGGTGCGATTTCAACGCTACCACCGCACTGCCATGCTCTGAAAGATAGCTCCAGATTCTCGCCACCCCATATTTTCATTTGATCATCGTAACCACCCAGTTCAAAGAAGTATTCTCTATCCATGGAAAAGAGACCACCTGCCATTGCCGGAGTCTTGAATGGTGCTATCATGTTACCACGACGTTGTTCGAGCTTCGAACCGCCCAAAGTTAGCCACCGGAAGTGTAGATCCCAGTTAAAAGCACCCCAGTGCAATTCGAAGGATCTGAAATCCCCGAAAGCTATTAATTATTAATTCCGGGACTCTGATGAATCGGAATTACCTGGTATAGCTGAAGGTGTCATCGTTGATGATGTCGATCACAGGTGATACAATCCTCGTTCTTTCCTCGGCAACGGAATCTAAGAGAGGTTCAAGCCACCCTGGAAGATGTGAATCGGAAAGGTTACCTCTTATCTTCTTTCTATCAGGGAGTTAATTATCTCAACGAGATGACCTACCTACCAGCGGTGCATTCACAATGTGCGTCCAGGAACGTTAAAACTTTTCCTGTAGCATTACCAGCTCCAATAAGTCTGGCGTTTACTAAACCAACCCTCGTTCCTGACCTCAAGACTTTGGTGGGCACCTCAAGCTGTTTTACATACTCGTCGAGTGGTGCCGTCAGAAATTCTGAAACAATAAAAAAAAAAAGCATGGTTTTGAGCCGATAGATGAGATGGATAAAGTGTCTTAAAGTTATATGATAGTACACCTCGATTGCTGAAGTCATCAACGAGAATTATTTCGTGCAATAAATGTCTCGGCGATCGACCTATGACACTGTGAACTGTCCTTAACAATGTACTCCAGGCCTCGTTATGGAATACTATAATCACCGAGGTCGATGGCAAATGCTTTGACCCTGAATATCTCGAGATGCACCTAGAAGTATGTGATTCAATTGTCAATTGGATCAATTTGAGTGGCTTGTATAAGTAGATGTGTTATTACAGATGGCAGAATATCGTACATTTTTTTTCTCACATCAGGGAGCGATCTGTTGAGAGGGATTCGGTCGCTGGCCATCAGGTTGAACCTATTGATTTGAAAAAGCTGCTTCATCATGAAGAAATCCTTCGGAGGAATCAAGACCGGATTGCCATCCCTGCCTTCGTAAGGTCGTGGGTTGAACATATTTTTATTTATCAAATCTGAAAATAAATCTTCGACTAATAAGTGACAGAATAAATGCAAGGATGTCAATGGCACTTAAACCGGCACGGATTTAGCAACAATGTTGAGCGGTGTAAATTATCTGGTAGTGTAAATTGCTGCGTTCGTGGTTTAGCCCACTTGACATTTGATATCTGACATTTGACAGCTAATATAATTTGTCTTCGCACTGTGATTGCGAATAATACTTTTGTCTGCAAGTTTAATTATTCAGTGATATTTTCACACTGGTCAACGACAATTCGAAAATGTTAAATAATTTTTTTTTTGACACACGAAACATGTCAATAATTAAATTACATCTGGACTTTAGATTGTGTTTGAATAATTACCATCTGTGATGTTCAGATTTTGCAGAGGATCCACGGAGTCGCCGATATAGTGGCCGACGACCACTTGTATACCGCGATTTTGTACGTAACTATTTTGACCTTCCTGTAATCTGCAGTGTAACGTAGTTTTTTTTTTTTTTTTTTTTATTCATATAGATTTGTCAGCGTTAATATTACTTACCGTAGCGAAACATAGTCCGGATCATCGTGGCGATTTTTTTCCTTTTCGCGACGTGGCCATATAATAAATAAGCTGATCAATATCCCAACCGATAACAGGATCGGCCACGTGCGGAATAACTTTCTCAATTTTGGCAATAACATTATTAGAACACGTGCGGAATTAGTTTACCAACAATATTCACAAACGAATGCGTTATACATTATACAGATTGATCAATGAGCATTTCTAATCGTATTTGCGACTCGATGCTAATAACCCCGCAGCGCGGGCTTCTGATAATTTTTCAAAACTCTATCGCAATATTTCGATTCGGTAATCTCCCGGAGTTTCACGGGTCATGGCCAAAGTGAACACATTTCTTTACGTAGACGCTGCAAATCGAAGAATCATTATTTTGTGATTAGGTATCCTATAATAAATAAATACTAGAATCTGTGAAACTTAATTTGTCGCGTAAGATTGGATAACGACTTTGACTGTAATTTTGATATGATTCGTTTTCGAGCTACAATGTGGCAATATTTAATCAATTAATTAATTTACTGTCTGTTTTATAACTGCTACAACGTTACATGAGTGACACGATTTATGGATTACGTAATACACAGTATCCCGCGCAAAAGGAGGTATTCAAATACTAGATACAGTACATAGATTCACCGAAATTAATTACGTCACGTCGAACAGTTTCCAAATATAATCGATCACGCTACCAAAAAGGTATTGAGTATGATATAACACAATGAGAGTACTCTTATCCGGATAAGCTAACACAGCTAATAAAAATAATGAACTAATTGAATTGATTAGGATCCAAGTGGGATTTTTGACGTAGATTTCTTCAAGCACTATCCCACTCGCTACTTTAATAGAATATAATTTCGTACCAGAAAATTTTCCTTCGTTTTATCGCAGACTAGCCTCCGCACATTCATTTCTCTTGGTTTAGGTTTAACTCTCAAGTTTTAGGACCAAAATTCTTTTTGTTTTATCCATGGCTTCTGCGTACCTCAAACCGCACTGTTAACTCACTACGGTCTGCAGACGACCGTCAGCCTCTGATATCTCCGTGCGGTTTTTTAAACTTTTACTCATCCACGTCTTCTCCTAGTTATTTTTTCGTTTGATTGCCTTTTCGAAAACCACAATACCTAACAACGCTTCTCAGGCATATAAGTAACTATAAAAACGCTTACTTTCAGCAACTCAGATGCTCTTTACCGCGTGACTCGTATGGCCAGAATGAAAATGGCCACCAGTCACTTGCCTTGCCGCAATGACGTCACCAATTTACAGTTACAGAGAAAGGATATGAACAGACTTACAAAGGCTCTAGACACCGGCTGTTACTAGATACCTGGAAGCCGGCTGCGCGAGTACGAGGATCCTGGTCACTGCAGTTTGAACGAAAACTGTATAGTGCCGTTTTTGATTTTTCAAATTCACCAATTGAGTCATCAATTTCGAGTATAATATGAAAATTTGCCGTTGCAGATGTGAATTTTGAATCATTCTAAATTCTATTCGGATAATTTCAAATTAATATAAAGTGCGTTTCGTTTCTGTTTAGATCAATCAATAAATTATATAAGCTTTATGAATCTGAATCCACAATATGAACAATTACTGTGAGTAAATCGTAGCAGAATTGTTAATTTCATATGACATAATGTTAGAAATAAAAATGTCATACGTAATACATACGAAGAACTAAATGATTTTTATAGTCGATGTTTTATGTATGAATAATTATTCATTCTAAATGATAATTGAATAATAAATAAAATAATATTGAGATAATATGGATGAATAAGTATAGGTATTGTATATGATAACATTATTTTATTATATTTCAATTGAAATCGATTATAAATTATGATGAGTTTGAATACTAGGACTAGGACAAATGGTTCCCGCTGCTTTCACTGTATACATATTATTTCATATTGCATAATTGTTTGAATTGCCATATAATTTACGACACAAATTATTCACCTGCTATACATTAATCTGCCCCTGCTGTCGGCACACTAGAGTGTTATATCGTTTCGGTGTGGCTAGGGGTAGGTATTATACTATATTTTGGATTTTTATTATTTTCTGAGTATACTGATAATAAATAAACTGACGCTTTTTTTTTTTACCATATCGATTCTTTTCATTCAATTTTCACCTCTCTCTCTCTCTTTCTCTCATGCATGTCACCGCCGATCATCTGCAACTCGTTACTCAATATGTCTGACAATAATGGTCGACCAAATTTTTACACATTATTCATTTATTAATATCATAGTAGACGATATTGGAAAAGATGTGTTAAGATAACGATAGCGTTTTATTATCACCTGTAATATTGAGTATGAGTATTAAATTCCGGCTCACAAACAGATATACTTGGGAAGAAAAAGGGGACAAATAAAAAATAAAAAAAGGACAGATGCCCGAACGATTCGTCGTGGCATATGAAATTACTTTCCCATTACGCTAGAGAAAAAAATCAGCAAAATTTCCATAATTTTCTATTTATGAGAACCTCAAGCCGATTATGAGTTTCAAGAATTTGAGAAAGAATTTTTTTTCTCAATACATCGAGAACGCACGAATATACATGAATAAAAAAAAAAACATGTTTTCCTGCACCCTATACGAAACTCTTACTTGTACCTAATCCACAGTTATCACAATTCTGCGATAACCCAGGTAATAAAAAAGAAAAGAAAAAGTAACGAAAAAACTGAGGCAATAAATAATTACGATACACTATATGAATAAATATGAGTTTATACACCTTGCATGAAGATATAAGAAATCTTTCCCAGGTAGAAAATTATGGGGAGGGTGTTTATCAATTATACTATATAAGGTGAATTTGAAAATGTTTTTTCTTTCGGATGCGTCTCGATTAAGTTTTGGGTAAACTGAATAATAAGCCGTCTAAAAAACCGACCCATAGATCACAGTGAATGATAAACCTCACAATAATGACAACATACGGTATCTAACGTTTTGGAAGAGTTCAAGACTATATGTATGATAACGTGTAATAGCTGTTGTTTTGTTACACTTAGAAACAGCAACAATAAATATACTATAAATATTAATATACAGAATATATACCGCGAATTTCTCTAACTGTGGAACGATCCGTGCGCCTGGGGGTAGGCAATTGAAGATACACCTCATTGTAATACCATGGGGTGTATCTTCAATTGCCTGCCTGCCCTCAGTCGCACGGATCGTTCCACAGTTAGAGAAATTCATGGTGTATAGATATATATATTTATATATTCATGCATATACATATACATATATATTTGTATCGCACCTTGGATGCGAAATAATGTTAATATTACTAACTGCACAGAACTTCATTTTATTACGAGGTAAATGAGTAACGTAGATTTATCACGTTACTCAAAATGCAAATGTATGCATATATATATATGGCATATATACTATATATCATACATACATAATTTGTAAAATGCTACAGTGATATTCCTTCTCACTCTTCACGCCTTACCTATATATGTATAATGAAGTTGAATTTGCCGGAGCGAGGCATAGGTGGGTGGTGTTAAAAAAGGATGAGGAAGGAAGTATAGGGGCTAGGAAAAAGGGAAGTATAAGGGATGATTATGATATAATCATGTTAAGGATGCCGACTCCTTATTATCAGTTTATAATAACGCTGCGAGACATTCTGTTCAAATATAATGAAGAGACAATCAGCCGCAACATTTTGTTTCTTTTTTTTTTCTCATTTAGTTTCTTTGAATCACATTACATTAAATATTGTACGACACAACTGCAGCTACCATTCTCGTGTTATTCGTCATTCATTAGGTTATTTAATCTTAACAAGTCCGCCGTGGCGATACCATACGATAAACTTTCAATTAGCAGATCAACTGCTATAAAGTGCGAAGCATTTAAGGGATCGCAAGAGCAGGCAGCAGCGCGATATTCGTATCTCTATATTATACTATATGCATACATACATTATATATATATTCATCTATATATATATGTATATATATGTAATATATTCTATATAATAATATTATATATAGATATATATATATATATACATATGTATACACGGATATTCCATGTCTATATACATATATAGATTCGTGACTCGCGATTCGTAATTATCGTTATTCGAAGTAGATATTATATATTATATATGATATAATGGATATAATAATAGTTGCAGAAGCGCCTTATACGAATCTCATATCTTAACGCGCGTAAAAATCGGATATAGCGTGATGATTCTTTTTTTTTTCTTGATATTAAAAAATAAAGGTAAGAAAAAACAAAAGGATATACGATCCTCTCGTAACTTTACTTTATGGAAAAAAAATTAAAAGAAAAAAATAACAAATCCAAAAAAGAAAAAAGAAAAACAACGCTTGTATGTGGTGTATGGCTTATTATAGTAATAATGTATAGAATATGATTTGTAATTTGTGCACCGGTGCAGATATGGTATTACACACGATGATTAATATTATATATAATTATGAGGATACTGGTGAAAAGACACGACCACCCTATAATACCCCTCGCACACAATAAGCTTGCAATAGTTTATATAGTAAAGTTTTTTCTTTTTATTTATTCTTCTTTTTTTTTCTAATCAAGTTCAATAGATACAGATGCGAGGGACAACTAGGCTGGACGAGGCTCGTGATAAAAAAAAATAATAATAATAATAATTGTAATAAAAATGGTTATAATAATAATTATTATTATAGTCAAGATATTAATAATGATGATAATAATAATAATAATAATAATAATAATAATAATAATAATAATAATAATAATAATAAAATAACGTTAAATAATAATTATAATAATGATAATAATAATTATAATAATAATAGTTCAATACAAGCTATAATGATTTCTTTGCTAGGCAGTGCTGCGAACCATATCCGCTACTCGGACAACAGGAATAATATGATAATTAATAGTTTTTTTTTTATAATCTATTATAGGTATTCCGTATTACACATAATATTATTAGAGCTAAATATAATATATATATATTATGTGTGTAATATATATATATATATTATACACTTTAGGTAAACTTCTGGTGGTCAGTATAAAGTAAAAATTACATAATATAATACATTGGATTTAGCGCGTAATCGTCGGTGTATATATATATATATATATATATTTTTTCACAGTAAAAATACAAAGCGCGATAATCAAGATGGGAGTATATTTAAAACTTATATAGTAAACGGTGACGAGAGATTGCTGCAGACGCTCGGGATTGGAATGAATTAATTACTTAATTAATTCATTGATTTAATGAATATCGTAGGTTTTTTTTTTTTTTTTATTTGATGATTTTTCTCTTCTATATGATTAAAGAGAATAATGCGTAATTCTTCAGTAATCGTTCGGACATATACTATATATATATATATATATATATATATATATGAATATATATGCATTTACCACGCGGTACAAATGTCTGACGAAGAAATGATATCTTACTTGTAATTAATTATATAAAGCAATATAATAATGTACTAGTATATAATTTAATCCCCATATATTTAATATGCTGCGTCAACGCACGCACGCAAGCACGCATACACGCGCGATATTTATTTAATTCATATTAGATAGATATATATGTATATATATATATTGTTATATTATTTAACAAAGATTTAATCTTCAAGGGTCCCCCACTTCCCAGACCGCACTGGTTATTGGAACACTTTTTGGCATCCTTATATAGTTCTGCGGTGATTTTTCTCTTTTTCTTTTTCTTCTTGTTCTTTTGTTTTCTTTTTCATTATTTATTTTTCTTTTTTTTTTTATTAATCCTTGTTCCTCGCTTCGATTAGTTCTTGTATTCTGGTTTTACGTTTTAAACATTATAAAAAAAACTGTTCTTTAATATTCCTTTTCTCTTTACCATATACTGTACGATCGTTAAATGAATATCGTATTAACTTGTATATTATTTCGTGGTCATATTTGTTTCTCTTCATTCTTCTCGGGGTATAAGTATGTATTTCAATTGGGCTACACGTCGCCACGCATTCAATGATATATATATATAGATATATCAATTTTTAATTGGTTATCCATTTCATTTATTTCATCATTTAATCATTCATTTATTTGTTCGTTATTAATTTTTCATTTTTCTTCAATTTTTCCTAATATTTTTTATTTATTTATTTATTTATTTATTTATTCATTCATTTATTTTTTGTTCGTTTGTTTCCCTCTTGGCACAATTTACATATATGTTTTTGTTTCTCTCGTTTTTTTTTTTTTTTTTCTCCCCTTTATTTTCCTTCTTTGTTTTCAGTAAAAAAGGCACTGCTTTTATGCTTATAACACACGCGTCTATACACTAGCATAGCAATACGCGCGTATAGTATATCCGTGTATACACGCGTTTATAAACATGATAAAAAACGTTAATTAATGGAATCCTAGAAATAAAACGGTGTAGAAACAATCTTTTAAAACGTGAGTAAAAAAAAACCGCACAGAGACTTGGGGCTTCAACGATATATCTATACAATTTACTCAACTACGTCCGTAATCAATTTGCTACAATTACAATGCGTGTATATATATATATATCTATATATTTATATACTATATATGAATGATTGCAAATTTTCTCTTGCAATTTTAAAACGACTCTCATAGAGTATATACGGCGACAAGTACAGCCAATGAAACTAAATAAAATAACAAAAATAAAAAGTAAATAATTAAAAAATACTGAATTTTTGAAATTGAAAATTTCTTTTATTATATTTAAAATTGACTGTACCGGAATCCGATGAAGTTTTTCGACCTTTTAAACGTCAACAAAATCATTAGCTACATCACGACAAGTCTTGTGATTGGACTTATCAGGGATTGAGTAGCCCCCTCGCCTGTGGCGGTTTAAATTTCTCGATTTAAGAAACTTGACGAGATTTAACTAGTTTTTTTTTATTTATTTATTTATTTTTTTTGTTCAATTTTCTATAAATATTATCTTTTCATCGCCTATATAGCCGCAATGCCGTGTCTCCATATTTTTTTTTGTCTATTTTTTTTTCTTTTTTACCCGGAGACTTAAAAATTTTTATTATAATATTGTCTAAAAATGTAAACCAAGTTCTGCAGCCGTAACTATAAATTCTGATAGTTGTTCTTTTTTATACCTAGTTGCTGATTTATGTAGTAGGTATATCGTGTATTATACTGCAACGCGATTAACAATAAGCTAAGTCTTATTTTTCCCTCTGTTGTTTCTCTTTACTTTCGAATATTTTAATACGGTTCAAACTTTAGATTTCCATCGAACTTCTCAACCCATTTCTCACTCGCTCTCTCTCTCTCTCTCTCTCTTTCTCTCTCTCTCAAAAAACAACAACGCAGTAGAGAAAACAAATTTCATGGTAATTTTACTCGCCATACCATAAACGAAATGCAAATGACGCAGAACCACAAGATTTAGACAAAAAACAAAAATGGTAACAAATATCACAGACACGATTTACATTGATGCGTATGGCGTCGATTTGTCGAATACTGACTGAAAGTCTGTCTGTTCTATAATGTTTCACTGAATTTCATCGAATATTAGATGGATAATTAAATTGTTTATATAAAAATCGGCGCTTTGTGTCGTTTGCATTTCGAACATTTCGCAGCCATGTTTCATCATATCTTATATTTCTTAGTTTGGTTTTTTATATATATTTTTTTTTCTTCTCTCTCATTCGTATTATGTCGCCTCGCTCAATAATTATGGGCAGGGTAGAAAAAAAAAAAAAAAACTAAAGAAACAAATGAAACGAAAGAAAAAAAGCATAAAAAATGAATTGAAAGAAAATGGAAAGGAAACAAATAGAATGAATTTAATTTAATTGAATTGAATTGAATTGATTGAAATCCGATTCTGAATAACACGAATCAGGCGAAATCACGCGCCGCCACTCATCCATCCCCCGTAGACAACAACACAGTTAGTCCGGCCGGAAAGCCGATTATTTATTTATTTATTTAACCAACCACTCCCTTAATCTTATCAAAAGACCTACTTCACTGTCGACATTCACTCGCTCGATAATAAAAAGCAGTCATTTATTCTCTCTCTCTAAATATTTAAGTAAAAAAATGATAAAAATCAATAATTATTACAATGTTGACACAGCCAAATCTTTGTTTAAACAATTATTTGTTTGTTTGTTTCGTTTTTCTCTTTTCTTCTATATAGTGTTCGCACATTTTTCCAATACAGTATATGTTCAACGTTAACCACACATATATACTATTAGTTATTCAGATATATTTTTTTTTTTTTTTTTTATGGTAGTTTTAATGAGTGAAAGTGAAGTGAAAATGAACTATTTCGGATTTTATTCAAATCAATCCATAACGGGCCTCAAATAATTGTCCCCATCCAATTTATCTGATTATTTTTCTCTAAAGTCCCAAGTTGTTTTTTTCCTCTTATTTATTTTCAACTTTTTCAACTTTTTCAAATAATTATCAAATAATGATCATGTGATATCAGCTTGTCGTTCATCTAAGTCACCGTATTAGATTGATAATAAATTTTACCCAGTAGAGTTCAATTATGATGATTAATTTCGTATATAAATTGTTGAATATACAATACACGCGTTCAATAATATCGTTTAATTTTACTTTAAATTCACGATAATATTCACGTATATAGTATATATTATAATAGATTATACTAATATAACACAATATGCATATGCAAAGTGATAAGAATCGATACTATTGTTAAAGTTGGCAGCATAATGTTTCACTAACGCTCTTTCGCACGTCTTATTATAATATTATACCTATTATACGCTTATAGAATTATTAAGCCTATCCTAAACTCATTTATAAATGTTCATCGCCCGTACAAATTTCAGTCGTTTTTCCAGCATTATTTATTTTATTTATTTTATTTATTTCATTTATTATTATTATTATTATTATTTTTCTTTTTGTTTTTTCAATTTATTTAATTTTTTTTTTTCTCTCATTTCTGCAGTGTCAATATTACTATACCCTTCTTACCGCGAAATAAGTGTTTTTCTGTTTTTTTTTTCTTTTTCTTCTCTTTTTCCTCTCGCTCTTTGTTCTCGGTTTTTCAGCTAATTCGTCGGCAGTAATATACATATAAGCTTCTTTCTCTACCACCGTAGACCCGCGCTGATCTCTTACTACATCGTAAATCGTATTGCTGAATACTATATCGCATTATTATATTTATAACAGTGATATTATTAATATAGTGATAAAGATTCGTGAAAACTTGTGTACAAAATTGGATTCTAGGTGGAGCTTCGGTTTTCGCTCACTTCGGTACGCGATAATATCGTAGAACAAGGTAACCAAGCGTTCTGAATACTACGAGGAACGCTAAAAGAACTGCGGTATTCGCCCACAGTGGTAGACCAGGGCCTGCAGCACCACCCGGACCCTGAAGAATCGCAGATACTGGTATCGTCGTTCCGTTCTCACATTCCGGAAACTTGCTTGGCTGGGCGCAGCTGAAATAAAGAAAAAAAGAATATGAATAAATAATCAATTACATCCTCAACGAATTTTAACATTTTTCCTTTTTCTTTTAAGATATTTAGAATTCGTTGAAACAAGGTGAAATTAGGAGTTCAAATTCTATGGAAATGTGTTTGGGGAAAAAGAAATAGAAAAAAAAATGACATTAAAATACAACGTTTTAGGCAATTTATAAAAAAAATAAATAAAAAATTTATTTAGATTTTTGGATTTTTCTCGGAGTATAAAACGTGGAAAATGAACTTACAGGATAGGATCTCCGACGCCAAACTCAAGTATCTGCATATTTTGATACGCGTAATGAACCATGCTGGCATATCTCGCCCATGCTAGCCAAGGGGGTACAGCAGTAGCTAGATACCCGCCAAGTAGCTGTGTCCCCAGAGTGTATAACGCCGATGCCGTTATACTCACCTGGAGGTCGAGGCAGCAAGCGCCCACGAAGAAGCCCACGCTCTGTAGGACAGGATAGCATAGAATTAACAGAGTTGTAACGATTAATCATGTGTATATGTACACACATATATATATAAGCAAAGAAGAAGAAGAAGAAGAAGAAGAAGACGAAGAAGAAAATGAATGACAAGAGTTGTACGATTCGCTACCACGCCCCTCGTAATTATATATTGGGGTGGTCCCCAATTTGATCACTTTCGAATTTCAGTGCTCTTACGGTCCAGAACGTCTCACAATACATACAAAAAAATTTAGTGAAAACCCCAGGTTCCTATCTAAATTCTAAGTACTGCCCCAAAGCCTTCGAACTTTTCCATTTAAATAACACACGATTTTTAGTACTTCGGATTTATGTTTAGCTTCCTATCGCATTATCGCATCAAATAATATGAAACACCGCACATTTTTTACCTACAGTAGTGGGCATCCGTAAAAAATTTACAGATTTTTAACGACAAAATTTTTGTTCGTCACAATTTGGAGATAAGAAATTTTTTTCGATGAGCTGTAGCTTCGAAAATTATACCGTTGAAAATCTGTCGAATTTTCGTGGAATACCTAATACTATAAGTAAGGAGTGTACCAAGCTTGAAATTTTTCGGAGCTATACTGCAATAGGAAGAAAAAAAATTAACTGCGAAATGGCACAAATCGTGATTTATTAAAATTTGAAAATTCGAAGGTACTTAGAATTGGAATAGAAACCTGGGGTTTTGGCGACATTTTTTTTTTTTTTTTGTATATATCTGGAGACGTCCGGACCCGTGGGAGAATTGAAATTCAAAAATGATAAAATTGAGGACCGTCCTAATATATCTATGAAGCATAAAAGGATTTGTATACCTGAGCGACTACCGTGTTGAGAAGTAGAAATGCCAGAAGTGTAACGAATACTGCTGGACTCTGAAATCCCAGCATGGGATAACTGATTATGTGATAAACAGCCGGAAGGGTGATCGTCAATGGTAATTCGCCGACCATTTTTGCCAAATAGTATGCGGATAGGCGATACGATCCTGACAAACGCTCTTTGTTTATTACCTCGCGTTCGGGAGGAACTGTTGAAAATAATTATTAGTAGAATAAAGACGTTTATTTTAGAATGAAAGAGATAAAAAAAAAAAGAACTGGGTCTTCATTTATTATAAAATATGAAACTCACAGCTAGAGAGCGCTCCGAAATGAGCGAACAGCATCCAATAAGTTGTGCTAAAAAACATCCAACCCTGAATGTCATGGAGGGCTGCTTCCGTCCTTGGAAGACGAAGCCATAAAAGACCTGCTAAAAGACCTAGAGCTACTGTCTGGAGCCAATTCAACCGCGACAACATCCGCGGTCTAGCCTCCTGGAAATTTCGCTCTGAGAGTACCTGTTCAGATGAGATGAAAACGAGAGTTAAATTATTCAGTTAGATAAAGTGTATAGAAATAAAAATTCCAAATATTTGTTAAAAACGAAAGTTTGGATAATCATTATAGAGGTATACCAGTCTCTGCTCATATACTCACTTTAAACTGAGACCAAAAGCTGGTTGGCCAGTGCCAGGAATATTCATCATCCGAAGAACTTGCGCTACTACTAGCATGGCTTTGAGTATCTAGCCAAAGTGTCCTTCCGTCGTCCTCTTTAACTGTTAAAATAAAAACGATAAAACTGCACTTGTATGATGAGGACGTGTTAATTATTCTCAATTAATCAGTCGGCATAGAATTGAATCGTATTAAAAATAACGAATAACGATAAGTGAAACAAATGTCAAACTTTTTCTGTTTTCTTTATTTCTTTCTTTCCTTCTTTCTTGTTGCGAGACGATTTATACGATGGAATTATTATAGCCCGCGCGATGTTACGTAGATTTCTATATACGTATACGATAGAATAATTTGAACGTTTGGTTATTCCTCGGACTTTGGATCACCGCGGTTAACGATGTCTGAACCATTACAGATTCGTGGGATGGCATAATATAAGAGAGAGATAGTTATATGCCTCGTCCAAGGTCTAGCCTATGTTAGTAAGTACCTAGTTTAGTTTTGCAAATGCATTTACCGATCGCAGTGTAAACGTGACTGTTGGTGTTGTGGTTTGGGGTGTCAATTACCACGCACATATCCAGTTTTCCTCCGTTCGTAATGTCCTTGCATTCTCCGTTTCCTGATATCAAAATTTGTCCCAAACGAACTTATCATTTACTATACTGACCTCACTCGACCATATGGGTGTATATAATAGCATATAGAGCTACGAGTCGAATTCTCATTTAAATAATCGAAAAAAAAAAACAAAAAAAAAGAAAACAATTTTATCAATCTCTCTCTTAATTCAATTTTGGTATACCAAAAAATGAAAGATCGATGATAATCTTGAAAAAATTTTAACCCAAATAATAGAAAAAAAAAGAAGAAATTATGAACAATTCGGAAACTGTTTCGACATTGCATTTGGGACATTAAAGCCAAGCCAAGTCGAAGCTCAGTATTTCATCATTAAACATATATTTACCGTTGTGGGTGATATGGTGTTCGTGATAATGGATTAGGTGGTCGCAAAGCGGATGCTGGCTGGGATTATAATCCGGTCGAAGTTCCAGAGGACAATCGAGTCCCTGTCTCGCTGCCCTAGCCGCAGCCACAATCCTCTCTCGTACCTCTTCTGGTCCCTTTATTTGTTCGACTGTAAAGTATATGCATGTAGATAGAAGCAATAACGGCGTTTCGCGATTTAAGAAGTCCCATATTTTCGCGGAGATGAAATATTACGATATTCCTTTTTCACTCACGTATAAAATCAGCAGGGTTGTAATGCGGGAGTAAAGTGAGGCCGATGGTCGAAAAGAACCTGCCAATGTTTGCGGTGGATCCGTAATACGCGACCTGGCCTCTACTTAGGAGCAGTAATTTACTAAAACTGTGAAACATTCGGGAACTTGGTTGATGTACGGTGACCACAATGCTCTTTCCCTCCTGCTCGGCGTATTTTTTTAACCGTGATATTAACGCCTGTGCTGAATGAGAGTCCAGTCCACTTGTAGGTTCCTGTCGGAGGGGTGAAATTTCTCGTGAAATTTTATATTGGAAAATTGAGATTTTGCGCGATTTTTTAGCAGTGATCATTTTTAATACGGAATAACGAATCTTGGCCGACAGACGTTGTCCCGTATTTCGCAGGGCCGGGTAAAAGTACCGACCGATCAAAATCCCGAAAGGTTGAAGTTTAGAACACTGAAATCCCGCAAGTCCAGACCGCCGAAAGCCCAAAGATCCTCAGCATGTGAAGACAAAAATAGTTCATTCTAATCCCTATTTACGGAAACCCATTTTATCTACTTCAATCGGTAACTTCGGTGTCGTAAATAATTGGTAGGATTTTGAAAGTTTTCTTTTTCCGAAAAGTAAATTTCAAGACGATCAATTTGACCGTAATTATATTGTTTTCGATACGATCAATACAACCCGAGTTACTAAACACTGAACGAATACCTACATGCGTGAATTTCAAGTTGCGGAGGTTTGGCCTTTCGGATCTTCAGTTTTAGGAATTTTGTACTTTCCGTGTTCTTAGTTTGAAAGTTTTTTAAATCAAAATCGAAAATACCCTTTCTGTAAACTTGGGACTTATATAAAAATTCAGGACTTCAACCCGGCCCCTATCTCGTTATATTTGTTAAATGTTAAACATAGATGTTTGACTAGAACCGTTGTCTGCAAATTCCCCCCTGTGAATGACACTGATTAATCTGTTCGTGAGTGTATCAATCGTAAGATATATACAGCGTTCAATCTACCGTTCTAAATACCAAGAGAAGATCGTTGTACCGGATGCTTGATAATTCATCGATACTAAACACTGTACTATTCACCCACGCGCGATTATCCCTTATATATGTTAGTTTCGGCTTTATCGTTGTGCGATACCTACTCATACAGTATAGAGCGTTTATATAGTAGAACAGCTAGTACGCGGAAGGAGATCAGGAATGCGTTCAATCTCTAACGGTAGATCTACGCGATTGTAAAACTACGTACGCATTACATATACATACATATACGTATATGTACAGCTAACAGCTTACAAAATAGAACGAACATTTATACTTTCGGAACAATCAAAGAATGAATAGACTGTATGCTAATTCAATATACGAGTTGTGTACTCAGAGCAGACATTTTTCAACCCCTATTTAGTCGGAGTAAGTATAGCTGTGGCCAGTATCGGTCACGGAAGGTAAATTCGTATTGTTATAACGTCAGTTCTATCATGTAATTTCAAATATTGAATAAATAATTGAAATCTTCTCTTTGTCCTCTACTATATATATATATATACAGAAATAATATTTATCCATGATAAATAACGAATGTTATTTAAGATGTTGGATATATATGTATTTATTCGTAGTTATATTATCTGTTATATATCTTCAACTGAAATGATTAATTATACAAACAAATGTAATATTATTCTTCATTTCCGTTGAATAAAAATTTACGGTTTTTTTTTTCTTTTTTTTTTTTTAGATCTGTTCTTTATTTGATGCTGATATAAATTTGGATACTTCAATTTTGACAACTCTGAGTATTTCCTTATATTAAATAAGCAATTGACTCTTGTTAAACAAACGCATAAGTTAAAATAATACTTGCATTGCCATACGATGTATGTTTTACTTTTTTTCGTACTTTTTTCTTTTTTCTTTTCTTTTGAGTCTGAGTTTTTTTTTTTTTTTGTTCTTTTCGTCTCTTATTCAAATGGAAATATTTGTTCAGAACAAATAACCGGCTGTTAGGTTAATGTACGAATGAATTATTTATTTTGTTCCAAAGTATATATATTTATATAATGTAAACGAAATGAAGTCTTTTCTATCCGCGCAGGATGTACTCGTATCATGAGTTTTCATACGAACATCCCTCAAATTTACCGAATAATATAAAAAATCATTTTTTTCTACTAAAAAAATCGAATAATTATTCGATGATGTAAATTTCGAATTTCAATAAAAGAAAAAGAAAAATTCAGTATTTTTCAAATATTTTTCAAATATCCAATATCATAATCTAAAGCTATCGTTGCGGTTGATTTTACCTCAAATATTATAAGCCCCATATGTAAAGTAGAAGATATAAAAAAAAAAAGAAGAAATTTTTCAATGTTTTATAGAGTAACGAAAAGGGAATAAAAGGCGTGAAAAATCCACAGGAAAGTATCGAAAATAAATATTGAAAACTCACGTCAAGGAGCATCAAGGAAGGATTGGTGAGCAGCTCGCAGGCGATACTTGTCCTCTTTTTCTCGCCTCCTGAGAGTCCTCGTTTCGTATAGTCTCCAATAACTGTGACAGAGAATGAGATGAAATTTCTGAAGTATAGTTCGGAGAAAAGAAAGAGAAAATTGGAAGTGATGGGAAAAGAAAGCTAGATTCTTAAGAACTGGTATAAAATATTGTAACACTGACCCATGAGGAAAATTCCCGTTCATTAATTTCAATATAATATATAGTACTAAGAAATGAACCGTGTACAATTCATAAGTATATTATAAAGTTTGTGAATAAATGAAATTATAGAAAATTTTAAGAATATAATATCAGATTTTTCCAAATTTTTTTTTTAAATAATTTTTCAAACCGTCTCGCGAATTATACAGATTATAGAGTCTCGCGTTTTGTTTCGCACGTAGTCTATTATTTCATTACAGTCGTAATATACTTACTTGTGTCTTGGCAGGCTGCGAGGTCAAGAACCTCGATGATGTGGTCCACACACTGCATCTTTTGAGAGTGTGAAAGCGTGTCTGGTAGCCTAAGTCGAGCCTGGTACTAAAAAGTTGGATAAAAACAGAAAAAAACAAAAAACAAATCTCATTATTGCATAATCGACAAAATACTGAAGAAACAAAAAAAAAAGAAACACGATTATTCTCTTTTTGTACTTTTTTTTCTTCCTTTTTTTGTAATTTTTTTTTTTTTTTTTTTGCTTTGTTTTTACATCAATTGCGACGAGTATAGGTGTGAGTGCATATTGCATGAATAATGATCGCCGTTTAAGAGATGCGGTGTAGAAAGTGCACCGAGGCGTGTCGCAACGAACGCTGCAATTGTACCGTTCGCGGGGTCCATGACTAGCGCAAAGTGAGGAGGAGGCTCGTTGAAGAGGTTGTGCGAAAGTCGCGCGAGTAGAGAGAGAAACGAGTTAAGAAACGTTAACAGCTGCTTTTGAGATCCCGTTGCAACTCGGAACAACCGCGTCATCCTTTGCGCCTGCACTAAGTGAACAGAACGGAGAAACGCGCGATAGGTTTTGTGGGAAAAAAAAAAGAAAAAGTAACCGCAATTTGTATGTCAATTATCTGCATAAAAAAACGATGAAATTTTTACATTTTACAATATTATACCCGCGTAATTCTGGTCCAACGATATAGTATATACTGGCATTTATATTTTCGATCTAAATATAAAATTCTACGTTATCAAATTCCTCGATGAATTAATTTTATTTTATTTCATTTCTCTTCTCTTCTCGCTTCTCTTATATTTTATTTACATATTTATCGCTTATTCGTGCTAGGGTCTATAACTCCAACCATAATAACCACGAAACGCTAGTATAATGTCAGTGAAGTGAGGGCATAGCAATTAATGATCGTGAACGTTGTTAAATTGAAAAAGTGTTAAAAATAAAATCGAAAGAAAATAGAGCAATTAATTTAAACCCCTATCCCGTCCCATATAGTATGGCTTTATAAACATAGACTATCTTTCTTACGGGTTTATGATCCGTGTGAATTATCAATTAATCGGTATCTTCAATTCCCCATGTAGTAAGCTAGCTCGATTAAAATAGCTACGAAGCATAACAACCCGAGTCAGTCAGTCAGTCAGTCAGTCAGTCACTCAGTCACTCAGTCACTCAGTCAGTGTACCTACTATAGTATATACGTATCGGCAACTGGACGCGTTATATACTTTCGCGGCACACTTGCGGGCCTCTTGCGATGATGCCAGAACTTTTTGAAACGCGTAATATATGCGGTTCACTGACCGAGTTATGACGTCACAATTCCTCAACTACATCCCCACTTCACTTAACTTTATACTTCACCGATCATGTCGTCCTCCGTGGTCATCATCAGTTAGGTCGTTCGCATGCAAAGATTCGCGTGTACAATATACCTAATGTCATAAATAAATTAAAAACTGTCTTCTACGCTTTAACCCGGCATTAAAAGAAGCCTTGTTCTTTTTTTCGTTTTCTGTTCTTTTTTTTTTTTTTTTTTTCGTTCTTCATCATCATCATCATAGTCAGTCGGTGTATCTCTTCGTTTTTTCTCTCCATTAACGAGAATTGAATCCTCAGGGGTGATACTTAGTGCAAACACGTAATTCTCACATCTTTGTATATCTACGAGTATATTATATAAGTTAGACTCGGAAAATTATGAAATAAACTTGCTCTTTTCACAGGGTAAAAAGAAAATAGTAGAAATTAGACTTTTCTTCCTTTTATACGCGTATGTACTGCATGCTACAATGTTTCACGTACTTATTATAAATGGGGAAGAATTTATCGATCACCGAGTGTGCAATACGCGTTGTACAAACGAGGCATGAGTAGGTATAGTCAGCTGCGCAGTTTGTTCCTGCACTTTCTCTCGAATCGATCGATAAATTGATATTTGACTTTTCCCGAGTGCATTAAACCGGATATCATGTTTGTATTGGGTTGAAAAGGTTTGAAAAAAAATTCTTTAAAAAACCGGAGCGAGCTTGCGATGCTTTCTAAACACTCGACTCATATGAAGACGTAGTATCCACCTTATAAAACTATACGATAAGTGCAGATATGTACAGGGCAGAATTCATACGTTAGAAAATTTAATGTGAAAATTTATATGTACAAACCTCGAGAGTTTGTCTTAACGTTAGATCCGGAAAGAAGACGTCCTGTTGTTGAACGTAACAAATCCGTCGACGCCATCTCTTGGTAAGACGTTCTCGATTCAGCCAAATTTCACCTCCGTCCAAACCGACACGGCCAGATAAACAATTGAGTAATGTTGTTTTTCCACAGCCTATAAAAATGATACTCAATTTTAAGAATTTTTATAAAAAAAAAAACGCGATTCGTTACATATGATGCGGACGCATCATCAAACGGGCGATAAATTTTTTTACCTAACCCGACTCATGACGATCTGATCATAATATATACCGTGCGATTATGTGGAAATTACAGGTTCCAAGCGCGCAGGTGCTGATTCATTCATATATCATTGGCCGGCAGAATCGCGCCAGCAATTCCACCAACTTTTCAGTAATATCCCTAGTTCTGTCGTCTGCTAGATTCACAACAAACCTAACCTATTTCTGCCACGGTCTGCCGCCATTTGTATTTGACAACAATCTGAAACAAATAGCAGACGGTCTCTAGGGATATTCGTGTCAAATCTGAAATTGGCGGCCCTCGTAATATTCTAATAAATCAGCGCCTGCGCGCTTGGAACCTGTAATTTCTACATAATCGCACGGTATGTATAGGTATATATTTATGCGTAGAAACGTCCGCGCTGCGGCAATTCATTTGGATATAGCATAATTGTATGAAATACGATAAGCTCTGGAAGGGGGCGATACCCAATTGCAGATCGCGGACTATATTATTTTCAAACCTAACCCAGCTCGTCGATTTGAAAGCTTGAAAAGGGGTTAATCGCGGTGTAAGCTCGGATTACACACGAGCTAGACGGTGCCTTGAAATTTGGGATCACTATGTATATACGATCGCGTTCAATTTCGTTTTAGATGAGAAAAAATAAAAGTAATAATAAATTACGAGGCCGAATTGTCCGAGAATTTGTTTTTTTTTTTTTTCATTTTCTTGTTTTTGCATATTTAAATGCGTCAAGTTGTCCAGTTCACGGGAGATTAGCTCCCCCGGCCTCGTTAGCAATTCAAGCACACCGACACGCGATAAGCTGGTTTAATTGAATTACCTGATGGTCCCATGACGGCCAAAAGCTCTCCTGGCTTAACGACGCCTGAGACGTCGCGGAGGAGAGCTCTCTTCTCTTTGACAACCTGCAGATTCCGAAACACCAGCTGAACGGGTCGTGACTCCAGTGGACATACCAACTGCAGCGCCGAACTTTCCACTCTGAAAATAAAAAAAATTCTTTAGGTATGCGATAAGTGCCGATGAAGGAAAGTCAATGATCTATCACTTTTTTATTGATATAAAAATAAGGCAACGCACGTTACGGGGAGTTTCTTGAACTTGGATAAATCGTTGATTAACATCATCTCGTAATGTCTAGACGCGAAGCAAAGTCACTCCTGAATACAGAGCAAAGTTCTTACGTCACTGTGAAACGAGACAACTGTGACGCAGTTAGCATAAATCGTATTCAAAATCAATACGATATAACCAAGTATCTTCGTAATCGATTAAACAATTGACAATTGTTACGGTCTTAAAGGGTATCGTCGAAGACCTGTCATCTGCACACAATAATAATCTCGTACCATAGATGCAAGGCTTTCCCGCATCTACTCACTCGACTAGGTATAAGTAAATTCGCTGTTTCGCGAGAATCCCAAAATCTATCATTGAACCTGTCACTTTCACGATCACAATTTATTACTGTACCCAACTCTGAGCACTACGAACGGCATTACAAATAAGAGTAATATAATTTCGGAAAAAAAACCGTCGAATGAGATTGATCTCGCGTAACTGATAAATACAAGGTCGGCGAAAATTCGTCTGAAATTTCTGTACTACCTGCGCAGGTATAAGGTGGGACACGTGACATGTGTATATCTTCGCGTGCGTAGTTGCGCCCGATGCGTGTTACGTTATCTCAAAGTGCGTAGCCGGGGCTCTTTAGTGTGTACATAGGTATACCTGTGGGAATCTTTTCTTTCGTATTCGAATGTAAAAAACGACGAAATATACTACTCAACGCTATGAAAAGTTAATCACGAAAAATTCACACGCATGCATATATGGTATAATATGGTATGTTAATATATTTTCGTATAATACATGGTTTATTTTGAGAGGTGGGTATACTAAAGTAGTACCTGCGGGGGATGACCATCGCTACTATTCGGCGGTTCGTAGTTGAATAAAAATGAGGAGTCTGTCGGTCCATCAACGCGTGTGTCCCGTCCCGTCCCATCTCGTCCGTATGGATGAATGCAGTTAATTGTTACGTATTTTGTTTATCGTCAACGAGGTCGGGTACAGAGAAGGCGGAGGAGGCGGGTTGAAGTTATAGACGTCGTTGGCGTCGGCGGGGGCGGAGGCGGTGGCGGTGGCGGTGGCGGTGGCGGTGGCAGCGGGATACACAAAAAGCAAACGGCGCGCGACGCCGTATGAGACAATAAATTCACAACGTGAACGCGTCGCGTCACTCGATGTGGGGGTCGTCGAACCCCACGGTAGTACATGAACTTCAACTTTAAAACACTTGCTTGTCCCGTGATGTTTATTACTGCACGACCTGGAGCTCTGGCCCGTCTGATTACGAAGCACATATACATAGAAACTAACGCGAATTTTGGTACAGCTAATGCCTGTATGCACATATAACACCGATACCAATACCAATATCAATTCTAATATACCACCAGAATAGGACGCACGTATCTCCGACTATTTGGTGTCAAATTCATGTTGACCGAGGCGAGGACTATACAAATATGACATTGGTGTAAACTCCAGCACGGAGTAGCGATATACCGACGATCATATAGGTATACGATCAAGATAAACTGCAGTTATAAATTTTCCACCGAATACTCGAATTTTTCTCATCCATAGATCGACTGACTTCGATGAAGGACTCGCTGCGAGAATACTACATCTTTTAGCTGATGGGATAAAAATTGATCATTTATTTGGCACTGTAATCGAATATTACGGCGAGTGCAGGCCCGGTCATTTTTACACGACCTTGTATCCTTGACCGTTAAATATATTCTTCTAAAATATGTAATCCCTGTCTCTGGCATTTTTCGTACGAACGAAACCGCGGTTGACTCGCGAGTTTTTTCGGCAATTACGTAACTCGGGTGATAAATAGCCAGGCTCGATCGCCGACCGTTTACGCAGTGTGAAAGTACAAAATAGTACACGACTCCGTACTGTTCTGGTCTGTTCGGTTCGGTTCGGTTCGGTTCTGTCCTGTCCGCTGCGTTCTCCTCTTAACACGCTGCTATATAACAGGGTGTTTTACAAAGGCGACTCCTTATGTCAACATTGACAAATTTTAATGTCAAAAGTCATTGTCCGCGGTTTGGCCCGTGCAGTTTCTGAACTGTGATGGCGCCAAGGAGTCGCGTGGCCGTGATAGCGGTGGACGTCGGGACGCTGGGATACTATGACGTCGGACGTCGGGATGGTCGGGCTACTCGCCAACGGTTGGCCTACTCTCCTCTCCCTCAATTAGGAGCTACTCACGTCTAACCCGATACAAGCACCCGCGCGATTCGCCGAAACGGTCAATTAATTTGCATAACAATTCGCTGCAGACGGACGTTCTTTTTTTTCCGTCTCCCTCTCTCTCTCTCTCTCTCTCTCCCTCTTTCTTTCTTATTTTTCAGTATTTTTTCTTTTTTCTTTTTTATTTATTTTTTTATATTAGCTAGAAGTTACGTCACTATAACAACTCCGAGGGCAACGACTCCCGGACAAACTCTGTTCGAGAACGGCACGTGCCTGCAAAGAGGCTAGGTATCTATCTCCCAACGTTATTCAAGAACCAGAAGATAAGGGTGTTTGAAGAAAAACAAAGGAAATATATTATATCAAAGTTTCAAGAACACTATCATATTTTTTCTGTTTTTCTTTTCTTTTTTTTTCTTTTCTTTCATCATCATAATCATTTCGTGAAACAGAATTCACGCGAAAGTCGACATCTGATTTGAATAAGAATTTTTTTTCAACAGCTACAGTCAAGCAGATTTCAAGCCTTGCCAATTGTTTGCGAAAGATAAAAAAACAAAACGTTAGAGCTTACTCCAAACTGTATTCAATACCACTGATCTTTCGCGGAGTTAAAAAAAACTGGATTGTCAACGAAGAAAAGTATCGTACCTGCACGTAATGGAATATTAAATTTTTGGATAAATGACGAAGTTCGAACTTTAAAGTTATGTAGAGTATATCGGTAAGATAACGGAACAAATTGAAAAGATAATTGCCGAGAGAACGGTAATTAAAACCACGCGGTGGTCAAAATGAAAAGAGTTTGTTAACCGAGGCGTTGACGTTGCTGGTTTATTGTGCATATCTACAGCTGGCAATCGGTGATAGCCACACGCGAACTGTAACTCGAACTTAAATTTAATTAGTTTTTGTAACCTGATAGTTGGGCGCGCACTAGAGTTCGTTATATAAGTGCTTACCGCGTAAAAGTATTATGTACGTAGATCTATATGTTTATATTAAAATGGTGGTACCCAACCGAGTCTCGAATAATAATTACCGCGATGTATACATACCTATATTAATTGAAATAATCGATGACGATCGAACGGTCTTTGATATACGAAAAGAAAAAAAAAAAAGAAAAAGAAAAAAACACTCTGCGTATAAGAATCCCGCAGAGTTTTTATCTCGCCGGAATAACGATGGTTCTTTCTTATAAACGGTTTATAGTTTCTTCCCGAAAAAGAGGGCTCCTAAAATTACTCGAAAAAAAACTGGGTCAGTCGTATCTTTTATTTAACCCGAAACTCCCCACCGTATTCCTTTTTACTCTGGGTCTCGATTTATGCACGCAAAAATATTCCACCGAGTTGTTCTTACGGGCGGTAGCACTTTATGTTTCCCCCGATCTCAAGCTGCGTGTGAATATGCCCTCCTTGTATCGTTCAGAGTAAACGTACACGCGCGTTGAGAGAAACGCATATTTATCTCGCAGCATGTCATCCGCGCAGGACCTGCGGTGAGACGCAGTAGAGAAGAATTGCAAAAAGAAAAGGAGAGAAGAAAAAAAAAAAAAGAACAGAAAAACAGGAATTGGTATAGAGTCTCTGTACAACGAACGATGATGTTCGTCTTCGTTTTTACATTTTATCCTTCATCATACAGCATATTGTGCATACAAAGTATAGCTCCTTAATTGGTCGAACGCCGGCTACAAGAAGAAGTGAAACAAGTTTAACCGGGTTAATTAATCGATTACATTCGACGACGAATTCGAACCCGAGACCATAATTGCGTGTGGTAGCCAGTTAAACTACAAAGACGTAAGAAGAGTTGAAATCGTTTGAGTTCATAGTTGCCTTGGTACCATCGTCGAATCAAAAAGGATCGAAAAAAGTTGAAGAAAAACCACCAGAATCGTATTTATCCTTCGGACGCAGCGCAGCGTCTAGAAAAATTTCCGGGTATCTCTTTAACCCCGATTCGTCAGCTGTAACAGAGTACAGCGAAGAAGATACGAGAGACGTTCGCTCTCACTGCTGTCTGCGAGGTTTTATTATATCGACGCGGATAGGCGAGCGAGCGAGCGAGCGAGCGACGATGAGTAGGTACGAGGAGGACTGGCGAGTTGATAAAAGTAACGCGGCACCCGTTGCGTGAAACGGTGAAAACGTAGTACGTGTAACGGTATTCCGAGGACCTCGAGAGGATCTCGAAATAAAAAGAAGATAACTTATTCGTCGTTGAGAAGGAGAAGAGAAAAAAAATGAAAAAATGAAAAAAATATGCGAATTATCGATATCTCTTTAGCCTCAATTCGCGCGTATATACTCACGGGTATTTATATAGTATATAGCTGTGGGACTCTATCGTTCGCTTGGCTATCGGCGCGTGCGGGATGACAAGCAAGCTGATAAACGCAATACACGGTGAGTGCGGATAAGGAGTCGGAAAAACCATAGCGGTATCATCGCGGGTTTGTCGTAGGGCGGATTCGACGATTTCATGCTTTCGTATTTTCATCGTCGATCGTAAGCACACATGTATAGTATAGGTATGTATACTTATCCGATCGATGCCTACGTGCGATTCGCACGTGTCTCGATACGGTTGAAATTTTATTTAGCAACTGTAACTTGATTGCGAATAATATCCGTCAAAAATTGAGTTTCGATTTTATTGCAAAACCAAATAGAATCGAAAGGTGGGGCCACCGATTGACGAATAAACATGCGCAGAAACACGGGTTCAATATTCTCCTTAAATAACAATTACTAGATCTGGGTCAATCGCTTTGCTACTAGCCGATGCCTATATACCTATACCGAACTACACAGCAGCCGAGTGGATCGAAATCGTTCAACAAAAAGTTAATCGCCTTCGAACAGTGTAGTCCATTCGTTCGTTCGTTCGTTCGTTCGTTCGTTACGCCCGGCGATCAGAGAGAAGCGGCTATCCTACCTATATAACGATCAAGATCGAGGAGTAAGAGGAAGGGAGGTGCAGCAGTTTCTCGATAAATTACACAGGTGTCAGAGAGAGAAAGAGAGAGAGAGAGAGAGAGAGAGAGAGAGAGAGAGAGAGAGAGAGAGAGAGAAGGCAAGAGAAGGAGGAGTAAAGGATAATATACATATATTGAGAAAACAGAATTTTCTTTTTTTATAAACAATTTTTTGAAACCGAAAAAACACATAGGTATATTACAGAAACCGAGAGAAAAAGATATCGCCTCTTCTGCCAACAAAAACTTTTATAACTATTATTAGATAACGGTCATGAGATCCAAAGTTTCGTATCGAATTCGGGAGAGTATAAGAAAATAAACTAGCATAGGTTGCTTATAGAAGAGAGGGCATCGACCTATCTACCTGAGTAATGTGAAAGAAAACTAAACGGACGACGGCGACGGCGACGAGCCGATTTCATACCGTCTAGCTATATACTTAAAACGCTTCGGAAGTAGCGTACTTACACAGTTCTTCGAGACTAGTGATATTTCCAGGTTAAACTAGCCTAGCCCATTTTCCTCAAGCAACAAGTTGCGCTATTAGCTGCTCCGTTTGACCTATGAACTCGATGTATAGTCACGCGAGCCTGCGGAGCAAACAGCGACTTCCTTCGACGTCCGACGTCGTATATAACGATTTAGTGTGAAACGATGATATAATCGATTGTGCCAGACTAGGATACATCGATATAAAATTCATGCATACCTACTCCCGTAGGAAAAAAAAATTCCGACTATACGAGAACCGAATCTAACAACTAATCAATCGTTCGAAATATCGAACGAAAGAGAACGGAGAAGATCGAAGGGTTGGGGAGAGAGGAAAGGCCGAGAATATCTCGGGTACATTGACCCGCCGCAACTATATACACCTATAATATGACCACTCGGTTCGACTCAGGCTTACAGACCGTAGAGCGAGTCAGTGAGCCCCAGCCAGTAAGTCAGTAAGTCAGTCAGTCAGTCAGTCAGTCAGTCAGTCAGCTATACGAACAACTATAAGTTCGAGTTGTACACGTATATGTGTGTACAATGAGTAACACGATGAAAAGATGTATAGCGATTTTATGTCCGAACGTGAATCGATACCTACTCTGTGCTGAATTGATCTCCGCAGGTTACAGATTCGCCGAATTTTTTTCTTTACCGGACTGAAAATATTCGATAGATAAAAACAGGATCTAATTAGCAACCAGACTCCGTGATGTCTACGAGACGTAAATGTCTCGGACAACAAAGTCGGCAGCCAAATCCGTGCCAACTGGGTATCTGGGTCCATATACTAGCCAGTAACTAGCCGCTACCTCATACTACACCATGGGTGAACCTCGGGCGTTATATCGAACCCCGATGTTGATTGAGGACGATGTGAATAGTCGGGAATTTTTCGACAATCCAATGCCCAAAAACTGGTCTCAACTCTGAGCAGCACAGGTTTGTTGCTTGTAATATGTATAATATGCAAATATTAGCGAAATGTGTTTAGAGAGTTCAGGCGGTTTCTGAAACTTTGTTTACTTCTAAGTCTAATATGGGAAGTAGTCTTCCTCGCGGTCTGATGATGAACCGGCAAGGTGCACGACTTCGGATTACGAAGGCACCTTGTTGCATAATCGAAGGCGCCAGCTCTATCGAGAGAGTCGAATTTCGGTCCAGGAAGTCCTCGGAACCCGATGGACCACACTGCCTTACCGCGCCGCACGCCTCTTTCGTGGAAGGGAATAAAATGCATTCCTCTTGATTTAATCCACCGTGAAACAAGATCTGATTTATGCAGCCTATTTTTATACCAACAACACGACATTGGGGGCTGCGGGACGCGGGACTCGTCGCTGCGTATTATTTTTTTTTAGGATTTATTAAAGTAACGAATATTCGAGAGATCGATGGTAATGAACGCATGTTCCAAGAATGTAGAATTTAACATTTTTTCATCAATTATCGAACGATTTTGGTCGTTAGTCTTACTTGGGTGGAAGAAGAATCGGTCCCTGCAACAATCCTGCTAGCAATTCCTCCATTTATCGAAACTCACATTCACGCAACTTTTTTTTTTTTCTTTCTCACGTTTTTAACCCTTCTTTGTTAATGTCCGACCGTGTGTTTCATCGACTACGTTTTTGATTAACATAGCCAAAGCAGATGACAGTAATGTGTAATTAGCGTAGTGAACAAATTGTTTTTTAAGTCGAAAAATGCCCCCTTTTAGAATAATGTCGGGGAGAGTGTTCACAGATTTATAATAAAACGCCACTATACCCGAACGTCGAGAGAATTTGATCGCAACAGAATTATCACAATGGAATGATATAGGTATATAGTGGACGTCGTTATAGTTGTGTTGAAAACAATCCATGCGTATCTCTCGTTGATTATTACACTCACAGATCATTTGATTATTATAAAATAAGTCATTGACACTAAGTTATATCGGCGGTATACGTATACGTATATGTATGAGCATAAGCAAGAAACTAACGAGTCGCGAAACAAGTTGCGAATGTTCGCGGTCACGCTCCGCCGTTTTCATTATACAAAGAGCGAGTAGTCGATAGATAGAAAAGTTCGATTGGTATAGTATAAAAGAAATACTAAAACTGAAACAAACACGCGAGTCGTTGTCGGCAACCGATTGGACAAGGCTTTTGGTCACTAGGGCACTGGGGGCCTCTGCGTCGGGACACGCGGCAGCAATGACCGCTGGCTCGACAGTGAGAGGAGCACTCCCAACTTTCGGCACATCGGTAAAATTCCCGCAAAGCCTACCGAGTCCCGAGGTCCGGTAGAGAAGACTAAGCGTAAGCGTAAACGTAAGCCTACGTGCGTGCGTATGCGCGGATGTCGTCGTCGTCGTCGTCGTCGTCGTAGTTCCTTTCGGTATATGACCAAGCTAACGCAAGCTAATCAGTTTTTAAGAAGCCGCTTGAATCCTGACACGAATACCGTGACATTGTGAGCTTCTGCGGAAACGGAAACAACGTTTCAAACAAGAAAACAGAAAAAGCCGAGGCGATCATAAAATCAAGCGGAAATACTCGTATTAGGTTTCTCACGCGACTAAACCGACACTAGCGCGTAGACCCAACGCAAACGAGGTCGTCGATTCCTTCTATCGTTGAACCTACTAACGATGTGTGATATGTATCAGGGATTATCACGAACTCCGTTTTGTTCCTATTGATCCATATCAAATTGGACAACTTTCTGACTTATTATCAAGTCGGGTTCTTTCCGAGGGGCTATTCGCTGGCAAATCTCGTGACACAGTGATTGCTGATTTCAGGATGTTTTCAATGATTTCTTTAAATCGTTGATTTCATGGGAATTTTCCGGTGATTCCAAGATTTCAAATGATTTACGTTCATTTCAAGTGGTTTCGAATGCTTTCAACTTTTTGGGGAGTTAAATTCACAATTGAATCCCGGGGTAGAATGGGACGCAGGGCGAAAGGGGTCAAGAATAAGAGTCATGTAACTTCTTATGACGAATCGTATCGTGTAATAGAGATATGGCCTTTTCTATTCATTTACTGATTTCATGATTTCACTGATCGCATGTGTAATTTCCTTCGAAATCATCTGAAATCAATGAAATTTCAGGATTTCACGGGATTTCCAGCCTGACTCGATTCGATAGTGAACAGTGATTTCAGGAGTGAACAGCCCCGCGGGTTTTTCATTATATGGAATCGTAATAAGGTCACGGTGCCGCGTGCGTGTGTAACGAATCCATGACACGCACCACAACATGATATGCATGTTTGATGTGGAAATGTATATTAATAAATTGCCACACACGATCGTGGTGTAGCTTGGGTATAGAAATTCATTTTTCCCCTATATATTGGTATTAGCATAGTTCTGTTGACTTGCGACATATCGGTTTGATAAAAAAAGAAATCTTTTCTTGCTCTCCGCGCTCCTGCAGCAGGCTTGGTTATAACAGCTACCTCCCGCATCCGTGCGGTTTCACTGTGCAGGCTTGTCTATTGGAACGCGCAAACAGATGAGGTTGTTTCTCATTAACTTCTCTCTGTTACTCATTAGTCATTATTTCTAGCAAACTCACGATATAGAAATAATAAATAAAATTAATATCACGACATATAGTATATACCTACCTACCTGCCGCCTTGAGCTACTTTCAAGTTTTCATATTTTGAAAAATTGCAAATGCCATTTAAATCCGACCTACAGTTCCTCCGTCATCTACGATCTCAATTCGCATTCTAATTGCTTCTCAAACCGGACTGTTCCTAATTAGATAATTTCGTACCTTCTTATATCCGTTATGGTGAAACGGGAACGAAGCCATCCCATCCATAGATATATATATGGGTACAAATGACTCTAGAATCAATTCAGTTATAGATAAAGCGCCACCGCAGATCTTTATGAGCTTTGTGCTACGTACTCCACACGATACGTACGTGGTGCAACAGGTCCGCAATGCAGAGACGATATGAACACGAGTATGTAATATGAAAACGAATTTCGGTAACACGTAAGAAAAAAAAAATCTTTCAAAGACCGTAACGTCGGTCCTCGTATTAAAATTCTTGTGTTGTTCAAAAAGTATAACACGTATTGCACAATTGGGCAGATGGCTCGTTCCTCCGATCAATTATTGACAAAAGGATTCTCCTCATTTTCCTCTTGCCATTCGTTACGCTCCTTATTCTTCTTCGCCCGTAATATAGGTACAGCGAAGCCTACTTAAACGACGATACTTATAACAAAGTGTCACTGCTGCAGTGACCCAGTTCAACGACAATGGACAAGGGGTGTCTGTAGGACGACTGACTGCAGTTGCAGTTGCATTTGCAGTTGGCCCGTTCTGTGCATTGCACCGTTGTATCGCACGCACGCAGTTTGGCGAGATGCGAGCACATCCGGTCTCACGCACTGTGCGCGTTACAGTACCGTAGGTACCGCGAGGCTCTTATATGAGACGAAGAAGTCGATCCTTTGCACTCTACGCACAAACGCATGAGATATACCTATCTCTGCCTACATCTAGTATATTATATGTATACGAGTGACCTGAACTCCTCGACCGGGACTTTAATGCTGACTTAACGCTTTCCTCATTTTATTTAATTTCATTTTATTTTATCTTGTTACAATATACATATACATGTATTTTATACGTAGGAAAGCACGCACTTTATATAATATTATATTATTATATTATACACACAAGAGTTTTTTTATTTCATTTTATTTTTTGTTTCGTACATTCGTGACAAGCGTGTAATTAGCGTGAAAATTGACCTCGGTCGAGTTTCTGTACTTGACATTATATGCCGACGTAATTTTTTTAGTTTTATTTATTCATATTTTTCAATTCATTTTTCTTCTCTTTATAGATCATTCTCGTTTTTTATAAACGCCGTCAAAACTTCCTGTATTTCAAGTTTCCGCTTTTGTTAACACCGCTGGTGACTTGTAGAAATAATGGATAGTTCTGTATAGTATTTATACCTGCATACAATATACGTATACATATATGTATCGCATAAAACGTGCGTATAATTAACAACCACTCTAACACGGTTGAAAAATGTTTAAACGAATGACGCAACACATACCTCTTCACATATACATACATAGATATCGCGTTTATTCAGGTTCAACGACACAATATTTTCGATTTATTTACACTATTTAATTCACCAATTTGAAAGGGTCAATTTCCGGTATAAGACAATTGATATTTTAACGAAATTAAATCAATTACAGAAATATCATATTTATATTATTCGTGATATTATTATTCTCAAGCTTTCGTCCCCGATTCCTTTCCATATATCCTTGTATCTTCTATCTTCTCTCTTCTTCTCTTCTCATCTATAATCTTCTACAAACTCAACCGGGAAATTGAAAGCTTAATTAGAATACACTAGACTAGTGTATGCGTATATGTATCTACAACTAGCCTAGTTCATGCCTCGCTGCTTGAAGTAGGGCGTGCTTTAAGTTTAATATAAAGTTACAGTAGCGGCTTGCCGCCGTATGTTTAATATCCATAGTTGCGGCTTTAGGTATACCTACCTATCTAACAACCTGCGGGTTTAGGTAATACCAACATATTTATATGCCATAGTTAGTGAAGATCTCCGGAAACTATATACATATACCTATAACATAAATTTCAATTTTCTTTGCGAATATTATTCGCAACGAGAGAATTAAAGTCAATTGATCTAATCTCCAGCTTATGCTATATGTCCGCGTATCATACCTACTCATTTCTAACCGATATATATGTATATGGTGTTCGAACGTGTACCTATCTACCTTACTTAGCTTCAGTATGAATTAATCAATGTAATTTACGCACCCGTAAATACTAGCGATAATATTGAGTGAGTAATTCTTGATCGTTGAACCATAGACTATAACACGGGTGTGCCAATAGATGGTTAACTTTGTAAGATGTAGGTACTCGCCGCTCGATATTCACCAGTAAATCAGAACGAACGGGATTTAGATTTTTTATTTATTTATTTATTTATTTTTTTCGTTCAACATATGTATACATATGTATGTTACCTATACCCACCAGAGGTAGTTCGATCAAATGGTGAAGTGGTGGTTAAGCGTACGCTTGCATTCTCGAGTCTAAACCCACGCAATTCCATACGCATTACGCACCTATCTAATAAACCGTTGCGAGATGCAAGCTGGTTATATATAGGTATACACCTATGATATACATATATGTATGTATATCTCGTGAGATCTATCATACGCAATCTATAAGAGAACCGATATATCTGCCCACACGGGAATAGAGGTCGATACTAAACTAACCTAACCCAACCCTAACCCTAACCTAATATAACCTGATCGAAATTCACATCGACCAATCCAACCATAGGCTAAACAGAGATACGTTGATCTGACTAACTGAGTGATCGACGAGCGAATGTATATTGACTGTTACGGACGCGCACCATCGGAGCCTTCGTAGTATCGAAGTGGGGTAAGTATAGTTGAGACTACATACTAGAGAGGCCTGAAGGAACGAAATAGGAAACCAGGGTGCGGGTTAAAAAAATGAAAACGGGTCTGCAGCGCGCGGAGTAATAGCGGCAGCTCCGCGGGTTGAACAATCGCGACGTTTTGAGGGCGAAAAACCTGGGACCCGGAACCTAAGAGGAAGGGGATAAAAGTTGTACGGGAGAGAAGTGATCGAGCCAGGCCACGCGGAAGAGAACGGCGTTCTGCAATTTTTCGGCCCAGAAAACCGGCGTGGGTGTCAGCCTGGATACTTGCCCCCTGGGTCCCTGGGTCCCTGAGTCCCTGGCTCCCTGGGTCTCTGGTCTTTCTACCTGGTATCCGTTACCGCCACGCTGACGAGTATCTACAAGTAAGGTGTTCCCACTCACTTCTATCTCAAGGGAGAGAGAAGTATCGCGTAGTCGACGCTGACTAGTGGGCGACCGCTTCCTCGCCAAGTATACAACATTGACAATTATCCTATCATATCGACGTTGCACCATTGATCATCACACTTTGTTGAAATGCTGAGGTACCTTGACACGAGGGTCAAAATTTAATCTATAGAATAAATAGTCAACCGACGAATATTAACTTCGATGTCAATGTGAATGAAAAATAGGGTAGAGAGAGAGAGAGACTAATCGTACCCAAGATTGAAATGGAAGAGTTTGTTTAATGGTATGAAACAGATAATGCATGAAATTCTGCACTCGTACTTCTCGAGACTGAACGATATACCTAATCTCGTAGTTATACTATACTATATATTCTGTCTGCATCCGTGTAATCTAGATCGATAAACATTAGTCGTTGGTGTTTATTTATTTAATTTTATGTTTAATACTGGTGTAAATTCTGTCCGTACCTAGCGTCTGTGGACGGTTGACGGTGGTGAAGAGTCTGCCGGACCGTTTCATTCGATCGTTCAGTTCTCAAAGCGGGGTACGAGGTGAAGTGAACTAGACCGTAAAGTCTACTGCGCCTCTAAATTTTAATAATATATTATTACTATCCGCGTAAAATGAAGGTTTTATGGGATCCGATCCGATGTGAATGTCGAGAGGCCGTTGCGCCCGCGCGTTTTCCCTTCCGAAGAGAGACCCCTAGCCCCCGAGACCAAGCCGTCCAAGTTATGTCCGCCAGATTGTAAGTTTTGTTGACGTCTTACAAGTCGTACGTTCAAACATTTTACGACCAGTACCAACTGATCATACTGACCCTCATCAACTTCACAGAAAACAGAACAGAGAGAGAAATAGAGAAATAGAGAAAGAGAGGTAGAGAGGTGCTAGAACAGTTGATCGTTCGAAGTATCTCTGAGAAAAAAGTATAATAACGATAATTACTAAAAAAAAAGTCGCAGAAAAAAATCGTTTCGATCCATGAAAGCAGAAACCGCTTCATCATTTCCAGGATTTCACCATCCGCCTTCGAAATTGAACCACTCCAAGACGAGGGATTTCTTTCCTCGAAAGTTTCATCTTTGGTATAAGTCCGTCCGCACGTATTACACACCGATATAGTATTTCCTCAAGCAGTTGTCCACCGCAAATTATATTTTTTCTATGAATTTTCCAACGACCTAATTTAAATTCCCGATTTCAACTATCATATGTCTATACATTAAACGGATACATTAGCTCACTAAGAATTACCTACGTGCACTAAACCGGCGCTATAATAATCCGTAGAAAGTCTAGATAGAGCGGGAGATCACGTTCCACATGTAACTACGAAACTAGGGCTATAGGCTCGGCTATCATGAGTTCACCTCGTCATTTTTGGCCCTAACTAGTCTATAGTTGACTCAGATTTTCCCGATTATATCAAGCTCGTACACGTATATGTATATAGGGCGATATGAGCAACGGAGAATAAGAACGTAACCCTAACGGTTTCGTCGTAATTCCGCGTAGGCACTGGCAAGTACGCGTGTTTATACCTTCGACGAAACTCCCGCAAGACTTTGGGTTGAACCCGAACGGATCCGTAATCTGGGTCACGAAGCCTTCGTTTTTGGTGAAACGAGTATCGTTAGTTGGAGATTAAATTTCGTATAATAAATACCAATATTCGAGTTCACCTGCGGTGAGTATAAGAGATATTTTATAATGACGATCAGTGAATGAGACACGTCGATCCCTGTAATAAATCGCGGTGAATTATCGCCGGAGAAACTTAGGGGTAAATGCTTTGCCCTCGTGGCTTTGCGGATGGATCGAGAGTGCGAGGATTGCGACAATAAGCCACTTAGCATCGTAACCAATAGTGGCATATGGACATGGATACCAGTCGACTGTACACGCAGATGAGGAGCAGCAATACGATGCACAAATGCTGGACAAATTGATTATCATCTTATGCAACCGCAGGCCGCATACCTACTTATTACTATTATTCCGCGTTAATGTGTATTGAAGTATGCATATGTGTGTTCGCCATGCACCTCGAGTATTGAACGTCGTAGCCTTTTCGCATTTGCTCGATTGAACATAACATAACATAACGTAACATAACGTAACGTAACGTAACGTAACGTAAAGTTTATCTCTATAGAATAATGTAATGCCACTACTGCCCGGAAGAGTTCGACACGGTCCATTGGCATCGTGTATAATTATTTTTGTAACCATTTCCAAGGCATAAATGCTACTTGCTAGACATGACCATACGTGATTCCGTGGCTTGATTTAAACCGTACTTAGCGATATATACTACATATTGAAATGGATGTGGGGGTACATATTCATACACGGCTTTCCCAGTGTGATCATGGTAATTGCTGGGAACAGAAATATACCTACACGTTAACGATTTAGATGAACTATTCCCCAATAGAACGGAGGCTGGAAGGAGCAATTCATGGTGTGGATGTAACTAGCGCTGCAGCAGAGGCTTGGAAAAAATAATGAATCCATCTATCGACTCAGGGAATGAAACTAGACGGTGTAATCCACTTTCAAAATGGGTAACTTCTCTTCAGCAGAGAAGTGCAGAGGCACAGAAGCGTATTATAGAGGCATCAAGAAAAATAGCCCTTGGGCAATAGCTGCTGCCCACTAGGAAAGGTTGACCTGATTTAAATACGGCAGGGTCGTTGACATCGGTGTTCTCTCTGTCTTCGTTAGTATATCTCCTTCTCTCTTACAGCCCTCCCCCCATTTCCCCTACCCTCTTTATCTCGCTCGCTCTCTTTCACTTTGAATTAGTTAATGAGCAAACTGATATATTTTCAAGGGCACCTCGGCCTTGGACGGTAAATTCATGCGTGCATCCGCCTGCAGAGAAGGTTTTTCTCTTTTCTTTTTCTCACTTTTTTTTTACTCTCATAGTCGAAAGTCAACCGCTGAAGGGACTCCGAGGTAGAGACATTAACGCGAGAAGTTGGCCCCTCCGAACGCTCTATAGAGCGCATCACTTTGTTCGTTCTTCGTCTCGGTTGAAACGACTTACAAAAATGAAATCCTCCAGCGAAGAGTAGGCATAGCAGTAGTAACTAACATAGAAAACGAACAGGCGGTGCGAACGAACCACACATACAATTAATCACTGTCATCTCTCGTAAATTAACAGGTACTTAACTTACCTACCACTGAGGTTTAATTTTACTTTAGAAAATAGAAAAATGACACAAATTAGCTCTATGATTATATACTATACGGCGTTTCATACCTTACTTGAATCTTTGCCAATCTATTACAGCAATACGATACAGCTTTTCGACGACAACAATCAAATACTAAAATTACATGTACGTACATGCTTTGCAAGTACGCAGAACGGGCAATTACCTAGCTGTACGTACGTACGGGGCCAGCTGTCGTTGCATGCATGCATGCAGCAGCAGCACCAGCAGCAGCTCCATAGATTTAGTCGTCGTTGTTGAACGGCGCTTTCTCCCCAGTCTCCATACCGTGTACACATCAATATAACATGCACTTACACCCTTTCCTGCATACCCTACTTGCCACCACTCGACCACTGCTCGCATCTCGAGCTCGTATTGCATGGTACAGCAAAGTTCCGCGCTTGGATTCCGTGGAACTCGATCTCCCTTTGCTCTGCAATGCACCCTGAGCTAGCTGAAGCATCATATCCAAAGCATATAGTTGTATGGGTATATCTTATGGTATAGTAGCTAGTATCAAAGGCGAAGTTCTACAACATGCGTCGCAGTTCACCCTACGCTGCTGCATACACATACAATATGTATATAGATATATAGAACGACAAGGCAAAATGAAATGAAGTGGTTGCTTATATAGGTAGTACATACACATGCATACTATATCGTGATGCAGCCGTAGGGAGTGCATTCAGCCGATGGGTTTGGTGAGGGAGAGGAAGAGGGATCGCAGTTGTGACGGGGGTTCACGTGTGGCTCAGCGTCAGGAAAATAAGTAGGAGGAGGAGAATGAGGAGGATGAAGAGAAGGAGTATGAAGAGGAGGTTGCGACGGGGTCAACGGCCTAGTAATCTCGCTAAAATGCCCTGGTGCAAGCTCGAGCCTATTACCACAAGAGGCCCACGCGCCAAAAATATACTTTCAGTTGCAGCCGTAGTGAATCTCTTTCGTCCCGTCTGTCTATCCGTTCGTCTCTCGACGTAACGCCTGAGCAAACGACCAAAGAAGATTTACTCTTGCGGCTTCTCAATCATGGATAGATACTATACAGTATACATGTTCCCATACATAATTTGGAACAGCTGCAATTTCATAGATGTAACTAAGACCCCGCAGGAGCTATCGCTTCATCGCTTTATACCATTATCTCATCACTGTGAAATGCACTGATGATCGCAAACAGCTAAATGTTTGCACTTTGATTAGATCAGTGATTGGAAAAACACACATCATTTTTTCCCGAATTTATATTTGAAACAGTCTTGACGGACGCCTTGTGGGGGGGGACCCGGTGGATACTATTGTTTCGGCAACTCGATATCCCTCTTTAAATACATCCGATACGGTGTCCCACTTTGGATTTGACCTTGAATGACCCCATGGATGGCACGGACAAAGACGGGAGAAGATTGCCCGGAGGGAACGGAATATCGGTGCCTTTGGGAACGAAAAGATATGGATGTGGGGATGTGGATGTGGTCGTGGACGCAGACACAGACGCGAACGATGGGCGTCGGTGGTTCGAATCTTTGAGAAACTTTTGAGTCGAATGGGGATCTCTTTGGAATGCGGAGACAAGCACGCCTCTCCATGATGTCGAGTTTTACAATATTCAAAGTGACGCTAACGAATACCTGAGAAACTGAATCCCTTCATCGATATCACGATCCCCTTTGTTGGTAGCAATGCTTGTAACGCTTTGCTGAAATTGCGCAAAATTCTGATACTTCCGTGGGGTATAGAATTGTCGAATCGTGGATTCCCTCCAAATCAGAATTATTTTCTTGAACCGGAATAACAATTTTACGATCCTTTCGGAACACTTCCAAAACGTAACATTTCTTTTAGAGAAAAAAATCGGAAACAGCAAGACCTGGAGGTGTTATATGAACTTTCATAAGTCAATTTATCGAGGCTTTGCTGCATAACAGCAGCTGGACCTATGGTTTAAATTGAAGGGTTTTATTCGGTAAATGAACTGAAATTATATAGGATAATAATTCCAACTAGTTTGGTGGAGAGAAAGTGTTAATCTTGAAAGAAGAAGAGTCATCACCTCCTCCAGCTCCAGACTTTATCCTTAATCTCGAAGTCCAGACACGTAGATACATGACGGTGGGAAAATTTCCTTGCAAATTATGACGTCACTTGAGAGAGTGAGTTCATTTAAAGGAAAAACCATTACCGTAAATACTACCGCGTCTCTCCTTCTTAATCTCGTCCCATTTAGCCGAACAAAGTGCGCGCTGTTTTGTTTTCAGTAATTCAATGCCTCTCCTGTTTGTGCTTGTGCTTGTGCAGGATTGCTGGATAGGTGTGCAAAACCCCGAGAGTCGAGGAACGCCGTCCATGGAATGTTGGCAACGCAAGCCGGGCTCACATTTGCCCAATTTCGTTAAATTCGTTAAGTTAAATTTTAAAACACCCAATTACGCCGTTAAAAGAAGTAATTAGTAGAGTCCAATTAGTTCGTCGCTTCGTTTGCCCGGTTAAAAACGTGTAAAACTTTGTTAATCTCATTTTTTCATTATTTTTAAAGAAAAAATGAAAAATAAAAAATGCGAAATAATGAAAAAGCGAGAGTTTCGCACTGCTACGTTTTAATTTAAGGACCACCCTGTACGTAGCCGAGTAGAATATCACCGGGATTTTCCCCTAGGTAGCAAAGCGAGAGACCAGTGAAGTGAGTGAACCTCAGCTGCACTCACGGAACCCTTCCACGCGGCTTGGATCGATCGATTCAACCCCGTGGTACGAGCCCGGTCTTCCTTGAAAGCAAAAGTCTTGCAGAGATTCGATTTTTATACAGCCACCTTGACACCGAACGGGTTTGACCCTGAGCAACGTGCCTGCAACAACAATGAGTCATCGCCGAAAGATTTCCATGGTGGACCCTGGTGATACTGTGTCGCAGTCCTCAACTAAACTAAACTCAACTCAACTCAACTCAACTGAACTGAACTGAACTCCCTAAAGCCGTAGCGTGTGATATAGCTGAAGGATCTTAACGAGGCGCAAAAATATATAGAAAATTCACGGTTTTTTTAGACCTATGTCAGTTTTGTCGACTAGGCGACGTAACGGCGACCTTAACTTTAAATTTAGTAAAAAATAAAAAGCTATACGAATCAAGGAATCGGCTAGAAATAACAAACAACGGTCTGTGGCCACGACTGGTGACTCGATGATGGCTTCACGGTCGTTGTAGGAAAGATAGGCCTACCGGCTATTCTCCCGTCAGTCTAATAATATCCCGTGAATAACGCAACGTCGTGGTCAATGCCACGTGAAAACCCTCGAACTGTATCTTTCTCTCTATTTTTCACTCCTCTTTTACGAATATAATTACCTCCCTCCGCAATATCTCACAACTATCGTCACTCTCATCGCGATTTCTCGTTCGTAGAAACAAGTATACACACGGGTTCTATAAGAATGACTCCGCGACGCAACATCTAATACATATATATAGGCATGGTATATATATATAGGTAAGTAAGTACGTAGTACATACGTACTGCGGCCAAAAGAACAGCCGGGAGAGAAAAGACCAGGAGAAACTGGGAGAGCAACCAGTTCGGTGACTACATTCTGTACGACGAGATGCTGGGATGCCTTGGCTTGCCTTGCCTTACCTTGCCTTACCTTGCCTTGCCTTGCCTTGCCTTGCCTTGCCTTGCCTTGTCGAGACGGTTACAGGTAGGCATATGCTGCGCAGCGCAGTTTTGCTGCTGAACTATATACAGTGGGTCAAAATAATTCTTACCAAAGCATATTTGGAGAGTCTCTTATTGGCTATACGTACTGCAAATTCTCTCAATACAATCTTAACAGCGATCACTGACACGCTCGAAACGTCTTTGGTACCAGCCAACGGCGTTGGGCGCTTACAACTCGGCGACCTTGAAATGAAAAGGACACCTGTCATTTGTAAAATTATTTGATTATTTAGTTGGTGATTTCTTTGATCAGACGGATCGTGAATTCGAGATAAAAATAACAGGGAATCAGCCGTCCCACATTATCGGAACACGCGATTTTCTCATTTTTTGGAATTGCGAAGCGTTAATGGCAGGAATGGCTCATGGCAGTTATCGGAATTAGACGATACTCGAAGGCTAACAAACAGTATTCGTCGTTGGTTCCAGACAACGAACGTCACTCGGATACGCAAGTAACAACGTGAATATATCTAAACGAGGTCTGATGCAGTTGGCGTTCTCTGCTGCGTACGAAGGCGTTCAGTGCCTATTACGGTCGCTACTCCCTACAACATATTAAACCAAGCGGTGCTTGACCTCGGAGAAATCGGCCGTACCGGGCCGCAACTCTATTCGACCCTCTCTCGTTTGTTGGGTTCTTTTTAAAGAATCCTAAGGTGAAATGACGTTTTCAAACCCCGTCAATCACCGGCTCGAAGACTTCCCCCGGAAATACCAAATGCGATTATTTTTCTTCCCTCCATGCGTACAATTACTACCCGATAGTTTTTACCCGCGAACTTGACACGTCTATCGAAAGCACGAGATAATAGAAGTGGGAGACAGAGCTGTTATCTTCGCGTTTCTAATCTTATGCGAAATCAATTGAAACTAAGTGAGCGATAAGCGAATAAATAATTAAATAAATAATACGTGGGCAACCCATATGTGAAAGTGTAGTATATAGGTATATATGCACACATAACACGCGGTTGCACGAGAGAGTCATGGAATTTTCCAGCATCGTTGCACTGTACCTCGCGTTGAGGGTTGAGCTAAATCCACTCATCCGTCGTACCCGTTTATAATACGCTGTGCCTACTTAAGACGATAGTTTTCATAGTCTTTTTGTTTTTCTTTCAAATTTTATAAAAAAGGAAAAGAAAAATTACAAGACTAGTCCCGGGGAATGGTAGAATTGAGAAAAATTTTGACCGATAAAATTTGTTTTTTTGTTTTTTATTATATTTAGTAACCGCAGACCAAACTTTGGCCGTGAATCTTTAATGAGATGATTATCTCAGTGTCATATATTATACCTATATACGAGCCTTCAGTGTCAAGGATTTGGAAAGGCCAAGACAGAAGTTAGACTCCGACGATGATGATGACAAAACGTCGTCAAACGGAATGACCTGTTTTTATTAGAGGCGTTAAATATGTCGCGCAAAAGGTGCGGGAAGATATAATGTCCAGACGCGTATATATATGTGGGTTTCTTTAAGAATGAGGCATAATTTGAAATAACTCTAGAAACGTCTTAGAAGCAGATAATTAACCCCAGCTTGTATAAGAATCTGAATCGTTTTGATGAAATTTTTATTAGCGAGGTTAGTGACACGGAGGATGAAATTTTAGCCAATTTAAAGAGGCGAGGTCGTCTCGAAAAGCGCGTGAAAAAGGCGGTTAAAACCCCTTTTGGATCTATAATGAGATATGAGTTACGTAACCGAGAGTACGACGGCCTTAACCTAACCCTAACCCAAGGACAAGGTTAATCGGGGTTAAAAGAAGAATCAAATTGTTTTTGGACCTTCGAGAGGATACGCAATGGTAGGAATTAATGAATCGTTCGAAGAAATTACCTACTCGATCAATTTTCATCCCAGAGAGGAAAAAAAGTATACAAAGATAGATTTATATCATATATACTTATATGATGAAGAAGAAGAAGAAGAAGAAGAAGAAGGAGAAGAAGAAGAAGAGGAAGAATTGGGATAAGAAATCCGTGGAGATAATTGAATGACATCGAAAATCATTACAACAAACTAACGTGATGCGGTTATCAACTATTTATAGCAAGATGTTGTAAACAAGAAGTAAGTTATTAGCCGTTGGAGAAGTATAAAGTTCGTTAACCCTAAAACCGCGTACTAGTATCTTTATGAGTATTAATTCCGTTCCTTAACAGTACTTGTTATGAATTAAGATGATTTCACGACTATTCAGAGAGCACGAATCTCCGCACTAAATAAAATTCGTTCTAGGTTTCTTTTCTGCCTACTATTCATCTCGTCTCTATCTATCTATTTATCTATCTCTTTTTCTCTCTCTCTCCCTCTCTCTGTCTTTCTGTTTCTCTATCTTTCATTTGCTCGTCTAAATCCCACTGAAACTCAGCTAGCAATCAACGGCTAAAGTCACGGAAAGCAGAGCAGGCCCCAAGAGCACGAGACTAAGGCAGAGCACGTTCCTTCCAAATACCCGTAAATGTTGCTTAGCCTCTACACGGCTTACTTCCCGAGGAATAATACCGTCCCACGTGTGACTTCGTGCAGATATACCGTTGATTGAAACAAACTGCTTCTTCCACGGTGAACGTAATCTTCTTCTTCTTCGTCTTCTTCGTATTTTCCTCTCACAAACCAGGGCCCCGTCTTTTTTCAAACGATCCTCGTCCTTTGTCTCTAAGAGTAATTTCTCAGACGTATACTACTCTATACCAATGAACGGGCTCAAATAGGTAGGAAGAATTGGCGCTGAAACCCGCTCTTGTGTTTCATATGAAATCTAAATCACGGCTTAAAAATTTACCGTTCGATGAATATATCGCATATGGCCACCCGCCAACGTTCCATTATTTGAAACCGCCTTTATGATCGGTAATCTCTTTCTCTACCGCCATTTTAAGACCAGGTCTAACGACCACAATGTCTATAGGTGGCCTTATGTATGTGTAAGTAAAAAGGTCGTATAGGTACTCGTTTCTCGTCGTCAGAGATGGTATAACGATTCTGAGAAGCTCCAGCGCGTTTGGAAGACGAATTCTAAGACGCCCATGATGGCCAGAACATTTGGCGAACTCAATTCGGTCGGATCTCTCAAGTTAAGTTCGATATCAAATATGTGTGTCGACCCCGTCTGGTCTAGTGAAGTAAAGAACTCGACGGGGCAGATAAACGCGTTTATAGTTAGTTACAGGTAAAAATATCAACCGAAAGATAAATCTCTCTTACTGACGCAAGATGTGAGGGTCACATACGAGTTTCTCGACGAATTGTAAATCATTTCCGCAAGAGTCTTCACAAAGCTGTTATGTACGAGGAGGAGGTTGTCGCACCCTGAAAAAAATTGCACGTAGTTTAACGGGGGTGAGCCTGGCTGTCTTTTTATATCTGCAGCAGAAATGTTCACATAGCCGACTCCTCTCGCATCCCTGCATAAAGTACTCAGGTCTTCTTGACGGTCTTAGGTACATATCTACTGCGTGTAAACGAGGCGTTTTTTCCTCGGGCTACGAATGACATTGAAAAAACGACCACCTTGACTATGGAGACACGCTGGGGTTACGAACCCGGCCTCGTGTTTGCTCGCTTGGTTGGCCTTAGGCGACTAACTGACGAGCGACTCGATTAAGCAAAATTAAGTATATTTCTCATCGAATTTATATAACGGATACAATGGAGTAAAACTCGAGTGAAATGGCTACATATCGAGAGGTTACAGAGGGGTGAGACCAGAAAAAAGAAAATCGACACCCTGGTCACGCGCGGTGAGGTCAACGGCTTAATACTAGTTAAGAAAGAGGCTCCTTCAGGGAGTGTCCAATTACTCGGGCACTGGCTTCTCTTTCCTTCTACCTCATCCTGGTGCAGAAGCAGAAGCAGAACCAGCCGCACCCTTAACGTACTACTAGTATCCTCCTCCTTCAGCACATAGTCAATCCGCCGAGTCAGAGAAAACCCCCAGGGACGTGAACCACCTCGTTTTATATACCTACCCACGTTTCTCAGATCTCTCGCCTTTCTCCGGATTTTTCTTGATATACACGGGGAATCTAGGTGCGCGAGGTAAGGAACGATGCCCAAGTTATACACGCTGCTATCCGGTGCACATCTGACATCAATAAGGCAACTAGTCCTAACCGCATACGCTATAATTATGCATTCATCTCTAATCCTGATTTACCTATTTCATTGAATTTTCTTATTTTTCCTATTTCTTATGCATTTTAATTATCGTGCCCAGTCGATCGGAACTCATTAACGAAAAGTCATTTCCACAGGAAATAGTTGAGTCGAAAACGTTAATTGTCAGACAAAATAAACTGGTCAGTTTTCGTCAATAACATCTTATCAGACTTCTCACTAACGACTCTGTGCTGTCCTAATAGAGAAGATTTAATGGTTTGAGGCAACGATGGTCACTAGATTCATTTCATTTTTCCTTTTATCATCCTTCGACGCGGCTATACTATCGGCAATAGTCTAGTCCGACTGGGTATAAGGTTATATATTCTCTGTAATAAATTTTAATCTTTTATCGACTTTATATTTGCATTTCAATAGTGTCTAAAGTCCGGTTTTAGAAACACGATTTAGATCGCTTTCATATGAAAGCAGTTTATGAATTTTTTACCCGTTTCTGATACATCGATTTTGTCATTTTTCATTACGAATATATTTCTAACTAACGTCATTCGTCGGAATGTAGAAATTTCAGGTTTACAACCTTCACGGATAAACGCATATACAATATCAAGGGGAGACATTTTTTCTCGACTACCGATCATTATGTCCCAAGAGAAAAAGAGAACCGATCGCAGATACATTTTCATCAATTGACTAACAACTGACGGATATTGACCCCCTCAGAAAAAAAAAAAAAAAAACGCTATAATTACTAACGCGGATACAAAAAGCACGAAAATGTATTTTCTTATAACACTTCCTTCCTCTCTGATCGCTAATCGACAGCCGCCTCGTATTCTAGTCCCACGTAGATGGGCATAAGCATATATCTATGTATAATCTATAAAGTACGGAATTCATCTAATGAGGGGTCGGAGCCGGGGCAACGAGGAGAAGAAGAAGAGGAAGAACCGAGGTGGGGGCGTCGAAGGAGCGGCGCGAAGGCGATGGCCTCGCACTAGGTCGTGGCCTTGACCTCGTTGCCGGAGAACCTCTCGAGTCTTCGCGTTGTATACAAAGCCGACGTATGCTATAGAGGCGGGTGGACGAAAACGGGAAAAAATAAAGTACGTCCTAAGATAATTTACTCGTAAATATTAAAAACTTTGTATTCAGAGCTCGGGCTAGGATATAGCAATATATGTGCAAATCTAAATCCCAAAAGTCTCAGCCTCGAGCGCGGAACTCCGTAGCTATATTATCTTACACGAACAACGCGCAAGGCAACAGTTCAAACTTCTCGTGCGAAAATATTCGAAAGCTGTTTCACTGCGTTCTGGGCCGTCGCGGACGAAACGAACGAAACAATATAAAAGTTACGGTTCTTTAATGGGTCTCGAACCGGTCTCTGCACCAGTCCCAAATGTAAACGCTCTCCCTCCTCCTGTCTTCTTATTCTGCCACTTCTTCTTCATCGCGAATGCACCGCAGCTCAGCACGTACTGCACTGCACACACATGAGTACGTATGCATGTATATACCTACTTCACTCGGTTCTACTCAGCTCGCCCAGCATACAACAAGTAACTGCATCGCGTCTTGGATACTCGACATTTATACCCGAGTCCAGAGTACGAGATATTATTGCTTGACCCGTACTTCAAACTGTTCTTGTACCTGATTCAGGCACTTCAGAAGCACCGTTTCGGAGGGCCTTCGTGAGTATCAACATGAAAAGAGAGAAAGAAAGAAATTGAGACGCGAGAAGAGGCTGGGGCCGGAACTTTATGATTAAAAGAAAAGAGAAAAAAACGACGAGAAGAAGAGATACACGCTTCTTTCGATATGACGAAATTTCTTTCTACCATATGTAGTTTTGAAAAAGTAATTGTTCACTAGAATCGTCTCATCTCTACAAAGAAGATACGCATTTATCTCAACTTCGGTTCTGCACTTCCCCGTTACTCTGTGGACCACGTAAAGCAAATAATTCGCATGCAGCCTGCATACAGCTAACCCAGCTCTCACCCGAGTATTGCGAGCTGTTGAGTTGTTGTTTACAACACAGAGAGGAGAGGAGAGGAGAGAAATTTATGTTTTATTTTTTTCCGAATAAATCAATGAAATAGAAAAAAAATCGAAGTTTTTTCTTTCGACGTTTCAGCCCAGGAAATCTTTACACTGTTAAACGATTTTGTTCTAAATTCGAGACATTTTTTTTGCCTGTATTCGTGGATTTTCATTATAGAGTTGAAGAAAAAAAAATACGTGATGTTTGAAAAAAAAAAAACGGGGTTTCATTCAAGTATTTACGTGAAATAGGTATACCAGGGAATATCTAGACTAACGTAAATAAAAAAACAAGCCAAGATGATGGTGAGAGATAGAACTACGTATTTCTGTATAAATGCAAGTTATACACACGTATCTTGCGTAGAATTTGTAGATATAGATAGACAGATGTGCGATGGAGTAATAGGAAATATTTATTTGACGTTTTAATGTTAATTTCTCGGGTGTGGAATTATTCAACGTCGTGTTTTACTCCGTACGTTGATCTCTGGCATCTCGCGTAAAGGACCTTCGGCTCCTGCTATAGGTATACTCTAACACGTTGAAATTAGAAAGTTTCTAGAAAACGATTTCTTATAGCTATACAGGTACGCGCGCGGGATGCTCCAATCCCTTCCATATACCAAATTACACAGTTTTATTTTATTTAATTTTTTTTTATCCTTATCATTGAATTCTTATCCCAACGAGAGAAAAAAAAAATAAAAAGGGCCGAACAACACTCGCAGGAATCACCTGTGTCCAATCAAACTCTCAACCGTTTCAAATGATGAATGATGAAAACAGAGAAAAAATAAAAAAAAAAAAAACAAATATAATCTTCAAGTGAATAGTGGGAGAAAAAATCGGTTGAACTAAAATAAGTCGAAGCGAGGAGACATGCGATGCAATGCAAAACGAAGCGCGAGCCGTTAGGTAGACGACCTTCCGAAATCGTTCGTTGACTCCTCTCGTACAGCTTGCCTGGCTTATCACTAAAACGAAGAAAACTAAATCTATTCGGAATTCTCGCGGGTGGGAGTAGAAAGATCGCGCGAGATTGGAGGCTGCGGCGAGAGCTGCGAGAGAGAAGGAGATACGGTCGTTCGTTGCCAGCTAGATAGAAGATAGGAGGCGCATTATGAGTTCAGAGACCCTAAAGCTCTTACGCGTTCTTACGCGCTAGCGGCAGCTCTCTTCTGTAGCCGATATACCAGTTCATGTTTATATACACATACGATATACGATTATGCCTTTACCACATATAGTATAATATATAAGTGCGTATGAGTTTGTCTCGTAAAGTAAAAGTCTCATCGCGTTCTTTGACGATCCTACTAACAGCTCGACAAAGTTTTTGCCCTCTTTTATACACCTATACACAAATGTTTGACTATTATTTTTAATTTAAGTATCAAAACGTGACCGAGCAAGCGCCACGTTAATTATTACAATCGAGTTTTCGGGCTGTTTATTTTTTCTTCATTAGCCATATACGTATGCATACATACATATATGGACACGTGATACCAGGTCAAGAAAACATACGGTTTAACAGGTTCTGTACTACACCTATCAGCATTCAAAATTCACTAGATAAAATTTTTCCGTTTATTCGGTCAATATTTTGAGTGAAAAAATTGAAGAATTGAACCATTGAAGAACATTAAAAATATTTTCCTTTCATTATCGGTTTACCCAACGGCAGTATCATCGCATTTAATGTTAAGAGACTATATGAATCGAACGCTGACTGATTATTTAAACAAACATAGGTATACCCACTGGCCACATAAATATGCATTAATAAAAGGTTTCTGACAAGCTCAAAGTGTAACGGTTTCCGCGTAGATCCGGCGCCCGGAATAATAAGTAGGTAATGGGTTCTCGGTTAGTAATGAAACGATCCTCACTCGCACATACCCATATAATTTATAAAACCAAGATTATAAATCAGAAAGATATCCTGGTTCTTATGTTAAACTCAAAGTTTCAGTAGATACAAGCGACGTTTCGAATTCACCGTTCGATTATTATCAAAATCACTGTTCAATCATCGCGAGTCTATGCGACAGAGCGAAAGTCATTTTATTCCATATCACGCAAAGCCATCGAAATAGTTCGACTAAATCTTGTCTTAAATACGAAAAAACGTTAAAAATTAATAAGCCAATAGATTCGAGGCTACAGATCGTGGGAGTAAGAATAAAGTGTGGGAGTATATAAGGACGAAATATCATTGCGGATTTTATATGATAAACCGTTACGCAAACCGGTAATAATTATAATTATATTTAATCGGTTCATATCCACGCAGAGACATGAGGACCAGCGAATGCTGTAGGTATTCGACTAAGAATTCGCCTTAGTTCATCTGTCTGTGTTTAGTCCCGGTTTGCGCTAAGCTAACGGTTAAATCTTCGTATTTTAGCTAAAGTTCGATTCTATCCGTTGATATCGGCGACCGCGGCACGATATCGTATAAAATAGCGTGCGAGAGCCTTATGGCTAGTTGGAAATCTCACAAGAATTCATAGCTCCTTGAATTGACTTAAAGAAATTGTGAAAAAAAAAAAATAGAATAAAAAAGCAACGACGTCAGTTCGCATTCACGTTAGTGGGTTAAATCAGTCGGCCCAAATACCAGAGTAATTTTCAGAAAATGTCCTTATGCACTTTATTACTCTGTTATAAATTTATGTACGAAAATTTTTTCGACCGCATTCGCACACGCACACGCACACAAATTCGTATTTCAATTCTTCGCTTTACGATATCACGTATGGTATATATATATGTGATTATTTCTCTTTAAATACTTCATTATAGTATACTCTGAGATAAGTTCCGTGCCATGAAGTTCGAAGTTTAGGAATGAACCAACAGTATTCCTTCATCGCTCGATGGCCCCATTCATGAGAACTGTGGCCCTACAGCGTCTCGGTGTTCTATGATAATGTAATATCCCCTATCTGTAGTACAGATAAAGTTTGTGTATAGTATCTGGCTAGGCTAGTGTTCAAACGTGGCTTGCAATCTCCATTAACGAGTCTATCCCGATAAGAAGTGAAAACAAGATATTAGTTGCTAATGCTTAGATTTACGCCCTTACGTTAAAGACTTTTCTGGGGTGAAAATTCTGGGATTTCTAACCTGGGATGGTAGAGATATATATGTGAACGATAATCAGAGGTCTGTGAGTAAGCTACAATGCAATTCGTAGATACGGTTAGCTATTGAATGATTTGATAAACCGTTAATCGATTTGACGAAAACGGTAACTGCGAACATTAGAGTTTAAAGTTCATGGACCAGATCGGTAAGTCCGGCATAAGGATTATGCCTTCGATTTGCTAATTTGTAAAAGGAACTTCCACGAATCGAATTCGCCTTTTTCGTCCAGGTAGTTAGGTAGGTATAATAAATTTCAAAATCTCGATCACCGAACTATAAATGTCCATGTCCTATATTCCTTTATTTTTATATTTCTTTTCTCGGCCAGTTAGCTCCGCATGTAAGATCGTGAGAGATTACGGTTCTGCGATCGCGTAGGAATCAAAAATTCGGCACTAGGTTCGAGGATCGGAACTTTTTTTTCGTTTCTTTTCATGTCACTTTTTTCTTCTTTTTCTTTTTCTTCTTCTTCTTCTTATTTTTCTTTTATCTTGTCTCATTCTTTGTCGTTTATAACGGCCCACGATCGACTCCGTTTCTCTCTATACTTACCACAAAAGCTATGCTAGCTAGCTAGCTGGCTCGCTCGCTCCAACTCAGTTTTGTAAGAACGTGTCTTAACTGTTTCATGTGTATACGAGCCAACGGGATATCGCGTAGGAATTAACTACTTCTATACTATACCTACTATCTCCGTACGCGAGCTCCGCGAATCGCGCTCTACGGACTACTATGCTGCGACTATCTGTGTAATCCTTAGCCTGCCTTTCGAGATGGATGAGTTCGTGCGTATCCGCACGCACGCACGCTAGTTTCCTTATATTCAGATTTATGTACGTATTATCTTCAAGAGAGGAACGGCGCGGAATCAATTTTGCAAAATTTTAATCCAAAGTTGAGTTCAGCTTGAAAAAAAACCACTCACGAATGTCTATTCGCATTTTTAATACATCAACAGTCGCAAGGCTAGTCGAGTGTTATTAACTTTAGAAATCAAGATTTCATCTCGAGAGAGTTTGCTGTTCAGCCTACTGAATTATTCCGTTATAAATCCTATTATCTTTTATATACCTTCCGAAAAAGTTCTATTCAAACGTGGGTGTTGTGATATCGAGACAATATTACATTACGGATTATTTATTCTTCAAAACATTTGGAATTTACAAAAATTTCGATAGGGAAACACAGACGCGCCTAGTTCTTTTCTTACTTGATTGATTGATTTATTTATTTTCCGCGTAGATTTGACGTAATTTGAAACGTCAGAATGTATTTTTAGGTCAGACGACACCCTACGTCGATTGGCTTTTGGTTCCTCGAGATCGAGTTCTTCCTGTGGTTTGAAATTTTTCTTCAAAAATAAAGACTTTCAATAATCATACGTACATGTATGTATATTAGTACATACGTCAATGTGATATGCGATGCGATGCGTGTCTTGAGAACAACTATAATGTACACAGAAATGTACACGAGCTAGCGCGCTGCATAATAACTCATGTGCGTTATCACATGAACAACAGCTATAAAACGGTGCAATCCACATGACATAAAATATATGTTCAGATTATATTAAACACCGCGACTTTTACTCTCCCTAATGCACATACGATATATACGCAGTTCTCGATTCTCGCTACGTAAAATGCGTACAGTGATCCGAACGGTGAAAATTCCAAATTCGTTTAACTGGACGATACCAAAATTTTCAGAAACGTTGAAATTTGGAATATTGAAATCCCGAAAGGTCGGAATCCAGTCAGCTAAAACCTCCGTAAATTCCAGACGTCGAAAGTCTAAGAGTCCAAAAATTTTGGTTTATTTCACAGGATGTGAAGACAAAAAAAGTTCATTCTAATCGAGACCCTATCTACAAAAACCCTTTTCATCTACTTCAATCGATAACTTCGACGTCATGAATGATTGATAGGATTTTAAAATTATCTTTTCGAAAAAGTAAATCACCCTACGATTAATTTGACCACTTATTGGTTCCGATACGATCAATACAGCCCGCGTTGTTAAACACGGAATGAATACATGCGTGAATTTCAAATTGCGAAGGTTCGGCCGTTCGGATTTTAGAACCTTCGGTGTTCCTAGTTTCAAAGTATTGAAAATCGTGCACGTAGACTTTGAGGAAAGCACCTTTTTTTTCTTTTCAAACTGTGGGATCGCTAATATCGAAGTTCGGAATTTTGACGATTCGAGACTTATAAAATTCGGAGCTTGAACCCAACCCCATAATTTCTAACAATCCCTTCTAATAATCCTCGAATAAGAAACAAAAAAAAAAAAGAAAAACTCGAACAATACATTTGGCGGTTCGAAACGCACCGGTACCTACTATCTGCATCACCCGTCTCCAACTCATCACCATCATCCCGTGCATTATCTTGTACCAAGATGTATACATACCGATATACGCATCTGTATATCATACGTAATACCTGCACCTGAAATACACGTATAGACGAATCTCTCCCACGGAAGGAAGTTGAGAGGAAGGAGACGGTGGTAGCATTTGCAGTAGCAGTGGAGTATGAGTAGGAGGTCTGGGGTCCGGGGTGGTTGGCTGCTTAGTTGGTTGGGTAGTTGCCGTGCTGGCTATCGACCCAGGGGTCGGCGACCCTCTCTCTGCTCCTCTTTCACTCCCTCTCTCATTCTCATTCTATCTCTATCTCTCTCTCTCTCTCTCTCTCTACACTACCTCGACGAGTCTCTACCGCGGTCCACGCGGCGGCCCCTGCAGCACAGCAACGGTGCCGATGTTACTGGGTGCTTGCAACCCCGCCCGCTCACCCGCCCTTTCGCGTAGTGGCGTACATATGCATACCTATGTGTGTAAACATAGGTATATATATGAAATTTGCGTATGTATTTATGTATGGATATGGATATGGATATGGATATGTATATGTATATGTATATATGTATATGTATATGTATATGTATGTACATAAACGTATGTGAATCATACTACACGGTGTCCGGCGATATTCCAATTGGACGAGGCATTAACGCGCCATTCGAAATGATTCGCTATTACACGCATTAAACTGCGTATATGTATATGTATATGTATGTATACATATAGTTCGCATACATGCGTAGGGGTAAGAGAACGTTTTAATACCGTTGATGAGGTATTTTCATCTTAACTATATCCGCTCGACGAGATTAGATAAGAACCGTAGGTACAGCTATAATGAAAAGAGGTTGATAATTAAAGAAATATATAATTTTTACATAAAAAAATCAGTTTCATTTTACCGAAGAGTTCGGTTTGTACACCGCACCAGCTAGTATAGATGGACAATTTCAACGGTATCTTAAGACGAAGGGAAATAAGATACGAATTTCTTCCATAAATTTATAGAATCTATAAATACGATATTATACGACTGATGTGGATGCAATAATAACTGGAAAATATGGCAATACGGATAAATCGTTTTAACTCCAGTACCTCGTATTGGATAAGTATATAACATTGAAGCGGATCATTTTACTAGGAGGGAATAAATTGTTGTACATTTTTTTCAAGTTTCTTCGCTGATAGTTTGGGCTAAATGAAAACGACGATTAGAAAGATGAAAATATTGTATAGTTAAATATTGTAATCGGCTTTCTCCCGAGGTGATAATTATACCTAAATTAAAATATACTTGTCAATTGTCGACTTAACGTCAGATGTAAAAGTCCATTAAATTACGTCCTAATCAATCATCCTTACAACGTATTTCTCTTTTCCTTATTTGGTACGAGGCGATCGGTGGTGGGCATGAATTTAATATATCTAATTTTGTTAAGCGGTTGTCACGACGGTAGCAATAATATTAACATTAATAACGACGACAACGATAACGATGCCAACAATGATAATGATAATAATTATTATACTAGAAGTACGAGCAAACACCCCGCGCACTCGCGTGTATACCTCGCCTTCCTTTTTCTACATATATCTATATATATATATATATATATATATATATATATTACTCGTCGAGTAGACGTTACAGCGAGGGAGGGACGGAGGGACGGAAGAACGGAGGGTAGCGGAGGGTGCGCTGAGGTCGACGTCGGGGATGGGACGCCGGCGGTCGATACAGGCAGCCAGACTAGGAAGTGGACCCGGGCATCAACCCCTGGTGCCTGCCACTCCCGCCCCAAAGCTCCGCGCCCCCCGCCGCTCAATCTCACACCCACGATATGCGGTAGTTGAGAAGAATAGAATTTTACGGGTGTCTCGTGTCGAGATATAAAAAATAAAGATAATAATAATGATATCGAAAGACCGAAGAACCGAAAAATAAAAAAAAACAGGAATCGGAAAAACGATATTGAAAAATGTTCCAGCGAGAAAATACGGCATGAGAAATCATTGTACGAAACTTTTCGCGATTGTAACATCGGAGCTCGCATTTACTCCAGAATCACATTAATGCAGAATTTTTTTCTTTTTATTTAGTTTGGATTCTAAGAAAGAATATTATTATCGCTATACAGAATTATTCCGGAAAAATGATCGTAGGTACTAGTTAACTTCGACTTGACTAAGTAGAAATTTATTGCAGCTGTTGAGAATAACGTGCGCTCACATTATAATTAACATGCCAACTACGAGTGCTGTTTGGCAATAGTTTAATTTATTACAATTATAAAGTAACTATTTTAATCACTTTATCTAACCTTTAAAAGAAATTTATCTATCGATAAAATTTACTGCTATATGTAATATGTTATTTCAGATTTTCATCATTATCACCCAACAGGGTACGATAGAGTATAGACCAGACCATGGGCATGAACGTCACGCTGTCTGGTAGTTGACGAAATTGCAGGCTGGGGTGCGGTCTTGATGCGGTATACTCGGTGGACTATCAGTTGAAACTATCGTGAAAACAGTTCGACCTGTCCCTATTCGTGCAGGGAATTAAAAGTGGGAAATTAAATAGCTTTTTAAAATATGGAAGTGAAGCAGTTCCACTTTATTCAGTCTAATTCCATCAAATCAGATCCGATCTAACCTGGCCCTCATAAATTAGTAAATTTTTGATCTTATAGTTTGATTTCCTAGTCGTTTATCTTTATATACCTAGTATCGCATATTATTTATACAGATAAAGCATAAGCGTTTATTTTCGAGCAGTACAATCGATGGTGGGTTTGGTAAATCGAGAGTAATATTAAATTTCCTGTCCGCTCAATTATTCCCGGGTCCCCTTCTCCGTCTAGACTATCTCTCCCCTATATGTTCCAACGTACCGGAGAGAGTCCAATTCGAATTGAGCCTCGTCCTGCACCGTCAAGTGGCGAATGGTAAAGAGCGAAAGGAAAGGAAAGCAAAGGAAAGGAAAGCAAAGGAAAGGAAAGGAAAAAAAGGAAAGGGGTTGATTAGTCGAGCACAACTCTGCAGTGTCAATAAGTTTGTTTTACCAAGCCTAGCCGGTACTTTTCACGCTATGAAAAACCATCTTCCGAGGGCAAGTGAAGTCAACCCCTCCCTTCATTAGCGTAAAAAAAAAGCTCATTAACTACCGTAGACGTCTTTGATCTTATAGAGACGATTTATGATTATAATTTTTTGATAAGGATTAAATAATCCAGAATCGCATGGTTATCGTATTTGGACGAAATGAAATAAGCGATTCATCTAGATATCAATATCAGAGAGAGGGAAGAAAAAGGGCGTTAAACAAACAACGGTGATTGAGCGTAAAGTCCTGAGCTACGATACGGTTATAGGAATAATCATGCAATAAAGGAGAAATAAGTGTACGTTGGTTAACGGGCGACAAAGACGATCGCACGCGTGCAGTCGGTCTCTTGGAGTAACACACCGAGGTACCTATACTCGGGTATGGTATGGTAGGGTGGTGGTTGCAGACGATTCTATCTCCATCATGAGCTATAGTATCGGGTACGTTGCACCGCACCGGGAGAAATGACGCGGACGTATGTCACACAGTGTGCAAGTATGGTACGTAGGTAGTACCTATAGCGTCTCGACGTGGCGGCAAAGTTTTAACACGACGAGAGAGAGAGAGAGAGAGAGAGAGAGAGAGAGAAAGAGTAAGAGAGACACCTGTGAAAATAAGGAGAAGAGTAAATCCGACGTCGTTATACGTCCGTCAGAAAAGGGTCCAGTCGATTATTCCCTGGGTTAGAAAGAGAAGAGAAATACGAAATCCAGTGAAATCAAAGTTGCATTCGAGGTACAAATAATCGAACGATTGCCGCTAAGACGTAGCGCAAAGTTCCTACGGAATAAATGAAATAGTTGGAATTCCGCGTATTATAGCGAACGAAGTAAACTGTTTTCCGCATCTCTTTCCCATTTTGTATAAATTCTTGTTTTTTTTTTTTTTTTTTTTCATTTATTCTTTTCATTCTTCTTCTTCATTCCCGGTGAAACTGCAGCGTTAACTTTCACGTGTACACATATACAGTGTGATTAAGGTGTTGCAACTTGCAGCAATTAGGATAGTGAGAAAGGTGGGGTTCGCGTTATTCGAATAAATCTTCCGAAAGGTGTCGCGTACCTAAAAGAGACCCGAGGTGTTAATCTCATCTCAGAAACTATTAAAAATAACCTTTTGTGTCTAGGTATGTGTTAAAATATTGAAATCACGTTTTGGATGTGAGCATGACACCCAGCTATACATATACGGCTAAGTATTCGTTTAACTTGAGTTAACTCGATGCGAGTGTATATCTTTGATTTTGATTTGTGTCAGACACGGATACCCCGGCTGTGTTAGATGGCAAAGTACCGAATCTGCGCCGGCAATATCTCCTAAATTATACGAACGAGTGTTCGTTGACCCGTGCGGATCTTTTTCCGTTGTGGGGGCTAGGCACCTGACAGTGATTGACGTTCTCGCGTGTGCCGAAAGTATTTACAAAATTTCCACGAGAAAAAAAGAAACTGTGAGAAATGACACCGAAACAACCCCATTCGACTGTACGACTGACACTGACAGTTCCGAAACTCCACCCTTGTACTTCACATGCGGATTGGAAGAAGAACAGAAAAAAGTGAAAGAAGAAAAAAAATATCCGAAAGAAAAAAAGTCTGCAACTGTATATCTATAGTATGCTGCAGCCGTGCTTTGTGCCGAACTGTTGTTTGGTCAATAATCCCAAAATTTCCGCAAAATCTAGTAATAAATCACGATACAGAGTCGATCGATTTCATGAGACTATGTTTTTGTCGGCTAAGAATAAATCGGTAAATTTTTTTTTATTTTTTTTTTCGTTTTCTTTCTATAGTTCATTTTCGTGCTAAGCCCGGGGCTGAACAACCCTTATCGAGTGCGATGCTACGAGAGTGAGATTAAATTTACTATTTATTTTTTTTTTCCTTTTTCTTTTACTTTTTTCTTTTTTGACAAAAGATACGTAAACGCCTATCGCGTGACTCGTCGTGAATGGCGTGATCCAATTTATTCTTGATATACGTACAGAAGTAGTTTTGCGAATCTTACATTATTTCCAAAGTAGTTTTACTGCGCTAGATATGGGTGTAAGAAATTGGTTATATTTTAGATCGTTCCCTGGCGCTTGATACTCAGACAGGTATAAAAAAAAAGAAGAAAAAGACGAAAAAGGTAACAGAAAAATAAAATGGTGAGCTACGAATTCGAAAATTACCTTGTTATTAGTATGTCACGATGTTATAGAAATATTACAAGACAAAAATGACTAACCCTGCAGACAAATTATACCCGGTAGTGAATCGTTCGCGATTTGATAGATGTAATTTATTCGCGGATGACGACGCGACCTTCGCGAAAGTAAATTCAACGTAAAAGTTTGTTGACACTAAGAAGGATATGTTTTTTACTATCTGAACCTTATAGATTCATTCTTTTACCTATTTACGGAAATATCGAGACGACGAATACCAAACGTATAAATTTAGGTCAAAAACAAATTTGAATTCCCTTTCGTTTCGTCCTTAGATTAAGTGAAATTAATCGTTCTTCACAAAACTGACGTAATACGAAATTTTATTAAACACTGCTAATTTCTGTACAACCTGAAACTACCGCGTAAGACACGTTTCTGGTTCAGGAAAGATGCGTGGAATGATTCGCGATTAAAAAATTGAGGCAAACTTCGTTAACTGTTCAGGAATTTAATGAATTGTCACAATGGAATGAAATGAGGCAAGTTACTAGAAAGTGCGGGGGGATGTCCTAACCCGAAGTCCATATATTCCATCGCCTAGGTGTTGGCTCGTGAAAATAGGGCCATGCCCAAAGTACAAACGGTGTTTAAAATTTAAGGCTGCACCTCGCCCAACGTACTTAAACGTATTTGTAACCAATTGGTATAGATATATCGACTTGCAAGATACGTGCACATCGCGAGCAAGCCCATGGCGCCATATCATATGAGAAACCGCGGAGTAGGAGAGATGTATGTATACACATATATTGAACTGAAATATATACCGAATGCGTATAGTTAGGTCTTGATGCAAAAATAATCAACTCTGATTAAAAATCGAATCAAGACACAGTATAATATACTTACATAAGAGTAACTGCTTCCAACTGAATTCGTCGTCTCTTCGTTTCTCCGCGTTCGCGTTACAGATGATATTCCGTAATATCATTTTGATTCTTTAACGAGAGGACCCGAAAGATTATTAACGATGATAAATTAAGTTCATCGTTGAGGTCGTCGTGTTATATAGTAACACAAAAACAAAGTTGATTCAAATTTTTTCATCGCCGATGTATAGTCGCAACGCTACCAACTCGTCATCGCCGGACTCGGATTTGTCCCGCGAAGCTTGTATGAGAAAAAAAAAAATCATCGAAAAGACGCAATACATAGCGAAAAATGAATTTAGTCGTATATTGGTAAACTTTCGTGATTAGTTCGACGAACTTGATGGTTCATTTAACTCCCATAAAAGCCAGTTGGCCACCCCTGGCCTGGATACCATCTCGTGTTGTTCACCTCAGTGTGAAAGTACTGGCACATATGCTCGCACACTCGACAAAGTGACTACTACCCAGTCACCATATGCACACTACAAGCTCCTTCTCACACTCTTAGCAGCTCGGCAAGCCGAGGCTTCGGCACGCAAACCCATGCCTGTCATAACAACGTGCCAAGCGAGGCTACGATTTTTCTCGTCCTCATATTTCTAGCCTCTTAGACTCTCAGACTCTTTGCTTTAACTATTTGCAAGGTGATGCGTCTTGCGCATAGTTATAAGGGCCCTTATTATTAATTACCCAAAAACCGATAAGAGCATACGAAAGATTCGGTGAATGACATCGCGGGGTAAATAGAACGTCAATCAATCGATGAAATCGATATATTACGTAGAATTTTTCTCATCGAACAATCCTCGAACGGAATCTCGATCTATTATTTCAAATTTTGTTTTGCCGAAATTTACATCCGAGTTTTTGAGGGTAAAAAAATTAAAATTATCCTCCTCAATTAGTGATTTAATGATTACGATTACACAAGACGGAGTCATATTATACTAGTGATTTTATATCTAATCGATAAATCATATTCCAAGGAAATAATATTTTTAATAACGAATTTTGCCGCTGAGAAATTCGTTTCTTTCTTTACAATTTCTGTTGAAAAATTCTAGTGTATCCTAAGTAGCTGGTTATTCCTGTGCAAAAATTGAATAAGTTAAACTTATCTTTATCTCTGGGCTCTAAAGTACCGCAAGCAAAGCCCTAGGAATGGTGATAGCGATGCCCGGCCGGTTTACTGCGGACGTTTTCTACTTAGCGGGTACTTTATTACAAACGCATATGTAGGTTGGGTCACATGTGGCACGAAGTTGACTGAACAAGCTGAGAATAAAAAAAAAGTAAAAGAGAAAAAAAAAAAAAATGACAGGTTTATTTTCGCTGCTTTCGTTAAGTTGAAAAAGACACATTCAAAGTCTGGCAAATGTCGCTCGGGGCTTCGATCAGTCTAAATTAAACGTTGGAAGATAAAAATCCGTGCGAATAAGACGGCGTGGAAATTTTTCTGATTTTATTATTTGAAAAAAAAAAAAAGATGCGAAATTTTTATCCATAATTTTCCATATCAATCAGAACCGATGGTTCCTCGACTATCCAGGGGATTCACTGACGAAACCGAAAGACTAAAATTTGCCAAAGTTAAGTTTGCCGATGTAATAAAAAATAGATGAGGATAAGAAAAAACTGTTTGAAATATCCATTACAACCTTGACAACCGCAATTCTTTAAACGATGTATCATTAAATTAGAACCTTGCAAGGCTAGTTTTAATGTGGCGTTCAGATAAGTTGAAAGGATATGCGTGACGGGTCATTCATAACGTCCGAAACTATATATTTAACGCAATTTGTTAATTTTTTATTTTCATGTTTATTCTATCCTTTTTTGTTTTGCAAAAAATAAAAGATAAAATGAATTGCTGACAGTTCCATGCTGATATATCACAACGAGGTAGGTATTGTATACATCATAGTTCGAGATAGATTTCTAAGGATCGTAAATTAGAGATTGGTATATAAATCTATACAGCTGCGTGACTCTTAGCCGCAGTGATTACCGTACCTCATTTCTATTCTCAATCGGGTTAGCTTATAATACTAATAATTTGTCGACCTCAACATTCCCCCACGCCATAGCTGACATTTCAGATCAACTGTCTTCTCATTTTCTACCTTTCTTTGTTTCACATAAATAAGGCTTGGCAAAAATCTAGATTGCTCTGGCCATTATAGCCGTCGCAATTCTTTGCTTTGGCTTACATTGCATGCAGCAACAGCATCAGCATCAGCATCAGCATCAGCATCAGCATCAGCATCAGCGGTTTTACTCATACCTATAGTTACATAGGTTTGCATAAGGTAAAAAAAGAAAGGAAAAAAAAAGTTATCGAATAACTAGGTATATATTTGAATTTATTTTTGAGTAAATATTTGAAACTTTACATACGGCGACGAGAAAAAAAAAAATGAAGTTTAAGTACGCATGTATGTATGCATGCATATTATATAATATATTACATACACGAGATCGATAATACGCGTTCGGCCTGTAAATTGAAGAGAAAAAAGTTTGGGAGAAAAAAAAAAAGTACAAGGAAAAAAAATAGAAGGTTTCTCGACTCCGTAATCGCTACTGGCAAATTATATCTACGCCGACACATACAACCTCTGATCTGAGGTCATTCACGCGAGATTCCATTAAACAAAGTATATGAGATCATCGCAAGTACTTTTCGCTATTCAGAATGCGAATATAACAAGGCGTATGTGTACAGCTCGTTCAAAGATTGAAGAGAAAGATTGGAAAAGTATTTTCCCGGATCAAAATAGGCGAAGAACATAAAGAGAGAGAAAAAAAAAAAAAAAAATTGTTCCTTCTCCTTTTCTAAATTCGCACTTTTACACGAAAGTTTGCTTTCTCCGATCCTATCCCACTTCCTATAATCGCGAAATGCCGAATTACGCGCGGTAGCAGAAGGCGAGGATACCGTTGCTGCTGCTGCTGCTACTGCTCTGCGCCAGAGAGACGTGAAGCATCGAGGAAGCAGCAACGGAGGTCGAGTACAAGTCGACGGCGTCGCGTCGTTAGTGTGGCACTGTGTTAGCCGGGCACTCAGGACGACGGCGAACCACCGTCTACCGGTCGCCGGTTTCCTACCACCACGTGGTAACCTGGCTGGCACTTTGCAACGAGAACCTGTCCCCACAAATCTTAAACCCTGTCTCTATATCTTCCAAGAGGCTACAGCAACGGTTAGAGCGTAGGAAACTATATGGCTAGAATTCGATTCAGCTAGGCGACTACAAGCGCAACGCGACTCGGTTTGCGAATACCTACGCGATACGCCGATTAACATTATAACAGCATGCCGCCGATCTGCGGCTTTCTTAAATACTTCAAGTCAATGTAATCAGTGATTACGTAGGTGCGGGCGTAGGTGCAGCCAGTAGCCAATGGCCAGCGGGTCTCTTACTAGCCTCGCGATAAAATAAATTATGAAGCTTATACACGACCATGCATAGAGTCATTCGGTCAAGATATGAAATTCCGCTAGTTTCTTAAACCTTAGCACGAATCTTTTATGATTTATTTTTTTCTCCTTGCGTTTTCAATAATTTGCGATGGATTAAAGACCAGTGACCAATTTTTTATTTTTTTGCATGCGGTATATATTCGCGCGACTTTCGCGGTTACGTAAAATTGATTTTTAGGCTGACTCGGGTCTATAAAAGGTCGCTTTAAATTTATGTGTATGTATGTATGTATGTATGTATTTATTATGTTAGGAGAACGTCTTCGCGAATTTTTTGATACAAGATAAGTATATATTCGCAAATCTATGTATGTTTATCCATTACGCGATTACCTGAGTAATTTCAGCTCGATGAACTTAAACTTTCACCAAAGATAGAACCCCGTGTCAAGAGAAATCGAACTGGGTTATTAATTATACGTCGCTGATCACTCGGCTCCATTTGAAAAAAAAAAAAAAATAAAAGAAAGAAAGAAAGAAAGAAGGAAAAAAAAAACGTTCGGAAATTTGTTCGCGAATCAATTCCGCTAGAGCCAAAGTGATTTTTACTTACGCAAAAGATATTATAGTTATAAACGTTGGTCTAATGACAGTGGTCTGAAATGATACTTAGCAAATGATCGGGTACTTATTCACATCGTATATTTAAAATCGCGAAGTATTAACTTGCCGTGAAATTCAGTTTCACCTATACCTCACCTGCGACAACGATCGATATTTCGCAAATGATTACAATAATTCTTAATTTCTCTCTTGGCTCTAGTTTCGTCAAAGTTCAACGCCACTGTGACACCAAATTTGCGAGGTTCGAACCTCGCGATAATTGCATCCTTGATATTCTACTAATTGACAAACAGAAAAAAAAGATGCACGGAATTTTGCAAAATAATTACCAAAAAAAAATGATAATTATGATTGGATCAACCTTCCAAGTGCACGTTTTTTGCAAGAGAATTGTTTTTTAATTATTTGGAGCCGATTTGGGGGGCGCCTGATAAAAAATTCGTCCGAGCCCTGAATAAGGACCGACCTAGTGTGCATGTATGTATGAGAGCCGAATGCATCGATCTGTGAAATGCAATTGCGAGCTAGACGAAAATGATGATTAATGATACGGATGGTCATGAGTTGCAATAGTCGATTGTATATGGCTGACATCACGTACGTATACCAATGTCACACGTCACGTAATACATACAATTCCATTCTTAAACTCGCGTGCGATTGTGAACTAACCATAAGTTAAAATACAATTAATCTAAATAATTCATTCTATTCGTTCGGGATTTCGCGTCCCAGAAACATAAAATAGTTTGGCCTTTTTAGGTCGAGACTCTTCGCACTATAACTACCAGTAGACGGTAGAAACGTCCTTGGACTGTTCTCAACATAATTACCCGATGACCCATCGTAATCAATTCCTCCCTCATTCGCATTTGCCTTTACGCGTTGACGAAGAAGAAGTATCGCTTGATTCCATTCGATAAATTCTATTCCATATCACACTCGCAATTTCCATCAGGCTGTTTAATGAACCAAATTTATCTACTTATAAATCGGATTAATCCCCGCCATATAAGGAAAAAAGAAATAAAGGATTAGGACATAAGCTATCGATGAATTAATCGGAAAAATAAATTCAATAGATAAATTTCGAACAGCCACAGCAATCGCGCTGCATAATATGCATAAGAGAGAAGAATCAACGCTAGAAAGAGTATCGTGTAATTCCCCCTATGTCCCATGAGGTAAGGCAATGCGCTACCAGGAAGAGGAGACGGGAACGCAAAATATTCCGGAACGCGTTTGAAATTGTTGACATTCGTATGCTGGCGGAATGCCATCATGAACGAGACGCGTGGCTGGTTAAAGTCGGGGTGCGTTCGAGTCGTCCGTATGTATAAACGGCCTGGTTTAACCCCGCGCACTAATTAAGGAGGTAAGACATGTGTCTAAGAGACAATCGAGAAAGTCATTTTATAAAATGATGAAAAATCAATCGATGACATGACCCATAGGTACGAAATAATTAATTGTATGAGTATGTATGAGACTTTTGGTTGAAGCCTTAAGGTGATGCCGTACTCGTGGTTTTCCATCGAATCGTAAGACCGTGTCAGAATTGGGAAGAATATTTTAATCGAAATCTAAAGGATTCCCCGAGGAAAACTTCGTTCTTAAAAATATTCTTAGCATGGGGTGATTTTCCGATTAGATGAAAAAGTGCGAATTACAGCATCACCTTAAAGCCAGTTTTGTTGATGCCGTCGGCCGGCTTTATACAGGTATTATGTAAAAATAATAATATACGATCAGACAGGATCTACGAAATTGCATCGATAAAAACCGGGTTTGACGTACCTACGTCTACGAGTAATCGGTTTTTCCGTATTATTCAATCGGTTAAAACTCGTGAATTAGTAAAGATTGTGTTATTCAATTGAAATTTTTTACACCACTGATATACCCACTTGCCCTTTGTATATTATCCTCTGATTAAGCTAATCGAAGCTTCTGACATCGTCTATCTGTAGGGTCAAGCACTAACGTCATTAAATTTATTTTCAATGAGAATCCGAGATCCTAATGATTAATTAAGAGCTTTGAATCCGATTTGAAACCGTAACGTAACGTCACGTCACGTCGCGTCGGTAGACTCGACATTGGACAAATTTGAAAAGTCATAATACCATATCATATCCCGCTGGGTGAATCATACGCCGTAATTTACTGCTTGCGTGATATTTGGCTATTCCGTAATTTCGCTTCATTTCGCTTCGTTGTATCAATTAAGATCTGCCTCGGAGGAACGTGTACTATAAGACATGGTCGACTATCGATACCAGGGACCGAGTGACCCGAGGTAGTCGTCCCAGACGTTCGCGTTGCAGCAAATCTCAAGGTTTCAAGACAGGATTTAATTAAAGCTAGATATCAATTTCAGGATTAAATAATCTTACCGATTATCCGGTTGTAGGCAGTCTAGCCACGGTTTCATTGCAGCAAATCAAATGAAACGACGTAAATAGATGAAAGTAGCGAAACGTACCTGGAATCAAAAATTATAGAATAAAACACATTTGCTTATGGAAACAAAAAATATATATATACATGAGATTGAGAAAAATTGCAGTGGCTAAGAGTTGGAAGCTTATAAATGACTATAATACTTGTATATTTAAAGTGTCAATTTCCTTTTTCCTAATCGTGGGAAAAACGATGCGACCGCGACGTTGCGTGGGAGCAACAACACGATATTATCACGAAACTTGATTTCGCCTGCACCGCGCGAAGGACAATGGGAATTTCTTTGGCAGACGCATAAAGATTGGCCGTGAACAAAAGTGTCTGATGGAAAGGTAAGCACCGACTTCCCTAGCAACTAGCTTCCAAGTTTGTATATAACAAGCCAATATGTATTCATAGAACGGTGTATATAATATTGACGTCTGATTAGTAGCGTCGGTGGTTTATACCTATAGGTATTATGCACGTCCGCAACATTGTGCGAAATGTCCAGCCGGCAATTGGCTCCAGCAATGAGTGGTCACGCGAATCCAATTTACAATATTTGCGGCAGTAAAAATTAAGACGAGGTGGTCAGAGTGGCTAAATTGCGTTAGGCTATGGCCAAAGGAAATCCCCCAGCTCGTTTTCGACGATTGAAGGTCGTGTGCCGCGGACATATTGCAGAAATTTCGTCTCCTCGGCAGTTATACTGGTCGCAAAAACCCGGTGCGAATAAAAATAAGAAAAAATTATAAAATAAAAAAATACAATCTCCGATGCCATCCGTATTCACACATCTGATCGAAAATCGTTTCTGTATAATAATTTTAGAATTTATAAAACTCGGTCTTTCTTTATCCTAAAGAGAGATAACCAGACTTTCAAACGTCGCACGTCTAGCGTACCTAAATGTATTTGAAGGTATCATCTGTCCGTCAAGGTCAGCTAGTTCGCGACTCCCCGCTCCGTGGTGGGTTATTTGAATTTCGAATTTCTACGGAACATCGTCCGCGACCAAACCGTGTCTGCCGTTCTTATCGAGAATCACACCAAGATACGTTAAACTTGTTTTAATAAAAGTTCCGATCTAGTCTCGTCCGATATTTACATTGGCTCAGAGTCGAACCGGCAAAATGAATTCAAAGGATGCTGTCCAGGATCAGAAGCGTACGATTATGAAAACTCTTCTAATTTCATCAGCGAGGAATAATACCACAAAGAAATAACACGAGGAGAAAAATAATTCCGGGTAATTAGAACGTCGTCTGGTGTTTTTTATTTTATTTTATTTTTTTGTTTTTCTCCATATCCTGGATTAGGAAAGTCGGCGAGCAAAGGCGATGTAAATTTAAAGTGAAAACAGACTAACCGAGAGACATTGACCAGGTAGATTTATATCGTTAAGTATATAAATGCAACCTTCGCACACCTGTGTCCCGAGTAACGATGTAGTGACGCACTGACCGCTGGACAGTTCAGATAAAATAAGTAGTAGTGGTAGGTTGTCAAAGTTGTAGGAAAGCTGATGAGAAAAAACCCAAGGGAAGGAAGAGAGACACGGTGACCAAGACACGAAATGAAATGAAATGAAATGAAATGAAATGAAATAAAACGAAACGAAATGAAACTAAATAATCATCAAGGATGAATTTTTTAATTATTTAAACGATTCTAAGAGCCTCTGGCGTCGGAAATTCACGCTGTAGGTATATACGGTATGAAAAGAACAACTCTCCGAGTCCAGCCACGTTGCTGAGATGGACCCGAGCCAACAATCTTAATGCTGAACACGTGATAAAATACTGTCGTCGTATGAATCCGGCCTTATCCTCGCACGTATACACGGATATACGGATATACCTATATGCTATGTATATATGTATATAAATATATATATGAATCATAAAACGGATTAAATAGTGTATGTAAAAATCTGTATCTAGATGTATAAATGCATTCAAGAGCAAGATTATGTGCTCTGACTTTTAGGTCAAGTCCCCATTCCAAATCCAACCAGGTACCAATGGCGTACCTCTACTTTGCCAGTAAAACCTGCAGCCACCAGCCACTTCATATGTGTGGACATATTTGGTTATAGTTCACGGTCGATTTCTGTCTGGTTATTCGCGTGGGTTTATATACCTGTACCTTCATAATATATATATACACACACAAATATATGTATGTATATATATATATTATTATTCTTAAGGGTATGGCCAGGTTTAGCTTGTACCCTCGTTGAACGTGGCATGAAATAATAACAACGGTGGAGTAGAATTCTAAACAATTTTCTCAATAACCACAGCAGTGGAAGAAACCGGAACAGAAACCAAAAAAAAAACAAAAAAAAAACAAAAGTGAAGAAAAAATTGAAACTTTCTTTCAAATTAAACCCTTCCCTGAACCGCGTAGCACCCAATTCTTTACAATAACCCCGGCAGTCTCGAGTCTGAAGTCTAAAGTCTGAAGCAGCCCGATGAGGCGTTCGCTACTTTGTTCGGACATAATAGACAGTCTGGTTTTTTACTTCTCTGTGGAACTCATGAGCCTGAGGATTTAAGCGGCGGAGGTTTCGTGACGCTTCGAATGCAGGTGTGACGTCATTTTTCGACATATTATAGTCCCGTAATTGCCCACGTGTGGGTATAACTGAAATATACATACATGTGGTCATAGCCGATATGGACTTGGAGTAAATGTTCTTAATTTGTGGAAACGATTGAGTTCTCATTTAAGGGGTAGTAAATCAATCGATATGGATATGGATATAACCAGATCTGAGATAAAAGAAATAAAATTGAAGATAAAGTTGTGGACGGATTGACCCTGAACTTGGCGGATCACCAGCCTCTTAAGAAGGTTAAATTTCAATTATATATGAAAATAAAAAATTCATAATCAAGACGGATTTCTGGGAGTCAGATGATGCTTGAAAAACTTCATTTACAAGCCTCTCAGACTTTGGCTATCTCTCGACAGTGGAAGTGGTAGAAATAGAAGATGAAAAAAAAAAAAACTCTTGATTAAAATTCACCGGCAAGGAGTCGATCTCGCTATACAAGAATCATTAACTTACCTACGTATACGATTTGAAAAAATGTTTACGCTACGACAGGAGTCAGGACTCTGCTCCCGTGGATGGAAAAGAAAACCTAACAGAACCAGGACGAGAAGAAGAAGAAGAAGAAGAAGAAGAAGAAGAAGAAGAAGGAGGAGGAGGAGAAGAAGAATAAGGTGGAGGAAGAAGTCGACGGTGGGAGTTTATGGAGTGGAGCTGAGAGCTAGCGCCTTGGGGCACCAACACAATGGTGTAACGATTTTTTGATTGCAAATGCACCTGCAGCCACTACCTACCAAGGTCAGTGTCGCAGACTAGCAGCCAGAGTGCGACAAAGACAACGAATGTAGCGGGCATGACTGGCCCAAGAAAGGCCAAGAAAGGCCGGGGGCCTTTACGAGTCTGAGGACTGCAGAGGAAAGGTCGTCGTCACTCCAGTACCGTTCCTTCAAGGTACCAAAATTCTCCAAATTCCAATTGCCATTCATTACAATTCAGATAATTCCTACTAAAATGAAGAAAAATAAACTTCTGACTTATAAATCAAGTCCACAGAAAAATCCCTTTAATGTCTAGCGACGCTAATTGCTAATCGAAGCTAATTGAACGCCTTTTTCTATTCGCTCTTTTCACGTGAATAGAAAGTATGGATCCCGTGTTTCTTAAAATTTTCAAAAATCATGCTACTATTACCGATCACAAAAATATTGAAGAATGAATAATTATTATTTGTTTTAAAAGGCGCCCTGGGTTTTAAGCAAAGTTTATGTGGGTTCGGCACTGGCGTTAGGTATATGGAGAAAGAAGTCTCCTCTAGAGAGTACATCGGTGCAAACAAGGCACAGACTCCACGAACTGCAACCCAACGATAAAGGGTGAGAAAGGAGACTTAAAGGGGGAAAAAGAGGGTGAGAAGGGTAGGAGGTAGGTAGACTCCGACGAAGCAGACTCCACAGAGGAGCAAATCGACCGATGAACGGGTGAGAGCGACAGAGTAGGAAATATACTTTTGCCACCTACGTTGAAAGAGAGAAGAAGAAACACCAACGCGAGCAGGTATAAGGTAGAAGCTGCAGCATACACGGTGTAAACTTTACGCACACGGGTTCACGCACTGAAGTAGACACACGACAAACACAGAGAACCGGGGGACGCGTTTCGTATGTGCTTCGTTCCTGGCACCGCCATTTTGTTGCTACCTCATTGTATGTATGTACAATACGTATATATATACATGTATAGATACATGTACGTATGGACAGATTCACACATGTATGTATTTATGTATCAGCCAGCTCCCTCTCGTTCCCTCTCTCACATCTCCCATCTTCCGGCTATGGCTAACGAAGGAAATGAAGAGAGAGATACATCGAGTCATCTCTTCTCGACTTTCACTTTTTGAGACAATATTCAGTGTATCGAGTGAATAATTCGTGGAGGATATATAGAGACGAAACGATAAACTATTCTGACTTGAATATGGAGATGGGGGGTCAATGGCCGACCTTCCAAATGACTGGAATTTTTATATTAATGACTTGCCTGGTCAACGAGACAATGAATAATGACCGTCTTCGAGTTACAAGAGGACATGAACGAGTACCGTCAGTTTTGATCGTAATTTTTGATCATTAACAAACGCGTTCAGCTTCCTCGCGTGCTTGGCTCCAGGACCTCAAACCCCATTTTATAAGGCGAATTTTTCCTGGTATGGTATAATGTACTGGTAGGATATAGACACGGGGTTAAAGAATTCCCGCAATTCCATGCGCTTCGGGACACGACTATTCGATTCGAAGGAAATATCCCCGGTATTCCCACACGTGCTGTTCAGATGAGCTGCTTCATCGTCCACTATGAGTTGTTGGCCCGAATGCAGGGCTGCGCACGTGATTACTTGCTTCTTCACCATTGCCGAGTCAGCAGGTGGTAGGGATGGTAGATACTACGACATACCTATTTAATAAAAATATTAACTCGTCGAAAAATTTGGCGAGAAATAAAACCGAACGTTTAATTCGTTTGCACACCTTAAACAGACGGTATATGTAGTTATATCTAGAGATTATACATATCGCTCTTCCTGTTTCTAATAGAAAAATATTTGTCGAGCAAAGAGCGTTATCTCTCGACCTAAAAATCGATGTATGAATTTTGTAGACGTTGAATCGATTTTTTTTTTTTTCTTTCTTCTTTATTCCACCAGCTGTGGGGCACGTGTTTGCTAGGCGAATATCCACCAGCGAAAATATTTCGGCGACCTTGAAGAGTGCTAAAATTCTCACTTTCACTCGGTACGAGAATCGTGTGTCGGTATTATAGGCGTATGTATACACGCGAGAAAATACCGCGGACTGATTCATAGACCAGGAAGATTGTATCCTCGTCATATTTACCGGGCGAGATCACCCATTCATAAATAAAATAAAGGAAAAAGGATTTAAAAGACTGAAAACATCGTCTTATCCAACGGGTTGATCTTCCGGGTTGAACCGCGACTCCCGCGTCCTTTGAAACGCATCGCTGATCACAGATCGAATTTTACATGCAGCTAATCGGATGTAAAAATCTTGAGGTAATCGATCCGATATTGGCAAAATAAAAAATGAGTAAACGAACCAATATTTATGTTTTATTATATCAAAAAACGGGAATTGTCTCGCCGAGGTAGAATCTGAAAACGATTTACGAAGCTATAGGTTCATCGTTCTGTTTACATGAAATATATTAAAATCGTAATATACTGACCAGGAACCGACCACTTGTCGCGATTTTGTAAAAAAAAAAAGAAGAAAACTAATTGCCATGGGATTTCACACTGCGAAACTATAGGTAATTGCGAAATAAATAGAAATCGCTGTAAAATAGCGATAAGAAAATTTTTTTAGTATTAAAACAACGAAAAGGAATATAAAAGTGTTGTACATGGCAAGTTTATATTCGGCTCGTTGCGCCGTCAGAACCTAATGGATAAATGAACTTGACACACGTGGAGGTTCCATTAAAAAAAAAAAGATCGTTTAACCTTGACACAATCCCTCAACGTTGCCCTACCGCAATACTCGTAGTGCAAAACGGCCTTGAGTCAATCCTACGTGATTTGACAGGGGTCCAAATACACTCGTTAATACTAAACACCTATATATCTGTCATAACAGTTTTACTATTAACCATCAAGTGGATACAAAGGCTTATGAGCGTAGGCACGTACATGGGGATACACGTGGTTTGTAAATTGTATAAAACGATCGGCTGATCCTACCTAATCGCTGTCGACTTTCCGTCAAAACTTGTTTGTCACAAATTTAGTTAAGTTGACCGGGAATTGGAACGCTTCCGTCAATGTAGAATGTGGGAACGAGGAGGAACCATGATCTACGAGGACCCGGAGTCGGGATGTGAAGTTTGATAAAAACAAAATTGTTAACGGGGTCGAATTATCCCGACAATAACTTAAAATCAAGTATAGAGTCATTCCAGCGATGACGTCAAAGCTTCGCTCCCTGTACTACCAGCACGCGGCTTGCATTTAATTAACAATTTCGTGCACATATGCATGCATGCATGCATGCCTATCTACCTACCTATCTACAAGGGCCAATATTTCGTAATTCTGTTTGTGAACTCGATGTGAATTTTTATCGTTATTGTCGTGAGGAAATCTGTTGATTACCAGCCACGCAACGTGAGTTTTTTTTCGGCTTCTAATCGGCCTATGGTCTTGAGAATGCCTCGATACTCGACTCAAGCCCTTCTCTATATCCGCACAGCTTGAACGTCTGCAGAAATTTTATTACTCGTTCGAGAATACCCCACAGGCCATGATGGAAAGCCATTAACACGCTTTGGAACATTGAGCAATACCCCGCCGCTCGCTAACTCAGAAATGCAACGATCACCTAGCTGCTGCACCGGTTTCGGTAATGCGCCTCATTCCCATCTTGGCAGAGTTATAATCAGCTTTTATCCAACTCCGGGGGTGTCAGCTGTCAGTTATTTCGATTTAATCCACTCTAAGCAGTTTGGTACTACATGGATTTGTAGATAAGTTGAACCGCGATCGAAATACGGTTCTGACGATTGTGAGATACATAAATTAGCCAATCCCATCAGTTCGCACAGAGCAAGAAACCGGGACTTAATTACGCGCATGACTTGATATAAATCAGCATTATTTCCAGCTTTTGAGATGAGTGTTAATAAGTTGTCGAGAAAATATCATAAACCAGTGATAACTGGAGATGAACGAGTGTTGAGGTATAGTGCATTCATACACACATACCTACACACTGCATGGAATAACGCAGTGAAAGAGAATTCGAGCCGTTGATAAAGACTTGTCAATATAGATATGGTTATTATTTATCCTCGCAAAGCGTAACGACATGACTTAATTAAGACTGTGACAAAGTGGCTAGTCGTTTGATTAATTAAACTTCTAAAACTATTCTCGCGTTGCGGGTTAAGTTGCCGGGACCGAGTATTAGCTGGCTCAGTTGTCTCCAAGGTACATTAATTTCATTTAGGGTAATTGCAGGGGAGATGCTCATATTTTGTTGAAACTGTGTAGTTGAGAGATTATGATGATTGAAAATACATTTTTGACATTAAGTTAAACCTGAATTTATGTCTCTATCAGAAAACTACCAAATATAGAATTTCCGATTATTATTACATAAAAAAAAAGCGGTTTCAAAAAAACTTACGACTAGCCATCTCTCCCGGTATGTCCGGGCTTTATATATGCTTTGGGGTGATATCACCAGCCCCACTTTTGCCCCTTCCCTTCCCTCTACCTTTCCTCGGGACTTTTTATATATTTTTCTTCTTCTTCTTCTGCCCACAAACTGAGCACAAATCATAAAATTCTGTGCAATTTTCGTGCACACATGATGGGCAAACGTAATTCCTGGTCAAAAACATTTGCAATGCTCTGCAAACTGGAATGCAATCTTGAACTTCTACTTGTTCGTACGCTCGGTACTAAGCGATTTACTGTATAGGCAATGCCATACATCGAGTAACATAAGAAATATCAACGCTGGTCATCCCCCCGTACGGCCATCTCCCCCGAAATTACCCTAAACCGGTTACAAAACGAAGTTTCAAATCGTTCCTGTCCAGGTTCAATATCGTGACACCAATCAAAGTCATTTCACGAGCTGGTCAACGCTGTTGCGTGATGGGAATGAAACAGAGCGAGTAATAAGTTACGCAAAGTATGGGGAGAACAATATCACGATATGTAGATACGTGCACGTGCGTAGGTACACGTACCGCGGTTTGGCCATTTCGTAAATCTAGTCTCCTGAATTTTCCTGCAAAGGTTCAAAAGTCCGGGTCATCAGTGTTACGATCTTCGTATCGTAGCTAAATATTGGAAAATCCACAATAATAAAGAGACCCTGATAACAATAAAACGAAAGGCTGAAAGTGTACGTTGGCAAGCCACGTGTAGAGTATTAGCTACCAAGATCGTAGCCGGTCCCTCTGTTTGGTAAAAATTGGCCCCAGCATGTGTCCTGTATCTCTTGGTTTAGTAGGAAGGATGTGGTGGATCGTAACCTACCTCAACAGTCAACAGCTGTTAAAATAAAGCCTCAGTCGAAAGAAAAACACATAATTCTTCCTGCACACTGCACCGAGGATATTTCCTCGAAGACACCTTTGCAGTTTAAGTAGAAAAAATAAATTTAGACACCATTTCATACGTTATACTTCGCTGAGACCTTTACCCAAGTAACTCTTCTGTATCAGGGATCATCTTTCTCTCGCTGAGCTTCGACTCTTGAATAAATACGTCCGACCCGAAGATCTATACCTCGTAAAACTACCTGGACCAAAATATTCCACATTCCAAAAGTCAAGGACTATTGACGCCCGACTAGTCCAGGTGAAAGATCACGGATCACAGGTGCCTGGAGGCATTTCTGGCCGACCAAGCACCGATCAAAAGTTTGATTGAAGTCCCCGTAATTATGATCAACGTGTTAATGGCAGAACAGCAGTTCGCACAGTCGATCAGGAGAAAGTTATAACAAGGTGTACCTACACGCTATGCGGGTGAAAAAAAAAACACGCTGATCCTATAACAGAACTGGATATATTACATATCGTACGTACACCTCTACTTCCGCACCTTGTGAATTCAGGATAAAGATATAATGTCCAGAAGGTCTTCGACCCCGTTTAACTCGACGGATCATCGCCGCCTACGCAAGAGACGAATCTGTCTTTAGAATTTGAATATAAGAGTAGGAAATGACAAGATCATCTTCCTAGGGCATTAGCAGGAGTCAAGGATCGCTGTCGGTTCTTATACTCGCACTTGACTGGCAACTGCAGCAGCGGCTTGGCTGCCCATGCTGTAGGGAACGGAAGTATGGGGTGAGTGTAGGGGCGCATAGCGCCGGGTACATCGACCCCTTCTTTCTTCCTCTCATCGTAGACGAGCTTCAACAGCCAGCCTATAAAACTCACGTCTCCTTCCCGTCTGACAATGAGATTCAAACGATGCCTTAGCCCACTACTCAGCTGCGCAGCGATGCACAGTCCTCGTTGCTTTTGCTGATGCTCTGTTGCTGCAGGACGCTTTCCCTATGTATATACGAGTCTGCAGGTAGTTTGACCTTATCGTAGAAAGTTTATATACATATATGATATGTATAGATATATGTATATATGAAAGTATGTATATACGTATGGATATATCCAAGGTGCCATTTTCGTCGAATTACCATGACTACGAGAGAATTATCAGATTTCCAACTGCTTCGGTAATATCCTGAAAAACATAGGTATATATTCACCGCGAGCTCGTTTCACGTTTGACCTTATCGTCTACGTATATACCGAGGTACTACCCACAGCAAGTTTTCGCATGCGGTTAGGTGGATGGATATTTCTGTATAAAGTATCCCCGGTCACAAAGGACGGGGTATAACAAACTCTGTACCTTTTCGTATGAAGTTGTATGCCCCAAGGGATACGCAGTTCTCCGAAAATCCTTTTATCCTACTTGATAGACTTCGTCATACGCGAGTCGCCCACTAGATATATATGTCGAGTGAAATGCTATTTTGGATCTGTAATCAGTCCAGGGGGCCAGCACACCCAGGTTTTGCGTGTCGTGTTATAAGATAGACGAACCCACGACCTTGAACAAAGTTTCGAGCTAATTACAGACCTCGAAACTTTGCCTTACGCTCTTTGTTCGTTGATGTTAAATGATTACCTTGTTAGGTGGAGTGGCGGAAATCGATTTCGGTCTAATCGTTCAAGGTAATTATACAAGGTATAATAAATGAGCGAAGTGTAGTTATGCGAAGATCGTTAACCCCGAGCGAAGAAAATAGCTTCAGTGCAGCAGCAGCAGTGGGGGTGGATATTTTTTTAAATATTGAAAAATAGTCTTTACCCGCGCTTATCCAATGTTTGCAGCAGCAGTAAGTATAAGAGACGATACCTTGCTGAGATAAGTGGATTTTTCTTCTTTCGCCCCAAGTATTCGCTTTGTCTTTGTTCGCTTTTGCTTCTCGGTAGATATTGTATATACAGCCGTAGGTATATAAACGAGGCGCGCAGAGAGTTTCCTTGAATTGATGATGAAAAAAATCAGTTTAACCGCGCAATAATTCGCATCCAGCTCGACGTCTTTACACTCTTTGACAGGTTCCTCGCAGCCGCTCAGCAGACGCTTTTACAGGCTCGTTAGTCCGCCCGATCCGTGTACACCGTACCGTCCGAAGTCGTAAACCCGATTTTTCACAATTCTATAGATTTGTGCTTCCTTCGATAACCAGAAATAATTGTTCACCATTCTATTACCATTCGAAGTATGATTCGTCGAGCACTTTCCTCAATGAAATTTAACTTGCTCCGAATAGCTTGAATGATATCTGGCAGAGTCTAATATTGTACAACTCGCCAATCTGGCTAGTAAACTTTTTATATCCAATACCAGGAGTCAAAGTACTCGTTAAAACCCGGACAGCCCAGTGGCCCAGTTCAAGTTTTAGTTAGTTACATTTCCTTCACCGGTTTGCGCGAAATAATCTTTCGATTTGATAAATAAACATGGTAGAAAGCAATGCATCACGGTATCTCGGCTATCGGTTTCCTTATCCATTCGCTGTTTTCTATATTTTCTGACTAATCGGTGTATTGTAACCTGCGCTACGTCAGCGGGACATTAGCTTTAGTAACTCGGTTAAAGCAAGAGCTGGTAATGTTACAAAACGTTTAAATTGGCTACCTGTTTCGTAGGTAGTAAGTAGTCGAATAATAGTTACCGCAAGCCGGGGGTTAGCCCACGACGAAATGAAATTAAGCATAAAATCTAGGTAGGTAAATTACGGAAACACAGCGGTGTTCGTAGTCTAACTGCGCCATAGCAGGACAATTTGGAGTCAAGCACCGTGAAGAAGCCTCTATACGTTTAGCGGCTGTATATCCAACGCCTTCTTCTTAAACAACATCTAAACGTCGAGCCAGAGGCTGTATGTAATCTAAGATGAGCTAGATTTCAGTAAATTACCTTACGCATGCCCTCAAGCGTATAAATTAATACGAGGGCGTATATTAGCTTCTACTTATAGTATATCAGATATGAAAATCTCCGATCCGTTATCCGTTATAGGTCCAACATGATAGAGGAGTGGGCTGATTCCTCGCAAAGAGAATATTCGCTTGTCAAATTTAACCAGTACTACCAAGGTAGGTAGGTAGGTAGGCATATAAAATAAGGATGAAAATATATCGAGCCTAAATCGATGCTAGAATAGAAGAATCGAAGGCCTGACTACACTATTGAGTCACACAACGATCATACATTAACATATTTTATTCCCTGCTCGCACAAGTAGGTACGACGACGAGGAGGCGACGAATCCACACACACCGTGACGAGGCCACCACCGTAAACCCAAGTCGTTGACCCGTGTATAAAACGTTATAAGGCAAGCACACACCTAACTATCTGCACCCATACCTGGTGCTCCCTAACTTGCACGCGCTGCAGAGTTCGTTGCACAACTAGCTAGGGGATCGTGTGTTACCACTAAGGATTGTATTCTCTCGTTCTAGGTAATATATAATTGTTTTAAAGAGAATTGTGCAGCAGTACCCACACAGTCAGAGCCTTGCTACTACACAGCAATGAGTAAACGCGCAACACCTTAAGAAACTCATGACGGGTTAGCCACAGATCTCTCTCTCTTACCTCGCCAGTCTCTTCTTCTCTTTGCAGTCAGTCAGTCAGTCACCCAGTCAGTCAGTCAGTCAGTCAGTCAGTCAGTCAGTCAGTCAGTCACTCAGTGAGTCAGTCAGTCAGTCAGTCACCGAGGTACGGTTAATTAAGGGTTAAAGTAACGGCAGTCTCCGACTAACCTGACCCGACCCAACTTAACCCATTCTATCCTGACCAGAGGACGGGTGGTTGCGTCGATGCAATCCACTCGGATCGCGCGTGCAACCTACTTTTAACGTGTAATGCGTATTTTAACTTATAGGTATAGGTGTAAATTAATAAACAGTATATACAATAGGGTGTTTCAAAAAAACTCGATATTTTTTTTTTCTTGCTCTCCGCCCAAAATATCGTAGAATATGTCCTAACAAATATCCTGTTAAAAGAGGAGCTCATAATTTCAATTTTAAGAGGTCCTTCGTCGAATCTGAAGTTTTGCCGTTTAAATAACACAGAAAAATGACTTTTTTACTTTATTTATTCTTGCAACCTAGGAAGAAATTTTTTTTTCATAAAGTCCATGACTATATCTTACAAAGCATTAAATTTGGACAAAAAAATCTCATTGAGCCGAATTTCAATTTTCATTATTAAAATTTTGAGTTTAAAGCTCTGAAAAAAATCAAATAATGAAAATTGAAATTCGGCTCAATGAGATTTTTTTGTCCAAATTTAATGCTTTGTAAGATATAGTCATGGACTTTATGAAAAAAAAATTTCTTCCTAGGTTGCAAGAATAAATAAAGTAAAAAAGTCATTTTTCTGTGTTATTTAAACGGCAAAACTTCAGATTCGACGAAGGACCTCTTAAAATTGAAATTATGAGCTCCTCTTTTAACAGGATATTTGTTAGGACATATTCTACGATATTTTGGGCGGAGAGCAAGAAAAAAAAAATATCGAGTTTTTTTGAAACACCCTAATATACAAGTAGTTACGTCCTTTCGTTTATCTGTAGGAAATCGCTAGACGATGAAATATAACAGCAATTCTTCCTCGTATCGATGAATAATCGTTCGTACCTCTATATATGTATATCACATATGTACAGTTTTGGTTTTGTTACCGTTAGTTAGAGAGCGGTGCAACGAAGACTGAGAGATCTTTGTCTGGTTGAAATTGGAACCAAAATGTTTTTAGCAGCGGGTTCCAATGTAAGTATATGTATGGTATAGGCGAGCTACGAAGTCTAGTCATGTTTCTTAGGTCGTAGAGTTTTACAGTAGGTATATATAGCTAGAAGTATATGTGTGCAACAGAGCGGTGTCGACGACCGTTTCACGTCCTAAATATCGGGCATTAGTTTCACCAGCGACACTGCAAACGCCCGGTACCCGTGTATAAACGTTAGTTGGCGCAAACAAAATCGTTTGAACTTTAACTCACGTTTATAAGGGAAAGGGCCGTCTCGCATAGTACCTAGGTACCATGGACAAACCATTAATTCTTTGCACGAGTCAACCGACCGCCATATCACCTCTTGGATTTTGTAACATATTTCTCAAACTAGAAACTCGCGAGCTACGCTCATAACTATTTCTAAACTAAACATATAACGCATTGTATAGGGCCTAATTCACTCTACCGTATATAGGTGTATTTAATGTGACAAAATTTTTCACGAATAAAAAATGACAAAAGAATAATATTTCAGAGTTAAATACGAGGCGACGAAACGAAGATACGGTAGCAGCTTCAAGTCAAGTTTTCTCTTAATTAACTTGCAGACTATAACTGCGTATAGCCTCAAGCCCTTCGATAAATATATACCTTGGTATACAGTAGCTGCATCGGTCACCATACGTATAGCTCGCTTGCGATCCCATTTGCATTCGCCACACAGTAGAATGTCACGGAATATTTTTTCTCATTTTCATATACTTAGATAGAATATACGTTACCTGAAACTTTCCTATGGTATATAACACACACATGATATTGAAACGATTTGAAGAAAAATACACTACCGGATGCGTAGAAACGTTTAAATACTTTGAACATTAGCCTGAAACGTTTCGTTTTCACAATCTCGTCGGATTCATTTATGGCCGGATTCTGCTGGGTCAGGGGAAAGGTGGAAAAAAATAAATCACACACATAGATGCAGCATATTTTCATTCCAAATTAGTTATATCTGCATGCCCGTATTCGTATATATATATATACGTAACACATGTATATAAGGATATTAAAGACTTAACGATGCATGAAACGCGGCTACGATAAATTCATTGAGTGGGATTTCGTTGAATTTCTTTAACGCGAGTAGATTAATGGTTCAAAAAAAGAATTTTCTTTTTTTTTTTTTCTTTTTCTTTTTTGTCTTAATGTATTCAAACTACGTCGAGAAAAGAGAAAAGAAAAGAACATTTCTGGCAGTTTCCCGCGCTCTCGTAACCTTATAAGAACTTATTACATATACTCGAGGGCTACGTCGACTTGAGTGAGTCATATAATCGGTGAAGGTTTCCATTCCGAGGTCCTTCTTTATACCTTTTACCAAATGAAAAGAAAAAAATGAGAAATAAAAATGAAGAAATAAAAATAGTAAAAATTGAGCACGAAGATTGATGGTTCAAGTTTATAAGTTTGTTTAATTAGGTCATTTTATATAATGACATAATAATAATTGTGAAGTATATTATAATGCAGTTCCTGATCACCTTGGTCGTGAAATTAGTAAAAAATAAGAAATTGATCAAACACTGCGGTTATAGCCTTAGAAAATATCCGTTTGCGTATAGTTGACGTAGCGGCAGTAATTGCCAATAATTATAACGATTACCATAGCTATAAATAGAGAAAATTGTACGTTTATACCCCAAGGTAGATACGAGTGGAGGGTAGCTTAGTTACGAAGCCGGTGCTCACTACCAACCAAGACATAAACACTCGCCATATAAGAAAGACTTGGACCCGACGGTTAGAGTGCAGTCCAGTGGGGAAAAAAGGAAAGAAAAAACGAAAAAGAAAGAAAGAAGAAGAAGAAGAAGAAGAAGAAGAAGAAGAAGAAATAGGGGCAGAGAAAAAAAATCTAGAAAACACTAATAATTACCAGACTGCACCACTGCATCTCGTTCAACCTATACTTTACGCTATAGCCAAGTCTCAAGAGTCTACACAATGTAACCCCATAAGGATCGTCGTCGCTATCTGGCGACAGTTTAGGGATCGAGGCGCCAACCCGCCAGGAAATGGTAAAAGGAAAAAAAAAAAAGAGAATGTTAGAAAGATAATCTCTCATAGCTAGAGAAGTTCAGAGGTCTGCGATCTGTTATTACCCTCTGTGAGAATAGTGACAACTTGCTTTTACTCGACTGTTTACGTTTATTTAACATTTTATTTTTACTCCGATTTTGACTTATGTATTTATCTTTCACTTTCATTGCGGGAGGTGGAAGACAGCTCGTATTTTTCTCCCTCTCTATCGCCCTATCCCTGTCTCTGTTCTATCCATCTATCTCTTTCCTTTTCTCTCTCTTATCACTTTCACGCGTTGCATGCGTCGGGTCATAAGCCTTATAGTTATACTATAGCCTCAACTTCTCGTACGACTCTTTTGTACTTTGTACAGAGGATTCATTCACTTCTCTCTATCTACCTACATAGAATGACTAGTTAAATTTAATTCACGTACGTTTCGTACAACAGTACGCTACGATAGTAGATAATAAGAGTAAAACGAGCGAAGAACCTGATCGTCGCGTAGTATAGCTGTATCGTATAAAGAGAGTAAATATCTTCGAGGTCGGGATAATATAAATTGAAAATCACTTCCCATGTACGAGGTAATTGACAAATTCTTAGAACAACAGTAGTTTATATAATATGAGAGAAAAAGCAATCTGTTAGTAAAATTGGGAAAGGTTAGTTACACACGTCAACGAGCTATCCGCGGCGTCGAGTAGGTATCCAAAAATATTTCATTCCTATAATACAACACGATCACTCTGTATAGGTGATGCAGGCAGCGTGTAAACGTTACGATTGAACGAAGAAATGAATAAATAAAACATTTCTGCTTTTTTTTTTTTTTCTTTCTTCTCGTCTTATTTATGGGAACGCTTAGCTTTCTAGTCTCGAAATAACGCGGGTGACAATTTCTTTTCTACTTTTAAATTCAAAATTCTTTTATGAAAGTTGAAGATGCAAAAGTGGTATGGAAATACCGTACAATACAACGTATTCATAATTGCCTGTATACATATATATGCATCTATCTTTCATTGAGTGAGAAAATATATCAGAAGACAAATCAGCTTTCCGACTGCTTCGTTCATATTTTCAGTTATTCGTTAATTCAGGCTAGCTGGCGTTAAAATTTCAACGATATTATCACTCGACCCATAAAATCGAAAGTAAAATCAATATCGAAATAGATTTTTTTTTTTTTTCTCGCCTTCGATCACGAAGTACAGCTACGACGAAAAGGAAATAAAAAAAAAAAAAAAAAATTGCACGGCTGGCGTCTACCGAATGAGCAGATGAAAATAAAAATTAAATAAAAAAATTTGCATATTAGATATACGTAACAAAAAAATTTTACGACTGAATAAATCATTCAACATTTTATAGTCACTTTATTCACTTTTTATTTATCTTCTTTTTTTTTTTTTCCTTCCAATATCGCACAGCATCCGGCTCAACCTCGTATTACCATCGAATATTTTGTCGTCAAAAAAGGACCGCTATATCAATATAACATAGATAATAGACAACGCACGGACGTAGTAAAATAAAACACATTAAAGTACCTAGTGTACGTTACGTGCGTAAAATCTACTGCATCGTACGTATAGAACGTAGAGTAGGTGTGAACGTAGGACTAGGCCTATCGACAATCAATGTTGACTGCTAGGCGTAATGAACCAATAGTTCGATTACATTCACAGAATACACATGGCCGAATAATAGCTGTACTAACTGGCCGATAGTTTTGCATACAAATCAGCCTCGCCTAGAAATATTATTGATTGATATTGAGGCTATCTTGTGGAAGAGCGTCCTTATTATTTCATTTAGTCGTAAGTATATATTACGTATAATGTATTTCATTTCGTTTTCTTTACAGTATAAATTTTCATTCATATGCAATACTTTCTCTACTTATCGTATTAAAAATTAGATTTTCATTTTGCTATACCTGCAGCGTGTTTGTTTTTTTTATTTTATTTTATTTTATTTTTTTTTTCATCTTATTTTCGTCTCTCTTCTTTATCCCCGATTATATCAACTAGTCAGAAGCAATTAGTGACGAGTGCGGTTTTATCATATATGATCACAATGGCTAAACTTGATTTCTCATTACTCGCGCATTTCAGCGGCTGGTATATTATTTATACTCGTGACTTGATCAAATCCACACGAATATGTACTTCAATCAAAATTTATGCCTAATTAATGCTTTTCAGACTCGTCGCGGTTGCGGTCGTTCAAACGAGTTCGTGGAATTATTGTTCGATCCGTGTATACCTATACCGTATACCTACTATACTATACCCGCTACGGGCGATCACCTCGATCCACGGGTCGGCGGTTATGAATTCTGTTTACTTCAAAAAATGAAAATTCATTGATCAGAAGAATTTTGAATACGTACATAAATATCTTATATAGGAATATAAACCGAAGCAAGCTTGGCGCACCTGAGGAGAATATTGATAAAATGTATTTTTTTTTTCCTCAAAAACTTAGTTATATTCCAAATTTTTTTGAAAAAATCAATTTTCAGCCGAGGTTCCCACCTTCTTCCGATCTTCCTTATATATATATATATATCTACATGAATACATACGTAGATATAAAGGGAGAAAAAAATTAGAAAAAAAGTTACTCGTTCAGCAAAATTCCATATGTATAGATATCATACCTATGCACCCTGTGCATCGCATCGTACAGCTATAAACCTTTCAGTTTTTCAAATAGTGTATTGCATTCGATGTAATTTTATATTTACCATAAAGTTTGCATATTTTTATAGGCATGTACCGATATAAAGAATAAATAAACATCTCGTTGCAGTAGGTACAGTTGTTCGATTGTATTTTTGATCATATATACATATATACCTATATATACATGGATATTCGCACATATAAATTATACAGACACCTATATATACTATATATAAGTACTATCTCTAAAATAACATATATATTGTATTTTTACGTGTGTATATGTATATTTATGGAGCAGTTCATGCTGCATGGGACAGTGAAATTTTACAATACGTTCGTTTAGCTAACCGGAATATTTCTCCACCGTCTGGCTGGGGCGGACTGTTGCACTGCACTGCACTGCACTGCACTGCTCTGCTCCGCTGCACCGCTGGTGCCGCTGTTGTTGTGCTATTGGTGGTGCCCGTGGGGCAGTCTTACAAATCCTAACTGGTTTTGTTATACGTAGTACCTACGGATAGGAACTTGCGGGCAAAAGCTCACGCTGTAACTGATTTTCAAAGAAAGAAAGAAACAAACAAAAACGGAAACAGCGAAATCAGACGGGATTAATTAAAAAGAAAACCCGAAAATTTCTGGCATTTTACTATTTCTTTTTCAAAATTTGAGCTTATTCAAAGTCAGGATTAATTCTTTAATTAAATCTATCGATGCATATACTATAGTAGCTGCAGTTGCGTGTAAAAGAAGAAGTTTTACACTTTCGTTGTAAAAAAAGTAGAAGAATCATAGATTTTTAATAAATTTATAAGGATTTTGAAGCATAATTTAAAAATGCTTCAGAATCATCAATTAGTTCTGCGATGTTACTAAATCATTCGACAAAATAGAGGCTATCTTTGAATAGCACACATATTCAAAGTTTTTAATCGCTCGTTTGGGAAAAGGTCGGAGAGCCCCGAAGTTTTAATCTCAGGTTTGATAAGAGCGTAAGTGTTACTTATACGCTGTGTGAGCCTGCGATAGATACCGTATAAGTACGAATAAGTTTTGCTTAGGTTTTGTAAAAACGCGACTGGAACCAAAGAGAGCCAGCCGAGCATGGGCGAAACGGTGCAGTTGTTGACTCGTTGACTGACTAAACTAATGGCATCGTTACTGACTGGCCTGGCTTTACTCTCCCTTGCGCGTCCCGGCTTCCCCCGCCCCGCTAAACCCCGCGCTCCGGCGTCGCCGACGACTCGCTCTCCCGGCGTTGGAGTTCAACGCTCTCTTCTCTCTTCTATTCGCTGCTGTTGCCGCTGCCGTTGCCGTTGCCGTTGTCGTTGTCATTGCCATTCCGTTATTGTTACTGTTACTGTTACTGTTGGTGTTGGTGTTGCTGTTGCTGTTGCTGTTGCCTGAGCCGCGGAGCACAGCGCACCAGCGCCATTGCATACAGCTTTAAAACCGCGCTCGCGCACGCATCGCTATTGCCTATAACCCGCGACGAGAGTGAGAGTGAGAGTGTACCTCGGCGCACATCGAGGCAGCAGTTCAGTTCGCGGAGGAAAAAGAAGGGGGAAGGCAGAAGAAGTCCTCGTAAAGTAGTGGCGATTATTTTACCAACGGATCGCACTCTTGGAGGAAAAAATTTGTGGTTTTATTAGGTAGTTAGGCACGTTATCAATGAAATATCGCAGGGTTATTAACTATACCTGAATAATCCCCATTTTTTATGTTTTTCATGTTTTTTTTTTTTTTTTTCTTTTTTTTCGTCACAGAAGAAGATCGCGATTATTGTACCTACAACGTGTTTTAAGAATTGATTTTGTCCCTCGTTGTAATATAATCGACGTAGAAAAATAGTATTGCAAAAGTTTTGTAAGGACGGGTCCTGCGAGATTCTTTTCAGGCCACCGAGGGCGCCGCTTCGAGTCACTACCATAAGCAGCAGTTGTGTGAAGATCCGTTTCGAAGAATTCTAACTTAAAAATATCCTCAGTATATGTATACACTAATCTAAACCTCTCCGTTAAATCTTGACGTACAATTTTTTACTGTTTAAGATATCGGGGTCCTGCAATATCCCGTCCAAAAAACATTTTACACACGATTATTCCTATAATGATACTTCGTTTCTACGGAAGAAATTAGTTGGTCTCAACTTTATAAGAACAAAAAAAGTAAGAAAGTAGGAAGACAACAAAAAGAAATTAGGATTCTAATTATTATTTTCTGAGCAAAAATTTGGTAATATTTTTCAGTACCTGAATATTATAACGATACCGAGGAACGCAGTCGCATTAAGGAGTAAAAAAAATATATATATATTTCAAACAACAAGACAGAAAAAGATTCTGCCAAAAATAGATTTTATCTGCCCCAGAAAATTTTCAGAATTAAATCCCCTCACGTACGTATATGCATATACTAAACATACTAAATATACACACGCAAGCTTCGAATATACATATTGTATAGGTATACATATATACATGTATATATTTTGAACGGAATAAAATAATTGAGTAGGTACCCGCCGCGCCGCGCCGCATTCAACGACACTATACGACCTCGACGTAATTTGACAGAGGCATACTATTAATTTCATTTTTTTTTTTTTGATTGTTCAGAAAAAGGTAAGGATCCCACGCGTATAACTGTATTCTAATACTCGATAGTATTGTTGTAAATTCAATCAATATATGTTATATTTGTGATTAGAAATAGTTATTGAAAAAATTCGTTGTTTTCTTGCGAAATAACAACCCTTGAGAGGAAAAATAAAAAATAACATGAAAAAAGAATCCCCCGAAGTAAAACCTCGACCATATACCTCAGCCTGCAATGAACCAGCGGTTAAACAAGCCTGCGCCCCGCACCGTGACAAGAATAGCATCGTCTTGCGGTCCCTGCGGCGTGACGCGCCACGCTGTTTCATCTCATGATTAGATGAGACTAGAGAATCGTGTGTCTGAGGTTAGAATTTCTCTCCTATGTATACGTAAACTATAGTACCTATACTATATTATAGTAGTAGATATTTATCGCTTAATTAGAAACGTATATATAAGGTAATCTTTGACGAAGTTAATAATATATAAAGGTTGCGGAGAATCGTAATTCAAAAAAAAATTTCCTATGCATACGCATATATGTATAGAACGGTAAAGAAGAATGTGTATCCGACATCAAAAAACGTCTAACGCGCGCAGAGTCGCGCGTGAGTAGTTATATTTTTCTAGACGTGGGAGAGTTTCGGGTTTAGAGGCCCAGAACTGGGAGTCATTGCCTCCAAAGTTTGCCGACGAAATGAAGAGAGAGAGAGAGCAAGGAGGAGAGAGGAGAGTGAAGAGAGGAGAGAGGAGAGAGAGAGAGAGGGGAGAGGGACGGATATACAATATACATACCTACACCTTGGACACGGGCGTTCAGACCTGCGGACGGACGCACGGTCCGACAGACAGGTAGGCGCAGACACACTGACTCATAACCAGCGCGACCTTGGAGGATAAAATCACTTAACCTACCCGACTGCTCGACAACAGACGCGGTGGGGACTAGGTTAAGAAAAATTCCACCATATAGTAAGCCACTCGTTCATTCTGTGGTCTATAGACACCTTACTTATTCTGTATATTGGTGTATATGTAGGTACTATATATAGTTCGTAATCTCTACATCAAAGCCCACGTTAACTCGTCATTATTCGTATATAGTATGGAAGGGAGGCGCTAGGATAACGACATCAATAATGCTGCTGTATTTATGAATTAACGAACAGTGAACGATCAGATCGATCGATATATTACGTTAGAAAAATAAAATAACAAAACAACACCACAATAACAAAAGTTCTTCGATTGTATGAAACACCATTAACAACAGTATATCAGAATCGAATTGAACAAAAAAACAAATGAAATTAAAATGTATTATACATATTTACTCACCGTTTAAACAAATCATAACTACGATGAGTGGACAGGCACGCACGCAAGCCGCGACGATTTAACGCGTGTAAAAGCAGAGAAACTGGGACGACGACAACAGCGATAACAGTGCAGGAACCAACGATCTACGTATATACGCGCATTAGCGTATATGTCTATATCATCATACGTGCAAAGCGTGGTAGGGCTTGCACCATGGCATTGTATCGTATACGTTTTATGCATGTACATGTATAAATTTATTTATGGAGTCATAGAGGTATGTTACATATAATACATACATACATACATACGGGTACGCACGATCGTTCGTTGATCGTTGACTAAAGCGTGCGCGTGCACGGTGCGGTTTGCCGGTTACTTCGTGCTGCACCGCGACCGGGATTCAATTTTTAATTAATAATCACCGTTGATCAATTAACGGCTTCCGAGTCGCGGCAGTGGTGGTAGTAGTGCCGGACCGTGTTCGTACCTTGTTCACTGTAACCGACAGCATCGTCACGTATATCATATCCCGGATGCAAGCCCTCTCCGTTTCACCGTTTCACGAGCGTTTCACTACAGAGAGCGGCGAAGAAGTGCAGCACAAACAAGTCTCTTTACCGAGAGAATTTGCATTTCGTTTATAAGGATAACGGACGATGTCAACTAGTCTTTTATATCCCTGCAGGAGAATACATTCAAACTTCAATCTCTTACACGTAATTCTCATATCTTATATATATATAAATATATATAATGTATAAGCGAAATACTACGTATATATGAATTTCGGAACATCTTGTCAAATACGTGATCGGTAAACAATAAAAGGGTTGGGTTCAAACGATCCTACGAAACTGGCACCGTATGTTTTACCGTTAAATGATCAACCGCTGCATCTTTCCTAATTTTTTTTCTCATTTTTTATTCTCCTACTTCACGTTATTTTCGACGGGTAGGTACGAAAAAAATAAATTAACTTAATAAGATTACAAAGTGCAAACGAATTTTATTTTTAAACTTATAGCTATAAATGATAATTTTTTATTTTTATTTTTTCTAATTTATAGTCAAGTATAGCTTCGTTATCATTTATCCAGACTATAGGTACGTGATATGTTCCAACCATACAACAACATTTTGAGAAAAATTTATGCCGATGTATTCGAGCTATTAACTGACGCTCGTGGATGATCATCATTCAGTCTGGGCTTACTTGCGGCAGTTGTATCGTATCAATCAGGATTCATTTGCCCGACCCTAGCGACCTTCCTGACCCAAAACCTGACACCATGACAAACGTTGCTCGGTTTCTTTGGGTAATAAACCGACGAATGGAGAGACGGACATGCCGCTTTGGATATACAATCATGATAAAGTCTCGACAGTAGGATGTTTGTTATGAAAAATTCATAGAATATATAATTATATTGAAAATAATAAGACATAAAACAGAGAAAATTTATTTTAAAATGTATGAAATATTTTCCGAAAGCGGAAGAGGCAGATGATTAAATAATAAAATAAATGAAAAAATTACAGTATATAGGTATAGGGCAAGAAAATAGGACGTAACAATTACTGAGTATAATTGTGATTAAAAATTGAACGTAATTATAAAAGCTTGCAAATTAATCAATGGGCCCCCTCGTCTATTGCAATTAAAAGCGCGAGGCACCATGTACCTACTGGGCTGTTAACTCTCAACGAGTCTCTTCCGGATTTTTCAATACGTTGAAAACTCTCGGAATATACATATGTTTCGTTGCAAAACGCTTGGTATCATGGGGGTTTCAAATACTCGTCGAACAACTCAACAGTCCTGACTGACTGACGTCTCGAGGTTCGCGCTGAAGCTTATAACACACCTATATATCAACTTCGATATACGCGTATGTATACATATACCTATACCTTATATTATACATATACACAGGCGTTTAACACAGAGAAAAATACTCGCTCTCTGCTCTCTCTTTCTCTCTCTCTCTCTCTCTCTCTCTCCCGGGGATGTGTGTATCCATGTGTGCGTGTGTGTGTGTGTGTGTGTGTGGAAACCAAAGTGCACACATGTGGGGGAACCGGCGAACCATCATCAACCAGGTAAGGCAGGTCAGTGACGTTATTTGCAAGAACCTTATACTACTCAACCTGCACCGCGCCTTGGTTGGACTAGCTCGTTCGTTTCTTAACGAGCGAAGAAGAACGTTCGTTCGTTCGTCCTTCTTCTCTTTGCAGTAGGTATAGTACGCGGAGTCCAAGCCGAGCGAGAAACGCTTTTAAAACATGGACGGGTCTATGCTGGACTCCCTGTCCCGATGGGCAGGAAAAATCCTTGAGAATCTCAGCCATGACATTTCAAAGTGCTTTAGAATTCCGTCGTACTAGTCTCAGGTTCAAATTCTAAAATTAGATAGATATCATAACTCCGGCGGAAGTATCCTTCACGCTTTACGCCGTAGAAGCGAAAAAAAAATTTGTGCAAATATTTTTTTTTCTTCTCGCCATAAAATGAAGAAAAGAAAAAAAAAACAAAAAAAAATGAATATACAATTTGTTGTAACAGAATAGATACTGACGGGAAATACTCGTCGAGCACATTTTCTTGAATTTATTATTACATACATAACTTTCGCTCGGAGACTATGAATCAATCGAGTGATGCAGCTGTCTAGCAAAACGGAATGGGTGGTGAGTTGCAGAAGAGGACCCGCGGTCAGTTATACTCAATGGGAGGTATAACCTTCGGTTTTGACTGACAGCTCGGAAATAGCTGATGGCGAGATGGCGGGACGACGTAGAAACCGACGAGGGAGTATAAGGTAGGTAGGTAGGTAGGTAGGTATAGGACATAGGTACAGACCCGCATTCGCGAATAAAGGCCTATAGCCTCAAAGATAATAAGGGTAGAAAGTACTCGACGTGTTGAAGAGCGATATACATAATTATATCTATATATACTTTAGGAAATGTTCTGTAGGAATATTTTCCAATAGTGTTACCCAGATGTTTAAATAACGTCTATATGACTAACATCTCCGTGTTGATTATAGCTATATACTCCGAAATTTGTTGGATAATGAATATGGTAGAAAAGATACTTTTCATAGCGTATGTATAGTATTTCACAGATATGCAGAGATTCCATCGTAGTATTTGTGACAGGATATATCTGGGCGGGTAGACCTATATATACCTATATATACAGTGCTTTCGAATTTCAATCAGGTTTGACGATTTTTATACCTTCACGCGTGGAGGGAAGTCGTGTTTTATTAGAAATGTTCACGACTGAGAAATGTACGAAGGCGATTTATGGTTCGTATACGTAGGTATGGAGATCAAAAACTTGCTAAAAAAAAGAAATAAAAAAAATCAAAGACTAATTTATAACACAATACGATACGATATAATATAAAAAATTGGAGAGACAGGGGATGAGATAATTTTCGAATAGAAAATGTGGACCGCGTAGGTATCTTACGATAGCAAGTATAAGGACCGAGGTTACTGCATTCGGTGTAGAGATAGATAGTTAGATAGATGTATAGCAGAAGTTATCGAACCTTTAAACCTAAAAATAACGTGAAGTCAAATAATATATGCCTAGCACTTTTTGGCGTTGAACCAATTAGGTACCCGCGGCTCAGTGTTGTTAAAATACTACGTTTCTATTAGCATACTCTCTTATATCTTATCTCGTTCACTGTGCGCGCAGATTTCGTATTTTTCGCTTTGCTAAAACTCACTCGACCAGAGATTCCAGGTCGAGGCCCCTCAGGCACCTGATCGGCCTAGCCCCAAAAAAAAAATACCATTTCAATTGACGATATTACCGAATCGCAATACGGGAAATAAATGGTCCGAATTTGACATCAACATTTATACGTATTTAGCACATTTTTTGCTTTCGTCAAAATTTTACCGTACCAGTATGTTCCATATCTTATCCTAATATCCATATAACTTAAAATCGTAGTCAAAGCTCTAAACCCTTGTGTTTCAAAAGCTGTACTACAATTCATCAAATAATTCGCGAACTGCTAATTTACCCACAAAGCCTAGCCGTATCCACCGCAAAACAGTTTAAAAGTTTAATTTTTGCCAAGTTTGGCAAACCTCGGGAGTAAAAGGCCGGTACATACGCACTCCCCGCGCGAGCTACGCTGCGGTGGACCGGTTCTGTATTTTCGCGAGAGGAGATCCTGCCTTCTCTCTACCTCGCTTGAGGTTCGCGAATAGGTGTGCCCCGCCGTGGCCACACAGCACAGCACAGCACAGCACAGCACAGCAGCGCAGAGCAGAGTACATCGGCGATTGTACCCAGAGTTGTGCTCTCTCCTGGTCGAATCTCCTCGTCCCCCTCTATCTCTCTCTTTAAAGCGACCCTCTCGACGCGAGGTCCGTCGTTGATTGTGAGTGTAGGTAATACATAAGCAAACGTGAGGAACTGGAACTGGTACAATTTCATCTTGGCGAACGGTGAAAAGCGGATCATTTTATTATTTTTATTTCTTTAAATCTTTCCTTTCTTATCACAGTTCGAGAGAAACCAACAATTATTCTATATACACGTTCCAGATTTCTAACTTACTTTATAGTATACAACGAATTCTATTTATCAATTATCAATTAATATATGCGTGATTACTTGATATAATTTCACCAAAGTAATTACGTCTATAGATAAATCTGGACATTTTTTTACGTACAACTATACGTATAGGTACGTTGAAGATCCATAATCTCATCTGAAGTGAGGATGATGACTGTACCCATACTCCATGTATAAAGGAACCGTGCGGCAGTTAGCTAGTAAATAATTACCAAGAACGTTAATTAATCCAGTCTACGTGCACTCTGGATTATTAGGAGACTCCCTCCTTATCGCAAATGAGCGGCGATCTCGTTGGCTCTCGGAAGAACTTTAGCCAAACTTCGTAATCTCGAGACCTTTTGACTTATCAGTTCTTCAACACGCAAATTGTTTAAATGATCCCCTCGTTTAGTTAAATCTTAGAAACATCATATTATAAGGATCTTATTTCTAAACTATACGAACCTAATCCAAAGGAAATAAAGATGCTTAAAGAAATAAGAATTCGACGGATTCTTTTTGGGTTTTTTTTTTTTTCTTTTTTTCAGATGCTTTATGAATAGATTTATTAAATGAATCGCAATATTTAAACAGACTTTAAGCCTCGTCGACAAGCCAATATGGTCGCACCTATATGTATACTGCTCTACTTACTATACTACTGCAGTATAGTAGTCGATCCCAGTGTGGGTGCTCCTTATAATACGTCACGTTAATAAACAACATCATATATGTATACATACCGTGGTATAAATGGGCAGGACCGTAGAAAGAACGGGTCGCCGACCCCTTGAGTGATTTAATGTTTATACTTTCGAACGCGTCTGTCTGCAGTATGGTTATATTAGTATATAACGTGGGTCACGATATAAATAATAATGATAATAATAATAATGATAATAACAATAATAATAATAATAGTAATAATAATAATAATAATAACAATAAGAATAATAATAATAATAATATAACACGTGAATGTTAATTTTTACAGAAATATACGCTGCAGAACTAAAAAAACGGCATTGAACGATAAGAGAGTTATGAAGAAGTGAAAGAAAACTGATATGTACCTAAGTATAGCTACGACTGCGAATGCAGCGAGTAATCAGGAAGTAAACGAGAACAGAATGTGTACAGATATGTGTATGTTTCAATTTTACTAAAGGTCGAAATCCGTCGTGAGACACGGCGCGACGCAACGGAACACGGTGGTGGTGGAGGAATTGAGGAAAGTCGCGCGTCGCCGCCAGTGCAGCAGCAGGGTATGTATATACACAACAGATAGGAAGACACCGAGTGTCGGTGTCAATTCCCATTTGGCACGCATTCCTTAATCGAGTCGAGCCACTTTGCACTTGCGCGATACGAACGTAGTAAGTAGGTATGCATTAAGCTCGCGTCGTACCCAGCCGCCAACCATCGTTTGTTTTGATGACGCAATATAAAGACTGACCAGTAGTTTCCTTGAGATTTCATTAATCGGTTAACGAACGTACCACGTAGTGTAGGTACATATACATATACCTATACCTATACGTATGTATACACAAACCATATATCAAATATGGCTGCTGTATTTGTGTTACAATCTTTAAATACACAATACATACCTAACATACACAGATATACCTTCTATATTATACTTTACGGACGAAAAGAACTAAATGACAAATTCAATGCGGGTGCAAGGGGTGTTACGTGATATTATGTTATGTATCCTCGTAGTAATGAGATAAAAGTAATATAATTTCATTGTCGATATATAAATAAATCTGAAAAACTTACCTGGGTGTGTTCACGACTGGCCTGCCCATCGCCCGCTGCTGGCGTTTCTCGTTGCTGGGAAGCCGCAGGTAATCTTGATCGCCAAGGAGGAACAGATCCTTTGATATAATCATGTCCACTGTCTAGTTGCCGCCACACCGCGCTGCTTCTTTCAGATCCTTGATTCCTCTCTTCCTACCACTTCCTTCTTCTCCACGATCACTTCCTCGCTATCTTACTACTTACGACCTTCTCTACCCACTCCGTCCTGCCGTCCTGGACGCCTGCCTGCTTGCTTGCCTGACTGACTGACTGACTGAAGTCTGCACCCTCTAGCAACCACTCCGATATAATCGGTCTGGCGCCGGTACAGATACCGGAACTTTCTTTGCTAGTGATCCACCCGGAGACTACGCTGAGCCAGACAAGGTCTGTGGGTCGTCAAAATCAACGCGGCAGTAGCATAGTGTAGGGTCACAGAGTTTATACGGATGAAAATGTACCGAGCGAGAGAGAAGATGGGACCCTCGTTTGGAAATATCTCGGAGTTATTTTACGTTTTTCAACTTTTTTTTATGTTCATTTATACACTTTAATAGCGGGATTATTACAGTCTCATTTCACCCATAACTGCAGCGAAGTTTCGGGTGAAAGATTGCGTATAAGATATTAAATTTGTCGTAAAAATTGGTATTTTATATTTTTATAAATAGTTAGCACCAAGTTATTTATAGAAAATCAGTGTGCGTTGTTAATTGTTACTCTTTTTATTATGTTCAACTTCGTTTAACAGAATTATGATAAATCCGAAGAATTTTGTTATATTTTTTTTTTATCAAATTTTGAGGGAACTCAATAATCGAATGAAGAGATAAATAGAATGTTTACTCACGCGCCCCGGACAAAACACTGGTATTATAACTACAAGCCGCGTAATTTCGACTCACGGGTTCAACAATCTGTGTCAAACAGCGAAGAACGGCGGGCGAGTACGAAATAAAAATACACACGGGGCCGGTCGTCGGCGTTGTTTAGGTTACGAATTTATTTAACACGGGAACTCGAAGCCGCGTGCAATATGTTCACGCATGTAAACTAGTGCGGGAGTAACGTAAGTTAACTGAGTTATAAACTCGTTGCTATAGATGCGGATGGTATATGTGGTACGGTATCCCCCTGATGCAGCTGATGTGAGCCTAGAGGCAATACGTTACGCGACCGATGCACAACGATATTCACTCGAGCGCGGCACTGTATAAGCTGCTGCTACTGTTGGCAGTGTGCTAAGGCGCGAAGAAACACGCTCATTAAACGATGATAACAGTGTAACCCTAGCAGAGGGTCGCCTGTCACAGAGAAGAGACATCATCTCAGTGCATTACTGCATGGTGTCTTGTTAATCTTGTTTATCGAAATAAAAATCAATCAGTTTGGTCAGTCTGAACGCTTCTGATGACCTGCACTTTCTCCAATGTTTTTTTTTTTTTTTTTTTTTATTCGTTAGACACTCTTCATTCCCTGCCCTAATCAGATAATAAATCTTCTTATCCTTATCCTTATTCGTATTCGTATTGTTCGTATACAAGATTTGAATTTTATTCTTTGAACGAATTCATCCTTACGACAGATATTTATTTACTTAGATAATATTTGTTCTTTCTCTAAGGTGCATAAAATAACAAGGGATCGTTTAATGCACGACACAAACGCGAGGTACGAGATCTTTGGTCTCGTCTCGTCTCGTCTCGTCTCGTTTCAGCTCGGCTCGTATTGCAGGAACGCGCTCGGTCTTCGAGACAGAAGCGCACGCGACGCACGACTAGTGCGAACTGAGCGGCGCCGCGAGCTCGCGCCGCGGTGCGTCTCCGGTCCGAACCACCCGAAGTACAACCGAACCGAACCAACTCGCCCTTCCTCTCAAACTCCGGGAGCCAGCCTATCGGCTATCATTTGACCGCGGATACCGCGCGCGCGCCAGCATTTGTCCCTGTAACGAGGACCCCCGAATCAGAATCCTAATCCCGTGGTATCGGGTGGGATATTTTTCATGTTGAAATTTGTCTCACTTTGCAGGTCGATGGTCATTATTTAGAAACAAATTAACAGCTTACAGTCATTTAGAACCGATATAAGGACGAGCTACGTTTACACGTTGCATGCATAGTCCGAATAGTTTAGAGTCTCGATGATGGGTTAGACTGCGACGCGCCGTTAGCCAAAGTTTAAACAATGCTAGTAGGGGGCCGCGCGGTCTGTCATGCCAAATAACAAACACTAGCGTTGTGATGGAGTTTGGGGATCGAGGAAACCCGCCAAGTCCTCTATATTCGTGCCACGACGTTTAATGCGTATGTAGGTATGTTTGTCCGTACCTACATACGTCCGAGGCCTACCTCGGGAGACGTCAATCTTGTTTTTTGATTGTATGTAGCCGTTGCGTCGAGGGTCCAAACCGCTCAGTCGAACCGCATAGGCGTCTGGCACCACAGAATCGCCCCGAATTGCACCGAATAACCGGTACGGTACGTGACTCGGCCGAATGCTAACTCAAAGCATGAAACGTACTTATCGCTCTGTGCTACGCCCGGCCCGCTCCCCTCTCGAACTTCAACTGTAGCCACTAAAAGCGAACCATATCGCGGGACAATTATTTAACTTGAAATTTAATTTAGAAAAATATGATTCATATATGCGGACAGAAATCTGTAGCAAACAATTTATAGACGTACAATGGTGGATGAATACTTAGTTAATGAAAATTTACTCCATTCTAAGTAATCCTAGTTTTTTGTAAAAAAATCAACTAGGAAACGTACAAATGTTCATTATTGTATTCTCTATCATTATCGTAATGAAAAACCCACGATAATCCGGTATACGAGGTTATACCCTCGAAGGATGCGTCTGAACCATTATGTTCAAAAAATAAAACATATTATTATGTTCGCTCGTATCGAACCAATGATACGATATATGGTACGTCGACATACGCCTCCGTTAGAGAGACTTATATTATACGTATAATTGTGAAAACAGCTGGCAATGGGGTAAAAGACCGCGAGAAATACTCGATAATTGATATCATCTGTGTACAATGTATTTCTTATTATTTTACCATGATTGTAAAACTCGCGTATGATAATTATCATCGATGAGGCGAAAGCGTGCATTTGGTAAAAATTCATCGATCCAACGATCTCGCGTTGTTGATTTGAACTTTTGTAATACCATAACCATATGAATATATCACTTGTGTTCGATAGAGTGACAAAGTCGACGAACTCGCTGACTAGCTCGCCCGCGATATCTCGCAATTTATTTAGCAGTCGCATTTCGTGAGCAATTACAAAACGAGATTGCTAGAGACTCTACAGCGCGAGATACTGGGTTATGTATGTGCGAGATAGACGATAAACACTGCTAATTAGAGAGCCTTTTAAATGAAAAGTAATTTCGCAATGAAGCGGACATGAAAGCCTCCGCGTCTACGTACAAACAGCGTGTACTCTTCGTTATACATAGGTTTATATGTGTATATCTCGCCAGTTGCCCGGTGCAATTCCGAAGGTGTATAACGACACACACGCATATACATATTACCATCGTTCTGCAGAAACGCTCATTTGTATATAATGACTAATGAGTGTGTAAATTTGTGTATAGTACACATTTATACATATATAATGTGTCTACCTATAGATTCTTAAGAAACGCACATAATACGGTGCTGCTGCTGCTGCTGCTGTTACTGCACTGCACGCACGTATATTTACATACCTACATATCTAAGAACAGATAGATTATGTACCTACCAGTACCTATACATAAATATACAAACTTATACATTAAAGGAGGTATTGGCATCATGTTTTCTTTCCCGTAAGCTTTCTCGCGGTGCATCTTGATTCTTGGATCAGCCAACCCTGCGTGTCCTACATCGAGCTATCTCGTCCTCGAATATGCAATGTTTAACTGCATCAATATCCATAGACGATATTATATGTTTGTAGAGAAACTACGTAATCACGGTTCACATGCCAGTGAATAAATAAACAAAGCATAGGTATTAAAAAAGAAAAGAAAAAAAAAAAAACGGGTTCGGAACTGGTGCGTGTAATTGAAAAATGGCCGCTCGCATTATAGTTAGTTAAGGAATAAAAATCATTGAAACGAACGATGTAAACTACGTGCGATTAATCCTTCCGTTGTAATATCTAGGTATTATGTTTTAAATCAGTGTTGTATAGTAGGAGAAAATAATCAACGTCGAATACAGATAACGCACAACAGAACTATATCGATAAATAAGTCCGTCGATGTCTTATTCGGCCTCTGTAAAGATCAAGGTTCATTTAATGCCGGTTATATATACTCATATCCTCCCTGTGCAAATCCTGTAGAAGAAAAGTTCTTACATACCGCGGTACTATAACAGAACGGAGAAGACCTCCTTGGATAAAATAGCAGTACCATAATTATTGTTCGACAACTTCTTTCCTGCAACCAGCAGTCGCGCGGTATAATGTGCAACTATAAGCGATCGTATAGTTGGTAATGATACATGTGTACATACATACCTTGCACACATCCGCCTATCTATCGATACGTACGTACTTACTTACTTACTTACTTACTTACTTACTTACTTACTTACTCATATCACATATAGTTATACGTTACTTGATCGGAAAGAAAAAGTATATCACGTTCGGCAGAATGTAGAAGGTACTTACCTAGGCAGGTACGCGCAAAGAATCACGTCCCTAAAAATAGACGTGACAGTAGCCGCGGCAACAAAGGGCTTGCATTGCCTCGTTTGACCCACAAATCAGAAACTAGCTCCTTTCGATATACTTAGTTTGGAATTAGAGTTAAGCTTACTGTATAGACGATATGCATGACTATGTGTTTGTACTTGTGCATGTAAGTAGGTAGATGAATGTGTTTGTTGCGCCGTTTCGTTCTACGTTTATATACCTACCTGAAGCCTACTCCCTAGACGGAGTAGACTGTCGAGATCTCTTGTTGGTCGGTTTTCATCCTTATAACAATGCTAATTAGCGTTGGCCTCGCAAACACAGCGACGTTGTCTGTATATCTCAAGAGTACGAGTGTCCGTTGTAAGGATTAATGGGAGAATATCAACGGCGACATCTTCTATGGTGATGTCGCGATTCGTTTTAACACGCTAGGGAATTCAGGAAAGATTTTTTCTCCTTCTTCTTCTTCTTCTTCTCGTGAGATAATAAACACGGGATCCCGTGCGTGCAGTATATACAATACGCGGGCTGAGAGTATATTTTTACATATGCCTGATCAAAACGAACTGTTCAGTACAGCTCCGAAACTGGAGAGCGTTAAAAGCCTCAGAAGTTGACAAAGTCGGCAAAAGGCATTTGCCTATAGATGATTCTTACCCTGATTCTGCCTTACTTTGGATTTGATATATTTTGCATATCGCTCCATTGCACTCTCGCGGGTCTTTGAACCGCGAGTGAAAATGAGCGCATCTTTGAACCACCGTCGCTATTTAAATGAATGACTCCTACTCTTACTCCTACTCGGTACTCCCATACTCCTACTCCTACTTTCGAACACTGGTGCACTTATCGTTAGTGCTGGTGCTAGTGCTAGGCTTCACCGCGGTCAACTCTCGGACCAACGACCAACGGACGGACAACTCGTTCATTTCCAATGCACTCCACGACCACGATGTTGCGGGTTTCTCCGACAAACACAGTTCACAATGGACAATAATCCAATCATCCGAAGAGTTTCATTCCCCCTTTCTTCCCCTCCATGGGAGGGGAAACTCCTCAAATTTCTCATTTGTATAATATCTGAGCATGTATAACTATATAGGTACACAAAGTCGGAGGACAATGACTCCACATGATTTTTGTATATTGATTATTTTACTTGGTATAATATTTATAGTTAACTTATTGACTAAGACGAGGTATTAGCGATCTCTGATTAAGATCGATGCAGATATTTACTGCTTTTTAATTAGCAACAGAAAAAATTATAATTCGGTTTTTACCTTCGCGAAGAGTTAAGCTGTTCGATTAATGAATCGAGAACAGTTTTGATGTTTCGGTATTTCGTAGTATAATATTGAACATACACGTGACAAACGGGAACACGGCCCCGAGCTCTCGGTATAGTTCTCTTCGTTACTAGGTGTTGTTACTGTGGTATTAACGTGTATATACGTATACATAAGATCGCTAGATTTGTAGCGGATGTAAATTGCTCTTAATTATGCTAAGTCTCTAATCCCAGTCTAACACTGCTCGCCTTTCTGTGTCTTCTAGTACCTCGAGGGGGCATGGATCAGAAAAATGAAAGAAAAGGAAGAGAAAAAAAAAAGCAAAGAAAAATTATAAAAATTACCTGAACAATCATCTAGTTATTTATCAGAGCGTGCAAATGTGCGTGCCAATTCCAGGCTGAGACGTCTAAACAAACTTCTCTGTTTAACGGTTACATAAGTTAATATAATACATATAATATGTCTTAGTCATTAATTGTCGTCTCAGTAATTCGACCAAATAACTTCTTTTTTTTTTCTTCCGTCATTCAATATTCCGTTCACAAAAAGGAACTCAAACACGCGACAATTATTTTGCGTGGGTGTATGTACACACGATGTGAAATTACGCAATATTCATAGTATTAGTGCGAGTCACGTATGTCTGCAGTACTTATATGTTGGTGTAATAACGCGATAGGCACGCGTTGACCAGTGAATTGTAGTGAAATTGATTAATAATGCGTTCTTGGTTACAAACTTCTCATACCGTTGTGTGGCCATCACGTGGGTGTAACACTGTAGAGAGTGAGTTACACGCTTCGGATAGTCCTGGTAACCCAGTAACCGATAAGAACCTCGTGTCGTATAGGCACCTTATACCTATACACTGCACTATCGCTGTACCACGATGTTATATGTGTAGAGCATCTAGTGGAGGATACGAACGAACGATATTACGAACTATAAATCATTAACAAATATTGAGAATATTTTTGGACAAAATTATTGTATTTTGCGTTAATCCTAATTGAAATTTTCACCAAAAATCGCATGATGACGAACTATAATACGAAGATTGACTAAATAGATGTAAAATAAAATCGAATCTAAATTGAAAAGTAACTAAGACATAAGAATGTAAACGTTTTGCGAACGACAAGCGTATAGCCAGCAAATACAAGCGTATTTATACGCTTTTATATGTGGATATTTTTTGTGCATTAACGTGTAGCTAATACTGACAAAGGTCCGGGTACGTACATACACGAACGGGTTATTGGCGGTTAGATCGACTCGACGCATCGGCGTCGGGTCTCGGTTTATCCGCACTGCAGAAGCCACTCAGGATGCACGACGCTACGCAGGAAATGCAATTATCGTACCTCCCTTCCCCATCAGCCTGTGTGCTTCGTCCCCGCAGGGTTCGCAGGTCTCGCGATACCCCCCGGCCCTCTTCTTCGCGCGTTTGTCCCGTGAGGAGTTTTTATCCCAACTATAGGTATACTTCTTTCTCTTTCTCTTTCTCGCCTTGCATTGCATTGGATTGCAGAAGTTTGGTCCTCGCCCCCGGGGGCAAGGATATAGATACCTACTCACGCGTCGTTATGTATTTCCTCACTTGTTCACACACAGGAAACATTATCCACAAAGGTCTAACAATAATGATCATTGCTATATATATACTATATATAATTCCTATACGTATATGTATACGTACGTAACTCACGCGAGAGTTGTTGTTTGTCTCACGCACCGCTCCCGCTCCTTAGTCAAAAGAGCCAGAGCTGAAACATGTATATGTCTATATTGTATATCAACGCGTACGTAATGTAGCTGGTTCAACGCTCTCTAGAACCTTGTTGTCCTTTCGCAACTTTACTGCTGCAGGATGGTATATGGTACGCAAGGAACCGTCGAGGTCGTGGCTTATCGACGACAGGAAGTATTGTGTATATATATATATATAAATACACGTATGTATATTTTATATATGAATATACGTGTGTGTATATATATACCTATATCGTTCGGTCTCATGAGGACTGGTATAACTTAATACGTTCGGCGTATGATCGAAGTCACGATAGTACGATACTATAATATGTATACGTAAGAAATACGAGTTGACGTATGATAGAGTATGGAGTATAACGATTGTGGCTAATAAACTGCTCAAGTATACTATATACCACACTGTATCTGTTGGAAAAAAGGTTAACGACCTTTTTATCAATGGATGTCATCCGCAGTCAATCAAACATATAAGTCTGCTAACAAATATGGCCATCGGCAGATGGCTTGTGCCATACTGTAATCTATATTTGGATTAAAGATGATCTTTCTCCGCTATAATATCTATAACGTTCAGAAGTCACTTTAATTTATGCATAATATAAACATACCTGTGATCGGCTTCGTGCAGGAGAATAAGTTTTCTTTATATTCATAAACAGTTTTGGTCAAGTTATATCAGAAAGATCAGAAATAGTTTCACTATCACAGAGTATAAACTCAATTTTCTAATCACGAAATTACATAGCTGTAAATAACGTCGTATAATGTATTCCTAAAAATTCGTACACACAGAATGAACAAGTCTCTTCTATGATTTCAATGAATATAAATAGAATTTTTTTTATTCCGTCATAGAAAATGTAGATATGTACATATATTTTTGATATCAGTTCGTTCTACGCTTCGGATACATCGGAATTCTTTTTTTTTTTCTCCTCAAGTACTAATAATGATGATGATCGAATATTATTCTGCAATTTATATTTCGTTTTGGCATTGGTCGAAGGGGAAGAGAAATTTATTCATAATTCTTATTAGTCATACGAGTTAGTCATAGCTCGTTGTAATAAAGTCATTTAGAAAGGGTGGAGTTTCAGGCTGAATTGTAGGTAAGGAGTCACTGCGACTTACTCGCAGTCGCAGTGAACTCGCCGGTAAACGAAAAGAAAAAGGATCAATAGAAAAAAAAAAACAAACAAAAAAAAATACAAAATAAAAAATCAGACGCGATCGGGAATACAATTGCAAATCAGCTAGTCGGATCAGGTAGCAAGTCCATGTTTGAGCCTTGGATTGCATTAATTAAATATGCCCTCTGAACATAAATTCTACCATGTCTTTAAACTGCAATGAATGTTATCGGCATATTGTTATCGTCGAATTGTCACATTTTATTTTCATCGACACGAATATATTGAGTCGAAATTACATTAAATATAAATCGGGATTATGTTCAGGCATAGGTTTCAAGTAAGAACTCAAATTCAGTTTTGATTCGAGACCAAACTATCTCACGTTTATGTCAATGCTGTATTTCAAACATGAAGAAAATTTTTCTTTACAGATTGTCGAATTATACTTAAGAGTTAGGTAACGTCAGATTAATTGTTACCAAAATGATACAGATAGATAAAAGTTTTGAGTTCGTATACTCAAATCTGTTTGAACTTTATTAAAAAAAAAATTTTATCGGATATTGAAATCATTTTATCGAAGAATTGAAGTAAACCACTTACTTCAGTCAAAAAGTTAAAAAAAAAAACACAGAACAACGAAATTTTCTAGAGAATAATTTTCTAAAAAAAATTCAATCGCTATTGCGATACGCGATTGATAATTAACGTAAATCTCTCTATCACTGATTATTTCCAAGATAGAATCATCAGGTGTGAATAAAAAACCGATATAGTATGTAACTATAATAAAATAATATCCACAAAAACGAATTAAAACGATTATTTGTACTCGTTTTAAAATCAATCAGAATCTAAGTACGTGTCGTTAGGGAATCCCATATGGTACACCTGAGATTCTAGTCCCATTTCCTCATCGCCTTGAGAGACAAGTTCGATCATACCTCTGAAATAAAATTGTGGTAATGGAAAATCTGCTTCGATTTACGACAGTCGAGTTATTGTTTTATTATTAGAGGGAGTTCATTTCTAAACCCACATTGGAAAGAGTTATATATATTAGGATGGATGAACTTTGAAGATTGAAAATGTATAGAATAGAAATACCCGGAAGTTAAGGAAGCTAATGAATTATTTAACTAGTTTTAAACTCACTTTAACACTGCTCCTTCGTCCCCACTCCAATTTATTGTACCTGGATGCGTGATTTTATATCCTAGCAGCCATTCCAGCTTAGCACGTAATTTCTACACAAAATGAAAAACGATTATCAAACGATTATCTCCGGTTCATATTATAGAGTAAATAAGATAACAAGGATTGATATCATTCAACCTAGACCCTGTCTTTTTATTAATTTAGAAAAAGAAAACGTAATTTGAATCATTGCACAGCTGAACTAGAAACAATATAAATTCATGGTTTTGAATTGAATTTACAAATTCGAAAAGATTTCAAGAATTTCAAAATTTTTTGAAATTTACTCAATTTGCCACCAAAAATTTGTACGAATTGATTCAATATCCAATTTTTTATTCTTCTTCAAATGTTGTTCTTCTTAAATAGATGAATAGGTCCATATGTACGCTCTTTTGCTTCAATAAATGTAATCGATAAAAATAGATATTCGAAAACGTCTCACCCGAATAATGTAAGCTGTTTCTGGTTCGCATAGAAAGCTAAGAGTACCGGGTAGCGTTATGACACATTTCCCATTCTGTTCACCTATGAGAAACGAAAAATGAATAAAACAGACCGAATTTCAACTGTGATTTGTTTGTTATTACCTATTTTGCTATTTGGACCAGCGAATATCAATCCCATTGGACTAATGCTTGTGGTATCATGTAGATAAATAGCAGAGGACAATTGTTTAGTATAGTAAACCAAGTAGGGACTTGGAAACGATGGACATTTCTCGTTTATACTCGATGGATGTAACTTTACTTTACCATCTTGCGGAGTTATTGCCTTTACACCGTATTTATGACCAGATCTGTAAAAAAGAAGGGCGAATAAACTTCAGATTGTAAAATTCTTGTCATTACTCAGAGATCAATATTCAATTATAACGACAATAGATCTTCGTTCGGGGTCACTGACCTCGGGAACAAGAAAAAACGTATTCTAGTACTTTAATTTTAGCTATTTTTTCGTCCTTGTCATCCAGGAATGTGAAAGCCTTGCCAAAAGTACAGAATTTATACGTCACTACATACATTTCTAGAGGACAATGACTTACTTGACTATAGCAACATTGGGATAAAGCCCAGCAGAAACAACAGCTTTGACAAGTGCCAGATTGTTTGAATTTCTGTTCGCACGTTCATCGCTAGGATTAGTACTGTGGAGGAAGTTCATTTCGCATAGATACTTCGCAAATTGACTCTTCATGTCTGTCAAAAGCTTGAGCGTGTTCCAAGATAGAAAATATTGTCTACAAAAATATCCAGGAGATCCTCTGCTCTTAGCTTCTTCAAACCGTCTAAGAGCCTCTGCTAATGCTATGTGATCGCTGTACTGTCCCAAACCCAACTCTAATTTCCGCTTATTAGCTTCTGCCTCTTTGCCCAAAGGGCAATAAAACGCGTCTTTGTAGGTCAGACTAGCAGCTATGGAGAACACAGGCTCAACGCAAGAAAAAATCGCTCCCAGTATTATCATTTTACCTAAAAAAAAACATCTTCTGTGATTCAAATTTTGGATGAAGATCAGTTTAAGGCTTATTCAAATCACCTGTTCTAGGATCGAGCGGTAATTTAGCTAAATGGTAGCCTAGAGGCGTTAGTTGTTCATCTTCGTCAATAGCATTCAACGTCGTAAGCAGCTGGAGAGATAATTCAACAGCTTTTGCATTTGGTGGATCGATAACACTGGCTAAAAACGGTCTTATTTTACCAAGTTGTAAAATTTTAGCTTGTAGTATCACTTCCTCTAATCTTGTTCTCAACATTTCTGGCAAAGGGTATTCGTCCAGTATCATTTCTCTCGCTTTTGTGTATAAATGATAGCATTTTCCAGGCTGAACCCTGTTGTAAAAAGGGTGATAATTTTCAGTTTAATTTCGAAGGTAGTTCAAGTCTGTTATTTTATCTTAAGTGGAGTTTAACTTGCCTTCCAGCTCTCCCACGTCTTTGTTTAGAATTAGCCAGAGAAACTGGTTCTGCTAATAAGGTTTCTATATTATTCTCAGTGTCGAAGTTCTTCAGTTTCATTTTTCCTGAATCTATAACGAACACGACGTCGTCTATTGTTATAGACGTTTCAGCTATCGAGGTTGCGATTATTATCTTTCTTACTCCATCCGGTGGTCTTTCAAATACAAGTTTTTGATCCACAGTGGGCAGACGTGAATGCAAAGGGTAAACTATGTACCTATCTGTAATGGGAATTGATGTTTATTAAAGGCAAATTTATAAATGAAGATGTTCTTATTTCTTGTTATAATATACTGTTCTCATTACTTTGCGGATAATCTCCTGATTCGAGAAACATTTTCGTTAACTTTGTGATATCAGTCATTCCTGGTAGAAATATAAGAATGGCACCAGGCCCTTCATTTCTACATATAAACTGCACTAGTTCTGCGATAAGTTCAATTGACAAATCTTCGCTGTTTGGATTCCTAAGCTGGTCGATAACGAATTGTGGATATTTTCTCTGCGTTGAAAAAATATATTCTTGTTAATACTGATTAGATAGGTAATTAATAAAGTTCGAGCTATTTAAACTGTTTTTAAGGTACCTGCCTCAGACTCTATATGCCGTAAATACGGTTGAATAAAATCTGCGAAATCGTCGGTCTTCTTTTGCTGATTTTTGTATCTTTTCAAATGCTTCCTATAGTTATTCGGCATCTCAGGAGCAGGAGGAAATCGAAATCTGAAATGAATTTACTAAATTATTATCAAATGTTTTACTGTTATTGTTATTATTTTGTATCCAAGTAGAAGTTGGTTTGATTCCTCATACCTAGTAAACTGTAGTACATCTTCCAAATAATAATCCTGTACAGGATATGTGAAGCCTGGTATATGAATGTTTGGACAATTGTTGTAATATTTGGAAAATTGCTCTGAATTTAGCGTAGCACTCATCAGAATAACTTTGATATCAGGTCTCTGCAATAATCAGCAATTGAAGAACATTGCAAAATCTATTTCCCCAGTTTTAACTCGATATTTATAGTTTAACTCATCAATCTTACTCTTGGAATGATCTGCTTCAACAAAGTGATAATAAAATCACTCTCTGTGCTTCGTTCGTGAATTTCGTCGAGAATTAAATGCGACCAATCTGTTAAAGCAGGATTACTGTGAAGAAACTGCAACAACATTCCCGTAGTGCAGAATAATATGCTCCCATTATCTCGGCACAATTCTCTAATTGAAAAAAGAACAAATTTTGTTTATAATGAGCTGCAAAATGAATCCGCAAATATTATATCGAGGTATAATTACTTCTCAAGTCTAATTTGATATCCGACGGATTTTCCAAGTTTTTCTGCTCTCTCAGCAGCTACTCTCTCAGCCACAGTTATCGCCGATATTCTTCTGGGTTGTGTGCAAATGATTTTAGTGATGCTGCCGTTTCCCCGTTCTAATTGATCGTCGAGAATGAACTGGGCAACCTGCGTTGTTTTACCACAGCCTGGAATTATGAATGAGGATATACGTTGATGAAATATCGATTGAATAATCGCATAGCTCACCAGTTTCGCCGCTGACTACAATGACTTGATTTTTATCTATGAGTTCTAAGATTTGGTGCTTCATTTTGAAGGCTGGTAGTTTTTCCCTAAATTTCAGCATCTTCTGATAACTCGGAGACGATATTCTGTTCTCATGTTCTTCAAGCACTGTTCGATCGATAAAACTGTTCCTGATCAGTTTTGAGGGAGTGGATATAGACTTTGTGAGATTTTGCTGAATATCCCCAGAAACAATTTCCAAAAATGTCTTTTTGAAATGTGAATCATCGATGTGATTGTACCTATCCATCAACTTTCTATCTATTCCGTCATATCTTTCCGGCCCAGACCAAGGCCTGGAATCTGTATTGTTCATTGATTCAAGTAGATTCTTTATCTTTTGTTCAGTGCGAGGGTTTAATTTAATTGCATGTGTCGCACGCTGCGGATCTCGGGACGAAGATTGATGCTTTTTCTTATAGTAAAGGCCAATTTCTTTGCCTTTTAAACCCGGAGGATGACCGCCTCGCCCTCTACCGCGTCCTCTTTGACCTGACCCATGGCCATGTCTATCTCCTGTTTGCATATCATGACTGGGACCGTCTATGAAGAAAAAGGCAATATTATTAGTTTATTAGAGAGAATGTTAGTATAATAAAAATAGATTATTAATGCAGGATGTTTTCTTTTTGTTTTTGGGACGAAGGAACGAATGTGGAGAAAGATTTTAATACTAGAATTATATGTATAGATAATGATAGAGTACCAGATTGCCAGCTGCGAAGATTCTTACATACATCGAGGCTGCTTTTGAGGAATAATTTGATGTGATAAACAAGTGACCCTTGCTGGTGAATTTTATACATTTTAATGATAAATTTTTAAATAAATCGCTTTTCTTTTTTTTATCTACTGTTGTTTATAAGAATGTGTCTAAATCCACCTAAAATAAGTTAGAGGGCTTAAATTGTTTGTGATAAAAAAATTGAATCATGAGGAGGTATTCATTCGCGTGAAAAATGAATAATAAAATGCGAAATGGGAGCTGTCATTGTTTAGAAGGCTATAAAAAAATGACAAACTAATTTGGGTACATCCAGTGCTCACTGACAACTGCATAATGAATTACGAAGCGGAATTATCATCGCTTAGAGAAATGTGTACTACACTGTGTCGAATACAAATCATATAAAGGAAGAATGTGTTTAGTATTTTTTATGAGAAACGTACCCCGAGTGTCATCGGAAAAATCTCTTTGATGATAACTACCATATGCATTTCTTGAACCACGTCCGTAACGATGAGACATCTTCTACATCTGCGATAAATACTATTTTAAATAAAGTTCTTGATATACCAAACTATTATGTACAGTTTACAGTGTAACTATACACCAGTCACCACACAACGGGATAGTGAAGAGACAGTTTATCGTGAATTCCACTCACGTAGTTGACAATAAGCAAAAATATTTCGGAATGGGTTTCTTAGAATAAAAATTTCATTTATTAAATTTCATTTTATTACATAATTTTATTTGATTATTATCAATCGTTGACCTAGACACATCTCGAGCTATATTATACGGACGTAAAGAAGGTTTTTTGACTTCGAAAATATTGTGTTTCCAGACGACTTCCGCACATAGCAAAACATCTCTTTTTCCGGTTCTTTTGACGGTAGTCGGAACTCGTACAAAATGGTAAGATTCGTAATCGTGTTTTTCAGGTGAAATCGGTTGAAAATATAGCGAACGTTATAAACTATCGTTTAATTCATACATTCGTCTATTCATTTACAATTATATTCCGCTAAAAATTCAACATATTCATAAGTTTAGATCAGTGTGAAATTGTTGTTAGGTTAGGGCTAATTAATGTGTGGTTATGTGACATCAATAATCATATTTTCGAACAAATAACAATTTCCGAACGTGGGATATGATGATCAGTGTTTTCAAGTGATTACAGTGATTCGAAACTAATTTTTATCATCAATTTCTTCAATATATTCCGTCAATCTTAACGTGAATATTCCTCAAGCTAGAAGCTAGTTACCGCGGTAGAAAATCTATACAACAAACACATGGTGTCACAAAAATTCTTTCTAAAAGTATTGAAAATGAAAAACGGAACGAAATCGCGCTAGGAAAAATATTGCAAATGATTTTCGACCAATGTTCTAGGTTCAGCAAGATGGTTTATTTATTTCTATATTACAGGCGAAACGTACGAAAAAGGTTGGAATCACCGGGAAATATGGTACCCGTTACGGTGCCTCCCTCAGAAAAATGGTAAAAAAGATGGAAATCACACAGCACAGTAAATACACATGCACGTTCTGCGGAAAGGTGAGTAAAACCAATAGAGAATACATAAGCTAGATGTAGAGAATTCTGAATCACTTGAGTGACCGAAAACCTTCTAAAAATCTATACTCGTGTTTTGAAACTTGAAAAACTTGTCTTAAAAAAACAAAAACTATGAATTCTTGAATCTCTGAAATAAAGTCATAGCATTAATCTCACGAAAAAGAAGAACTCAATGCAATTGGTCTTTTGAATACAAGTTTTGAAAGAAACAAATACGAAAAACGAGTTTAAATAAAGTCTTGATTGCCTTTTTACAGGATGCCATGAAGCGCAGCGTGGTTGGTATCTGGTCCTGCAAACGATGCAAGAGGACTGTAGCAGGTGGTGCCTGGGTTTATTCCACAACCGCTGCTGCCTCGGTTAGGTCGGCAGTCCGTCGTCTGCGCGAAGTCAAGGAACAGTAAATTTAATCAATAAACATCTATTCCAACAAATATTTTGCCTCAAGTTCATTGAAGTTATCACACACCTTTCCACAGACAATAGCATTAACTTGATAGAATATTTGACTTCGGGCTCAAAGTAGCCCAAGCTGAAATACAGAAAGAATACGTATTTGTCTATGTTGCTGCAGGAATTATTGAGAAAAAAATTCATAGGGATAATATCTGTATGATTTTATCTGAATAAACCAATGTCAATCGTTAGCTGGCTTTTCTATCCTTTACATCGAATCTTAGGCAAAAGATGAATGAGCAATTATTCAGTTCCTTTTCTTCTCTAATTTTTTTGTATTAACATATTTTACGAAACGTAGTACTTTGAACTGTGCATTCGAGATTTATGGAATCGGGCTTGGAGTTGTTTGTTGAATAAAAAAAGGAAGAAATGATAAAATTAATTTGTAACAAAGATTTGTATTTAATTTATCGATATTTTGTAACTCTACAAGCAATGGACAATTCATAATAATAGTATTATATGTATAGTTAAGAGTTTGAGTGGATTTAAATGAAGGAAGATCCTGTACTCTGAAATGGAACGTACTATAGCAGGGAGGGTAATCTTGTGACCTTGATTCAGTTACCCGTTTCTGTTTCACCTCAGCTCCAATTTTTGACACAATTTGAAAAATAATGCAAAAATATTTGCAATTTGAACTACGATATACAATGCAAATGGCTAATAAATAGGCCTGACTTTAACACCGACGGAACATCATTCACTTTCCTCAGTACCAAATTGAAAGTTACATCTAGTACCTTTAAAATTCGAGACTTATTCATATTTATTGCTCATATACGTGTACAGCTAAAGAGAAATCAAGCTGGTTTTCGCTTCTTCAGAATTTAAGTGAATGACGGGTAGTTTTTATTCACTGTTAGATCCACTTTCAGTCAACAGATTTGAGTACCATTTGGTTCTAATGTTGCGTATTGATGGCCCACTGATGTACTACAGGTATGTTGATAAAACTTGATGTCAATAAATATATAAGTTTCATAAATTTAGGAATATTAATTTATTATAATTTCATAATTAGTATTATATAATAACGCTAATCTTGGATGATCGAGGGTCTAAATTTTCTATAATCTTAAAGAAATATAGTATGATGAAAATATGATACAAATTAATAATATTCTAGGAGACTTCATACAAGCACAGCACTTATTGTTAAAATACATACCAGTAGGTACTATTTTAAAATGTTAATTACAACACTACATATCCATATGTAGTGAATTGATTCATAATAAATGAAAAACCTGTCAAGATATTGTAACAAAAATATTGTTCATTATTTCTAAGCTTGATAACTCTTTTCTTCGCAGGGTCAATCAGGATCTAAGTAATTGTAGTACTTGCATACTGTACAAATACATATCTACTAGGAATACTAAAACAATGTCAAAGGGCCATCAATCTGCGTTGTTTAAAGACGAGCAATTCCTTGTTAAGGGGGGTATCAATAAATTTCCAGTGGCAATATGATAAAATAATGACTTTTATATAGATTGCCACTGCATAATTGGTACATGTTATGTAGTAGGTAAAGATTATAGATTGAATAATAAAAATTTTGTTTCTAGATATTTTTTTTTTTCTAACTACACATCATATCGCAATTCTGGGGCTGTACAAAAATAAATACTGCAGTCTTAAAACAATGAGATAAATATATTCAAGCTGTAAATTGTAAGTTGTAAACTTTTGCGCACCATCACCATTAAAGTATTTGAAGAATTTATTGAGTTACATAGATCATTCTTAAACGTTTCTATTTTAGAATATCTGAGTAGATCTTTATTAACGAATATCGAAATTATACGCGAATTATTGTGGAATTGAATGTGAGCGATATATTTCCAATGATTATTGCCAATTTAAACTGTTAGTTGGTGTAACATACATACATACCTAGTATATTGAAATTTTATATAAGTACAAAAAGTGTGTAACTATTTAACTATGAGAGAAATGAGATTTCATTACTGAAAATACAACGTTAATATATCAATCGTCATTACACGATTTATGTCAAGCTCTAGATTTTAGAAGAAGAACCCTGGGTACATGTTTGGAATAATCAAATGCAAATTACTATAGAGATTTCACTATCATTGATACAAAGCTCCAGACGTCTTCCCCTACGCTATAACAACCAGTACCTTAAATGTACTTTCTAACAAGTCATGACGTAACTTGTGCTCCAATGTCTGATCGAAGACAACTGCGACAATTACATAAGTCTTTATCGCATTCATTCAAAATTAAGCGGACAGAACTAACAAACATCATCATTGCACTCATCCCAAACTAACAAATATGTCTCATTTAATCTCTATGTCAACAATTACTTATTTATAACAGTTGTCTGATATGCTTCATCTTCTGCCTAATAAAAGATTTATTCAATAGTTCTGCCTGGACACATGTAACCGATCGCTGGCGATGCCCAACACACATCGACATCAATTTCGTTATCATTTCTCGGTCAAATTAGTAAGGCATACCATAAAAAATGGCAGTAATGCATCACTGCTATAAACACTAAATAAGCCCTAGAAGATTTATCAACTCCTACATTCGTCTAGTATCGGACGAAGACAAGAGTTAATTAAAAACTATAGTCCATTTCATTATTATTCAACGATGTAACTGAGTCACTATTGGCTTGTGAACTTTATAGAAGCCACGAGAGCTTATCTTACGCTTTAATTCCGAAAGCTCTATTCGGTTATTGATTCCTCATGTCATAATTTAGTAGATGGATCAACAAGTATTGCGTGGAATTCTTGGTTTCAGACACTGCCTGGTATTAGCTGGCTTGCCATTTGAATTTGCTCTGCATTATCCACTTCTGACCAGCGTTGTGGGATTCGCATGAAACAAGTACAGGCTGGAGTGCATCTCCTGGTCGTGGTTTTGACAAACAATATCCAGTATTTGTATGTTTGATTAATTTTGTCTGAAAAAATCCACAGTTCATTTAGAGACTTTGTTAGTGCAGTGAATAAATAGTTACATATTCAAATGGGAGACAAACCTCATCGTTATAAACCCATGCCTGGTTGCCCCCCATTCCGTGGCAACGTACAATCTTCACGGGGCCCTGTGGGCTAGCTGCATCAAGGCACATGTCATCTGACATTATTTGCTGCCTTTTTGTGTAGGCGAATACCTATAACATAAATCAGGACTCTGGTCAATCTTAAATCTTCGTTTTTCTGAGAGAAGCGGGATTCTCAGAGCTGATAAAGACCATTATTGTTGGAAATAACTATTTGTACAAACCTGGTTACCACCAAGACCGTGGCAGTAGCTGATACCGACGTTTTCGCCAGTTCTTCTACCCATAGTATCGAGACAGTTACCAGTCTCGACATTTTTGACGTCACCCAAGTAGTAATAATCGAGGGGCATAGGGGATTCTGGGTAGATGTTTTCAAGGTACCAGCGAAAGCTTTTGCAGCCAAGATTTTCCCTTAGTTTAACACGTTCGGAAACATCGCCGACAGTCACGCTGCGAGCACCTGAAATACATGATATGAGTATTGTGGTAAAATTTTTCATTGTGATACATGATTTCGAGTGATTCATTTGTGCGTGTGAATATTTGCTCTTGAGTGTATGAAAATAGATGTGTATGAAGTGTGAAAGTGCTAAATTTGTGTGAATTATGAACAGATGGAAGTAGAATAGACTTAGGAGTACCAAAAGTCCATTGCCTGAAAAGAAAACGTGCTTTCCTGTAAATAATGAGTCAGACACAGAGTAAAACAGTTTAATTAGACATTAAAATATGAACTGAACATAGGTCAATAAAAATAACGTAATGAAATAAATCAAGTTGTTGTTTTCTTTCCTTCATTCAATATGCTTCTTAAAACTCAGAGGATTGTCGTAATGAATCTGCCTAGTATCAGCTCAAGTTTGTATACCAAAATTCTTCTACCTCCTAAGCATAATCCTAAATCTGAATAAACTTTGATAAATTTCGTCTCATGCTGAGTCGTTTATAAAATAAACCAAAGGATGCATATGTCTATCCTGATTGTGAACTTACTTCATTGATTTTACTCCGAATAGCAAATAAAAAATTGGACTGAACGCAACCGGATGTTAAGCATATTAGGTCAACGGTGAGATCATAATAATCGTTAGAATCATGCTGGCAGTCTGACATAGAGGAGCATGCTGGAGACAGGCAAGGCGGCAATCACATATAGATGCTCAGCAATGCTGGTGTTAGTGCTACCTGGATTAATGTTGTAATAGAAGTATTTCCATTGGTCCAACCAGACCTCTGCAAGTCGTGCATTGTTGTGGTTGACTATCTTGCTTGTACCGCCAGGAAAGGTGTATGGGGTCGACTTACGAAATACATGTCCAACGTGTGAACATGTTGCTATTTCCAATGTCCCACCACACATCCATATCTAACCAACTCATTTCTGTTAGTGTGTTAGAGTTTACTTTGTTATCTTAGTCTAACACATGTCAAAGAAGTTTCAAACAAATATAACGAAAGAATCATCTTCTTCTCACTGCTCTGCGACCGCCCCTACGAGCTATGTAAATAGATCTTGTTATTAAAATACGAGCTTACAAGGGTAGTTAGTCGGTTGGATGGATGAATGGTTAAGACGCTATTAAATGCCCATTGGAAAATATTTAAACTGTGTATAACTACTCCTGAAATATTGAATACGTAGAATGAGTATTTAGAAGTTAGAAGTTTTTTCACAACTGCAAACATTGAAATGATTAATTTCATTTGAAATCTGTCTAGTTGTTTAGTAATCATTCATGTCCTTTAAGAAGCATCAAATTTATAATTAGTGTCTTGTTTCAATTTATCGTCTGAATCTTTAAGCCATGAGTTCATTGCATTATCTAAAAAAGAATTGAACTTATCTTTATTCTTCTCATACGAATATCTCGTCAATAATTTTTGATCTGTTATTAATATTATTTGTTATTAATCTTGTTCCAGCATTTCGTTATAAAACTATTCGATTGTTACCTATATTGTGTACACATATGAATACTGCCATTGTTGTAAGCATGAACGTTAAGCGACATTGACAATCACAATAAACACAGTAATAATGATAATTGATGTACCATATTATGAATCGGGATAATGAATTTTTCAATGATTTACTTCTGCACTCGAAGTATTTGCTAAGTAATTAGGAATCCAATGAAATCTTTTATCTTCTTGTCTCACCGTTCGAATTGTTACAAATATGTATTTCAGACCATAGATCTCCTCTCTTCTCTATACTGGGAATGAAAATCAGTATTTAAAACACAAACTAATTATAGAATATATTATAACATGCAAGAATTTCTCCTTTTCTCATCTCTGGCACATTCCATTGTCTGTTAATACCACAGATGTGAGTGTGAAAATGGTTTTTAAAAACACTAGAAATTTGGAGATCAGCATAAAAGAAAGTAGCTTCACACGACCTCTTCTCCCAAACACTATCAGCCATCAAGCATAGAGAACAGCATTCAATTTACGATATTTGTAACAATTGAAGAAGAGAAATTTTCAATTTTTATTAAAAAATCAGTTCTTGAAGACCGACAGCCAGATATGTGATCATTGGACTCAAAAATCCTCAATTCAAAATACTTGATGTACAAAATGATGACAATGCCACTGAGCGCGTACATCAATTGTGTTTCAAATGTGATAATCTCTGTACTATAATACAGTATTGCTCAATATAATTTACCACAAGTACTTGACACATTTTTTCTGATACAATTAGTATGTTACTTAATTTCCTGTCGGTCCTGTGACGTTGTTATGAATCAGAATCAGAAATAGAACTACAAATGCATGAAAAGTATTGTTGTTGCATACAGGAAGGATATTAACACGCTCGATATTTTCCGTTAGCACAATTAGCTTACATTAGCTATACCGGCCGGTTAAACTGTATTCAAATTTTATTAATCTGACCTGGGTTCATAGCATAGTAAAAGTCTCGCCACTCATCCATCCAGACCTCTGCTACCCTTGCAGCATTATGCAGGACAATCTTGCTGACACCGCCCGGGAACGTGTAGGGACTCTTGTCGCGGAATACGTGTCCCACGTGCGAACAAGGAATGATTTCTAGTATACCGCCGCACTGCCAGACCTATAATGAACTCGTACTATTAAAGATAATACAAGGATGGCTACATCCCTTTGTTAGTTAATTTCCACCAGTACTGACTTCGGTATGATCGTTTCAAACCCGAAGTTTAGTTTTAAAACATCGACTAACAGTATCCTCGAGGAATGTGCTAGCTTTAAGAATTCCAATAGATTAGGTGACGCTTCAACTTCAATGTAAAACCACACGACTTTGTTTTGACAAAGTAATGATTATGAATGACAACAAGGGAGAAAATGTTCGAGATATGGATTTGAAAGTACAGAGAATTCTACAATCTAAGGAGGAAGCTTAACTTTTGTATAATTGTAAACAAAGATGTTCGGGGGCTTCATATTCGTCATATAATGTTTTTATATGATGATTCCTTGTTGTTAAATTTTATAATTTAATAAACAAAATGTTTTATGGGTAGAATTTGATAACTATACTCACTCGGAAACTCATTTCTAGATTCTCTCCACCCCATATGTCCATACCTTCGTCGTAAGCGCCAAGCTCATAGAAATAGTCTTTGTCTATCGAGAACAGTCCTCCTGCCATAGTTGGCGTTCTAAGAGGGGCTGTTCTATCCCCATTTCTACGGTCCATTTCTCTTTGAGCAACTCTGTACCTGTTATCAATTAATAGAAAAATCACAGAAATGATTTTATGCGGATTGTCAAAGAGATAAGAAAATGACGATAAATGACATAGCTAATGACTAATTTCTATTCTATTCAGTTAGGCTTTGAAAGATATCGAAACATCAGAGTAATCTACGCATAATTTCAGTCATTAAAACATATTGACTGGTTTTCATAGTTTTTAGTGCCCATTACCACGTGCAATTCGGATCATAAACCGAAACATTATCCAGCTTAATGTTAATTGTTCTGAACGTTTTTGCTTGTATTTCATTTACGACTTGGCGGTAATCTGAAGGGTAGACTTTTAATGGCTAACAGAGATTATAGGGAAATTTTCAAGTTGGGAGTAGACAAAGTTTCAAAAGCATTTGAAATACTCTTATCACTTTATCTATAGCATCAGAATTCAGTTGAAGAGATTCTTGGGAAAGTTCATAATGTGATGGGTTGGTGTCTCACATTTCAGATATATCATTCATATATTCTATACCAGAATAGTATATATTTAGATGATTCAGTCACTCACCACCTGAAGTTTAGTTTCCAATTAAATCCTCCCCAAGTCATGTCACTGGCTGTTATGTATTCGAATGTGTCGTCGCTAATTACGTCTATAATCGGACAGACCACAGTAGTTCTGTCGTCAGCAATTCTTGATAAAAGAGGTTCGAGCCAACCTTCTGTGCACTCACAATGTGCATCCAAAAACGTGATTACTTGTCCTTTAACATGCTTTGCCCCGAGAAGTCTAGCTCTAATAAGACCTGACCGCTTCTCGGTACGATAAACATAAGTGGGAACGGGAAGGGTTCTCACATAGTCTTCTAGATCTCTCTTCAAGTGATCTGAAAAACACATTCATTTTATAATGGAAAGTTTTTCTCTCAGTGCATATGCCTGAAACATTAGAATTTAATTTTATTAAACTAGATTTTAGCTATAGAGAAGACAAGAACTTGTGTGAGAGCAATGATAGTCTATAGCATCGAACGTTGGACTGGATAACACCTTTGATTGGGTGCATTGTGCAGTCGTCAAAGTAACAAGAGACATTTTATATCTTTATGTTCCTTGTTCTAGAATCGAGTTGGTAGTTATTCGTAATCAGATGGTAAGCAAAATGCCTCGATTAACTGAACGAGAATATGCGCTCTAATTGTTAAATTTTCATCCTCTAAAAAGGTAGTATTTATAATTTGGAGTACGCGAGACTATTGGTAATTCTTTAGATATAATATATATCTTTAAAATGTTACAGTTTCATATAACAGAAAACAGCCAGTTTTCAGTTTTCATAAATTCTTGTTGAAGAGTTGACAGATGTTCATCCGTACATATTTACTATGTAAATGATTATAATCAATGACGTCATTAGACGAATGAAATTCATTATTTGATTAATAAATTGCATCAATCAGAAAATATATTAACCATTTACATTTACTGAACATAATGTCAAAATTATTCATATAATTTATCTACTACTAGTAATTCCTAGGAACTGGAATGAATAAAGTCATGACAATGAATATAATATAACAAAAGTTACAGGCTGATATTATCATGACAAAAAGACAAAGATTAGAACACCAGCAATAAAAATTCAACATTCAGACTCTCATCTATTCATCAATGGTTAAATTCGCTACTTTCCCTCTCTTGTTCAAAATTCCTGATAAAAAAGCAGAAAAACTGTGCATCCCATCAATATCCATATGTTTGAGTTCACACCAATTACCGGATATCTATTTATGGCCAAAAAAGTCTATCTGCTCCTATCACACGTTACAGACAACGAAAAATTCTGAGTAATTAATCAACAGACTGTTATCTTACATTTTATAGATAAAAATATCAAGAAAATTGTCTTATCAATAATGTAAGAACTTGATTTGAGGCAGAAACTCACCACGTTCGCTGGCATCATCGACAAGTATGATTTCTTTGAGAACTGACTTTGGAGAACGATTAATAACGGACCAAACAGTTCTAAGAAGAGTACTCCAAGCCTCGTTATGAAATACTATAACAATGCTGGTATTTGGAAGATATTTATTATACTTTTTATTCTTGCAACCATCGAGTCTTACATCTTTTAGCGATCGATTGAAAGAAATCATGTCGCTGGCCATTAAATTGAACTGATTTAACTTGAAGAGTTCTTGTTGTTCCGCATCTTTGTCGGATGGAATGTGAACTGCTGATCCAAGCTCACCGGGACTACCCTTTATCTCTTTAACAACCTTAGCTGGCCTCCATAACTGGAGTTCAGACTGTTTGTACTGGCGCTTACTCCGCTCTAGCGACTCTTGTTCTTGTCTTTGTAAAGCAGCTGCTTCTGGCTCTCCATGTACTGTAATGGCTTGTCTATTTTCTGGACAACCCCATCCAGATCCCCCGATACAATCGGAGTAAAACATAAGTACAATAACGTCGACAAGAAACCATGCCAACGAAGTGAGTAGAATGACACGGCATGTGTGAATGCGAATCTTTGAACGAAACATGTTGGTTTTATATATTTTTTTTCTTTTTAAATCCTGTCTGTCACTGTTCAGAGTTTATTGCTAGGATCATCACTTTTTGTCACTGTATTGTTTAGGCTTTTGCGATTTATTTTAGATTGAAAAACTGGCTGAATAAAGGTACTGTTTAATTAACCGAATAATATCTACACCGGAATGATGGTGATCGCGTCACATGACGAGCTCGTGGTGACCTGGAACAGATTAGGAATGTCACATGTCAAATACTGAGTATTACCGGCGTCGGGATTTTTTTAATATCGTTAACACGATATATGATGATAAGCTTCTGAAGACTTAATGATTCTCACTAATATCGGCTAATGCACAGATTGATTATTAGACTTTTATACGAATAATAATTCGGCGTAACGCGGCACAACCAAACCACGATATCTACTCCTGCTTTTGCTGATTTGCGTCACGGTCGCAATGCGTGTTTCAATACTAATAGTATAATTAAATTTTAAAGATAAATCGGTAGATGAAGTATACACGTTGGTTTAGTCAAAACTGGCGAAGGTTCACCAATTATTAACACCTTACACGAACGAAATTGGCGATCGAAGACGGGCCAGATTAACATGAATGTTGAGGGCAGCTGCTAAAAGCTGTCTGTAGATGTAAATGAAAGTTGACAGTTGGACCACCACATCATACTGTTTCGCGATTCATCTGTCTAGATGTTTACTACACCGAACTAACTAACGTCTTGCAATTATATATTTCATTCATACACTACTCTATGTATACACACCTATGACCTAGTAGCAACGAAACTAGCAGGTCCACATAGCGATCCAACACGCACCTCCACCACTGGTATTAAGGTGGGGACACCTGTTCGACGTTCGTGGCAACCGCTTCCTACGCCTTCAGTCCTGCGAACGATGTAGTGCCAAAAAATGTTCTACCGCTAGGGGTACGATTCATTCTAGACCTCTTGACTCTGCTCCGAATCTGGGAAACGCTGGGTGATTTATGTCGCGCCATCTACCCATGCCGGCTGAAACTTTAGTCGTGGATCTGCGCTTTACTCGATTATGTTATCGCGTAGAATTCATATCGAAAAGTTTAGAAAAACTTGTATCGATTTTGAATAGATATATAAAAACTTCTATCCTATTATTCGTGAGTTAGCCTTACATGTCATGCGATGTTGAGGAGAATCTAAAACCGCTTTTAAACATGTTTCGAATATTTAGGTTCATGTGGTACGTGACCTGGCCGCCAGAGAGCGAAGCTCTCATAGCGTTTCGATGTGTTGTAACGCGCTTTATACATATTCAATTTAGTGAATTGAAATAGCAGATAGAATAGACCGAGCTGCGCGGGACTTGATGGACTTTTTTACGGACAGGATAGTCGTGTGTTTCAACACCTATTCACAACGAGTAATAACTATCGGAAATATGAATCACGTTTTCCATATAGAATATGATTTAAATTTCGAACTGTACTGTATATTCAATTCAAACTCAATGATTTGAAGTATAACACACGACGAAATATGGCTGGAGTGAACTGACGCAGTTAATACAATTAAAGAATGATAATTAAAATCTGCTATTCGATGTTTTGTAAGTTGAATTTATAGCGTTGTGGGAATTAGAAATAGCATAAGCTGCATCGCTTGATTATAACAATGGGCTACCATTCATTCCAATTATATTTATCACAGCTATGCGACTATACGTACATTTATAATGATTTTCACAGCGTTCTGACATCGTATTGGCTATAGTTATTTCAAACTTTTAATATATGAATTATAGGTAAGCTTGGGAGGGTCGCAGTTATAATATATTATAATCTAGAATGCTGTACTTGTATGAGTAGTAGTGATATATATTACTACCATTATTATTATTCTTGAATTATTCAAGACATTTCTGACCTAAGGGACTAAGAATTATTGAAATTCCTGGCAATCGCTCCACGCGAATACTCTAATCCCCGTATTCGAACGGCTGTTCAAGTCCGTTTTCAGTCCCGTTATGCGTGTATACGCACGGTGCCGTTATTTCGCAAACTTTAAGATTATTCATTCCTATGACCAGCAGTCGCTGAACGTTTCCAATAATATGTTGCAATAAATAATGAAACACTGTACGCCTTCATGAAATTGATTATAGGCTACCGCATTTTGTTTTTTCCTTTGAAATCGGTTGCTTTTCGAAATAGATAAAATAAACGCAGGTACATGTCACAGTGGATTCGTAGTCCAAGGTTAAACTACTATAGGCTCCCAACATAGGTACTGTGAATTTTTCGTATTCATCACCCAATTTCATTTTTTATTTTATTTTTTCAAATAGAATTGTGTTTCATGGTATCTAAAGGTATATCCACATAAATGATTTTGGCATATAATAGAAAAATGTTCGTTCTATTATCGTTTGTGCGGATACAATCGAGATTTTCTTTACGCTGATAACTTTCTTGCTGAATAGTAACATCCTTGCTATATCGCGTTGAAGTTATATTTAAGAAACATCAATTGTTACATCACATTGCCAGGTATTGTTTACATCATTGGTCATCTGATTGTGAATGTATATCTGGCATACGTCTGTTAGGCGGTTGTTATGTACTAGGGTAGGGACATCTCGAATGTAGAACAGTAGTGTTACTTTTCAATCGAATTGACCGCAGTAATACAGCTGCTCAATTTTTAGGCAATAGCTCTGTTATGTAATCATTGTTACGTAGAAATAATTGCATTGCAGAAATTTGAACTATGGATTCGTCTAGTAGGTTTTACGTAAAAAAAAATTGCCTCATAAAAACCCAATGAATAATAGTTACGTTCATATATATATGACTAGTTATCACAAATCAGACAGATATTAAGCTTTGACCAAACAGGAACAATGGTATACATTATTATAATCTAGTTTGGCGGAATGGTTAGAACGTGCGACTATCAATTCGAGCGAAAGTGGTTCCGGAACCGGGTCGTGGCTAAAAATGGGTTTCAGCAATCTGTAGTTATAACTATAAGCTGTTAGTACTTCGTATTACGCTAATAAAGCATAAAAACGCCTTCCCATTCATTTTTTTTTCACTATGCCTCATCATACATGCAACGTCAGTCGCTTATTTAGCGTCGGCATTGCTCATTTGTATACGGTATATAATCGACACATAAATTAGTTAGCTACTTAATAGCAGTACTTCTACTTAATTTTTACTAAAATACCACTTCGATATTTGATAGTTAAAATTAGCTTAAGAAAAGAATAGAATCTACTGTCAATGCCATTCTGGCTGTCTCGAGGTTCAAAAAACAACTTGATTTGGCGGAGTCGTGAATGTTATTCCATATTGCTTACCGTGTGTAAGTCTAGTCAACAGTATCCACTGTTTTCAATTGATTTTAATAATTTCAAACAGCTGAATCACTCAACGGTAGATATCAAATATTGTTTTATTATTGACATTTGGCTCAAGGAAAGTATGAAATAAAATGCAGACAGACTTTTGGGTTAAAAATATACCGGGAGCTGGGGAGGTCATGAATTTTGAGGTGCACGCTGACCTTGTAAACTTTTAATCAACAGTATCCTCTGTTTTCAATTGAATTCAATAATTTAAAACAGCTGTTGATACAATGGTGGTCGTACCATATATCGTCGGTTGTCAGAGAAATCGTAGGCCGTTTCGTGAAATGGAGATTACAAGGAAATGCGCGTGGCCTTATTCGGTGGATGACCTTCCATGCTCATATAATATATCTCTTTCACTTTACGGACAATAGAACGTTGTTAGTTGGCTTATATGATTGTGTTTGTTTAGTGGCCCCAACTACTTCCGTTATATCGCCTGATTTAATGTTACTAGTAGAATACTATTTGTCCCAGCATCCAACGTTAGGAATCACGTTAAAATTAATACAATACAGATCATTCATACCCGTCATCGATGCAATTTTAAGTGTCTACTCAAATCACTTTATCACCAGATAAATGAACTGCAGTTCTGCGGTAAAGATATGATTGTTAAACAAAGTACGCTTTTCATTCCGAAAAACTAATTCCAATCTTTCAGCCACGAATCCTTGCGCGTCTGAGATGGCCCACATTCAATATTCATATAATAAAAAGCTGCATAACCCTGTATCTGATTCATAATAATAAATTTACCATTTTTCTTTATACCTATAATGTCGTTGAAAGAGTTAGATAAATATTTCTTGCGTTAGCAACATCGTCAGTTGCACAATTCGAGCATTATTACTATGTGCGCATAGGTATGTATAATATATGCTGTAGAGTGTAGGTACATGTCGTTAGTGATTAAAATTCTGACTCTCAGTATTTCGCTGTAGGTAAAAGTGATTATTGTAATTAACACCGAATGTAACTTAAATCTTTCGTGCAAAAAATGAAAAAAAAAAAATTTGCGGTTGTCGAATAAGCATATATGTAAGGAGACAAGTGACGATGTCACGATGCAATCGATAATTACGCACTTGTACATACATACGTATACATGATACTCTGAATTGAAAATATTCCACATATATATACGATTTGCATAAAATTCAGTCATTTCACTTACTTGGTTATCGGCTGAAACGTTCAAAACAAAATTCCTGGCTGGATAGTCAAAATTACGATATTCTTGAATTAGTCTGTCCTAAATCCTGATATACCTAAAATATTTATTACAAATGATATCACAACGCTATAGTCTAAACTAAAGATGACAATTATGGGTACAACTCTTCAGGAGTGAGATATTCTTTTTTTATTTTTCAGATGAAATGATCTTAACAGGTAGGTGAGTCTTACAGTAAAAGTAACATAGATAATGACAAAAGTCGTTATGACCAACAATTATCTCACTTATTTTTCAGACCGGCATCTGAGACGATATTTTGATTGAAAAAAAAACATTGTTTTCTATGGACAGCATATACCTAAGTACATTGAATTACTAGGTACATTGGAGGTAATTACACATATATTTAACTTGTTAGATAATTCGCTCTTATTGAACTCGATCACGAGCTGTACCAGTGAAATATTTGGTGTTTTAAGGATTCTGTTGATTCGTGTATCTTGTCCAATTAGATGCATTATTGAACGGTCTCTTCATTCATCATTTCCATGTTCTTTGTGATAGAAAGTATGTTCGAAAAATATGAAATATGAAATGGTCAACGAACGATGGGGTATTTATTAAATTGTGTTCATTCAATATACGTTGATAATTGATTAGTTCTTGGTCATAACGATATGATATAGAGCTTCTAGAAATATTTCTCTTAGCCATTAAAAATAAACGATATTATAAATGGAATAAGTTATAAGAATTTTACACCGAAATGACAGGTGGCAGTGATTTCTGTTTCAAGTGACATTTTTAATTGTAATGTAAGTCGAATATATATGCCGAGCGTACTCGAAGGGCAATAAGTACACTCAGATCGTTTTCGCAATCCCGCCTTGGGGAGTAAATTTTTATTTTAATTTCATGCAATCGGAGGAGTACTTGAAATATTTTCATTTCCTTTCGGTCGAATCAGAGAACTCTTCTTCACGACGAGTGAGAGATTTCGTTTACTTGTATATCACTTCTATTAAAACGTACGCGATAATGCGTTTATTCGCTAGATTAAATATTACTATATTAATACCTACGCAATTTTTATAGTACCTAATAAATTGTATTAAATTATACTATAACCCTCGTGGAGACCAGCTCCAAAATTCTATTATTTTCTACCACAGAACTAATCGTCCGTGTATGTATTCTCAGTTTAAAAAAATTACACAAGTATACAATTTAAGGAGAGGGAATCTACCCACCTGCCGGTTATTGGCGAGAAAAATGATCAATCATTTACAAATAGATTGATATACGATATTTTCTGATCATTGTCCTTCACCTACATACAATTGCACATTATAACATATAATGAGCTTGACTAGCCGGAAAAAATGTAAACTGAGAAAAAGAATTTATTTCATCCACGATATAGGTATGCCATTCGATATTTGTCAAGATATTTATCTCGACGTATCTCAAATTTGGCTATTAAATATTAATATCAAATTCTCGTCATCTTATAACCAGCAGATAGGCTCCCTTTCAGATTGTTTCGCACATACCTACTTATTGTTAGAAATTATTAACCCTTGGATGCACTCGTTATATACCTACGTATCAGTTTATGTCCACGATTTATTGGATCTGTAAATAATATCAGACACAATACTGAGATTCGAATTGACTTTCAATTTTAATATCATAATAGTTATTCTAATGATATTATCAATCGTAGAGGCGTCTGTATGTCTACCATTGATAAAAATTCAAAATTAATGGAAAAAAACACATCGCAGGGTCAATAATTGGGATTTGATCGTTTCAATGAATTCTTACAATTAGGTAATTCATTACACGCCCCTACGTATACATGTGACATTTCAATTCGTAGGTTTAAAGACATATTTTTTTTTCATTTCTTTCGAGATAGACTTATAGTCTCTTTACGACGCCTACCGCGACTATGATTTAGCCTGCCAGTTTTGTTAAAGTCTAAAACCTCGTCTGCAAAGCAGTCAGAGTAGAAAATCCAAACGATACGTAAAACTCTTCACTTTTAGGGGCAGGCCTCTCAAATTGTTCCCATTTTCTCCTAGAGGAATAAACAAGTACGAGTAGGTATATCAGTTTCGTTAAACTCGCTCGTTTCATTATTTCATACTTAATTGTGCCTACCGAATTCGGCCTAACATACGAGAAAACTACAGTAATATAATACGCGATAATATGTCTGACAATCAGAGCTAAATGGTAATTCGTTTACCTCTTGCATGGGTACTGATAAATTTATATAGGTTGACATTTTCACGTTTCTGCTAGATAAAAATTAGCAAAGACTTCACTTTCTTCAAAACATATTGAAATTAGTAGCGAAGCACTTGATTCATTTCAGCTAATTTAATTCAATACCAAGTGGTTAAAAATATGAAAGTTATTCTCCGGTGGCCTAAGACCATTAACTTGTGCGTAAGATGAGGAACCATTGATATTGCACGCGATGTAAAACGGTTCAGCGCGTTAAGTCACTCTCAACTAACAAGGAGGGGCTCTTCCGGTCTTGCATGAATTTACCCGCTGGCTATTATTTCAACCCTCAATTGTTGGACCGTCGGTGAAACTTCGTAAATAATTTGACCTCGTAATCCGTAATCCGTAAGCTGCGTCTGTTTATCTCAGTTTTCTCAAAAATTCGAGTAATTATTTAGTTTTAGATGGATATTGAATAAATAAGATTGTCAATGAATATTGTGTGGTCACTGGGATATACCATTGATGAAACCGTTCCACAGTCGTAAAAAAGATCTAAGAAATATATATATGGAGTAAAATTGAAGCTGTTGAAAATTCTCGACATTGATCGTCATTAGTGAAATCAAACGCTGCCGGAAGGCCGCGAGCACGTAAATTACTTTACACACCCCAGGAAGCATTGTCTTCTCGCCTCAGCTCATTTCCCTGCCAACAGCCGTGAACCGTGGATGTTGGAAAGGGCGCTGCGTTAATAGAGACTAATTAACTAAGACTCTGGGAGCGAGTTCAGACGCTCGTCGTAATTTGTTCGATGACGGTGACGTCACGACGAGCCCTGGGACGTGTCCGGTATACTTCTTGATGGCTAAGACCCTCGGGGAAGCTTTTACTTGGTCTTAAAGCCCCGTGAAACTGAGGGTGAAAATATCCAGGTGGTTCCATCACCTGGGGTAAAACGTCATGGTGCATATCTACGTCGAGTGGAACATGCAAGCTCTGTGACTTCGGGAGTCGAAGTCGCGGAGGTGGTGGACAAGCACAGGGTGGAGGTGGAGCTCCGATTGCTGGAGAAGACGGCTGTCGTCCCCAGCCCACCAAAAACAACAAAGCGGCTCCTGACAAGGAACTCAGAGTACACACGTAGTAACCGACCCGCGGGTTGCTCTCGTTCATGTAACCTGGTCGGGAAAAATAGACGTGACGATAATCTGGAGAGCCATTAAAAATGTGTATAGTGTATACCTATTCCTGTTAATCCTGCAATAGAAGATCACTCGAACCTTTTTTTTTAGTATTGAAAATGAGTGAATACAAACCTGTCAAAGGAACTCCTAGAAGAATAGGCAATGCCTCTGCAGCCTGAACCAGGGCCCACGCTCTGGAGAAATGCCTTGCCCTGAGTCGTTCGAGGGCGAGCATTTTCAGTGAGTACAAAGCCCCGCCTAGTGAAGCACCGTAGATACCTGATGCAAAGACCAGTCCATGGTATCCCTGAACATTGCCCAGTGCTACCTGTGCCAGAGCTTGAACCAATAACATTACCTAAATCTATTTCCAATCCACGAAACCATTTGACTCTACACCGCTCCGGCGAACTTCCACCGCTGTCCGACCTCGCCTATGTCATTTCCGCCAATGATCCAAATCCAACATATACTTACTCGGGGTAGGGGATCACATAACGATCACAAGCTCTCTGTATACGTTGTGGTATGGCAAGTTAAACGAGATTGCGAGCTCGGACAGAACATTCAAAGTTCATCGGATGCCGGATTTACCGCAGTGGACGACAAGCCTCGGTGGCTCAAAGATTACAAGCAATAAATATACGGATGGGATTGGGTTGAGTGCGTATTTCTAGGTTCTACATAGATAGTAACTTCGAGTAGATGAGTATGTATCTTACGCGAGATAAGATGTAGAATTTTATTGCATGAGGAATGATCCGTGGGTAGTATCCGCTTTAGGTATACGTACATTATGTTCATGATTATCGATGGGGAGATGTAGGTATATGAGGAAATTATAGCCAATAACGTGGTGAAGAGTCGTCTGGAAGATTCATCTCCGAGGAAACGAGGGAATCGAAAGTTTTTCGCACCGAAGCTGAAGATCCGATCTCATCGTAACAAGAAAGGCGCGTCTGAAGTAATGTCGATGTCGGTTGTATAGTTCAAAGGTTTCGTCGCGATGCGTGAACTTCAAGAGAATGTGAGAGGGAGAGAAAGTTTTATTAGGCTTTGAGACATGAGTCTCGTAAGAGCAAGAGCCAAGTTATATACGTCACAAGACATAGTCAGAATGAGAGAGAAAGCCAGAAGTGTACAGAGGCGAAAGAAGAAGAAAAAGGGCAAACGAAGAAGATAGAGAGAGAGTGTGAAGAAGGCGACGACCATGCTAATGCCCTGTCCTCGTATCTTGTCCTCGTATCTACGTCGAAATCTCAACCATTGCATACGGAAGCAGTTATTTACGTGAATTTGATACGTTTCGAGGAGGATGTTCTTTGAGTAGATTTAGACTAGGTAGCATATAAAAAGACTTTCTTAGCATAGCGAACACCTTGCGACGTCGTATTCGGCGACGTCAGGGTCGTTGGTGTCCGACAGTCGATTGATCACGCGTCCCTCACGTTACCGTCACTATATACTATAGTATATAATATATATGTATATATCAAATGCAGGGAAACTTGAATACGGTTTATATTCGCGAACCATACCGGCGCCATCCACCTCGTCAACTACCCAACTCCTCGATGGCATTGTCATTCGCATACCTATTCAAATACTTTTCAAGCACCATTCAAGCCCCAGTATTCAGCGACAATTTGAGGACTCGATAACAATTAACCGACGAGTTGTAACGAATAAAAACATCGGCTTGTGTACCACAGCTTCTTTACTTTAATAACCATCCCGAAATAAGGGCCAGTCAAAGACGCCACTCTCATCAATCGAGCGACAGTCAGAAACTTAAATTCCGCCATATTATAGGTAGAATATAGAAATCCCGTCTACCGCTTCCTGTACTTTCATAATAGAGCCACGTGTATAGTATGAGGATGATTGAACATCACTTGAAGGTAATTTTTGCAGTCAATTTAAATAAAAAGTGTTCGGAATTGAAGTGGATGTGAGACAAGGTGCGCCTTTCTACCAAGCCTTTTCATGGAGTTAAAAAACAGTTAAGCTCTCAACGGTTGAAGCGTTCTTGAAGGTCGGAGGTTCACGTACCCAGACTTTCCTAGGCGCTAGTTTTTGCTTTACACTTCGTACCTTCTGCCCGACTAGGAGGTAAAACCGTAAGTTTCAGAGCTGCACGTTTCGCGCACTCCACTCACCTCCGAACGCTATCGCCTCCACTTGGCTCCAGAGTGCAAAGAATTTCCATTCTCTATTCTCTATTCTCTATTCGCCACTCTTTACTCCCCACAGCACCGCGGCTGAATATTGCAGTGTGTTAACCAACGGCTGAATTGTTAATGGAGGTAGTCTGGCTGGTACTGCAGTGAAACTTATTTACAACTTACGGACGTCCCTCGTCTTCCATTTACCTTTTTAACTCGTACATATCTAACTGAGTTTTTCACCCGTGAAAGAGTTATTTCTGGGCTGGAACAGGGCTTGGCTTTGGCACGTTGGGGACTCATGTTAAGGGTCGGTGTCACGGTAGCTCGCTGCTAATCTGATATAGAACCATATACTACAGTCTTCATTTCAGCATCAGAGAATTTTCTCGTGATATAAAACTCTGGGATTTTAACCGAGATGAATCGACATCACTATTTCTTTAACGTTTAGGAGAAAGATTTTGGGGCCAGACACGAGGTTCCGAAGGCTAAAGTCGACAACTCTTTTTATCCCATACACTACAAGCAATAGGAGCGAAGCGCCGGACTTTTGCAAGGGATTTTGTTCAGCCCCTGGATTTATCCTGGATGAAAATCGCGGCCATGGATCCTCGTTATCACTTTATAAATAGTTATCCGTTCGAAGAATACCCACGCTGCAGCAGCAGTAGCAGCAGCAGCAGCAGCGAAGAGAAAATATACCGCAAGAAGGTATATAACGTGTGCATCTTGCAGCATCGTCGTCTATATCAATATATTTAATGAAGATGGATTTAAAGCACATTGTGAGAAAAACTGGCGGATCAGTCGAAGCGAATTTAAGTAAAATAACAGAAACACTTAGAGAAATGTGAGTGAATTATAATTTCTTGGGCTTGAAGCAGCGAGGGGAAGAAAAAGAATTAGCATTTCAATGGATCGCTAAAGGGTAAGGAACCTGAGGTGGTTTGTTTGGCAGACCACTCCCGAGATTCTGACATTCGGTTAGGAATATTGGATCAACAAGTACAACCCGGCTGTTGGCTTACTCTTGTTCTATCCATTCTTGTCCCTCTCTCAGGGCGCGCTTACGGCGTGAAGATCCTGCGTCGTTCTTTTTCTTTTAGTTTCCATTTTTCGAGTAGTACGCTCTATACCCACGCAGAGTCGAGAGCTACCCGCAATTGACAACCACCGGGTGTAAGCTTAAATTTACTGAATACCTATCGTATTCTCGACTGTATGTAGCGCGTGAAGAACAAACAACAGATACGGTTTATATATCAGCTGCGATCATAAAGCGACTTGGTATTGTGCTCGGTTTCAATAGAGAAAGAACGAGAGAAGATTTAATGACGTTGGTACAATCCGGCGATAACATTCACGGAATAAAGTCGATCGCTGAGAGGGTGCTAATCATTAATGACATTTTCAAGCCAAAACTTTTCCCCGAATAGAACGAGGGTGTGCGTGTTTGCGTAGGAATCTCATTAACCCAAGGTCAATGATAAGGGTGATGGCTCTAAATTGAAGTGTGGGTTTAGCGGCGAATTCAGAAACCAAAAGTCGAGCGAGATATTGAAAAGGAGACGTCTCACTGTTTGCTTAGGGGTCTCATCAACCCGACGTCAATGATGGGGCTAATAGCTATAAACTTAAGTGTGAATTCATCCTCACAATCAGTTATAAAACCCCAGAGCCGGTGCCTCATCCCCAGTCTTTTTTCAACCGCCACAAAAGCCCGGTCTCTATATCTATGTGCATGGGTATAATACAACAGACTTTTGCGCCCGTGCTCGACTCGACCTCCCCTGTGACTGGAGGAATTTTTACGACTGACGGAAAACCACATTGGATTTGGGATAAAAGTATAAGAGACTTGGTAAATATTAAAATATGTGAAAAAGGTCAAGGCTGATACTAACCGACGCCGACCAGGGCACCTTGGCATAAATATTGCCTGGACACCAGACACTGGGCCGAAGGCCTGGCGGTCACAATCCCCCATCCAGCACAGCCTAGTGCAGCAGCAAGACCCAAGCACGTCTGCAGCAGGACCAAAGCGCTGGCCTCCAAGCCGTCTTGGTATCCTTGGAGAGCCTGGAATCACGAACAATTTTGCTATTTACGAACCTCGAGCCAGCTCCTGGTGATATATATTCGTAACGCTATTTTTCATGGCAAGAATGTCGCGCCATATAGTAGTTTGAATATTTATAAGACTGTTGAAGCTGCAGGGATTGTTGGAGTATTACCTAAAGGGTGTGGGATCAGCAGAACGAGGAGTTCTGGGGTTCATAACCTGATTAGTGAAAATTGGTGGATTAAATCGGGCTAAAAACCCGAGTGAATAAATGATGAATCTTATATTACCGCGCGCTTGTGAATTTTTAACTTTCGAATTTGAACTTGTTCTTATAATTATCCGATTGAACTTACGATGTAAAATGCAGGCGTGTAGAGGCCGAAGCCAGCTGCTCCCGCGGCGAGCATTAACATCCGGACGGGACGGCTTCCTAGTGGACTTAAGTCGACCCAGGGTTGCCTCGGGGTTCTTAGCGCGGGCTTTCGCTCTTTGACCTTGCTCTGCTGGTTCTTTAGATGCAGAATCGCTCGGCGCTGGGGATGATAAAGCGACGCACTCCTATAGACGAGTCCCAAGAAAAACGCTAGTGACAGTACCCCGGTCACCGACTGAAGTCCCAATCTCCAGCCTAATTTTCTGTACAAAAAATATCTCTAAAGTTGAGATTATGTAAAATCCAATTAGCAGCCGCTTCAGTAAAATCTTGGAAACGGTATATAGGTAGTTTTATACCCATACGAGGGTGAAATTTTAACAATGCGAATACGTAGGGATACATGTACGTATATATTAATTCTACATTTTTGACGAAACTAATTAACTCGTGTCATCGTTTGCGACCTTATCTGAACACATAACTCACAACCCTGGCTGCTGTGGTCAGCGGTGGATGATCGAGGCGGAGGTTAAAGATAAAAGCCAGTAGGGACTCGGTACTGAAAGGGTGATGGGCAGCACCGTTTGAGGATTTTTGTGTACCAAGGCAAGCAGGCATTTAGTTCCCCTCTCCCAGCACGCTGCTCGTATACATTCTAGGTGAATGGAATAGCGCGTGTTCCAATTAAACAAAAAATACAAAAAATACAAATAAAACATTTCTATCTGTCGATAAATTATTGTTAGTAGATTTATTTCGACCAGTCAGGATAAATGGAAAGATAATTTACATGGAATCAATTTCAGTATGGATGGAGAGAGAACTTGCACAGATTCGGGATAACAATTTATTTGAAACTCTTATTACCGGTTGGAGATAGCGAAGTAGGTATAAATCAACCACAAGCAATCGAACTCCCGCTACTGTATGTACAAAGCTCAACCGGAAGAACTTTCGGACAAGTTTCTCTACTCAATAAGAAAAATGGCCAACCCTGCTTTCTCCCGATCAACTGAAGACAAGCAAATCTTAGCATTGAGCAAACATGAACAAACGAAATGAACCACTCCGAATCAGTGGCTCGAATACGAGTGGAGTAACTTTCAGAGAAGATGAAAAAACCAAACTTAAAACTATCAATATTGATCCCCGCTTCTATTGTCTCAATTGCGTGTATAGGCTAACGAAGAAAGCGAATGAATATCCGCGAGTCTAGTTCACGGATTCCTGACAACTTCAGAAATGGAGCCGCGTGCATATTCGGAATTTTTAAAAATCACATGAAATGATTTTCTCTGGTGAATACCGGTTGCATTTGGCGCTCTAGTGACTCTGTACCAGCGTTAGTCAGTATTCGCCGTTACTCTGAAATATTATCGGACAAAAACTCAGTAGAGCACAAACATCAAACGTCATCGTTTCGCCTCGATGAATGCTCAGTCACGGTGGATGCCCACACACACATGATGATACCTATGGGTATAAAATCCACGTAGGTAGTACTACATACAGACATGGGGCTTAGGAGTTCTTGCAGGACTCGCTGATTATACAGACTCTGTAAGGTTGCTGGGCTCAGGATTTATTCATGTCATATTGACTTATTCGAGTTTAAACTCGGAAAATAAAATCTCAATCAAAAGGATCGGTACACACAACCGGTAAACTATGAACGCGATAAGCCTCTCGATCCCCTAAATGCGCGGAAGTGAGCGTTTTGTACTTGTCGAATTATTACCTTGTGCAAAACACACGATCGCATGACTCATAGATACGTAATACTTGTCCAGCGAAAACAATGACCGGAAAACGATTCTCCTCCAGCAATACTAATCGTACATCAAAATGTACATACGCGTATAGTGTACTTTGACAAACGGCACACTTTGTGAAAATGTGTTGTTTAATATAACGACAAAATTCGGTAATAAAATTGACAAATTTCATGTAGCACGTATAAATATTAACATATGGCATTACCGATGGAACAAATATTCGTACCTCAACCTCATCCGGTTTCAAAGCAAACTTTCTGCGGAAGGTGTTGGAATATATATATTTCTCTCTTCTCACGTTAAATGAAGTTATCATTCTAAAAAGAGAGTACGATGAAGGGGGAGAAGCGAAGCGAGAGGAAAATAGAGGTTTTAAAACGACAGAGTACAAGGTAATATTAAAGCTTGAAAGTTGAACACCGGGTTGTTACCGCGCTGTTACTCTTGAAGGTTTCATTAGTTGGTAATTACGGAAGTTTGTGTTGATCGTGCAGCTCACTGCGCTACCAAGTTTCATTTCATATCGGGCACTTCATTGCACTGGCAGCTCCTCGTGCACCAGGTGTGCCTCGTGAAGCTGGTGTATGTACTAATCGTCTTAGAATTAAATATTTTCGAATAAAAATCAAGTTTATCTGGGGAAAAGAGGACCCGACTATGTTGGACTCGTTTAATGGCATAAAAGTGTTACGGATGAAATTCTTTTCAGTTAAAAGTTCTTCAACTCTGATTTAAGTTAACCCCAGCTTTTAGCGTTCAAGTGTTTTTCTGGTTTTCTTAAAAACGGACCTCTCTGCACCTAAGATCCACTTCATACTCGCTGAGGCGTACGGCGCTTTAGAACTCACACAGCAATTAACGTCCGACCTAACTTTGAGCTTTTGAGTATGTAGCAGGTATGTCTAGGTTTGAAAACGTGTTGCATATCACGTGTGCCACGCTGTGACGCAGTCTTAATCGTCTGCTCATTCAGAGAGTTAGAAATCTGCTAGAATTACAGTAAGCATAAGCATTCGCTAAAGCGGAGGTAAATTGGTCTTAGCGTTAAAACGCGGTTCAACAGAAGCTACGAAATTGGTTGGTGGGTTGCGGCTCGAGTAAGTAGTGCAACTCAACGGTCGAGCCGACGCGACAGCTCCCGGGGAAACGCTGGTGTCAACACTCGACGCTTGCCGTCGATGTTGTACGCGTCGCGACGCTCAATCACGCACAGGGACGGAAAACGAAGCACAGGGACGCGCTCCCGCGAGATATGGGGTAGAACCAGCCCCATATTAATGTCCTCGGATACCAAAAGCTCGCGATGCATCACGGGTAGGTAGATATCGAGCGACTAGCTATCAACGAGCCGAATTTCCTGACTCGATTAATTATTCCTGCGTTATAATCAACGCGTTTAATATCAGATCAAAGGCCACCAATAGGGTGGCCCTTATTTGGGGGTCGGTGGAATTTTGTCCGCGCCGCCCCCTAGATTGGTTCGAAATAAATTCAAAAAAATCTAGGTGAAACTTGGGCTTTCTAGCTCAACGGGAAAGCGTGCCTGTAAGTCAGTACTTTTCCCCGTTCAAATAACATGGAATTTTTCACCAACTAAATACATTTTTTTTTACGAGACCATCGTTCATTGCAAAAATCTGTCATACCGTCACTTCATAGTATCATAGTGTGTAAATTAGTGAACATTTTTTAGATCACCTCAAATCATGTTTCACAGACGACAATTTCGAAAAACTACAACTTCATCCATCCGAAAAGGCTCGTATCATTTGTTGGTTACGATTTCCTACTGTGTGTGAAAAATTTGCACCAACTTACACAGTATGATACTATAATGTGACGGAGTGACAGATTTTTCTGATTAACGACGGGCTCGTAAAAAAAAAAGTGTATTCAGTTGGTTGAAAATCCCATGTTATTCAAACGGGAAAAAGTACGGGCTTACAGGCACTCTTTCCCGTTGAGCTAGAAAGCCTAAGTTTTACCCAAATTTTTTTGAAGTTATTTCGAACCGATCTAAGGGGCGGCGCGGACAAAATGCCACCGACCCCAAAATAAGGGCCACCCTAGACCACCAACTCAATTTCGATTATGTGTAGTTGGTTGGCGTATAGCGAATAACATCTGCAAGTGTTATTTTTGGGACTGACTCAAAAAGCTCCAATTCTATATACAGAGCGATTCTGTGGATAGTAGTCAGTCTAATCCGAAACTGATGACCCATCTACTGATATCTTATATGTCTATGACTGATACCTTCAGACGATGTAGCGGTGGCTGTCACGTCTGAAGGTATCAGTCATAGACATATAAGATATCAGTAGATAGGTCGTCAGTTTCGAAAAACAAAGAAATGCCCCGCCATTAGACTGACTACTATCCACAAAATCGCTCTGTATATAAATAATAAATGGTTTGCGACCACGCGTTGGGTTACAATATCATTTTACAATTCGACGTATATGTTTAGAACTTTGAGGAGGTTCACAGGATAAATTGCAAAATTTTAGTCAGGGGTTGGAGTAACGAAAGCACTCGGAAGCGTATAAATAAATACAGTATAAAGACCAATGTGCACAGGGGTTGTTTAGAGAGGAAGGAAAAGGAATAGATTACCTTGGCCTATATTGGTTAAGGTTTTCCCCTGGACGTTAAGCGCGTTTTATGCTTACACGCCTATATAGACACGTGAAATTCGAGTTTCTTTTATTGGAAATTTTATGACTATTTCTGTCGTTTCGTGGCAATAGCCAACATATTTTCTCGGCTGTATTTGATTTTCAACGAGTTTAGTGTCGCAATCGCGAGCTTTTTATCGACAAAAATTGAACGCCTCTTGCACGATGCGCGGTTCAGAACGGGTGAAAAATACCAATAATTACAGGATACCGTAATGAGTAATGAAATATTTTATGGAGAGGGTGGTTTTTACGATCCTGTATATTTTCACCCACCCAAACACTCCTGCCTCGAAAACCGCACGACGGTGCATACAGAGATAAAAAAAAAAATGAAAAAAAAACTGTCCAAGTATTGCACGAGACACTTACGAAGTGGGGTACGTGGCGTTAATCGTGATATGACCTATTATTTAACGGAAGATTATTATCGTTTGATGATTCGGTATATGTGTTATAGCTAGGTACCTCATATACAGAGAACGACGTGGGGTTCTATCCAGGATCCGAGCTATGGAACGACTGGCGCAGCGTGGATGAAGCGAATACCGAATATATATGGGATAAGTGAAGCTATGGTTTTCCAATAATGAAATAACTCGGCTACGATATTATTCTCCCTGGGGAACATTTCGCATCTCGGATAGCTCTGGTTGATTTAATTCTCGCGTAATTCTTACCAAATAGGAGCTCGAAGGATACGGCACATCTATTATACCCCCTCAAATTATACCTAGATATACTTGAGACTAAATACATTTTGTATAAACCGTTATAACTATAGCGTCTACCTAACTACGATATTCAAAGATAGTTTCGGGCACTTGAATTTAATACGGTAGCTTTTCTCGCCGTAAGTAATTCAAGGTCGTATTTTGGAAGAGCATGGGTACCATCCCGCAATATCAGAGGATGAATTTATCGGAGACAGCTTACCCAACGGCCTCTTTGTAGAATACGCTGAAGAGGGCGATTCCTACCCCTGTTCCAGCTTGTACCACCATCTCAACGAACTCCCTTCGTTTACGGAAATAGTGGCCAAGCACTAGGCCAGCAGTTTCCTTGACTAGGCCTGCACCGGCACCGAGGACCAGTCCGTAACTGTTGAAGTAGAAATAAGTTTTATTTTATAGCATCGGTTGTCGATAAAAGAAAAAGGAAAAGAATGAACCGAACAATAAGTTTGCTGGATGTTTAATCATGGGTACAGAATACTAGGTGTTGAAGATCTCCTAAACCCATTAGCGCGATGTCGCGACCATAACTGCACGGTGCGAAAAAAGAACTTCTTCGAGGCCAACGTCGAACTTTTTTTTTCTTCCACCGGTCGTGGGGAGCCGAATTTTCCTCTGAATATTTAGAGGGTTCCTCGAGGGAGAAACGTAAACGTATATATATATGTATATTTATACCATGTATATGCGGTGATTTTTTCTCTTTCTTTTTTTCTTTTTTGCATTTTGTCCTTTTTTTTTTTTTTTTTGTTATAAACTAAATCCCAGCTGGAATATCTGACAGCGAATTTCGGGCTACATAACTAACGGTTTATTCAGTACGCATATACCTATATATACACTCGAATGCACAGGAAATTCATCAGCGGCTAACAAACAACCCCGAGTCGAGTTCATTCAGAAAACTTTTCGGACAAGTAAACCTCGACTTGAACAGGGCCAAACGCTGGCCCTTGGCGCAACAACTTTTCATTCAACATCCGGTTGCTTGACATAGAACCGGTATTAACTTTAACAGACTGTGTTTGCCATCGCAATTCACAACCAGCAAGTTAATACATCTGTCCGATTACCAGCGACAGGCTTCATCCAGATGTAAATAATTAGAAATTAATTATAGCAAATGGAATACTAAATCTCCACGGTATTTTATCTGAACTCAATTTCAGCGTACCGATAAGAATTTCAACGTGTAACTCGACATACCGATTATCACATCATTGCAGAGAAAATGACAAAATCTGTTCATTTTTCGTCATTTTTCAAACGGGAGAGAGAAATTTATTATCTGCTAAATCAATGTTCATTTCACCTCAAACTCACTGACCTGATCCAAGTTATATTTTCATCAATAGAATTCAAATTCATTAATTTTACTCTCTCAGATGTACTACAAACATTGCGCGACACACAAGCAATTCGTTTCCCAAATTCTCGCATCGCAACATTATGGCGGTTTCACCCTGTTGCTATTGAACGATGGATTAATCAACCCTTGAGTGATACTGCAGTCCATTATTTAAAACTGTTTTATTGACAGTTTGTGACGAGCTGCAGGTTCACTAATCAGCGATTAGTGCATACTGCAGAGGTAAATTTCGCCTTTATTAATCGCTAACTAAGCTAGATAAAGCACTGGCTGAGGCTGCCAGAAATTCGATACGAGTATAAGGATGAAATATGTACATACTCTGGATAATTTTTGGGGAAAACGTACCTCAATAACACCTGATGCATCTGTAAAGCGAAAGAAGTGAATAGTGAAGCCAAGGCTAGAACCAGGCCTCCGATGACGGCGGTAAGTCGTGTACTACCTCGACGACAGGCGCCGACAACCAAGGGCGCCGAACCCCTAGACACTGCGGCGCTCAGGGCCCCAATCCAGGCTGAAATAAGAGAAAAAAAATTCTTTCCTTTTATACCCTTCAGTTGATGATGGGCAGAAATTTTTCCCTGGAACAGGATCCGAGTAAAAGCTTTTTTCGTGTGTATAACATATGTTATAATGTCTAATTGCGAGAGCGTGATGGAATATATCGCATAATTCCTGGGGATCGGTGAAATTCAAACAGGTGGTATGATTCAGTAATTATTCTAGTAATTACCTCGATGTACCGCGTGTATTATATACTGATTTATAATTAGCCTTTCATCAAATATAGCTTGTGCGGTCTGATATTCCACGTTAATGAATATGACGATACCGCATGTTTTCATTAATCAGTGGAATAAATTTATCCTGGCTTTGCCAGGATCTTGCGGAACGTAAAATGTAATATATGATGGAAAGAGATGATGTCATGTTGGTCGGGGAACGATAAAAACTAGCGTCATGTATCTACCAACTCAATTTTCAAACATCCATCGATCACTTTGAATCTGGATGAAAACATCTCGAGGTAAGACACTTTGAATTGTATTCGAATCGGATGCAAAACAAAACTTTTTACATACGAGGGTTGATATATACCTATACGTATAATATATGTGTATGAAGGGACGACGAATTGAGAGTCCCGCAGGAAACTGGCGCCTCATTTTATAAAAACTCTTCGTATCCGGATTTGGGTCGAGGAACCGATGCGCGTGCGTCTATTACGCGACTATACATGCCGCTACATATGTAAAAGACTGGATATTATAGTTCAGAATAAAAGGATGGTATAAGCACAAGGGGAACAGGAAACTGTAAGCCGCTCATCTGATCGTACAAAACCCGTTCAAAGCTTTCGACTGAGTATATTTTCCAAGATTTTGCCATAACGCGGTTTCTATATTACGGAGACTCTGACATAGAAAATACAATGTACTATGCAATTTGAAAAAGTAATTTTCAGCCTTCGCGCTTTTGGTACTCCTGCATAAAACCCGAAAATGAAATCACCGCATCCTGGGGTGGAAACAAAAAATAATAAAAAAATAAAAAATATGTAAAAAATCCGGAATAAGTCATCGCACACACAAATAGCTTTCGGACAAATTCAACGTCACGGTGGAGTCCCGGAGGGAAAACAGTGTCACGGTCCGTCGAGAACGATTCGGTCCATTAGTTTCACTATTGGCCAGGTCTTGCCCGGGTTTGGTATTGGCTTTCAATACCGGGACTAGAGTACAAACAATATTACTCTAATATGGGACATTCCCTGAGAGATGGACCATCACCGAAATCAAGTGTGGCCGATTTCGTACCCAATCACATTATATCATAGTACCTACTCAACAACCTTGACTCCAATACAAGTCCCTTTATTTGAATTACACTACGTTGCCACATTGACAGGGTACTCTTCGGACCTCGATATCTCCGACAAAAGTGGTCCGAATTTATACGTTTGAGAAAAAAAAAGAAAAAAAAAGGATTTGTAGCACGTTTCTAAAAACTAAATTTCACAAAAAACTTTCCGACTACATAGAGTTTTCATCCCTCAAAGGAGATCATCATGGTATTCGAAACGATTCAAATGGCATGCAATTTAGCCTCCCACAGAGTGCTACATGCGAACGTGGATATCCAGTTTATCGATACTGGTGTGTGCATCGATCAAGTACAACGTGCGTATGAATGCAATTGCATATTTCAATAGCTGATCCACACCCCTGGGAGTAGGGAGATTCTGAATGTGTGTAGTCGCCGTACATCTGAACAATAAATTAATTCGGAACTCTTGGAACTTGACAGGAAGATCTAGGGCAATTAAGCGAGTTTGTAAATAAACAGTTCCTGGGGTTGTTATCATTGCCTGAACAGCGAACAGCAAACATCTACTATCTCGGATTCATCCCAGGATCTGAAATAGCCTGTGCAGATGAAGAGAATAATGAAATTGCTAATTTCCCTGAAACTCGCACACCGGGTAAAATCGTAAAACAATATACCAATACCCTCTCTTAATTAACGTTACCGTAATTAATACTAGCTGCTCGTATTACCTCGAACATGTAAAACAGGATGATATTTCCTCACCGAATTAACAATTACATTAAATCTGTATAATTTCAAATATAAATCGTTACTTGGCCAGCTGATATTACACGTTAATAACTTAACGGCTACACAATACACTTTGCAATACTGTATACAATGCGTCCTGTATCCATTAAAACTTCAACGCTTGAAAGAACAACTCTTCGAACTCAGTTCTTATGAATATGGAAATTCTCTGTACCAGGAACAGCTTTTACAGATTGAGAAATCGACTCTAATCATACATTTTATACATACGTATGAATACGGTAGGGGATGCAGAAGACCCGTACATTCGTATAATCCGGATTCAACGAGGTATGTGTAATTTAATAACAGGACACTGTAGAGGAGGTCCCGATTGTCCAAGCTATCACTCGAGGCGGTCAAGAGTTGGGTCTGCCGAAGTTGCCATCGTAATTATATAGGACAAGCACCGTTTCAGTCGAATCGTTTAAAGCCTCCTATAAGTATACACGTGTGTGTTGTCTTGTTACGTTTTTATAGATAATAACAAAATTCGTACTTAAATTCTCCTTAATTTTCTGTAAATTGATAATTCGACTTGTCATTTTTGAGCTTGTAATGATATACATGAGAGATTCTCCGGCATTTTCGCGTCGCCAATGTTAAAATTGAAAACGTTTCTGAAGGAGGATATTGTATACCTTTAAAACGTGAAGGTGATAAAATCGCGAGAGTATAGTACGTCGAGAATAAATATATAAGACGATAAATTTATTGACGAAACGGAATATCCGTGCTGAATAAAACGTCGTGGATAGATATTACATTTCGGAGTTTTCTGCACTCGTTGAAAAGGAGAGAAAAAAAATAAATAAAAGTGGAGCAGTATCTGTCAGTGAAATGCCGTGGGCAAGCGGCGAAATAAAGGCGAAAAAAAAAGGGAAAAAAAAGAAATAGATTGTGAAAAAAGCGGCGAATTTCGGAGGATGTAGTATAGTGATTGGCAGCGAAGATTGGCATCCAAATAAAACGTTCGGTCAGAATATTCGCCTATTTTAACGTTATTTAATCGAAATCGAATCTCCTCCCGTCCCGAATCTGTCGATAAGGTAAAACCTGATTCCGAAAATTTGTCAAATGCAGTTGACAGGCTGAGGAACAAGCTCTTGTTCGGTAAATAACTTTAAGTGAGTTAATTTGTCGCTGTGGTTACGAAATTCAGAATTTAGAGTTCAGAGTTCGCCCAACTTTACGCTTGCCGTTTATATTTCGTAATTTTACTTCACCCAGTCAGTTTCACGTTGCATGAGAATGATAACACGAAATCCCGTGTTCTGTCACTGGAATATTTCCTACCCACGCAGTATAAAACCACTGAACATTGCGAACCTCCGAGGCACGTGACAAAGCGAGGTTTGCGTTTGTAATGTCAAACGTTAGAGTAACGCTGTAGCAAGCACCAACGTGGTACGTAGGTGGAAATTATTTAAAAAAATCTTCCGCCTTTCCACGCTACATTCGTTGATAAAGAATGAAGAAAGTACTTGAGTACTTGGATGAGTACCTACGTGTAATTTAAATCGCGAGTCCGAAAATGTATGGTTTTAATTTAATTGCTTAACCACTTTACCCTCCGCCGAGTATGAAATAAACCAATTACGTTATACTTTAACTCGATTTCAGTTTGGCGAAGTAACAAAATCAACAGGTCGACCTCGACGAATCGCAGTTCTATCTGCAGAGTCCCGGGTGGCCGAAGTTCCCGGTTGTTACCTTGCCGTAAACAGTCATTTACAGCACTATAGGTAATTTGCTGAGCCAGCTACGGCAGAATACTCTAATTAGTAATTAGTAATTCGGACTAGGATGAAGAAGCCGATAATAGGATACCGTAAGGTCAAAAGGTAATAATACCTGGGATATTAAAGTGTTAACAAGCATTTCGCAGTCCAGGTTTTAACTAATGACGCTAACGTACTATTCAACCATTGTATAATTCCGAGCGAAGTACGTGTTCAATTTCAGAATACATTCCATCCTCGGTGCAAAGATTCTTGGGAGCACTAGCCTGCACGCATATTTTATAACTCCCCAAAATTATAATGAAGAATATTCCGCAAATCGTTTAATGGCTATTACATTATTCATCGAGTTTTCTTCGTTCTATAGTAGAAAGGGTTGAAACCTAGCCCTGACCACACTGACTATATCCTAGCTAAGGTTCAACTTTTCAACTCTGATTGTCTTACCTATACCTACTAGATGTATCACATCGTCAGTTCAAGCTATAAGTATCACGGTCTAGTCTACCCATAAGTATTTCCTATATATAAGCTGTGTACACATGCATATCATTATATTAGTTATTCCTGTCGATCGCGGAACTACGCTATATTTGAGATGAACTTAAGTTCAAAGAGAGTTAGTGGCCGGGATGCTGTGGTACCGTATGGGATAGAGCGGCTTGTGCAAGGCGAGGCCGAGCGTTATGAATTTCATTTCCTCCGAAGGAAAGCCTTGCTCTGCACGGTGTGGGATATGATAGGATAGGAAGAGATAGATTGATAGTGAGATAGTAAGGTAGTAGAGAATAGAAGATAGCAGAATAGGATACATTTCCGTAAAAATAGATAACGAAAAATTTGAATAAGTGGGGAACAAGGGTGTGTCTCTGTTGCGGTTGTCAACGAACAGTAAAGACCGTCGGTGGTCTCCCTTCTCTGGGTCCTTATTTCCGTTCTTTTTTTTTTTTTCACTCTCTCCGCAGTTTTGCTATCTCGAGTGTCAGCGTGGCTGCCTTTTTCTTTTGTGTTTTGCTTTCGCTTTATTTTTTCCGCAGATATTTTCATCCTGAGAACCGCGGGCGTCGAGGCGTCGCAGTCGACAACAGCGCCGGTTGTAATCGCGTTATTACTTTCTTCTTCTTCTACTTGTTCTTCTTCTTCTTCTCTCTACCTTTTTTCTCCACTTTTATAACATACACATTTTCACCTTGTCTCGCGACCACGTTATATGAGATAATATTAATTCCAACTAGAGAGGCGGTTCTTTCCACCTTTAACTTCTTCTTAACGCATAGAGACAGCGAGAGAGAGTTAGTTTAGAAAGGATCCACGGTACCCAAGCCATCAAAAGCTACTTGGTAACCTCGCGTGGCGATAATGGCCCTCGAGATCCTCGCAAAATCGTGAGTTAAAGGACTAGCTTAATGGCTATGGGGCTTTCGCAACCGACGGTTACGTCAGATAGATACTTTTCAATCTCCAAAAGACAAGAATCTTTACTTCCACTTATGCATAATATGGTGTCAGCTAAATTGCACGTGAATCAAAGTAGGGATAATTGTATAATAATCGTGTGTGTACACTAGAGTGGTCCTTAATTTGATCATTTTCGAATTCCAACAGTTCCATGGGCCAGGGCGTTACCAAATATATACAAAACGAAGGAACCATAACCCCAGGTTCCTATCTCAATTCTAAGTAGCACCCCAAAGCTTTGAAATTATTCCATTTGAATAAAACACGATTTGTGAAATTTCGCGGTTTATTTTTTTTCTTCCTATTACAGTATAGCCTCGAAAAATCTCAAACTTGGTACACTCCTCACCTGTAGTAGTAGGTATTTCATGAAAATTCGACAGATTTTCAACGATATAATTTTCGAAGCCACAGCGTCCAAAAAAAAAAATATATATTTCTCATCTCCAAAACGTGATAAATGAAATTTTGTCGTTAAAAATGTGTAAATTTTTCACGGATACCTACTACTGTAGGTAAAAAATGTGTGGAGTTTCAGACTATTCGAAGCGATAATGCGATAGGAATTAAAAAATAACCCCGAAGTACTAAAAATCGTGTGTTATTTAAAGGTAAAAGTTCAAAGGCTTCGGGGCAGTACTTAGAGTTGAGATAGGAATCTGGGGTTTTGAATGCATTTTTTTGTATATATTTGGAGACGTTCTGATCCATGGGAATATTGAAATTCGAATTTGACCGAATTAGGGACCATCCTAGTGTACACACATCACACATGCATGTTATATCTGTTGAGGAAGAAAGGCTGGAGTCTGGTCTCCGTATTCATCAGATTGCAGACAAAGTTAAAGACCTTCAAGTGGATAAGTACTAGTGTAACGTTACGCATTACATCGCATGACTGGATTCAGCCCCTCTGCGTGGCGAAGCAAAAGAGTCGAGTAGCAAGTGGATGGCTCGTTTCTTTTCAACACTGCAGGTCTTCACGGGGCCTAAAAAAGCACTTATCTTTTATTTACCGGCCCTTACATTCGTCTGAACAAAGGACACTTGCTGACGAAAAGTTTTTTTTTTTTTTTTTTTTTTCCGCAAGAACGGTAGGTACGCGATTTGAGTAAAAAATTCAAAGGAGGTATCCGACCGAACGAAGATATCTAACGCTGAGACAGGTTGATACGGGCGTAAAATAAACCTCGGTAAAGTAAAGGGGGACAAAATCTGACATTTTATTTAGCATACGGAACATAATCAACGACAATCTCCATCAGAGACACAGGTATAAGTACCGATGTGCCGATTCGTTGAATCTTTCTGGCAATTAGATAACTTCCGATTTTAATTATTCAATTAGACTAAGAGGTTTTCAACCGTTATATTGATGATCGATGATTGTTCTCGGATTGGTATTGACAATTATTATCAAAGCAGTTTGAAAATTTGATATTGATGATTCTGACGCTGCAAGATGTCGAAAATTTAAATTCTTCAAAAACGCGATCGCAATGTCAGCATTTTTCTTCAATGTAGTTTAGCTACAATCGTCGTGTTCGGGGAGAGGACGGGAGGGGTTTCGCAATGTCTATAATCAGGGAATCGGAAGCCGAAAAGACTTTGAGAAATCGGCGGCGACTCTGAGAATAATGGGTCAAAGTCTTGGGGGATGAGATCCATACTCCAATCTGGACCGTTCGGAGATACGCCAGCTGGTTACATTGAATCCTGATGACAAAATTGCCACGGTCTTTTTGGCGTCACTGAGCGAGGGGAGAGTTCCTTCCGGTTTTTGGTAGCGGGGTGTTCAGCGTGCGTCAAGATTTACGATTGACAGGGAAAAAGGCGACTGGCTGGATCAAAGTGTTTCGTGTATAAGCCGCGGGCTATTGTATCTCGGGAAAAAATATATGGAAAAAACATAATCGGGCCGGAAGCTTTCCCGTCTTAAGTGACATTTCTTGAACCGTGCAAAAAGAGAGAACGAGGCATTATTAAGAAATACGATCTTGGCATGTCGCGGCCGCCCTTGTCCCCTTTTTGGTCCACTCAGCATCACGCTCACACTCAAGTAAGGGAGAAGAAAAAAATTTACGAGAGTGCCGGGGCCACGTTCTGCAGTTCACTTCATATCGTCACCTCCTGGACTTTGACGATTCCGCAACACGAAATACTTACGTATAGCCGTGAGATACGTATAATAAAAGTAAGAAAGTACGTAGATTGAAGATATCGAAGAGAATTTGAAATATCGATTTTTCTGTACAGATATGAACATCTTCTCCTAGATAGAAAGGATATTCTATGAATGCGTGAAGCGCGGTTTCTTTCCATCCCACACCCTTCTTAAACTGTACATATAGGGGTATGTATCCGACTGAGAAAGAGAACAAAACCAAACAAAACTAAACGAAAGTAAATAAAAGTAAACAAAGATGTTAGCGAGCGATCTTTGTTGGCGCGGTGGAGCACCGTGCCACTTCTCGCAAGCAACCCCTTCCTCGTGGGATGAATTACGAGGAAAACTCTGCTTTTGAGATCACCTATTTTTTAAACGTCACATCTGCCGCCTATACGCTCGAGCTACCTTCTTCTACGCTCGTGAATTACCAACTTTTTGGTTCTCGCTATTTGACATTTTGGCACCCCAAATTTTTAGACTAATGTTTACCTCATACATACTATATCAAGATTTTCATACATTTCATGGTACAAACAACATGTACCAACAAATTCAATTTTTTTTTTTTTTTTTCTATTACGAGTGAGAAATTAAAAATTAAAAATTAAAATCAGTTCCAAGCCTTAAGCCCTTGAGCTACCTCCTAACTTTTCTACTATAAAATTCTTGCTAATATATTCTCACTGCTTTATTTTATTACATGTATCTCATTCGCGAATTGCTTTTTCTTTACATCGCTTTTTCTACCAAACTATAATTTCCGTATAACAAATCTTGCACCGATGAGAGGGAAATCATGTCTGTTGAATCAACTAGGTATATGCGTGGGTCGCCATGGGCGTCTAAACAAATTGATATTCAATCGATGATATGAAACTGAAAATATTATTTAAGTAATCAAATATTTTGTATGCGCATGAAGTTTTTTCTTTTTATTAACTTCTTCAATCGTAAAATATTTGATTATAGTATACGGAACGAATATCCATTCAATAGTCTGTGATCACAGGTTCAGCTCATCGGACGTCGCGGATTCTTTTTTTCTTTCAGATTGTCACCCACTTTTATTTTGGCCTGTTTTTACATCTCGACGTGATAAATAGAGGATAAACATCCCCCGATTATAGGCGGGTCAGAATTTCAATTCCTTTCGAAAATTGTATAAGCGTTGAAGGCATACCTCTGGTTCTCGTATTATACGAATGGCAACACATGCCTGGATACGTCTACACGCGAACATCACTCAATACCAATCGAAAACCGTAAGTACATAGGTCTTCAAGCTAAGAACGAACGAAGACAATGAGGTATTGATTATAACCGCGCAATGTTGTAGGCAACACAACAGCCGGGTACTTGGCTAGAGAGGGACGCCCTTAACGCCCGACGTCGCCGTTGCCGTCGCGATGCCGAGACGAACTCCTGATAGCTTTTGTTCACGCCGGCAGCAGCGTTGGCCATAATATTGTATATACCTATACATAGGTTCAATACACGGAATAGTAACCCTGCAACCATTGTAGTATAGTTTTGGTACTTTGAACAGAAACAGGTATAGGTACAGAGCGCGGAGCTCGCTAATTAGTTCGTAGAGAAGAACATAGGTACTGCAATGTTTGTGCACTGCACCCATATAGGATATGGCTTTAGCTTTCGTGCCTTTATACATATAGAATAGCTTTCTCCATTTCTCGCGAAATTTTTATATGTCTCCATGTATGCATTTTTCATTAGAGGAAATGACACTCGTTTGCTTTATGCAGGTATAATTATTGGTTCAAGGATCAAATGAGCTTAATTGATTCTTATATATGGGTGCATGCGTGCTCGAGCAATAATGTCCTGGGGAATACGTGCAAGGTTTCTCGACAACGAGCTTAAGCACCGCTAAACTTCCGGTCAATCTTCGATGCCCTTCTGATCAATAGCGGGCATTGCTATCGGCCAAAGTTGAGTAAAGTTATCGTCACAATCATCCTGGACCCTTTCCCTGCACCCTTCATCCACTTCCACCTTCAGCTTCTGCTCCACCGTCTAGAATCTCGTCCTCGTTCTCTCTATGCTTTTCGTTACCCAACTTACCAATTCGGCGAGCTTACAAACTCACCAACTTACCGGCTTACCACCCCCTATCACAAACCCTTAATGGACATTCCATTTGAATCGGGTCTCGATTGTTTAATCGTGACGGATTCCGGTCCGAAGAAGTTGAGCGATTTTTGGAATTTGAGGATAGTTAATGAACATTTTTTCCCCCTTTCTTTCCTTCTTTCTTTCTTCATCTTAACAATAACTAGTTTTACGAGGTGTAAAACCGTGTAAAAAGGTTCCGGAGATCTGAACAATTTTATTTCTATAGTTTGAAATGTAAAAGTGGGGTAGTGGAATATATTATTTGAATTAATTTATTTAGAACGCTTTCATTCCCTCTTTCATTCATTCACTCTCTCTTTCTATTCGGTTACCTTTTGTGTTATTCCCCAACGCAAAGCATAGAAATTTCACTCTTGGGGGAACTCGACTTACTTATTTCAGCCACAGCCGAAGCAAAGCTAAGGATTTCCTTTTAGTTTTACCAAGAATTGGTAGTTGTATATGTATACAGGTTTCTATACAGAGTAGGTACCTTGCTAATTAATTTCCACCCAAATGAACATTCTTCTCATTCCTAATTCCGGCAGTACCTAACCAATATAAAAGTAAAACAAAATACCGTAAGATCGAACTTTTACAGGCACAAAATCTGCAATTCTATCATCCCTTCGACCAATTTTAACAAAGTGATGCCTGCCTCTGCTGAGAATTTCGCTATTTAATTACTTCACGAACTTATAAGTGAATAACTAATTTTACAAAAATTAAAATAGAAAAAATGACATTCTCCTTCGTCGGCGTTAATTAGAAAATTCCATTTCCTAACTGAATTATTTCACGTTTCAAACAAACTTTTCATTTTTTTGACAATCATACGGTAAAGCTTACCAATATCCATGATGTGATGTTCGCCGAGATGACGTGCAGCGTAAAGGTGAAGTAGACCGAAAGCGAGTTGCATTCCGGTGGTGAGCAGTAGGGCCAGAAAACCAGCAGCACATACAAGCCAACCCCAGCCTCCCTCAGGATAAAAATGAGCCCTCATTCCAGCCACGTCAATCCCTTATCACGAAAATCAATTACTTAAAGATCAGAGTCTCTAAAATGTTGATCAATTCGAGAATGAACCCTATCACGGGTCATAACATCATGTTATAAATTTGGGGACACGTAGCACGCTAATTATTGACTGTTAGTAGATGAGTTTAACAGTTTTGGTCAACGCTTCGATTTAATCAGAGGCTGCTAGCTGTGTTCGTGTTAATTTCTAACTGTATCAGCGTTGAATTCAAATAGGAGTTCAATAACCTCGTCGGTGTGCCACCGAGTAATGTGGTTAGGTAAAGCAATCGTCTGTAATGCAAGTTCGCTGAACTTCGACCCTGCAGTTTGCAGTATCGAGCTTTGGTTGGACACCGGCGCTAACTAACCCCCCAGGAAAAGATTTTCTAGAAGGATGTATACCTCGAACTGTACCGCTTAATTAACGGCTGGTTTGTGGTCACAGAAGCTAAGGGAAGGTATGAAATTACTAAAGTACGCAAAGTACACTAATTATATTTTCTGTCGTATACCAATCCTATGAGCAAACCAATCATTCTCAATCATATTAGGGCGTGGTTTAGCCCGATTTTGAGCAGCTGTGAAAATTTATGAAATACTTATAACCACAGTGTGAAAAATATTGCCGTATAGGAGTAGGTTGAAGTAATTATCTTTGATGCAAGACAAAACTGAGTTTGTGGAGAATGTGATGTGATTGCCGGGTTCAAACACGGTAAATAAAATTTTCGAAAAATATGTAGAATACATATGAGTCAAAGTAATTATCCTTGATGTACCTAAGTCTACCGAATTTCCACAGGGAGCGAATTCGCAAACGAAGATTTTCAACGAGATATTACGGGTAAAAAATATTTTGGTCTATACTCCCAGACTGTCATGGAAAGATATACGGAATGTATAAAGTATCTGGAATTTATACCGTATAGCTGTATTACAAAACGAAACAATTATCCTTAGTGCAAGTCTGAGAAAGTTTTCAAAGCTCTGAGTTTTGCTGCCCAACTCTATAGGAAGGAAAAAGTCTGAGGTAAAGTTTTTTGGGAAAAAATAATAAAAAAACTGTGGGTATAGGTATACATAGGTATAGACATATATCTAAGATACATAATCCGAAACTGTTTTTCTGCCACGATAGAAAAATAAAGAATATATAAAATATATGGCATATATATGTATATCTATATACGTATAGGTATGTAACTATTTAATATATGGTATAACAGGCCTGTATTCCACGGTTCGTATTTACCAGTTTTCGAGAAAAGCAAAAGGCCAGGACCTCTCGGCATGATATAAAGCTGACTTAGTTGTCGTAAATCAGCCCGGACGCATCTCGAATGAAAACGTCGGCCAGACATGCCAGAAGCTATCGAAAATATATTTTCCGTTGTTTCATAACCATTCTCTCTTTTCTCTCTCTTTCTCCCTCTCTCTCTCTCTCTCTCTACCCGACAAATAAGTATCAATCTACTCACAGCTCCGGAAGAAATTTCGGTATTTACCGAGATGAATAATCTACCCGAAAATCTATCTATCATACGATAATTCCTTGATTTGTGATAGGTGGATTTTCATTCGTAACAAACGAAGAAATTTACAATTCGTTTGAATTGCATGAATTGTATTTAATCACCCTAAGTAGGTATTATTCTATTTCGGTTGAATAAAAATTTTCTTCTCAAAAATAAACTCTTACTGATTAAAACAAGGTATAGGTACCTACAAGCCACGGATTCCGTTTTACGGATAGGTAAACGCGAGTTCATGGTTGAAAAAATAAATTTTTACACAGTAAGCGAGTCTTCTAATTATTGTCAGCACTCACAGTCTAGATTTCTATTAGCTGTATTACATACTCAATATGTACCGGTATATCCCTTGTAATATTCCAGTTAAACGAAACGAATACAAGTTGCTGTTGCTGTTGTTCCTACTCGTATAATGAGCATAGGTTTCACGATTTTACCAGCGCAAAATTTTTTCTCTTTTTCCTCCCACATTAGAAGGTAGATTTGAATTCAGTATTTCAAGCAGAATGTTAAAATAATGTACGAATAATGGGATGTAAGACGAGCTTGAAGAGAGACCGCTTCAACAAGCGTGTGCTCATCATTTGCAGTGAAAACGACGCGTTGAATTATCTCTTGATAAAGCGTACCTAGCGTGATGATTATTCTTCTGCAACGAACGCAAAATCGTTTCTTATACCGGAAACGTACATTTCTTACGTGCAAATATACTTCCTTTTCAAATCCAGCTATAATATTCCTCATGTAGGTGGGAAATTCCATGTGTTTTCACCCTGCCTGAGACCATCACCATCGCCATTCCCGATTTCACCGTAACTCTGATCCTTTCTAGTACTAGGTATAAGATACAACTACACAAATTTTCTTCCTCGCGATATGACTTAAGTTAGTACTCTAGAGTTACGGATCGTTGAGAAAAAACGATTGCACGGTCGCTTTAAAAATTCTGATTTGCTCTGAATAATCCGCAAAGTGATCGTAGGTCGATTATACATGCGGGCATTCAGCTATGTGAGAATGAATATCGTTTGGCGGATATCTATTGGATGTATATCATCTTGTTTTCTTAGACAAGGTTCTCTGACTCATTAATTTTACGACTACGTTTGCAGAAATGTTTCGCATTTCTATTTCCTGTCAGAAAGCGATATTTGAATTTATCATTCTATATGTATAAAAGCTTTTTGTCAAATTGTAAGAGTCGCACTTTCCACCCGGATGGGTTAGTAAACGAGCAGAGTTTGTTTCGAGGATGTAGGTCGTCTGTCAGCTGGCTACCAAAACCACAAAATTTATCGTGAAAAGCACGAGAACACAGCAGCTATGGGTCTGGGTCGAATGGGTTGTAAGTTGTATGGGTCGTAGGTTGTAGGTTTTGGATTGTTAATTGCTCCCGGATCTCGTGCTATGTACAATACATATATATACCCATGTTTTTATTCGCTCTAGTAAATAAACATTCACCTGGTCTTCGTAGGGCTGGCACGCAACGATGGAGGCTGCGAAGATCTTCAAGGCCCCAGTTCGTATTCCCAGCCATGCTTTCCTCCATGTCAGCAGAGCGGAGGCGAGGATCTGAAACACGTTTTATTGCGGCTTAACTCTCGCAGAATGTTTCTTTACGGGAGTAAAAGTTATCGCAAAAAAGGGAGATAAAAAAACACTTGAGTTTCGATCAGCAACCTTAATTCGATTACGTCAAGTACACGTTCTTTTACCACACTGAGGGGTGGATTTTTGTGATTGTTTAATGCCGATAGAAACAGTAAATCAACCCTAAGCTAGACTTGAAGGTTGACTAGTATAGCAATACTTATAATGATAGTATGAAATGTAAGACCGCGACTCGGTGAATAGAGTAACTATTCCGTAGACCAACTCTTGACCCCACGTCTACTTGGTATTAATTCGCTGTTTCTGGGACCGAAATTTGATTCGAAAGCCACGTTGAGTTAGAGAACTTTAGAGGTACGTTTGTGGAAGTTGAGATGACCGTCCGCTTCAGTACGGTAATTGAGATATCGAATATGAATAGATTAATTATTAGCGATTTGTTGAGGATTAGCAACAGATTCCCTTCGGTGATCTTGAAAGTTTAAAATTCATGTTTTAAAGGTTTAATAAATTTTTCCGACCGCATTTAGGTACTGGCGTTAGAAAATAGGGCGAAAATTTTCTGAAACTGTACGGAAATAAAATATGATGCCATGAGGAAAAGCGAGGCTTCCTTTTAACGACCGTTCTAAATGATTCGAGGAAATTTTAAGTCGAATGGAAGCAGGTAAGTAGGTACTCCAATGCTTTTAGTCAATTGCAAGCAGTACCGCGCAAGTTCAAAGCGATAGAGCGATCTATTCCGTCGATTACAGAGATTAACTTCCCTTTTTATCGCCTCTACCCGTCTACCTGCGCTAGAGGTGAATAACTTTATGATATACGTTCATTGACAGCATGTGACGAAAGTCTCAGCGAAGCGTCAAGCTTTGATGAATATACTTTCAAAGTTGAGCTTATGCCTGCAGGGATCTCCCCGATCTAGTTAACGAGGCGTATACACAGAATTCAACGTTTACGTGAACAAGAATAGAATTCTGAAGAAATTTGTCACTACGCATCATTGGCTCAGCGGTAAAAATTCTGAAGGCCACCTTTTTTATAGAAGTTTTCCAAGATAAGCGCTAACTTCAAGTCTTCTCATCTCTACGCCAAAAAAAAAAAAGGAAGAAAAAAAAAGAAAAAGTTAAGGCTCGAGGCCATCGAACATTTAACAGAATTCCCGCAAACTTAGATTTGTCACCAGACTCACCGTCCATCTATTATAGGGACAAAGGTCATCAGGTTGAAAGTTTTGCAAAAAGCAAAGCTCTTGATTCTTCAGCTAGAAGAATCTATGTAGTAAATAAGTATATAGGTATTAGGGTCGTCCTTATTTCGATGAATTTCGAAAAAAAATTTAGGGGGATTTTTTCTGTATATTTAGACGGTCCCCAGGGGGCGTGCCGATTTTTTTTTTTAAATTCATCGAAATAAGGACCACCCTAATAGGTATCTAAGTATATCGTCGAATGACTCGACGTGGAACTCGAATCTCAACTTTCCTGCAATTTTTCCTCTAACGGAAAGATTCCTCGAAGTTGGAAATAAACGACAGTGGCTATCGTTACCACGGTTTCAATCAGTTAATTTCACCTGATCGCTATATTTCTTTAGATTCCATCCTATCCATCAGCTTAGAAAAATAAGACGGGATTTCGAACGGCTTGTGGCTCAGTATCTAGTTTTCCAATCTCATATCTCGAGTACGTTCATACCGAATGTTTCCTCGACCGTGTTCTCACCCTCCATTATTTTCTTCTTGTTAAATGGATGAAATCACGTGTCATGTAGCTGCAAGCGTAGGAAAATTAATTGAGAAAAAAAATGTAAAGGAAAAAAAGGAACAGAACTTGTGGAGCAATTACAAGATACGTGGTGTTCCTTTCGTTTCGTTTCTTTTTTTATTCTTTTTTTTTTCTACTCTGTCTTCCCAACGAAGCAACTGCAACGTTTAGAAGAAAATTTCTTTTTTTTTTTTTTTTCTTTTTTGAAAGGCTTAAAACTGCGGAATTCACGAGCTAGGATTTATAAATATTTAACAAGACGACTTATACCGAGGTTTTATATTCGCACGTGAGCACCTGGGTCGTATTTCTGGGTTGCTTCTGCACTTCCCTTCTGTATCGTCTGACGATGAGTCGACCCAGTTGGCTCCCCTCGTTGTTTAATGTAAGCTAAGATAATGATGGTGTCGGAAGAGCTTAAAATATGTCAACTTTGTTTGAACTTAAATTAAGTTTGAAACTTAAATCTCTTTATCATCGGTATTCCTGTATTGATTTTTAGTTCGATAAGTTAACACAGTATCACGTTCGATGTGCAGTATAAAAAACATGAAAAAAAAAAAACTGGAGAATTAGAATGAGTCCAACGAAACGATACATCGAGAGTTCTCAGCTTGAATAATTGCGGCGAGAATCATTAGGCCATATATTTCTTTGAATAAAGTTGTCGTGATTCTTCCTCGAGTATAAAGCTACAATTTCCGAGGGTAAAAACTGAGGTATTTAAGAAATGCCTTCTTCCCTCTCAATTATGAATACGCGTTGGTAGCTGATCCAGTGAAATCGATATCGAAACAGGATTATTACCAAGATGAAGGAAAAAATAATTAAGGAATGCTTGAATCTCAGAGCTTGTGATTTTAGTCTCCATTTTATTATTATTATATACATTTTTTCTTTCATTTTCTTTTCCACCGTAAATATTCAATCATTCGTTTCTCTCTTTGATACTTTTGTCCTCAAAAGACCGGCTTAAGGTACTCGTGTTAACTAACGGATTTCCTCCGTGGTAATTTTCCAATAAAAGAAAACAAAAAAAAAACTGTTTTCATTCCGCTACCATTACCAGCGTGTTATCGAACGCCCCTGTAAAACATTTTCGCATAAAAAACCATCAGAAATCAAGAGTAGAATGTCAAATAGTCGGAAGTATATAATAAAGGATCGCGAAACAAGAGGATATGAAGTAAAAAAAAAATGTTGGAAATAGTTTGGTCATAACATCAATAATAACGATCGCGACGACAACATCTCGACTACGTGAGTACGTGGGTGTTCAAGGCTTGTGGTGGATGAAAAGTATACCGATATCGTGTCCCTATACTGCCAACAAAAGAAACAAGAACGACGTGCTAATGCAGCGTCGTCTAGGTCCGGGCTTCGTTCAAAGGATGGAAAATATATACGTGTATACCTACTCGTGTATAACGTAGCACAGTAGGTACCCCGCATAAAGTACATATATGTATACGTGCAAGTGTATGGTACTACGTGCGTCTAGTATACAGACATAAACAGACTTTTACGTAGTCACAAATGGAGTGGACTGCACAACCCTGACGTGCATTTCGAAGTCAGTGAATCTTTTTCTTCCTCTCTTTTACTCGCCATTTTACAGTTGTACTTACATATATGTACCACAGGGTATATTGTAGAGCTCGAGTAATGATAGGAGAAATAAATTCATGTGAATTGGAAGTGGAAGTGAATGTGTTTTACTCTCCAAGGACCAAAGGTATACATATATGTTATATAGATCCAAAAACGTCGGCTTACCATAATTGTACGGACGTGATCGCACGCTGATATAGACAGGTACTGGTTTATAATAGTCCTTTGAATGTCGCAACAGATACTCCGTATATGTAGGGACACTGTGTATGTATATCTATATAGTTGCACACCGGATGGAAGGCAGCAGTCACGGAACAGTGAAACCGAGATATCGACATTCTCAGTTTCCGCCTCGCGTTCCGTTGCACACGGATCGCACTTGAGGATTTTCCGATTATTTCAGAGCTTACTATATCCACAGAAACTACTTGCGTGACTAACTTCTAAAATAACAGATCAAATCCTGACCTCAACCAGCTGTAGCACCAGAAAACTGCATCCTTTATCCCCTATAGAAACGATTCGAAATCTTTTCAAACGGTACGATCAGCTTGCAGAAAAGTAGCTGACGCACCAAAGTGCTTGAGAAATTCTCTTTCTTCGAATTTCTGCGGAAGTTAGATTCGCCTGATTTAGCAAATCGGATCACTTTGAATGGCCAAACCGGAACAAAACCTTTCTGTCATTCGTAATTCTCATTGGTTACGGTAGGATAATAAATCCGTTCAATTTTACTCTATGAACTCACCGTCTCCAAGATCATATACTATATATGTTCTTTTTCTCAGACCAGGTCTACAGCTGTTTACCACATTAAATTAGTTTCCTAAAACAAATTCTATATAGACATCCTGAATGGGGGTAGAAACATAGAAGTTAAGGATCTGAGAGGGAGTTCAATGATCATGAGTAAACATTGAGTCGTACAATAATTGTCCCCGGGTTTTCGTCCGGCACACCGACGCCTACGTTTACGTGGAAGGCCTGTACTCCCACGCGGATGATGCCCACGCGACAACCACCTGCACATTATCACGTATATGTACACCTATATGTATGGGAATATATACGCGGACTGTAGGAGTCCTGAATTTAATTTAGATTTAAAGCGTCGTAAACTGATTCCCGGTCACCCTATACCCCGTACAGGTATCGGGACTATCGATCGATAGACAATATCCCCGGAACTACGCGGGTAGATGATGCTTCCGGCTAATAGGCCAATTACTGGCTACCGCTATTTATTCAATACCCGGAAGTTGGTTCTGCTTGCTTTAGGATCCCCAGTCGACTTTGCCACGAATTCCACGTAACAGACAGGGGATCCGTGATAATCATGCTAATAATAATCCTCGAGAATCCAAAACGCATAACCGCACGGTATCCAGTTCGTGCCTTAGGGAATTTCCCGCGGTTGATAGCTCGAAAATTGAGACGGGTGCAGCAGTGAACGTTTCGGATTTGGACAAATGAGAACCTCTCTCGTAGCTGCCATCTCGATGTAAAATTTGTCCATTTTTTTTTTCTTTTTTTTTTCTTTCCATTAATGTCAGAGAATAGTTCCCTCCATTGTGCTATCGTACGAAACATTGAAAGCTGACGCTCATAGTTCCATACCGGCGAGCTGCCTTATATAACGGTGAGTAATTCCAGCCCTCTTTTCTTCCGTTTAAACCGTCTCGACATCGTGTCAAAGATCCACTAAAAACCTTCTGCACTCTACTCAACGCTTGATTCACGTATAGATGTACACATTCTTGGTATGAGTTCTTTTTTCAGTCTTAACTATCCGTTCACGAACTAGTGATTTATTAAAATCATCAGCTTGATTAGAGGATGGAAATGGCAGAGGTAAAAATGGAACGTTTTCTCCATATGCGAATACATGGGGATGGTAACATCTCGTATGAAAATATGCATATTAGAAATATGCGAGTCCCTTGCCGATCCGTTTGAATCCTGGGATCCCCGAGTGAGGAAACTAGGTTGAAACTCAAACAATTTTCATGCGCGGATTCCCTCCAGAATGAGTCCAATAAATAAAGAGGTGCGTAGATAGCCCTAAATCTTGCACGCAATCTTCTCCTTATTCTCCCTTGGTCCTCATGCCTCCCGGCCTTCTCCGTCAAACCATCGTCGTCGTCCTCATGAAGTTAATTCCGCGCACAGCCGGCTCAGAGCCTGCTTAAGAGACATGAATATACGACAGGGTAGAGTGTGATCCGCCATAACCGGTCCCACAAAATTTCTCATCTCCTGAGCTACAAGTAGCTACATTACTAACCCATTCTCTGCATTCGGTGAGATTGCATCGAGAAAAATGCTTGTCTGTCGATTCATCTTGTATATGGGTACGAAAACACACGGTACAGCATCATTGTACCTATACATATATACGTGAATTCTGGTGAAATGTGTAAGCTGGGAATAGCCAATAATGGCCATAGGATTTAGGTGGACATGGACTGGGCGAGAGGGAAGAGGTCGAGCTTTATGAAAGTCCGTTTTTGGTAGGTAGAATATTTTATACTCGTCGGATACTGGCACCTCGCCTCTCGTCCAGTCCGAATGCAAAAGCTATACAGCTCCTGGCCTCAAAACGAATCGAATATAGACTCGACGAGTAATCCTGGGGATATACTTGCACGGCTCGATAGCGCATGATGCTTTAAAGAGGACAGGTCGACCGACAGAGTGGTTGATAAATTTTAGTTTACACAGAAATGGATAAGTGCGGTTGTCGGTGGATAACTGGAAGCGGTGGGTTTCTTCCTCGCATTGTCCGTTGCTTCCAATTTTCATTTTTTAATGAACGGGCTTCTGTGCAGAGAAGGAAACCGCTGAATTCTGTTTTAAAGTAAAACTGCATTCAACGATGGTGATGCAAAATTTGTTTTTCATTCTCACGGTTGAAGAACGGAATTGAAAGATGATCTTTTTGAAACTTCTACCTCGTTTCACCGTCTCGACAATCGTTCAAGACCTTCAAAGTCTATCGAATACTGAAAAGCTTTGACTACACACCGTGGCTTATAGGTATGAGTCCGTTTTACTCGTTTATTTTACATTTTGTTTCAGAATTAGCTCTCATACCCTTATTATATATACGAACAAATAAACAACAAGGGTACCGATATTTTATTTCCTTTTTTTCTCGTGGTTTTATTTTTCACCCCTCCTTCCTCTCTGGAAGAGAATACATATTCATACGTATACTTAACGAACGCAACCCCTCACAGAATATTTGCATGCAAGTTACAAGAACGCCTCCAGGCACTTGTTTGTATCATTTTATCACCGAATCGTGCTCGCAATTAAAGACGAAATTAAAACTGCCACTATAATAATTCTTTCGAGAAACTCCATATACTCTATACGAATATAAAAATTTAAAACGAAAATATGAAAGTTAGAATAAAAATCTTCAGTATCATCATCGTTACTGTATAATAAAAAACTTCTCGAATAGATTTTGGAAGAATTTTTTATCCCCAAACAGAATTTTTCCGCTAGCCGATATGACGTCATCGTTGAATTATTGCATCATATTTTTGATCCAATATATTATCGGCCGAAAGTTTCGTACGTGAAGATAGCCTTATGTGGATCGAGAGGTATATAACGATAAGTGCGGTGATGAAAAATAAAAATTTTTAGGGATGGTGCAGATAGCGAAAAATACTTGGTCGGGTTACCAACCCTCATACGTCACTTCCTCTGGGTCTGAGACTTGGTTTGGGTTTGGTGCAAAACGAGGTTCTCTCCTTGGCTTTCTCCTCGGTATACGCCGCGAGCCTAGCAAGACAAACGGTCCGCTTAGTTAGTAAGAGAAGAAACGCAATATTCTTAATTACCACAAGTAATGAGAGCTGAGGAAAAGAGTCCACGGAAAATGTAAGGTGAGCGTTGTAATCATTCCGCTACTTCGCGCTGGAGAAATTGGCGCGAAGAAGTTTGAAGCCGCGGAGGAGCGAGAGAAAGGCGAGGAAAAATATTGAGAGAGGAAAAACTAGGTGGAGAGAAGTCTGCGTGGGCGAAAAATTTTAATGGCTTTCCCAAGTAGAGATTATCAAATCTAGAATATTCAGCTGCCGGTTCCAGTAGATTCTGCTTCTACTCCTACCTCTCATTTGAAAATTTTACTTTATCCCACTCTTCGAATGTATGGAAATTGTCGTAACCGCACAGCAGCTACCTCTTAAAAACTTTTTTAAAGTGGGGAATAATCAGACTCAAGCGTTGAATTTCAGAGAGTCAATTACGATTCAGCGCCAATTAAGCTAAAATGACTTTTTTCGACTAACCTCCGGATCCCTCCACCCTGGCATCACGTGGTCCGTTTACAAGGCTCGCTAACAATTCTGAATTTTAATGAAATCTTTACATTTCACGAAGCTCCAGGCGTCTTAAAATACCACCTTGGGAATTGACCCTCTTAATCGTTGGTAAATTTGGATTCAGGTGGTATTTTTACAGTACAACATCATCAGGTCAGAAAATAATTCGATTATACGACACTTGAGTGGATTTTTCACAACTCGACATTGTCTGTGGGATATGAAAGCTCGGCTAAACGAGGTGACTATCGGTTTTATTACTTGTAACCGGAGTTATTCCCGCCACACAAAACGAAGTGCCTGTCCCCTCACAAACGAGGGTTCATAAAATTGATGCGAAAGGTTTACACCACTTCAGGCACCAGGCCTCAGAGATATGTCAGACAATTGTTTTAGGGGTTTATCAACTATTTTTCTTTTTTTTCTCTCTCTCTCTCTCTTTTTTACGGGGCCGAAAAACCCTTTTGTATGTAATAATTTCATGGTAAATGAATCGGTTTAAGTTAAGAGAAGAAAATCCTCTCTTCACTCACCGAACTACCCTTATGCAATCCTCGAAGCCTCATTCTAGTAGTCATGTCAAAATCTGCATTTAGATTTGCAGACGTCTGCAGTTTATGGCTTACGATTAATTCTGACGACACCGTTTTCGATTCCTCGCTCGTATATAATTGCGAATTGGGAAAAAGACGTCACCCTGTTATCCAGACGCGCTTTTATACTCTGTGCGCATGATTCTGTTAGCTTTTCTTTCTCGGAAATAATTCAGCCGTGAATTTTTATCCCAAAGAACAGTTTCATCACTATATACATATACCAACATATATATACCAGTATATAAAGGTATATAGGTGTGCCTGTATATGTATATACAGGGATTTGAAAAGGACCCCAAAATCACGGGTAACAAAACGTATAGCTACTTTAAACGAGACGAAGTACAAGAAGAACTTCCTGGAGCTGCAGGAACAGAAAACGACCGCTGAGAGAAACCCTCGTTTTTTTTTTTTTTTACTTTTTATTTTATTTTTCTTCATTTTCCTTTTTTCTTGACGACGTAGGGGTGGGTGAGGGTTGCGATCACCCACGTACGCCCACGCCCGCCTACATCTGACCTAAGAGTGTTGTGAGACCAAGCGGACAGCAGCCGCAGGAGACTAACTCTACGACGAACTGCCGCACAAGGGCCCACGAACAAACTTGAACCAACAACGAACAATGTTGACCCTCCCCGAGCGAGCTCTTAGCGTCGGTGCGATAATTAGACCCAGGGAAAGTAAAATAACTGTTTTACCGTGGCTGCCAAAACAACCGAGTTCTGCCTCATTTCTCCGGATTTTTACTCACCGAGTTAAGAGTCGGGGATTTTTTTTCTTTTCTTTCCCCGAGTGCAACGAGGCGTCAAGAAACGATTTCAATTTTTTTTAAATTGGACGAAAGAGTCGACTTTAAGACATCGTCGTCGTTGTTGCCTTTCCTGCTGGTGCCGTCGTCTATATAAACTCAAGTTACAGCTTCGATCACACAAAACGAGAAATGGATACTTTCACATCCTTTTTCTTCTTCTTCTTCTTCATCATCATCATCATCATAATCATCTTCCTCGTCTTCTTCTTCTTCTTCTTCTTCCTTAAACGGTTATCGCTTCTAAGTACACGGTAGTATACGAAGCAATTTTTGCATCCAACGAGTAAAATAATAAGCAAACGACGTATCCCAAAACGGGAACAACTGGAAACGCCAACTGCCCGGAACGATCATCCGGGGTTATCAAAATCCACGGGAAATACTCCCGTGTTATTATAATATTACATTCGAACAGAGTCAAATAGCCATACGCGGATTATGTAACGTTATTATAATTCGTACCGAATTTACAAATGGGAATACGCGATATTACCAACGCGTGACTATCGAATTCAAGATGTTGAACATACCTATATTACAAAATATTCTCTCTATGCCAATTACGAATTCGCGGGAGCATATTCGCTCGAGTGTTCCTCGTTACTACAACGTTATTACCATTTTTGTTATTATTGTTACCATTATTATCATTTTTTTTTTCTTTTTTATCATCATCATTATAATTATTGTTATTCACAAAGAGGCACACATATATATTATTTTCCCTTATATATCAAAATTGATAATACACACATGTATACCTGCATCAGGGCATATCTTCAACCGCGATGGAAAAAATCCGATCGAAGATTCTTAGCCCGTATTTTTCAACGCTTTTTATTGGCTCCAGCTGATATAGACTTACCTATAGATAGGTATAAACATATATGTAATTGCGGCGAAAACTTGTGTACCGCAAAACCATATATCACCGCAGTCCGTCGGGGCTCGAGCACAGCGTGGGTGTATCGATATACCTATATATAGATACATATATATTTTTGTATGTATACTATATGTACGTTATGGATATACATAACAGTTTTACATAGCCAGATATGTATCATGCCTCGGCAAGCCATATCCACATAGGAAATACGTGCATATGGAATATTGATACCTTTTCCGATGGGCATTGCAGAGACTAATTGAAATTTCGTATGGATAATCAAATTTTTCTTGTTTTTGATTTTTTTTTTTTGCTTGTTTTTTTTTTTTTTCTTTTTTCAATTCAAAATAAAAGAAGCGATTGACAGGATCGTGACGAAGATTCGAAGTAGGAATATTAGGTACATTGACGTATTATAATAATTCAAACTCGAATCAAAACTGGATTAAAACCGAATTGGGTTTGGGGATGAGAAGCGAGCTTAGGACTACTAAGCCTGTAGCCCAGACCTCAGCTGCTGCGAGGGTTATTCCTCCTCTGTCACTCGTTCTCTTTATCTGTCTATCTGTCTGTCTCTTTGGACGAGAGATATTTAGCGATCAGAAAATTCTCCGTGAAGTATAAAGTCCTAATGAGATGCTTCAGTTGAAGGGGGATGCGCGAGATGTCTGTCACTCTTTTCACAGTTTTCTTAGGAATACTTTAACAGCAATCCATTTATCCTCGTCAAAGAAAACCGAGATCTGAGTTAGACAGAGTTACGCTAATTACATGCGTATTTAGGAGAAATTGTTATCAAACTCTAGTACTACACGATGTGAAACACGCGTCCTCCAACGATTTTATTTTTATATCTTTTTTTGTTTTTCTCTTTTTTTTCTTCTTACTTATTTATTTTTTTGTTCTCTTTGTTCTTTGAGAACCATCGCAAACTCTCCCGTCCATTCCATTTCTATACAAGCTCTCCCAAGGCTGTAATGCGAAAATGGTTTACTTTCGCAGTTTTTCAATTTTCTTTTCTTTTTTCTTGCTCTCGAAGCACGCTTCGATCATTGGCACACTGCAGAAGCCGTGGGGACAGAATTACGCTAATTGCACGTGTATTTATATGGAATTCTTTTATCAAACTCCACTGCGCGATGTGGAACACGCATCGTGCACCGGTTTTTTTTTATTTCTCTTTCGATTGCCTCTTTTTCCTTCCTTCTCTTTTTAAGAACCGCTGCAAACTCTCGTCCATTCCATTCCTATACAAACTCTCTCAAGGGCTGTAATGCGAAAACGGTTTACTTTCTCCGTTTTCGTATTTTCCTTTCTTTCGTTTTTATTTCCTTTCTTCTTTTTTTTTTCTTTTTTTTTTTTTCTTCCTCAAACCACGCTTCGATCGTTGCCACATAGAGCTACATAGCTATGTGGCCAAGTTGGGTCTAAGTATTAATCAAAGTGGGTCAGAAAGTTTTCGGAACTTCGATTCGTGGTTGATTCCGAAATGCTTTGCTCCTGCGTGGAGAGTAAATCGTACTTCCTTATACAGATGGATGGAAAGACCAAGCATCATATGTTGGTTCTCTGCTGATTGAATTACTTCAATTTGAATTTTTTAATTTCTGAAAATTGCTCCTAAAAAGTCGTCCCACCATCAATGTCTGCCGTCTTCCTAAAGGTTCCTATACTGTTTAATATAGTCCAGCTAACGTAATACAAACGCGTTGAAAAATCAACATACTATAAACGAAGATTTTTTTTTAGGTTTGATAATTTGTCATTGCTCCGAAGGATATCGTTCGAATTCCGTTCACCTTGACAAATGCATCTCGAAGAGTGGGATTCGTCGTACCTTATATATTCATCGTCGACGTCTGGAAATTGACCCGTTTTTCTCATCTTTATATGAAAACGGGGTACAGCTATTTTCCATATTTGAAATTTTTGTTTGACAAATTCAGCTTCAATCACGTGTCGCTTTCTCGAACCTATGAGGGTGGGTGTAGGTGGATTTTAGTCAAAGCGAACGAGCTGCATTTTCGGATATAAACTTATAGCAAAACAGAACTACGAGTCGGAATATGCCAGACGTGGTACGAAGCATTGGGTAATCGTTTTCCGCTAGAATGGTTGCCAAAAGAGGCGGTGCTGCATTTTTATTTATTATATACCTCCTCGTCCTCATGTATAATCTGTAATTCTGTATTTAAATGCAAACGTCAGCCTCATAGATATAGATATATGTATATTACATACATCGATTCGCAATTCTTTTACCATTTGGAAAATAGCTCACATTCATTTTCCGAACTCGAAAAGTAATTAAGGGAAATATATCTGCTCCATCAGATGATCTATGAAAAGTTTACATTCTAATGAACATTATATCCCCCTCATGTTCCGCGTTCTGCGCTTTTTATTTGCGGAAACGTTCCGCGTTCTCGAGATAATAATGTTATTCGTTTCAACTCCCTGCAGTAGTAATTCGTTCTGAATCTGAGAAACTATTAAAAATCTCACCGCCGTACCGTGGCGGCGTAGAACGTACTACATAGTGTATTACCTACTCTAAAAAGCAGGTAATTCGGTGAGGAAAAGAAATTTGATTAATTATCAAGGAGCTCGTGCTCCAGTTGAGAGCTGTGGGGGTAGGTAGGTATATGTGTGTACGGAGGTCGGTGATATACTCAGAACCGCCGGAGTGATATTCCCGAAGTAATTCACACTGCGGAAACCCTGGGCACAGGGGCCTCTGTAATGACGTCGTAAATAATTAAATCTTTAAAAAGAAACCATAATATATCTGGCCATTATATACCCATAGAATAAACACGAGAAATAAAGAGAAGATCTTTATAACAAAACGGTTATACCACGTGGCAGAGAAATCCCAGCATCCTTTTATTTTTTTTGTTTTTTAATAAAAAATTATTCATTTTCGAGAAATATTTTGCAACTGGTCAGCCCCTGAACTCCCTTTATATTTTATCCCCAATTTCGTGCCTCCTAAAACGTACTGTGGCTGAAGCCCAGGGAATGGCATGGGAATTGGCATCGCGCGCAGTTAGAGGGTGAGTTTTTGCTAGTCCTTCATATTGCGCCCTGCTAGCAGCCATTGTTAATTTCTTGTCGCTTTGCTCTTTTGTTTCATTGTGTATCAGGGATGAGAGTAGGGTTTTTTCGAAACTGGTCGGCACGGTACACCTAAGCGCAAAGTGTAGGACAGGAGATCCTGCCGAGGGGTGGGTTATAAAACGACTAAATTAAAGATCATTGTACGGTTGAACGAGAGAGTAGGGGCCACCGTGGTTCATTACGGTATGAATTAATTTTCCCGCCCCGTTAGACCATGGTCCGTTGGTGTTGAAAATTTTCCTCGTCTATAAGCATCAAGCATGCTTGCCGGGATCATTTACCGCCCCGTTTTTCACATTCATTTATTATTTAGATTTTTTCTTTTTCCTTATTATTCTTACTCCTTTTTTTCTTGAAACCGCGTAAACTTTCACTTTATACTATGTAGAAGAGAGAAGTTTGAATTTTCGTCAATTTGAGGTATAGGGAGATTTATCAATTAGTTAATCATCGAAGTTATGCCTCCCCTGCGGTATACCTATATATAGAGAACAAAAGCAAACCCAGCCGTTGTACCCTTATTATCTTTTGCAAAATTTATGTGATCCGCAAGGCTAAGCCGCAGCTTTTCCCAGAGAAGTCGAAAGTAAGCTCGTATAAAAGTTAAATGCTACTTAGTTAAACCGCTCAGCTCCTAATTAATTGTAGATTATAGGGTTTTGCGATATCATTTTACAAATTCGTTGCAGGGCTATGGACTTCCAACTTTTACAACCTGCCTTATTTCCGTGCTGTAAATTTATCGAAAATCCTATATAACTTAAGAAAGTAATGATAATAATAATGATAATAATGACAAGGGAGATGATGTAACGCTAATGGGATTTGAATAGCATCGCTATAGCTTCATGAGACTATTTTTTTTTTTTTTTTCGATTTACTTCGTTCCCCGTCATTCCATGGATAAAATATTTCTAAAATGATAATTAACGTATTGGAAGTTTAGCCGGGTGAGAAAGTTCACTTACGGCTATTAAAAGTTATCTAGTAGAAAGTGTTAGCTGGTAATCGAATTTATTGATATAAGAATAGATTGGAAATGAATTGAAAAATAGTTTCCTTTTTTTTTTTATTTTTTTTTTATTTTTTTTTTTTTATAAATTTATGGGGATATTTGTAAACGTTGAGAATAAACTTTCCCCACACTTATGTAGAAACGATTTGTACCTAGGAGAGGGTTTCAAATAATAAGTAAAAGTTTCACGCCCATGTCTCTTCAAGTGAGGGCAACTATGAGCAAGCGTAGCTTTTGTTACGCTTTACTCGAGATACATCTTCGCTTAAGTTGAGTGAAGTCAGCCTGTTTACGTTTTCACTCCCGGTGTTATATCATGTATTATGCACTGCTGTGTATAACTTCCACCGTGTTTCTGTCTTCATTCTAGGAGCGGAAGGTAAAAACAAGAATTATTCCTTCCTCCTGCATTACTCTCGAGTTTTTTTGCGTTTCTTTCTCTTTTACGCCCCTAGAAACGTACTAGATAGCCAGCTGAGTACGAAGAGACCCGCAGTCCCTAGCATATATGCTATGTGTATATACCTCTCTAAATTCTCTATTCTGGACTGAGCTACACCCCGCAATAGCCAAAATTATATACAGGGTTTATAAGGTGTACGTACAAAGGTGTAAAGAATGCACGGAGTGTTCGGGTTATAAAATTCTTCTGCAGCTATATAATCGCGAATTTGATCTCACACGTACCTATACCCAATTCACCGTGAAAAAGCATCAAACTTTATGACCAATAACTGGCGCTCCCGTCCGTTTCTGGTCTTTTGTAAGCCTTCAAAGGGGGTTCTTCGCCCTCCGGTGTGCCTGCCAACCTGCTTTCCACCCTGCGCATATACGCATCCCTACATATGTACATGTATAACGGCGGTACCTCGCGAATATCTACGATGTCTACGTGTTGCAGGAAATTACGAAAACCCTCCTTTCACCTGCTCGTTCTCTTCCGCTTGCTTCGGGCAATTGTCAATCGTTTACGTATCTTCGAATTTGTACACGATGCATGCATGCTGAGCCTAGTTTGTGTGTTCCGAGCCTTGGATGACGGGAGTATCTTTTAACGAGTCGTCAAAATCGGGATTCAAAATGGATTGATTAATTTAAGGAGGAATAAATGGGGGTGGTTTAATTTTGCTGAAACACACGGTTTTGAAGTAGGAAAATTTCGTATCGGACCAGAACTGTACGCGGAATCTTTCCATCCGTAACGGACGTGCTTCAAGTATCAGCTTTAATCCGAGCCTCAACCTTTTTGAGGTAGAATCAATAACTCTGAAATCCAGAGAGGCTAGTTTGTCACTTGATCCCCAATTTTCTCATATGCAAAATTTCACGACTGAATATGACAGCTAATTAATTTACCTATGTTTACATGACATTTGAACATTGATTGAGACGTACACGAAAGTCAATTTGACAAGTGTATAAAATCGTTCTCATATTTTTTTTCATTTTTATATTTTTTTTTGCTGAATTAACATCGTGTTTGGATTTCTCAGTAATTAGCAGATTGGCACCTCACGTTTACACGAATATCCTCACTCGCAAATAACAATCAGCTAAAAGTGAAAAAAAAAAGGAAAAAAAAAATACGCGTTTTTACTTGAATTCGGACATTCGCTTTATTTATGAAACAATTTTCACCAAAACGGGTGAAAATCCTCCGAACCTACCTCTGTCACTTCTGCAATCCGCGCTTCGGTCGCTTCTATGATAGGAACCATTGCGTTGCGGTATATACGTGCCGTTCTGTCCGTCCTGGTGATTTGGTGTATAATACTGCGGATATTGGTGCTGTTGCTGGTGTTGTTCTTGCTGCTGCTGCTGCTGCTGCTGCTGTTGTTGGTGATGCTGCTGCTGCTGCTGCTGCTGCTGCTGTTGTTGATGCTGGTGTTGCAGATAACTGGCATGAACGGGGGTGTGCAGGGGATGGCAGTGTAAACATCGACGTGATGTCTCTAGGGGACCCTGAAAGGAGAATGTCACCTCGAGTCAGCGAAAACAACCAATTATCCCTTGCGCGGACGCAGCTTCTTGACTGGTTGCGAATTTAAGAGGGAATACTGTTCTTGGAGATTGACTCTTTTGATCGGAAGAACAATGAGAGAAAATTGCGCTCTGATACCGCAGTCGGGCCAAATGAGGGGGTTGCTAATTAATTAACAATTGTCGAGTATTCAAATGGAATTAGAATTTCGCGTGGTGGTACCCAGGTTTATATCGTACAATAATTGAAAATTCACTCGCTTTATTTTCTGTCGAATTTTGTTCAACAAAATTTACAGACTACGCGCTTAATTTCCAATTACCGGAAAATCTTTCCAGAGCCAAAAGCCTGCACGAATAAATAAAGGCAATGATTTATTAATTGAATCAGTTCAATTATCGAATATACACCTCGTGTATATATGTATACCATATGTATGTACTTCCGTCTGGAATCAGATACTTTCTACTTATTAGATAAATTAAATACGGATGCGGAACCGGGGTGATTTCATGTTCACAAAGTCAGTTTCACGCCGCAGTTGCACAACACCCGCAATACGACGAAAAAGACTCTTCACCTGCATCCAACTAATTGCAATTCTACTAATCCCGTTAGGGTGGCTGGTTTTAAATCAGCGGGTAGTGGAAAAATACCATTTTGTAAAAAAAAATTCAGTATAGGTATACACCGGCTGTAGGGGGATAAGTAGATGCGTGAAATCGATTCGGTCCAAAGTTTAAACTGGAACGAAGACAGGGAGATAGTTCAGAGTTCGGAGTTTTGAGTTGTGAGTTGAAAGTTCAGATTTCAAGGAATGGTTGTTCAGAGTTTAGAGTTCAGCGAAAGTTCATATTGGCTTAGAGTTGTTCAACCACTGTACCTGAATGGAGTGATGTGATCGAAGCGAACGCAGAGATCCAGCTGGATGCAGCGATGGTACACTACCCCCAAAATTCATTACGGGATTTCTGCTGCAGCTGCCGGGTGTGGACCAGCCACCGGCACTGCCTCCTCCATAATCGTCGACCAGCATGACCAAACTTTGACTTTAGATCATTATAAAATGACTCGATATTAAGAGCCGGTCTTATTACTGGCTGGCAACGATTTTACCACGGTGGAAAACTTCATGATTTCGTTTGCCCTCGTTGAAAGACACTTGTGGCTGAATCTCACCGTTTAAACTTGACCTCCTGCGCAATCTGTAACAGAATTACAAAAATAATGGAAGGAGTGAAAGAGAAAATGTAGACAAAGTTTATTTTTTCATTTTTTTTCGCGGTTTGCTAATTCATCTTTTTTTGGTTAACGAGTGCCTCTTGCCAGGGAGGACGGATTCTTGAAACAATTTTAAATTATGCAAATCACGTAGCCCGTTCTTTAATCTCTACCCCAGAAGATGGCCGACTTTTGACAAAGATACTAGAATCACTGGTAGACTGGCACGAAGTAAAGCTGCTCTTTAATATATTTAATATGGGGTCTTTAACGGCGAGTCTCATTTTCTATGGGAAGAGAAAACTGAAAGGCCATAAATTAAGAAGAGCGAGTTTCGAGAGGTGAAAAAAAGTTTAGCAATTTAACATGAATAATATGCAGCTACGTTTCGGAAGAAATTAGCTCTCCTGGGCACTGCTAATTACAACGCTTGCCTGGGACCTCGTAGGAGACGAAGATAGGGTTCGGATTTACTATTCAATTTAAACTTCATTTTCTATTTAACGATTTCTGGCATATCTACGTGAACGAAAAAGCGAACTGGAGGTAAACCCATCTTCTTTCAGTTTCAGTCTTCCTCAGGGTGGTTGGCAGTTCTCAAGATCGTTCCCAACGCCGCTTCCTTCCCTCCGGAAATCGGCCATTTCAGAGTCAAGAGAAAAGACAATTACGTGTTCTTTTGCGCTCTGTTTTCTTTCCCTATCCAAGAGTCTATTAAGAGTCTGATGCCATCGGCAATGGTACCTCGAGCCCAGACATAGCCAAGAATTTAATTTAATCACCTGTTCGAGGCCCACACAACTGAATAATTACCTGATTACCTCTGATTTCGGTTTATAAAGGAGATTACGTTTATTAATAGCTATTTATCCGCATCGTTAAACTGCATCGATCGAAAGAGTTATTTATATCTTCAGCTAATTCACGGCTCATTAACTGAATTTTTAAAGGCTTTAAAAACGTGTCGTAAAATATAACGACGATTATGATGGTCTTTTTTCATCCTAGTTGGATTTTCATTTCGTTAAAGTTCATTGCGAGACCATTTTTCCCTCCATTTTTTTCTGCACGTATTAAATCTCGTGCAATTGGTATGCAGAAGCCAGTTCAGTACTCTAATTCTGATTCGTATATTCAATTAATCATTTAGACTGCAGTCCGTAAAATGAAGCAGGTGCTTTTTGACGTAGAGAACAATGAAGGATGTAGTGTCATGCTTTGCTGATCGACCGACCAAGTCTGCAGGATGGGCGGTAGTGAACAACCCCATCTTCATCACATCCCAACACTTAGCGCAACTAGTTGTCGGTGACCATAAGGCGTCTTTCCCTCCCACGAGATTCACGCGTATCGCAGATATCAGGGTTTATATAAGATTTGCAAGAAGATTGAACGAAAAAAGAAAACGAAAGAAAGAAAAAATGAAACGCTGAAGTACAACCGCGCAGCTGTTGCACGAGTACAAAAATTTGAAACTATTATGCAAAAATTCACCTACTTACCTAGATGCTTTTTATTATAATAACGGTAAACATAAAGTGAAAATAATTATTCAAGGATGTTTAAAACTCATCACGTGACTTTAGTCAGCGACTCAGAATCCTGCTGCGCATCTTTCGATCGAAGCAAGATCCTTGGACAAAGAAACCCACGCAAAAGACCGATACAACGGGGATAGCGCCATCCATTTTCTTTACACGCTCGTCAGATATTAAGTCAGCTTGGTTCGAAGCTGTAAAAGGGTGAGCGGGGGTGACAGTGCCTTCGTGGGTGCCACGGGTTTTGCGGGGGTTGGTAAAGGCGGGAGGTAATCCTGCTAGATTGAATCCACCCCGACCTCAGGCCTTGGGACTCTGCAGGACTTGGGAGTCGGGAGTCGGGAGTCGGGAGTCAGGAATCGTGGCTCCCGCCCTTAGCTATACAGTCTGAACGCCAAGGGTGGAAGACGATCATGTAGCCACCGCCACTGCCACCGCACCACAGCACCAGCTGTCTCACCCTGATTTTATATGAAAGCATTCATGCCTGGGTGGAATAAGAAAACAACCAATCGGTATGCGCGTTATGAGAAGTGAGAGAGATAATAAAGGCTGTTTTGTAAACAACGCATCTGCTACTTGTGGCGCGTATTGCTTGAGGTACTTTTCGCAGGGGAGAAGCACTTTAGTTTCATACAAAATATGAGAACAAGGGATGAGAATTTTCTCGCCAAGCGGTGTCGATTAGTTTTTAAATTGTCTCGAGAAAGCACAATATATAGCGTTGAAGTTTATATATGTCCCAGTACGCGACGAAGAGTCAACTCAAAACGTTTTTTTCTTTTTTTTTCTTCGTGTATTGAAGAAAATAATTACCCACCCCTTTGTAAAGGGGAAATTGACGCCTCCTTGAGCTCCGCGCTTTACTGAAACGGTCCCAATAACTCACATTTTTTTTCCATTAAGCTTTTCCTTTTTTCTCCTTCCTCTACTTCCTGTCGTTTTTTTCTTTTCTTTTTTTTTTCGTGTATTTCTTTTCTTTTATTCCCGCGCTTTTCCGTCATTTTGTAACGAAAGCCCCTAATATTACGAGGTCGTGTTGTACGGCGGCTGTCAGGTGTGAACCGAGCTCCCTTGGCTCGCGTCACCACGTTCGCAATAGGGTATGTAACGTGGGGGAACGAATCCAAAAGTCTGGAGCTTGTAATATACGAGACGGGGTAGGCGCACAGGGGGTAGGTAAGACGGGAAACGAGCGACGGCCCGAGTCTTGAATGAATAAACGTATTTTTATTCGTAATTTCTAACTGGCAAGAAAACACATCTGAATTTCAAACAGTAGTGGAATAACAATTTTTCTATCTCTATTGTAAGCAGCGAAACTCAAAATAAGACGACAAAAAAAAAAATAATAAAAAAAAAATAAAAGAAAAACAGAAACAAAAAATAAGTGCTTTTTTTTGACAAAGCTGCGAAATCCGTGTGTCACAAATTTGGAATAATATAATATTCAAAAAAGGGTCGAGAGATATTTGTATAAAAATTTTTACTTGCCACCTGCAGCAGTGATCGTTCAACCCCTAATTATCTTCGTGAAAAAATATGAACGCAGGCGTTCGTAAAGCCTGTCAATTTCTACGGGAAGGGATGGAAGGGGGTCATCAAGGGTTTAAAAATTCCTCGCAGATCGATACCTTCATTATTCCAAAAAATATTTACCGCGATATTCACTGGGAATTTTCAAACGTGTTGCAGATTTCACACTGTTATCGAGAGTGTGGAAAGTTCGATTATCATAAATCCAAGATACATAATCGTGAATAAAAGCTTTTTGAATCCCTATCTTGAAATTTCGAGTCAATCAATAGTTGAAACAAACGTTGTACGGTTTCTGTGTTGCAAAAACATGACGTGAAATTCTAATAGCAATGCCCTAGGAAAAAGACTGCTCATAAAGAAACCCGACTGTTTCTACGTGATTCGAAAGACGAGAGATTTTTAATTCTCTCTAGTTTCTTCTCGGTAATAATTAACATTCGAAAATCTAATTTACTGGACATAAAAGGGAAGAGCTGAGCGTAAAGCTTGATGACACAGTGCAAAAAAATTTCACCACTAACGAGAGTCAAAGGATTTGCAGAGTAGCAATTATTTTTTAGTATTTCAAAAAAAAAAAATAAAAAAATTAGGGCAATTGAGTAATCGTACCTATACGTATAGAATAGAAAACAAAAGAATACGAGAATAATTTTCGAAAATGAACAATTTATAAATATATTTGTCCGTGCCAATGCCATCTTTATTCCGCATCCACGTAATTCTAGACTTGCATAATTCAATGAAGTTTTTATTTTCTTAACACGTGAGCGTGCTTGCGGTCACCCTTCACTCCATCCACTGCATGTTGCATTCTTTGACCTGTTTCCTTGCTTTTTATAAAAAGGTCTTCATAAGGGTGTATCAAAGTTACTCGGTGCTCAGCTTTAAAGCAACGGCTTATGGCAGGCCACGAGATTCGAAACATCCGTGGTCGTATAGGTACGGTAAAAAATTGCACGAATTTAATCGTAGCTGCGGAGTCTGCGGATGAAGATGAGAAAATATAAATCCGATCCTAATTCCTTGGTAACCATATGGATAAGTGCAGACATTATGAAAATTTGAATAATCTCTCCCAGTCATATGTGCTGGGTAGGTACAGAATTTTGGTCGTATATGTATATGAATATACGTCCAAGAACCACGACACTCTGGGGCTTTGAGCTGGGAGACGTAGGTGTCCACATATTATTGATTAGGTGGTACACACGAGGCATGTGTTGCCTCTACTTCATCCTGAAACCGACCATATCCAGTCGACCACAGGCCGCTTCTATTGCCAGACCATGATACAACAGTTTGAAATTCTGCTGGCAGTCTCGGCGGTATGACGTTGCCTGGGAATCTGTCCAAAAGCTGTGAGGAAATTGGCGCGAATCGTAAAAGCTCTTCGGGTGGTTCTGGAAGGATTATTGTTCCGTTGGAGATGAAGAAGAGAAAATTAAAATTGTCGAATGAAAAAAACCGCCTCCGCAGGCTTCATTTCTCTCCGCGTTTATAATAAATTTACGTTCTAGGTATATAGTACGTATGATAATACCCAGCTTTCGTGCAGAATGATTTCAAAGCTTGTTCAACAATCTCTCGTATTTGAAAGAGCCGAAACTTCGACGTGAGAGTGGAGAGATTAGCGGCGTTAACGGTTCATTTAATTAACAATTAATCACGGTGGTTCACAGATCCTTATCACCTTAACTGCCTCTAAGATCCGGCCAGATTGAAGTATCAATTCTCAGAAGCAATCCAGTGGTCGTTGAAACTTGGCCTCGTTTATTTAAAGATAAATCGAGTTAAACGCGATGAAAGCTGTTCAATGGTGAAAAGAACTTCCGGTTACGGGAAACCTTTTCTCGTAAATATATACATTATAGGTATATAGATATATACATATGTAACGGTTGGTCAAAAAAGGACACGATTGACGATACAGCTGCAACGTTCGTGAGTAGTTCCTTCGCGAAGTCGTTCATTTCTCGTAAAAAGAGCGAAGAAAAACCTCTCCTCAACTCCTCTTTCATATATATATATACACACGTGTGTGTGCCCATAACAATAAAATAAAGGGATGAAAGGTACAAGGGCCTAAGTCGATCTAGTTCCTAATCTTCACATACTTTTTTTGAGTCAATCATAGTCGTATCTGAGCGCGGTTATTGCATGGTGAGCCGATATGCTATAGAATAAGGACCTTCAATCATATGGTCTTTGAAATATATGAAACTTATTACTTATGGATATGATCACCATTACTGTAATAAAAAATATTCATTTCTCAAAGAGCTTGCATAGGTTAAAAATAAAAGGAGAAAAGAAATTCTCACTGAAAGTCAAAGAACCCCAGAAAAGCACTGTTTCTTTCACATCATCATCCGCCTCCTCAGAGTTCGCTGTCACATATAGATATATATTTTAACAAATTTTGTCAAAGAATTGTTGGTACGCAGAGTTTGATCGACGGGATAGATGCGGCCATATTTTTCTCGTGTTTTTCGATGGTACAATTTTTTGCTTAGACCCTTGTCCCACCAGTCCCTCCAATTACCCTAAACTCAAAGCCTCGAAAAATAACCCTTCCTTTGCCCACGTGTGGCGCTACGGATATTATTGAACATTCGAATGTAGAAATTGAAAATTTGTGCAAATAAATATTTGCGAATTGTCAATCGTTCAAGGTGCACCCTTGTTTGCTGTCGCACGTGCCCATCAAAACACGACAGACTGACAAACAACAGGCAGGAGCGATACCCGTGTGCTTCCACTGACTAGCCCCTCGTGAATCACTCGCAAAGACCACAGCTTCCAGAGAGAGAGATATATAGATGTAGAGAGAGGGAGAGAAAGAGGAAGAGAGACCAGAGAACGACGACCGAAGCTACGGGGGTAGCTGGTTGTTCGTTGGCTATGTAGCCTTTGAACTGTTCTCTTTGGTGTCACCACTTCTGTTATCAAACGAGAAATCGAATTTCAACTGAATCCGTGACTCTGACGCCAATGGGCGTTCTGTGGGACTCAAAAACGAAATTCGATAAAATCCAGGGTTGCGCGCGTGTTCTTCAGTCTTTTCCTTTCCCTCCTTTCATTATTCTTTTTTTTTTTAACATGTTCCTCGATCTTTTCCTTTCTGAAAATTTCACCAAGAAACGAATCAAATCACAGTCAATATGTAGTGCTGCCCCGGGTACAAAATATTTGTCAGACGAATCGAAAACGTGGTTTGAACGAATCGTATATACCGCCACGTGCAGACGAGAGGAAATGGAAAAAATTTTTTGGGTCAATGTGCGTAGGCGTAGAAAGAAAAGCAAGTAAGTCCTTGTAGCACAGTTCAGGGCTCAAAGTATATCCGTTATTGCTACCTGTACGACATCAGTATATAGTATAGTATATTTCCATGTCGATTCTGCACGGAAATGGTATGTACTACCTACACGTGCCGGGACAAGTAATGGATACATTTTTTCTTTTTCTTTTTGAAGGAAAACTTTTGCTCACTTTTTCGAACTATATCCACGGTTTTGCTATTGATCATTGCGTTTCTCATCGTAATAACAATTTTTTTTTAATTTTTGTAAAAGTCTGTAAATAGTGATACGGTAGGTGTAATATAATTGCCTCGGACTCCTGTGGGTTCACAAGTAAAAAGTAAAAAGTAAAGCGAAGAAGGCAGCTGTAGCGTTGAAATAATTACTTAGGTCTGGGATATTACCAAAGTTATTTGCCCCCCAGCAGCGAATACCTGTCTAACAATCTCTCGCAATATCGCATCGAGCAAAGTACGGGGGTGGAAGGGGGTTGGGGGTGGGGGGTGGGGATGGGGGTCCCTATTTTAGCGACAGAATTGATAAATCCCCTTGCTGCAATATTCGAGCAGAGGGGAACGTTTAAACGTGTCGTTAAAGGAAGCTCTCGAAATTTAGTATTTCAATCACCGGGTAGAAACCCGCGCGGGGGTCTCATACGCATATACGATAGAATGTTACTGCGTGTAGCTTTGGAATCGATGAAACGTCTCTTTCTAATATTTCACGACGACGAGAGTGAACGACGTTTTGTATAGTCGTTAACGGAAGCCGCTCAAAGTTTCATATCTCGTTCACGACTCGCGACGGCTTAAGACGCCAGGTTTTTTCCCTTGTCACTTTCAGAAAAGAAGTCTAGAACCCGAGGAGAGTTACGGCTGCAGTATCGTAAGTAGATACTTGACGGGTATAAGACATGAGCTTTTTTCATCGGAGAATCTTGTACACGAGTTAAACTAGGAAGCGAAGCTTTTTAACGAACGTGTTTTTTCCCGGATTGTTTCCGGCCCATAGGATCTCCTTGCTCTTCCTTATAGGTATATCGACGACCCTGACGTGACGGGGCTGACGTATCGTATCGTTACTCTTCAGAAAGCCAGTAGGTACCTACGTATCGAATATAACGCCTCATTGAATATCGAAGAGCCGAAAGTCTCGTATAATTGACAACCAACGACGAGGAAAAGTTCTTTCAAGGTACGGTCTAACTGCACGAGACCTCCTGTCAAAGTGCCAGGCGATCGAACTTCGACACTCTACTGATTTTCAACGAAAGCCACCGCGGACGAAGTTCTCACCCTTAAATCAACCGCTGCATTGGAATCGAGTAAATCAATCGAATGCTTGTGTATCTCGGTGCTCGTATCTTCGCTTTCAACTTGACCTAGAATTTCGAAGTTCGGAGTAGTCCTGTTTTAGTTTTGGCAAGCGTCGGAGATTTTGACGAATTGCAACGAGTTAATATAACATATGTGGGTAGAAATTGGAAGTTTTATAGTGCAACGGAACCTATCTTGATCGTCACGTTCTAGGTCAGTTTAGAGGAGATATTGCACCGACGAATGACCATATAATGTGATGGTAAAAAGTGAAAAATGAAAACAGTAGAATAAAAGAAAAAAAAAAAAGGAAAAACTTTAGCTGTCAAAATTAGCATGCACTGAAGTTTTTTTTTTTTGCACGTCAAGGGAAATAAACTCACCGTTGGGAAATAAACTCGCAATCATTCATTCATCTCTGTCGATTGTTCGTTAATTACTTTATGGGTCACGGAATAGCTTCACAAAGTCCAATTATAAGCCGTATCCAAGGTCAAAGAGAATCGTATTAATACCAAACAGGACGATAACGCGTACACGTGCTCAATGAATGGAGCTATAAAATTGAAATTGGTCTACTGTTTGCTAATTGTAAGATCGGAGGTGAAGACAAACGGAAAAGTAGATTACGTATACTATAGTATATTAGGGTGGTCCTTAATTGGATTATTTTTGAATTTCAATGATTCCATGGGCCAGGACATCTCCGAATCTGTACAAAAAATGTAGCTTAAACTCCAGGCTGCTATCTCAATTCTAAGTTACTAAGTACCGCCCCAAAGCCTTCGAATTTTCCCATTTGAATAAAACACGAGTCTTGACATTTCGCGGTTAATTTTTTTCCTTCTTATTGCAGTATATAGCTCCGAACAATTCCAAACTTGGTACACTCCTTACCTGTAGTAGTAGATATTTCATGAAAATTCGACAGATTTTCAACGATATAATTTTCGAAGCTACAGCGTACCAAAAAAAAAATATATATATTTCTTATCTCCGAATTGTAAAAATGTGCGGATTTTCGGATTATTCGAAGCGATTATGCAATAGGAAGTAAAAAATAACCCCGAAGTACTAAAAATCGTGTGTTATTTAAATGGAAAAGTTTAAAGGCTTTGGGGCAGTACTTAGAATTGAGATAGGAATCTGGGGTTTCGCCCACATTTTTTTGTATATATTTGGAAACGTTCTGGCTCAGGGGAGCTCTGAAATTCGAATATGACCGAATTAAGGACCACCCTAATATGTATACATATTATATCTGTGGTATATATAATGGGATAAATGCTGAGCTCATTTCGCAAGGGTGTGACAATGTATAGATAATTATAAAGACTAATTGTAACATTTCATATAATTATTCTACGAGCGTGGAAACTGTGACAATCGCGTTAATCGGTGTCACTTAGATCACTACCTCGAAGCGCCGTTTCATCACTGCAGGCTTTTGTTACGCTTCGTTAGACTAATTTTTCAACTGAATCGTGCCTTCGAACGGTGTAAAACGAACGAGACCTTTTCTTCCTAATGACAATTACTGGGCGTCTGAATCAAGGGTGAAACTGATGATTGAATAAAATGAAATACTTTTGAAATGAATAAAAATTTTTGACCACACGTTTCAACGCCGCACTTCAAATGCACATAATGTCACTCGGAAGGGTTGAAAAATATAAAATTCAACACATTATATGAATTCGGGAAAACACGTCAACTAGAAATGTATGCAAAGACCAAAAGTCAATCAATTTAACAGTACTCGATCTCGTCGGATACTCCATCACGCTTTTCGAGTGCATTTCAATCATTGTTGCCCAACGCTTTCGACGGAACGTTCCACATGTGAATTTCCCAGTCATCGGCACCCTCTACATCTGCGGTGATCCTTTGGAGTAATTCACAAAACGGATGCACCATTTCAGTCTAAGTTTCAGGAATATGATCGATTCTATCGGTGCGTCCCTATGTTTCAATTTTGAATTTCTCAAACGAAATTTCGATCGTGATTAAACATTCCCAGAGCACTAAAATTCAGAAATTTCCTTCCGCCTCATAGATAACAGCATCAATACTGATATTATTTGCGATAATATAACGGAAGAGCTCGAAGCTTCATGGCGCCGCTTGTAACCCCGTTAAGACACGTAACAACACTCCAGTTCTCCCCCGATAGTTTGGTACTTTGGTTGCATTTACGCATGCATATACGTCGGTGTGGGATGCATAATTATAATATATTCGCCTTTAGATAAATACTACCGTCTATACCATCGTGGCACAAGTTTTAGATATTACTAAAGCACGGATCGAAGCGTCGGTTGGAATGGACGTCGGAAAAGTTGAGTGGATTTCGGCAAGGTTCGAATGTTCATCTTGGAAAGGGACCTCCGCCAGTTTGGCGCAGTAACTGAACATTTGTCGGAATTGATCTCCGGAATTTACTTATACCTATCTGTGCGAGATTCGAAACTCTAGCCTATCCTGATCTAATCTCCGTGCGACGATGGGGCTGAACGAGCGACCGTGCGGACATATTATACCTACCTATACCTACCTACATATCCACCTACTCTCACATCTGCCGAATTTCACCGCGTTCCATGTTCGACAATGACAGTTTCGTCGGTGAGCCACCGAGAGGAGTTCTTTCTTGGCACGCTTGAAAGCTCCTCGCAAAATTGCTAGCCCACGTCAGCCTTTGATCCGCAGGACGTTGCGAGCCCATATACTGTCAGGGTCGAAGAAACGTAAGATAAATGTGTAAATGCCAAGGCTGAGTAGTGGCGAGATGTGAAATTCTAATTTGATGAAATTGAGCGACAATGAGGACATTTTTTGGACCCTTGCATCTTGTTGTTCCTCGTCTTGCCCCGCTTTGTTTGCACTTGGTGTCTTCTAGTAGTTGTGCAATTAATTCAAGTCCCTGAGTTCCCTCTCTTAGCTAAGGTCGATTTAACTTGAAAACAAATGTGGGCGAGGGATCTAACGGGGCGAGTCGGATGCCGTTGGCATTGTAGTCGAGGCCTACTTTTCGTCGGGGTTGAAAATTGGACTCGAGGACGTACAGGGGTGGTTCGATTCGATCGATCGAAAAACAAAGCTTGCGCGAAATCTTAATTATGGAAGCGCGCGAGTTCAACAATTGCATCGCCAATGAAAGCTCAAGCTCGCAAGGATGAATTCAAATATCGTATAGATACATTAAATTGCAGAATTGTAGAGCAAGGTGGTGTAATTCGCAGGGTGGTGCTAAACTCGCTAATTTTCTGCCCCTCATAGTCGAAACCGCAAATTGTTACATTGGATTTCACCCACGTCTCCACAGCGAGGCAGACGAAGAAGACCCTCACAGACATCGCCAAGACACCGTATACTCCTTCTCATATATCTTATCATATATAGATGAACAGTTGGCTCGTAGAGGAGTCTTGTACCTCGTATATATGTTCCTTTAGTGCCGCTAACAGCTGGCAATATTATTGGGTGCTAAGACCAATGTACAATTAAAACAGTACAGTATGGGTAAGGTGAATGCGAATTTTACGCTATAATGGATCGTTATATATATTTGTACATCGAAATCGTATGGATACTACTGTACGATCATGATCAACATATATACAATAAATAGACAGTAAATAGTTTTCGGTGTAACATGGATATTCATTAAATTGTCCGACTCACTGAGAGTGAGAAAAATCGAGGTAACATTGATAAAAAGAGGTACGGTGACAGTTGTGGTCCGGAATACGCCGCAGGTGACGCCCGTATCATGAGAAACGAATCCTTCTCTGTCAACCGCGAGCTTCTGTCCGCAGAAGCTATGCTCGAAAGATATCACTGTGTTTCACTCCATGTCTCGACTTACTAACTTTTCTTTTTAATGCGATAAAACCTGTCGCTGTTAAACCGCTTAGCGAAATTGGTCCCTCAAATATATAACCTTTGTACGCAACATATTTCATCTAGACTATATTGTTCGGTTAATCCACTGTTCCGATGAAGTATACGAAAAATAAGCGGGTCATTGTTGGGAAATACAATGGCAAAAAGTTCGCGCCGAGTAAATGGGTAAAAACAATATTGCTTCTGAATTCACTCCGGGCAAATTTTGTTCATTGTATTACCGAGCTTTTCAGGTCCGAGTTTCATCTGATATTCGATAAAGTAAATGAAGTGTTCTCGAAATGTTATATGAATAACTTTACTTCATTTTAGATTAATTTACTTCTTTTTTTTTTCATTTTTTTTCAATACTTACTCTTCTTCGGTGTAAAGAACATAAAAAAAAGCCTGTGATTTTTTAACGCGTACGTCAAAACGTACCTTTTACGGATGACTGATTGAACTACCGAATGATCGATCATTGTTTGGACACTTGAGTCACCGGGGTCAGGAAATTGAAATTCAGCACCACATCTCGACGTAAATAATACGTGAAAGATTAAATATTAGCCAAGCTGTTTGTTCTACAGAAGTGCAGCACGGGGGTTGATCGATATAATCGTAATTCGGAACAGCTACGTATAATTTCTCACTTCCGCCGTAACTTACAGGTTTGGTATTCTGCCAGATAGAATTTAGCAAGTGCTTTATTGGATATGTTCAAGCGCAAGATTCTGCAGACAGAGAAGATTCATGCATGGTTATCTTATCAGCATCCCGGGACTAGAATAAATTGCATTCTTCATTCGGGAAAAATTTCATGCGACAAGTTCTCAAATCTTTTGTCCAAAAAAAAAAGGAAAAAAAAAAAAAACGCACACACGTATACACACATACGCGCTTGTACGTGGAATAAAAAGTTTTACAATAAGATGTTCTCCGGTAACTTCGAAGAAAACTTTATACGTCATTATAAATTCCGTAAAAAAAAAAAAGAAAAGTAAAAAAATCGAGTGTTCCTGACGCAGCGTCGTACCTAAAACCCTCCCAACGCTCTAAGGCTTAGAATAAAGCGCCTTTCTCGCCAAGATCGCCAGCGACATAGAGACGGAAAAAGAGAAAAGGATGAAAAGCTCTAGTTCTGAATGCGCGAATTTGAAAAAAGAATATGGGCATTTGTATCACTAGTCGATTGCCACGTATAATATCTGCTTTATCTTGGTATCCACTTCAGAATTTCACTCGGAAAACTGGTATTAAAATTTATATTCGAACTCTCGCTCTCAGAGTAGAGTACAAAGTGATCAAACTAGCAAATCGCTTGGCCGAACCATCGCCTGTACTGAAATCCCCTTTTTCATATCGTAGCAGTCGCTCTTTTCAAACTGCTGACACTCATTTTTACTTTTCACGATGCTCCTTTCCACGTTCTCAAGTTTCAGTTCAAGTTTTAGTTCAAGTAGCAATTGAGCGCCGAAGTAAGACCAGCTCGAGTATTAAGCAACGAGTGTACAGTAACTAGAGCCAAGGTCAGCCTCGGCATTTCACAGCTCCTTAGAAAGGTTCCACCCAACTTGTCTCCGGCTAAACGAGCTTTCGCAGTACTATCACACTCTGGCATACATGTGCACCCAGCACCAGCACCTACTGCAATAACGTCTCTTCTCCCGGAGCGCTGGGCCGTCACATATGCATTATGGGCACGTGGACAGCTCCCACGCATGTGTGCAATGCAAAACAATATGCACAGCTATGTACGTGGAATAGGACACATAGAAGTGCCAACTCGTGGGAGGAACTCGAGAACCTGAATGCTGGCGTTGAAGTGGAGTTTACCGTATCTCCATATGCGAATACACAGACTAGCGCAAATAAGTATACGCATTTGTACACATGGGGATGTAAAATACACGTATAGGTGCGAGGAATAGAGCCAGCTCGTCGGAAGGTGTGCGTGCGTGCACGGCATAATCGGGAGAGTTTACGTCGTCGTGGTCACTGGACCCTCGACCTAGCTCAGGGTGCTGGTAGAGGAAGAGATTCTCTGAACTAACTCAGCGTCATAACCACTATCGCCTTGCCTATCTTCCCTTAACTACGAGGGACCTAAGCCACCAGTACTTGAACCTCGACTGTCAACCTTGCGCTCTCCGTAGCTACTTGTTTACTGAGCGTATCTCCTTGTCCATAAAGTTTAGTGTTCAAACCCGTAGAACTACCTGCTCAATCGTTGCCGGGAACTTTGCCTTACTTCGACGAACTCATAACAGTTTTTCGAAATATATCTGATTCCGTTTATTTCTAATAGAAACTGCTTCTACTATACGAACGATAGAAGAACATCCTTGTGGAACAATTACAACGGATCGGGTAGAGACGTTGTGGAAAGCAATAGAACTGAGCTGTTTTCATGAATTTTGAACAACCTACGTAAATGAAAGGTATATGTGTATATGTGGGTGTTACATTCGACCATTACGTCGATAATTCATGTCCCGGAAATTTGCTCATGCGGCATGAGCTTACGCACGAGACTTCATTGCATTGGTGAGAAGAAACATGGCGAAACCGTTCCATGGGGGATTATTGGTACACTAAATTTGTTAGAATAATGTTTTCGTTCTAAATAATTGAGGGAACCATATATAGTTTTTTTTTTTTTTCCATGAAAAATCCAAACTGGAGCAGGTATATAAAATACTAGCAGGTATAAAATATCGTAAGTACTCCGAATAGTAGGTGATTAATTTTTGTTCCATTTTTCCTTTTTCGTATCTTATTGTTGACGAGTATCCGTCTTTCTCGAATCCGTCTGATTCATGATCAAAAGATTTCACAAGATGTCCTTGTCTCGTTTCAGAGACAAACAAACAGGAAATAATGTCTCGCTGATACACGAGTGGGTAAAAAGGCGTTTGATGTCCATCAACGAAAGCAGCCAAAGAGGTAAAATATGCAACGAAAAATATACTCCTTCAGTTTGATGGAGAATTAATACCTTTATACTTTTTTACACTTCCTTAATTCAGCAATAAATTATTGATAAAATTATTTAAATTGGCTTCACGATTACCCGATACGTGCGAATATATACATTTTAGCTTATTGAAATTTACGAAAATTTACTTCCATCAAATTATGTACACGGGGATTGCAAAGAGCGACGACTATCGGAAGATATCGAATAACACACCCCTAGATGCCGCGACGTCTATTATCTTTATCGGGTCAGAACGAAGCGGAGGATTTTCCACGAGAACAAGGTTGAAGGAAAGGTCGTAGAATCTGTTAAAACGACGACCTCCGAGGCAAGGAGACGGCATGAGGAGCGTTAAATTCAGTTATTACGAAAACCGAGGACTCTCGAGCGTTGATTTATCTGAGGTTTACCCAGCTCTCACGTGCAAGATCTGCGAAGAGTAATGGAAGGAAGATAAATTTGGGACGTTATCTAGAAGGCAGACAGTACAATGCTAGCACATATACATATATACACGTATGCACACACCCACACACTTTTTATACACATAAATCCATTAAGTAATAGCCTCAAAACACGATTGGAATAATTCTGAACAAGGAATAATACAAAACCGCACGCAACACGGTTTCAAAAATCGCAAATTCCATTTTCTTATAATCGACTCCACCATTCGGCAACCTTTTCACCTTATTCGTTCGACTTGACCTTCCACAAATATCCTCCGGATAAGATGTAACGATAAGAGGCAATAAAAATAAACCATACGGGCTCGTGGCGACTGGGGAGGCAGTGAGAATGGGCAGTATGAAGTGGTACGGAAAATCCGTACTGAGGTGACGGCTATCTCGCGTGCTTATCTATACCTTTATCTACTACACGCGCTCGTAACAATCTAAGGTTTAGTTTTAAAGGAAGGTTTCGAAGCTGGGCAGAATTCTACTTTTAACCAGAGGTGTAACCAGAGCTTTCATTGCAGCTGATATAGTTTAACGCGGAGTACACCATACCTACCAAGTAGTACGTGCACGCGCAGGGGTTGTTACATTAAGTATGAAATGTTACTTTCCGATTTCCTCCAGCTATAGCATGCAGTGTAAGTTAGTCAAATATGATCGTGGTTCAGAAATTTCTAAAGTATTTGACGAAACTAACTGCAGAACTTGGCAACAACTTCAGGATTGCTAAGTACCGAGTCAAGTTTGTACGTGCTAACGTTGTTTAATTATTATCGCGGAAGCTTGCAGGAAACGACATATGTATTATGAAGTTAAGTCAAGTCACTGGCTTGCAGAGACTCTCAGAACTTCATAAATGGACGTGCGCGTGCAGGGTTTATTTCCAGCCTATTTTTCTCTCCTTTATTATAAAAGAGGATAGAACATAAAAAGAAAGAAAAAGTAAGAAAAAATAAATAAAAAGGGGCCAAAAATTCTCATAATCGCGAACGAACTAAATCATTAATACACGTCGCGGGGGTTGAATTACTTCTACCGATTTCCAACTCTCGACATCGCGGATCTTATCCCGGTGTGGAACAATGATTATTAAATATCCAGACAAGGGGAACGTCCATCAATTACCCCGTACTTGGCCAACCACCCCCCTCCGCAAAACAAGGGATGGAGAAGTTAGAAACTGGCATTTAAATATCACGTATAATCCAATCTTTAACTTGGTATTAGCGAGTTCTAAGGCGAAGGCCATTGTCGCTGTTGAAATACTCGCTTTTCTAACCCCGCTCGCACATCTTTCAACCGTTTTGCCGGAAAATTATTCGCTAAATATTACAATTCCCAATAGACTCACTACCCCCGACAGTTTACGAGCACGTAGATGTACCGACGTACAACATACATAGGTAATGCACGGGGATAATCCCGGTGTACTCATTAGCGGCTCATTCGTGTTTAGTCACAGTAAATCTCAGCCGTGTTTCTTGGCTGCCGTTAATTAGGTGGACGACTTGTGAGTAGTTAATCAGTTGGACTGTAAAAGGCAAAGAAACTCATCGCTGGATTATATTAGATATAATATTCGCGAATCTGGGGCTCAGTTTCGCGGAAAATCCATTAGTACTGTACTAATAGGCGTCCAAGATGCGAGAGCTTAACTGGAAGTCGTTGCATTAATTAAGAAATCCCGTGGCCGAGGCTCCCGCGCTGCTCTTTTGCTAATCGTTGAATTTTATGAATTCTTTTAATATAACAGACGACAAACAGAATTTCTCAGCTATAATAACGATATCAGAACAAATTCGAAGTCAACTTATGTTAGAATTTTACCCGCGGACATACCCGCATGTATACCTATGTACCATACAAGAACATGATTACTTGATCAAATAATTTCTGTAGCGAAACTTGCTTTTGAAATTTCAAACGTTTTCTCTTACCAGCTCTCCCCGACTTTCAGTTCCTTTGAAACTTTTAATTGGAGAAATATCTTGCGACCAAGACGTGGTCAGAAAAATATCTTGCAAGATATAATCGCCCGATATACGAAAAGAACTGCCGCCTCCAGGGTCGGGGCAAAAAGCTGTTACCTACCACCGCGTATTGTCGAGTAATTCCCGTTATTGGTTGGAAACAAAATTGGAACAAGATTTTCCCAAATTCCGATACATCGTCGTACAGCAGCACAAGTATCTACAACCAGATGAACACGGCGAAAGGACTACTTAAAAATTCATCGAACGTACCAAAGTGTGAAATCAGAGATTTCACAAAGCATTTAAATTGAAGTAGTAAATCGGGAGTTTAATCAGACGCAGAGTTAGTCTGGCTCTGCCCAGTATGACTTGATTAACTGGCTGCAGAGACTCGAACTTTTTACGCCTTTTTTCAAAGAGCGCAAATTTCAACTCTCATTTGCCGTACCGCTTAGTTTTCTCTTACAATAAATTGTGACAAGATTCAACAATAGAATCACAACTTCTGTTTTAATAGACTTTCTCAACGTAAAACACCTCCCGTTTAATAAACTTTTGGATACAATACGGTTAAGCTCTTCCGCAATAATGAAAGTTTGAAACTATATATCGAATGGCACTATGAGTGTGTGAAATAATCACAGATTAAATAAATTACTGCTAAGCAACAGACGGAGCTTCTCAGAGATATATATAACAATCAACGGATTATTAATTACCCAAAAGCTTATAGCTCAAAGTATTTGCAACAGTAAATCCACAATCTAGGGACGCGTACAAGATTAACGTCCCCCACTTAACCCGAACATTTCTAGCGTCCATATTTTTTGATAAGTTTCAATATCCCGTTTGACCTATGCTCGTACATCTACCAGCCCCTATTGGCAAGAGGCCATGTATTGGCTAGATTGGATTTGGCTGTTGAGTGTGTGATCGTACCGGGGCGTCACAATCCATCACGATAATATTGTTTAATTATTCGATTCGGTTGGATTGTTAATCTTCGTGAAAAAATTTACGTCGAAAAGGAATCGCGAGAATTCTTCGACTCGGCTTAAGAGCTTGAGGAGTCGATATTTCGCTCGTTTATTGCTGCGGAGATTCGATAACACGATGACTGAGATCTCCGCGGGGTCTTCCTCGCGTCGTAAAGTAAAGGACGATACGTTACTGACCATTCTTTTCTAAGTAAAAATATTTTTTCACCAATACCGCGGGGATAACGATTCTCATATAGACTCGCCGGATTTCAAAACCCGGAAACACACACGCCTTGGGCATTAGTGGGCGGAGATCTTGACGTCGAGGTACCAGGGATAAGAACGACGAACTTTAAGATCCTAAATCGTGGTGGACGAGTAAGTAGTTATACTAAATCACGTCAATGTTTGCCACGGTTACGACAGGATGCGTTGACGCTTAACTACCCCTAAGTCTCACGTTATCAGCGACCATGACACCACATCGTAGCTATTCGACGAGCGTAGCTATTCTAATGCCAATACCTTACTAAGTGTCAGAGGCAGTCGCTTTAAAGATTTATTGCTTGGCAAGGGGCTTCTTTCGTACTTTTTACCAACACCCTACTCGATATATACATTTTCTCCCATCCGCCCAGCTCATAGAATGATCAATGCATCGGCCTAGGTATGTAGTATGTATACATGCATGGTAACTACCGTTGGGAAAACTGCTAAGAGAACTGCAGGCATTTGGCAGAACCCGGATGTTACTATGTACCGTTGAATAAGTGGGATGAAAAAGTCGGATAGGGAAAGTTAAAGATGGAAGTTAGACGCCGACTGGAATCACATATATTTTACTCAGTTATTCGTCTCAACATCCATTTCGATCGAAACCATTCAATCGGAAAATTATTACTAAAACGAACGAACGTCTTAGAATTGCCAAGATGGAGGTAAACGAGCGAATGCTCTTCATATTTCTTTACTATGAACAATAAGCTGGATATTTATTCTCTTGAAGTTATACGTGATCAGGTATTACGTGCACTTCTAGTCCGGTATGAAATATAAAATAATTTAAGTCGTATATCTGTAACTGTAGCTAACTACAGCTACTCTATACACATGTTAAACTTTAATACAACCCAGGATTATATTCTCCTACCGTAACCAAATGCAAAGTAAACTTCTCCTGCCCGAGGTGAATATTATGTAATTAATTCCAATCACATAGACTCACAGGGGTGCTTGATCCACGTCAATTATTAACACTGTATCAATGTCTTATGCGCAAGAAAATCTAAGACTGTAGAGGCAAGTGGAAATAGAACTTAGGGGTCCTTAAGCATACAAGACGGAAGAGTGAAATGCCGATTATCCAATAATTTAATATGTACTGATAATTTGTGAGGGTCTAAACGGAGTTTATAAAATTTTTAAATATTCCCACTATACCAGGCGAGTTTATAGGTGCCATCAGATAATTTCAAATGTCTGATATAATTCTGAAAAATGAATAGAAATGAGGTATAAATGGAGTGAAAACAGCGTGACAATAATATAGCAACGCGAAATCGGCAACCACGAGAGGTGGTTAGCTTCAGTTATTCAAAATCTCGAAAATCGTTCGATTTAACAATGTGTCACGTGCGGCACGGTGCGCGGGTGGGTATACAGTACGGTACAGCGATGCCATGAGCATTATTTTTTCCCGTTTGAAAAATTTTACCGGAATGGAAATACCCTCGAGATTCTGTCGCGCGGATTTCAACAAGTATCCGAATGATACACCCGTTTAAATATTACAAGAAACGGTTCGGAGTTCCGGGTATAAAGATTCGCAAGGGTGCTGAATACTTTAAGTCTCTGGTCTGACGAGAAAATCCGTTTACATTAACCCCCTGCAGGAAGAGAAAAAAACATACATGTATATATTTTTCGTCTTTGAATAAAATACGCGTCATCTTCACGCCCGGATCTAGATTTGACGTAAATTTTGGAGTTCGAGAATCCAGTCACGTATATGGCAACCCGATGGTACACGCTAACTGTAATTACGTTCATTGAGCGGCGGACTCTGAAGCCGTTTCACGAAGTTACCTGAATTCAGCATGATCGGCATTCGCGACCATCCGAGCATACAGCCTCCGTACACCTCGGGCAAATTAAGGATTTGTGATGAAAATACCAGGGGCGGCTTAACCTAGATATGCAACAGGTGCACCGGGCCTGGATATTGCGGGACCGAAGGGCCGAGGCCTTGGCCGAATTAAAAATACGACTTTTATACCAGAGGTTTTTTCACGTTAAAACGTGACGCTTAGCGGCCCAACCAGGATGCAATTAAATCTTGATTAAGAGAAAAAGCGCGAGGCTTAATCGAGGAAATTACAGAGCTCTTCCTGGATAATCACCGTACAGCCCCCGCCCCAGGGACAAGAGGAGCCAGAAACGGTCTGATATTTGCCAGAGGCAATTGGACGGTTTGCGAAATGGACGTAGGATGATGCTTTCAAATCCGTTATCACGTTTTCCGTATCATTTCCACCCGCTCCCATGACAGAGACGAATGTCCCTACGGTCGTACGACCTGTAATCGGACCCCCTCGTGCTTAAATTTGTTCCCAGGTTGACGGATTGTTGACGCGATACACCAGCCACCGAAACACGCTCTACTGTTTCGGATCCGGAGGATTTCCGAGAGGGGACGGTCAACAAATCGGATTTTGGTTCCTGGGTAGAAATATACAAGTGCCACGGAGCTTTCCACCGCGTCTCTCGAGTAGAATACTGCGTATACGTTTGTTCGCGTTCTGTAGGGTGGAAAATGTTGAAAAATAAAATAAAATTAAATAAAATAAACTTCCAAGTGTCTACGCGGGTCACTCTTTCATTTCAAGTTTTCAGTGCCACTTCCGCAGTACCAGCACCCCCTGCGTGCTTCAGTCTCGCGGTCGGTACTCAAGTCGCACAATTTGCACACACTTCCCTATTTCATATTCTGAGGGTTGTGCAGCAGGTTGATGAGGATCGTAATTCTAACCCGCTTGAACCGTGCCAATTAATAACACTCTTAATTCCACTTGGCGAAATATACGTTACCTGATGGGGGATACTCGAGGAAAATATATGCGATCTCGAAAATCTTCCAATTAATTGAATCGTCTGTGAATCTTGAACGGCGACGATATATTTCGCGGTATAAGAAACACGTGAGATATTTTTTTTCAGGGAGCAGGTGAAACCCGCTGGATCCTATTCTAGGAAAAAGAAATGAAAAGAGAGGGAAAAAAGTAGAATAATTGAAAAATTGAAACGTGACACTTTCAGCGGTGTTAATCCCACAGGTAAAATGGACGGGCAAGATTTTCTGAATAATAGAAAATAATAACCTGACGAATGAATCTGGCAGGCGGCTAGATGCTCCCTAATAAATTTTTGTCACTGATTTTCAACGGACAATACCGATGACTCGTTAAACTCGTAGACATTTTCGGTCCCTGGTTATACGTGGCGATCCGTTCAGCTTGCGTTCGTATCAAAACGCTTTTCAAATCTCCGGTGCTCGATCGACTGGCCAGGGCGAGAGCCGTCGCGCGACTGAACGTGCCATGCCCAGCATCCCTATCGCGTCGCCCTCGAATCACCCCCTTGGTCTCCCTCTTCTTCCACCTCATCCTCATCCTCATCCTCATCCTCATGCTCCTCCACCACCTCCTCCTCCACCTCCATCTCTTCCTCTTCCTCTGCCTCTTCCACCACTTCCTCCTCTTGCGTCGCCCACTTCGCTCTCTTCCGCCCCGAACAACCCGATGCCACGCACACGCGCAAGCACGCGTCCGCACACAAAGAAATTTTCGCAAAGCGTAGGTTGATGTACAACATAGATGTACTACCTACCTGGTATCTGCTCGGAAAGCTTGCACGACAACCACCCCTATCTGTGGAGTGTAATACAAGTCAATAGGATATTTTTAGATGAACGCCTTTTGATTTTAGCGAGAAAACGATTGGCTCGAAATTGTCGAGGGTGAGAATGATCGTGTGGAGGAAGAGCTTGAGGTTTAAAAAGAAAAGGAGAGAAAAAAAAATCAGAAAATTGAATCAAATAGCTACACATTGCGATAGAGACTTCAACTTTTTTTTTTTATTCAAACAGCTGTTCGAAAAGACCAGGACGATTCTCTCATATATCTCAAATCTATAGGATATACCGTGATCCGATTCTGACCGCGGTGAAATACTTGTGGTACAGCCACTAACACGCGAGCTTTTGAACCCCTGAGCTAGCTGATGATTTGACGCGTTTGAGTCCCGGCATTCTCGATAGAAATAGGGAGGGAAATAGATTGTCGTTCCTTGCGCTCTTGTATTAGATGAGTATTTTATTTTCTTCCATTATCTTGCCTCTTTTCTCTCTTGATTTAGGCATGCGTATAACAAGTCTATGTATTCACCCTCTGGCACATACATGTAGTATACGTTAAACATAGCTTCGTTTAGATCGTTACGTTAAAGCCTGTGATTTAACTGACAAGTAATTTCGCTCGATATAGCTGGACACAGACTAGTGAATCTATTCACACATTCGAGGTATAGAAAATGGGAAAACAGCAGATGGTTGTGAACCAACGTTTCATAATATTTTCCGTGTTTTATAACGCGAGTAAAAAAATCTGATACCAATGTCGGTGAATATATGTATGAAATTTTTCTCTTATAGAAATAAACCGAAAGAGATACATCAATCGATAAATCGAAAATGAAATATGCGGACGAACACGGATCAGAGGTTTCAATCCGTCCGATATAATATCACATATCATTTGAAAATATCACCACCTCAGGGGATGCATCAACAAACACCAGAACAAACAGTAGTTTTATATCCACACCTACACCTACAATTCAATTGTCGATATAATTTTCAACGATTCTATTCAGTTTTTCCTATTTCAAAATCGAGAAGCATATAAAGCTTTTCCTTCAAAGTTATAAAAACACAGACGCGAGAATTTTGCACTTGTAAGACCAACTGGGAGCAAGTATATCCAGATGTATACTTAGGTATATATGTATATATATTTGCGTGAGGGTTGGTGGACGAGAAAGTACTACGAAAAGTAGTAGAATAGAGTAGAGAAGGACTGGGAGTGAATACAGTAAGAACAGTATGCTGCAATGAACATTGGACTGAAATACGGTAGAGCAGTCCGACGAAAACGCTCATTGTGTCACAGCAGTGCATTCATGAGCTTTTACCAGAGTTTAAAATTCGCCGGGTGCAGCACTGTTAAAACCGATGAATATGCTGTGTTTTTATACATACAAGTGAATCGTGTAGGTATATTCTATGTATATGAAGATATGATCGCGATTTGTCATAACCATGAGGCAAACTACCAGAAGATATTTGTCGTCGTATGAATTCGTGGAAATTTGAAAATTCAAATTTCAAGATTTAAATTTCGTATTTCGCATTACCGACCCGCTCTCCTCGGCTTCGCGAAATTTATATTGTTTTGGGCGACGTAGTAGTACAAGACACAAGATGCTTGCGACAGCGTCATGCGTCGAATCCCTCGTATCTATGCTAAAGGAAAAATATTCGATATCTCAAAAGTGTCTCGAACGTGCCGTACCGGTATGTCAGTTGCAAAAAGCATCTGAAAGGTATTCTTGAATAATGTATATCTATTTAGGAAGTAGATAGGCATATTCAAATCAGATCCAAAGTATAAGGCTGAGGTTTTACCATATATATGTGCGAATTCTATTGTTACATGATATTCAGCCGAATTAGACACGTATAGTTCCGTATATTAATCAGAAATTTCGATCAGATATTCCGAACATATATCCCCATCACTCGCCATATGTATGTATATAACAGATATTAGATTTCATACACGTTAATGCTACAACATTGCGAGTGACGTAAAAGCAACTGAATTGTATACCTCAATGCTGTACAAAACGAAAAACAAGGAATTGAAACTGAATCCGGCGAGGTATGTATGAGTACAGAAATATTCATTGCGTGCGAACCACGAGGTGAGATATTTTACTTCATTATTACACCGAGCCTTAAATATTCTCAATCCCTAAGGAGCCGAGACCCAAGGTATCATTATTAACGTTTCGCGTGCAATCGAAAAGGTATAAAGACCCCATTTTCTGGTACATGTATATAGAAGCTTCAGATTCGTTACACTCGAATAACTCGCTTGTGCTTGTAGTTCATCGCGTTTAGCTGCACACGATCTTCGAACACGCAAGACAAGTACGCATTTGCGTTTACCATGACACCCCATGAGTTGGGATAAGCAAGTTTAAATCAAGGTCAAACTAGGGCCAAACTTAGACGAGACTAGACTATACTATACTATTATTAGTTCTTGCTATACTCGTAAGGGTGTACTAAGTCGTTTGACAAAGAAACCCGAACCCGAAAAAAAATTCACATAGCGACCCTTTCCGAGAAATGCTACAATCAAAGTGACACATAACGTCGTAGGGATGTCCGAGGCCACACAGACCTTCACTACTGCGATTATAGTACATCTTTTTCTATAAATCCACGAATTTAGATATAGGGTCAAGTGAGCGAACATATGGACCACTGAGTTTGAACAAATTTTTACTGTTGCTTCTTTGCTCCAAAGTGTTTCTTTTTTTTTCTCCTTTGCTAAAAAACGAAATATATCAGATACGATAATGAATATAGACCAATTGAACACAATAGGCATTAATAGTTCATGAAGAATGATGCATTATCAAAGCAAAATGAATGGAAAATAACTTGTTAATTATCTTCTCAAAAAAAAAAGTGGTCCCTATTAGCGATCTATAACTGGTCCACATATTAATAGGAACGGGGTGTTAACGGCGGTATTTCGTTCCTTATGAAATTTCTGATCTCCTCATACCGCCAGAAGAATGTTAAAACCGGTGAAATTCGACTCCGGCGCGAATTTTTTGAGCCCCATACTTGAAATTTTAAACATCCTTCGAATTGGCGGAATGCTGTAACTTTGGTTCAATACATATATCAGAATCGATTACATTCTTTTTTTTTTCAGTAGTACGTTATACCAGGTGCCGATAACTCACGAAGTTTTTAATTTTTCCATCAAATACGAAATAAGAAACTCCACAGTCCGTCAATCCGCGTCGGACCATATCCACTCACTTTACCCTGAACATTTGACGAGAGTATTTCATATAATTCGTTTCACTCACGCGGACACGAAACGTGTCAAATAATCGTCGAAATAATTACTCAATTCGTTATCACGAACACCCAGACCAAATATCAAATATTACTGTATGAAACCAGATCGTTAATAACACCGTGCCGACACGCACGCACTACCTACTATCTCTACTACTCGTTCGGAATTCATTCCTCCCCAGCGCAACCGACAATCTCGATTTGTTAATATCGCGATAAAACCCAGCGGGAAGAACGACCTGTCATATTATAAACCGTAGGTAGGCATACAGGTTTCACTCGGAGCAGGCTCCTAGCTTCATTTATTACCAGATACTCATTAGACAAATGTGAATCATCTTATACAATATGGGCTCGTTAACCGCAGGGTGACTATTAGGAGCGTTGTGTATGATCGTTATAACGAACTGCATGGTGTGAAATCATTTAGGAACGATGTAGTGATGGATTAGGCATATCATTTATGTAAGAACATTTTAACGGCTCAGAATTATTACGGCTGTTGGTACGGATAACGTGTACCCATAAGGTGGAATGGTTTTAATCGCTAAACCCGAAATGGGATGATTCCTCGTTACATTACACTTAAAAAATAATCTAAAATGTATGAAGTTTCGATGCATTAATAACTCGAAAATAAAAACGACTGGATTTGTTCATGATGGTTTAAAATCGCGACTATCATTCTCACACGCACCTGTGTTTATTTGAAATGCTGTAGTATATAATTCCCATCGAAGAAATCGCTGATTAAATAAAAAGAAACTGCTAAGCTCCCCTACCTGTGGAGGGAGCAAAAAGCATCACTTGATCCCTTTCGAAGTTCATCTTTTACTAGCCGCAGATAACGATCTCAGTTTTTGCACCGGTAGAGCTCACACCATGTCCCACAAGAAACACCTCGGTCAATAGGTCTGGTATATAATCTTGAGCATTCGTGTTTTTCATCGTTTAATCGAACACTGGCAAACTCACTTGGAAATTTCATGGTTTTAAATCGAGTGGCTCGTGATTCGAAGCAAATCCAGTGGATCAAACTATAATTCTAAATAAGATAGATACAATATTGTACATACATTAAGTCCGCTGTCTGTTTAAACTCGTCAGTGATCTGCATAAGTACTTTCATACGACACCTATCAATATACATGTATCGTTTGTACTTTAAATTTATAGTAAACCCGGTTGATCGTGAGTAGAAAATTCTTCAACAGTCGAATCGCTGGTCTCATGTGCAAATTATACTTTTATAAGAGAAAAGTATTTGTCTAAAGATGAGGTAGATACAACATTTTACTTACACCCGCCCACGCTCTACAAAGTTAGAGTTTAATCTCTTGCTTACATAATTGTTATAATTAGTATCAAGTTGATTAACAGGCTTTAAGCAGTAATTAATTATGAAATTAAACGGAAAATTTAGAATGTTGGTGTTTATACCTCGTAAATAAATCAGCAAGTGAAACTATAACAATTTCTTATAGAAAACTAAGATTCGTTACAAATAATATATTTTAAGGTATATGAAGATTTTCGGAGACAGTACCACATGAGATAAACAACACAATTGATGATTATTGATTTTTATTATTATCATATCAATAAGATGTATCGCACTATTATATTACAGAAATTTGTATATATATTACGGCCATTTTGCTCTAGAAATACCGTTTTTATCTGAAATAACCCGGAGCTGCAGATAAAGGTGATTATGAGAATAACACGACTATTGAATTTGTTATTCAACAGCGTATGATACTCACAGATTACAACTGATTGCTACTGCTCAACGGGATTGGGATATAAAACTAAAATTAAAAATTTTCAAAATCGTTCTTTTTTTTCCAAAATAATATAATCAAAAACGGTATACACGATATAGCCGTCACAGTCCGCAGGCTTCGCGCGATAGTATTAAAGTATACTAATTAAAGCTTGGGTACTTAGTGATCATGATTCTAAATGTGGAGCCGTGAAATTCTAATTCAAGATTTTTAAATGAAATTTTATTTTTCTGATTTCAGAACTAAAATTAGTGCACAACCCGGGCACACAGTCACTGTGTCTCCTTTCACCAGGTTCACAGAGCCATAAACGCAGGGATAAATACATTCTCAGTAGTGCGAGTAGTTATATAGTCAGCCATAGCGCGTGAAGGTATAGCGAATTTAAAAACTATGTAATATCGTATATTACGCATCATGTCAAGTTTCAGCATTCCACATCCTGGATTAATGAAGGATTATTCCAGACAGAGCTGCTTACAGACAGGACTGGAATTTTTCATGAAGGATCTTAATTCTACGTTATTAGATTCGTCTAAATTTGATTTACGATATATCAGCTAAAGTGATGTAAAATTCCTTTCAGAAAGGAGTTTTTCTTGTTTCACGATGTCTGGAAATGGAGAAAAATGAAAATAAAGGTCATATAAGAAGATGTGGAATAATAACTCAGTTTATTCATTTTATTTCTCAATATACTCGGGTGCCCATATATAAAATGTATTTACAATTTATAACGTACAGCTACATCATTTGCACTATCCATCCTTGATTCGCGATATTTTTTTTCATTTCAAGAGCATCGCGATTACAGATAATTAAGTCACTGTAAATACTAAGATAAAAGACTTTTATCCATCTTATTAATTAAACTCATTCAGTTATCCGTGAAAGACTGCATGCTATTAATGATTCGAATATCATCAACATATAAAAATTTCGTGCTTTAGAAATATAATACTACGAGTATCAGGTACAAACAAAGACTGATTATTCTGTATTACGTGATTGAAAACTCAGGAATCACTGTTTACAACAAAGATTCAAAATTCAAAAACCAAAGGAAGCCTGGGCCAGTAAATCTTAGCCAAAGTTTGTCTCATCGGAAGACACATCTTCACATCGATCTATATATACATTGATAAAACATAATACATAGATAAATTGGTGCTACATACTGGGATAACTCATTCAGTTTTGCTCGGAACATTAATTCGTAAACGAAATTTACTTCAACGAACGATGATATACACTGTATTGTAGTAAACATTATTAACTATAGGTATGGTCATCGATATTCTAACTCTACATTGAAATCATGTCACTTTAATGATTTTTACAGCATTTTTTTATTAACAATAAGTTAAAATTTTAAGATAAATTTTCATTTTTGTTTTTCTACTTTCCGCGTTTTCGATAAGAAAAATAATTTTCCTAAATACACTTTCAAAGAAGCTCACTTATTCTTGTTACTTTTTTTTTGTTTTTTTTTTTTTTTTTTTTTGACATAATTGAGTCAGTTCGTCGCTGTTGAATGATTTCAAACAAGCTAGTGAATCATTCCAGATTAGACACCCGTCATTAGCTATTAGACGATAACTTTAATCGTCGAATTGATGTAACTGAGACGATTTCCAGCCCAGACCAAGAAGTATCCTGTAATAAGATATCAGAAATATGTTAAAATTTAGCAATCCAAAGTAATATCTTCATATCTCATGTAAAATTCGACGTCAGTATCAAATGTGTTTATATTGACGAGTCGAAAGTTATAATTTAATTGAAAAATATGAAATCGAACATTTTTCATGGAAATAAAGTCTCTAAGTAATCAATAATTTACTTAAATAAATTCTTTTCAATTTATTTGAAACGAAAATCTTCGAAAATTGGATTTTCCAATAGATTTTCGTCCATTATTATTCCTAATGATAGTCCGAACTCACTCTTTTGCTAACTGCATAAACGGCCTTGGTCCACAGCTGAATACACATGCCTGAGGAGAACTGGGACCCAACAATTCCTGCAATAGATCAGCCGAAATTTCGCCGTTACGACCTGTCCAAGAATCATCTGGGTGAGACAAGACGTGAGTGATGGTGAATCTGAAATAAAATTAATGAAGTTTCGGATTATCCAGTGTCAAAGATTGTATAAATCGAAGTCGCACTTAATTCGGATGAAAAAAATCAGTGAGACTAAAGAACGGTATTCAAAAAATGAATTCAAGGCTTTCCAAAGTACCAGACATCTGTTTCTCTCGATTCATCCTCACCTTGTCTCTCCTGAAAAAACTCTGTCCAATTCCTTGGCATAAAAGATGTTGTCTTCATTTCTGTTGAAGTTCACAACGTTAATGCGACTCCTGGAACATAAGAAGGACCAAATACTTTGATTAACAAATGGTGAATTAATTATCTTCAATTATAAGTATATAAATTCTTCCATTTCTTACAAATTTCGTCTGCCGAGTGCCCACTGTATATTAGGCAGCATGGCAGTCAGACCAGTGCCTGCGGCTAGCATATGAATGATGGTAAACTCTTGGAAAGCTTCGGCAGTAAAAGTTCCAAGACTATTACTGAGGGTCAGAAATTGGCCCGGTTTTAAAGCCGTCATAGTTGGAGTCAGCGCTCCATCAGTGTACGTCTTGACCATTAGGCAAATGCAATCTGAGTCGTAATTAGGTGCGATATCTTCAGGGTGAAGATAAGGTGGCACTGGAGTATACATTCGGGAAACTTCGGTGCCTGCGTGAAATGAGTGATAGTATCATTTTCAAGCCACATGATAGACAAATATCAAAGGAACTTTGGTCGATACGTGATTTGAGATTTGCATATTGTATACTTGAATAATTAGGACTGAAAACCGAGTTCTATATTTAGTTATGAATGAAGGAGCTAAGAAAATGCATAAATCCTGTTTATTCTCAGACATATGACAAATATTTACCCATTATATTAAGTCTAGCTTCGACGTGTCTGCCGATAGGTATTATTTCCAAATACTTATTAGCACGTAAAACTATAAGGTGAACAAATTTACAAAGCGACGTGTTGCTAACTACTTCATACTCTCTATATACTCTTTGCTTAATTTTCGGCTCCCCCAACGTCGTGAAAGTACCATAAGTTTTCCAGAGTCCTGGCTTTTTTTTAGTGTATGTAAATTCGATCTGAAACAAAATGACCGAGTCTTATTATAAAAAAAAAGAATTCATAAGAAGCATAAAAATTCAAAGTACGGGAAATCTTCTTTCATTATTTCGAATCTAATAGTTATGATTTTTTATACCCACTTTCATACTCTCAAAATTCCTTTTCCACTTCGGTGGCCAATTAACGGTACCAAATAGATCTATTTCGTGAGTGATCACATCCTCCTCAAAACAAAACCTTATCTGATATTTCGAGTCTGAAATCTGGGCCAGCTGATATCCAGCAGCTGGATAATCGCGCAGAGAATAATAAAATAAAGTGATAGTATTGCTTGTCTGTATCCAATCCATTTTTGGATGCGGAGCCACTGAGGTGGCAGTTGGGATGGCGAAATTCTGTTCTGTAATAAACAATAGTAATAAAAATTGATTAAATTAGAAACAAATTTTATTATCTATCATTTTTTTGAATAATATCATTAAAAGTCGAAATAAAATGCATAGAAAATTTCTAACTTACTGGTACATCGCGAAAGTAGGCCGGACAAAGATGACGAAGAGGCTGAAGGAGAGGTAGCGATTGTCTTAGCAGATAAAGATGGACATTCGTTAGCTAAACGGTTCAACCTGCCGACGACACATTTCTGTAGAATACTTTGGTAGTTGACCCAGGCATGCACCTGTAAATGTTCTATAGGTACGTAAAAATATTTAGCCACTGAGTGGAGGGTTGATAAAAATTTCGGTATAACTAGATTAGATATTTTACGTCGTCAAATAACTTCGTCGCATCCTTTCCGACTCCTTTCATTAGCTCTGGTTTACCACCGGGGTGAAATTCCATGTACCTTGTTACGTTGTAAACCACTCCTTTAAAACGTGAATAAATAACGAGATGTAGACGTTAAGTAAAGCGCATAATTTTATTAACAATAACAATACGTAAAGCAATGATATTGCAAAAAAAATAAAGAACACCTCGAATCGCAAGCCAAGCATCGTTCGGTTTATCGTGTCGCGATAGTTCAAAGGGTGTTACATTCTGCGGTACACCACCAACCCCAGTCAAATCGACCCCTGATGCTCCAAGCCGGATCCAGTCCATAAGACTATGTCCTGGTGCAAGAGCGGTCTTATTTCGTGGATTGCCTGCGTATATACATAGACGATGTTCAATAATTAAATATGTATTATAATGTCTAGCAAATGTTGAGTCACGAAATCCAAGAATTTATCCATTTGGTAAATGATTTGAGAAAAACGAGTGGAGATGTCGTGTCATTCTATACATCACCATACTAGTCGAATTGACCTCCTATGGATAAAGATTTTTATTTAACGATTCAATTAGTTTATAATTACAGGCGATTATATTCATTCGAAACATCATTATATATGTGCGACGTCATTCTCCATATCCGAAGGGCGAATCAATGATCTAATTTTTCCGTAGAACTACAACCGTACGTTTAGAATACTGCGCATATATATCGCAAGATCAAAAACTATACCTTTGCTCTTCCTCATAATCTCAGGTTATTGAGTTATACCATGTATACCTATAGGTATAGGTAAAGGCGCAGTGAATTTGAATAATTACGTAAGCGTTGCTTGTTCACATCGCTGCGACTCTTTGTTCGAGTATAAAAGCAGGTCTTAAACGGCCTCAATGGTTAATCCAATGCGAAACGAATTAGATATTATGTTAGCTAATTCGCTAATCTTCTTCGTTTAAAAAAAGTTATGCTCAATTACTATACGGTGCTTTGAATAAAAATATAGTTGCTACATTTTTCCGGTATATGAGTATACCTATATTTCAATATAATATGTTAATTAGTTGACTTGAACCGGATGCTAACGATTTTCCGTATATTTACTAAAAATATATAACATAAAAAAAAAAAATTCTAAATAATTTTCGCAGGCATTAGAGTGATTTTTCTTTTCCATGGATGAAATTTATTGAAATAAATTTTTCATCTTTCGTTCGAGGTATGATAATCGACATATTTTATTGATGAAGACGAGGAAAAAAAAAAAAAAAATTTATATGTTAAATGAGTGATCACGAGTCGCGTGGTAACAGACCGAACGCAACGCGTTTAGTAGTTGTCTGACTTCGAAGGTTCAAACCTCGTCGCGAGCCCGGGGCAATAAGAGACTATATAGTAGCGTTCTAACAAGTGTCGAATATTGAATAAAAGTTATAAACTAACTATAGGTTGTGATAGACGCATTTTTATTCTATAATTTATATTATAAATCGTAATCAGATTATTATTGAAACACTAGTCATCGGTCTGATGCTGATATTGGCTAATCAAATACGTTTATAAAGGCAATAAGCCAGCTATTGTATATAAAATAACTCTATCAATACGCGCAGCTGCATGGGACACGAGTTGCAGGTGCATCGAGCGTGTAAGTTGAGCGATATGGAACTTTAAGTCTCGGTTCTTATACAGCTTCGAATGAACGGTGAATTCATCTAATTGTAAATATGTCACGCAGTTGTCTTTCAGAAGTATTATTCTTGAATCTAATCGACATGATATGAATAAATTAGAGTTAATAATTCAGCGTTCGAACTTGCGCGGAAGTCACACACACATTTTTTTACACAACCGATCGATGAAAAAAAAAAAGATAATAAGTATAAATTCGTGTATACTATCAACGAGCCGATCGTTAAAACTAAATAAATACATACGTTTAGTAAAATATATTTGAATGGCAAACGAACTAGCTACTATATTCATTCGATGTATAATTGATGCTGACCTTATTCAATCTACAAAATCGACGCCCGGGTTTTCGGAGAAAATCAAATCGAACCCGAATTTACGTCACAATTATTACAACTGTTATATTATGAAGTGGAAAGATATTGCAATCGTGTTCTGATATAATAGACCTCTGCTCCTTAAGTTTCAAAGCTCAAGTACTTGGGGTACTGTTAAAAGCCGGCAAGTAATGGTGCTTACTTAGCGATTATACTCGAGAAGCGAGGTCAGTCGAACCAATGCGAAGTTTTGTATAGGTAGACGACGATTACGGCGACGATAAAATGACCGAGTAGAATCAGGCACTCGGAACCTGGATCAGTGGAATCGTGTCTTTCTCGAAGAAGAAGAACCAGACCGAGGTACTACTACAGATCTTTTCGAGTCTAAGACGATACAAAAGTTACGACGAGAGAGCGAGAACAAGACGTAGTACGCAGATAGCTCTAAAACCTACGCTTTGAACACGCGATACTCTTCTCCGCTCCTCTCCCTCGTACCTCCGATAGATCAATAGCCGGCGGAGCTGAGCTAACGAACTACGAAAGTCCCATTTTGCATATCATGTAGCACCTCCGTTTTCCCCGTTCGCATTCACGTGAAAATCTCTTATCATTATTCTGTACCCTATAAAGTTTTATTCGCAGCTTTGAGACACGCGAATTAGACTGTCCTTTCGTCAGGTGAGAAAAAGGGGCGAGCTACCCAAACTAAGATTTGTACTTAAATTCTCCGGCTGGAGGAAGAGGGACACTTTGCTGTGTCACGTAACGCGTCTCATACTGCAACGTATATCATCTTTTATTTCAGAGCTAGACGGAAGTATGTAGACGTATGGGTTAGTTAATTCTTGGACGTGCTGTAGCGGTTCATGCTAGCGAGAATTATAAGATAAATATATATGGTACGTACGCGTAGGTATCTCGGAAACCTATAGAAATCGATTAAAAATTGCGAGTTAATGCCCGTCAATAAATTGGCTAGTGTAAATGAATAAATTTTCTTTAAAACTACGTGAATATTATATTGAACATCATTTTGAAAAATTGCAATTAGAATAATAAATCGAGGAATAACCGCAAGGAACTTCGTGACGCATATAAGCAAACATACTTTCAAGGCGAGCAGCTGCTACTTTTTTTAAACATATCATACACTAGATCGCGGTGTAAACGCGTAGATTATAGAATTTTACGTTGTTACCTAATCATGGAGAAAAACCATCGCTCTGTACGTCACGCACAGATTTTTTAGCCTGTTTTGGCGAACTGGATTACAAGGTGTACCTGTATAGCGATATTGTTACTCTGCAGAAGAGTGAAACACTTGTTGCCTTACTATACAGATTCAACAGGTTCAAGTTTTGAACACAGTTGCACCTTGTTTAATACTCGAATTTGAGAATCAAATTTTTCACAAATTTAAACAAAACTCAACAGCTCCACTTTCGCGTTTTTCTTATTTCTTATTAATATTGTAACAAAAATTATAATTTCGAAAACAAAAAAAATATATATATTATATTTATTATACGTAGAATATATAATGAAATGTTCCTACCGGTAGCAGACGCCGTGGATGATCCTGGATTCACAGGTTTCATTTTTGCAACAGCAGGATTCGTTTGTTCTGGTTGTTTAACCTTGGCAAGCCCAGTAGGTAAAAGAGCAATATTTTGTGCCAAAAGTGTCGTAGGTGAAACGGGTGGTTTTAGCGGCATATTTACTTTCATTAATTTATCTTGAACAGTCTTAGTATCTTTTGTAAGACTCTTCGAATCCGATAAGGAAATGGTCTCGCGATCAGATCTTTCAGATTTTACTTTTTCGGTGTCAACTTCGCTCGACTCCATTTTCAATTTTCCGGAATTATTTCGATAGATTATTCAATATTTATTGAATATATGATATGTTTACCTACACGTACCCTCCCTAGAGTCATTAAAAAATAGACAAACTATTACAATATCGAACTGTAGAAAATTTAACAACAGTTGGAAATGATTAGTGCTGATATTTCACTGCTTATTTACGTCTTCGTATTTTATTTTCTCGATTCTGGGTGAGATCGATATGGTTGAATATTCAATGAAATCAAATTTAACCTCACAAGTATACACGTAGAGCTTGTAAGAAATAAAGAATAATTGAATGAAGGCTACTGAACCTCGTACTGAACGCTGAATGTATGTATACACAAGTGATCTTTGAACCAAAAAAAAAATAATTGTTAATTCTTTACCAGACAGACAATAACAATAATAACAATAATGGTGATGATAATACAATTGATAAAATCAACTCTCCTTTTATAGTTTAATCAAAAGCGCTGTCGGCCTCGTCAGTCGTCATGCGGCGCACGTACTACATATCGTGCATTCAATAGAGTTTCGAGTATAAACGGCTACTTACATTGTTACTACATCCTCTATGCGTGCCGTTTCGAATGACTCGTATAATTTAATTACTCAAACTGCAATCACAAGCAGTTTATTAGTCAGTTGTTTTGCACGACTAAGGTCGTTGCCATAGTATATCTATGGAACGAAGAGGACACAATACCGAATCCTATTCACTGATCAGAATCAACATGAGAATTCCGTAAGCGGTTTCAACATGTTTCCGGCCGCGTGAGCAGCGACACTTGATAAGATTCTCTATTTAAACGTAACGTAGAGATTTTTTATTCTTCTAAACTAACGACACATGTCTTTTGAATAGGCCTTCTATTATTTTCCTGAATGCCACCGTCTCTGCTGAGTAAAAAATATAGTATTTTATCGACAAGACAGGCGCAAGCGTACAAAATATTTACGAAAAGCTCTTGACGCGCCCTCCTGCGGTTGAAAACCTCAATGCTTGCGTTATGTACTTCTCGATTTCTCCGAGGGATAACGCTGTTTCAACTTCACTTCCACATTAACGTGTCGTGCACACATATATACTATACGCACGATGATACACAACACTTCCCATCGAAACTTGATTCCTTGATTCTCCCTTTTAGTATGTAGTGACTACAGTAGATAACCCGATAAACTATCTCGCACTGTTCAGACGTGTACGATATTACAATCGAGTATAACATCCTAGCCGGTATTCCTATAGTGCTTTACAGATTTACTCGAGTTATATGACATTGAACAAGTTTGTTTTACCGCGCGTAAGTATAATATAGGTAACACGCATATGCATATACAACAATTTACTTTATGCTCAATTAGTATGCTATATCACAAGCTTATTCCGTCAATTCTCTAATAAAAGTATCTTACATCATTATGGAAATCGATAATCTATACGTTTTCTAACATTTTATCGAATCACCTATAAAATTGTGTGTCATCAATTTTATCTAGAGGTGTGATGGGGACCTAGCTATTATCTATACCGTCGATCGAATATACTATCACACCGCACGTAACGCTCCATCATTTCACATATAAGACTTTAAAATGTTTCACTTAAATTTTCCGTCTACCTGTTGCCGGTTGTATGTAAGTGTTCACACTTACATTCCGAAGTAAACCAAGCCATTTTTAAATTGAGGTCAATTCGTATCCTCGTATATAAAGTTTAAATCCGCAATTTATCCGACAGCGGCTTCTGCGAATCCTATACTTCAAATACTGGCGGCTTTATAGCGTATTGATCTGATCGATTTGTATGTCTGAATAAAAAATTGATAGTTGGATTGACAGCGACGAATAACTACCAATTAATGTAACAGTGTTGAAATAAAATCGATCTGTAATACCGCGAGGTATTCATAATAATATAGATATTAGTAATTATTCAATTTATTTGAACACCGGGTACTTATGTACGATATGACTTGTTGCTACCGCTGTTTCATTGTTTGAATGGACACAAGTTCGTTTTTGTAGTTTAAATTTTACCAATGTAAGGTAGTATTGAACTAAAACAATAAATCGCGGAAAAACACTCTCGATCTATTCCCCGTGATTTGTTCGATCGCAAAAATTCAAAGTATACGTATCTTTTCTCTAACCTTGAAATGAAAGAGTATCGTTATATTATATTCCACAATGTGAATTAAAAAATGAATAAAAAATGCTCATTTCATCTATAAACAAAATTAATTTTTATTTCTTCGTTTCTGATTATGAAAAAAATAGATGTCAATTAAAAATAAAACGCAAAGGAAGATGAAGCCGTTTATTAAAATCATAAACCTTTTACATCGGCTCATCGAGCTGATAGCAAGATGCGTATTCAGTATCATCGCATACTTCTTTCATCCTGCGGAATGCCAGCCTCCGATAAAAAACCGCATTTTATTATACAGTGCGTCAACTTTGGCTGCTCAGATAAGACAAAAAGAGGTATGCATGTTTAGCTGACCAAAACTCTTGATAAATAAGATAAAATATTAGATTATGTTAATGATGTATGTGATGCCAAGCTTTGTTTGATAAAACTTGTTGATTCACTTTTCTTTTAGATTACTTCGGAAGAAGTTGTGAAAACTTTTATAGATAGAATCAAAGAAATTCAACCAATTTTAAACTGTATGGTTGAAGATCGGTTCGAAGCGGCTCTAGAGGAGGCTAGAAAATGTGATAAAATGCTGAGGTCATCAAACGCACCATCTATACAAGTTTTAACAAAAGAGAAACCCTTCCTTGGAGTACCATTTACGACAAAGGTGCTTTTGAAATTTACAATTTAGGTACAAATACGGACGAATTAATAATCTACCTGTTATAACTCAATTGTACAAATCTACACAAATTTCATACGTTTTTGCTATTTGGAATGAACATGACTACTGATAGAGTAGAAATCTTATCAACACATGCTACACACTATTATACTTTTGTAGTAAAGAAATTCGTCGGAGAAGGTCAAAGAAGTAATCTTCGAATTTCTCTGCTACATATCATGGTCACAGAACACGCAATGTACTTTCGTAGTTATGCAAAATCTCAACACTCAAAGACACCTCGTTCATTTTTCAATTCATGTTGTCATTCAGTCTTACCACATTTTGAATAGATCTGATTTGGAGAACTTTTTTTCTTGGTGGCATCAAGCCCAAATTCAGTTCTCCACAATTGCTTTACATGTACTTAACATGTAGATTTGGAAAAGCAAGTCTTAGGCATACACACAAGGCATTAATCAGCACCAGCATTACCAATATCGCATTGTACACTCTTCCTTTGAAACAACTTCAATTGTAAATCTACCTTTCAGGACTGTATAGGAATTACAGGAATGAAACAAACTGCAGGTTTAGTTATTCGCAAAGATGTAGTATCCGATAGAGATGCGGAGACTGTTAAATTACTGAGAGCAGCTGGGGCGATTCCCATTGCCAAAACTAATGTTTCTGAATTGGCAATGTGGTGGGAAAGTAGTAATTGTATTTATGGAACGAGTAGGAATCCTTACAATACAAGGTTGGTATGACGAAGTAAAGAGACTTGCTTTTCATGTGGTATATATCTTGAATAAAATTTTCAGACACATTGTGGGAGGTTCATCAGGTGGCGAAGGCTGTATGATATCAGCGGCAGGATCACCTTTTGGAATTGGTTCGGATATCGGTGGATCGATTCGTATGCCATGCTTTTTTAACGGAATTTTTGGACACAAGACTTCGAAAGGTTTATGACATACTGGAAAACTAATTTGTAATCAGAAAAGGCGAAATAAGACAATTATCAAATGCTTAATATCTTTGAATTTGAATAGGTGTTGTCTCCAATGATGGTCAATATCCAAGTCCTCATTGGGAAGAACAGGATAGTCTACTCAGTCTTGGTCCTATGTGCAGAAATCCATTTGATTTAATTCCTATGCTCAGAGTATTGGCCGGTGAAAATGCCAGCATGCTTAATTTAGATAGTAAAGTGGATATTTCAAAAATAAAGGTGAAGATAAATGCACAACGTACTTTTCCTTGAACTGAATGAATAAACGATAAAGTTCTGTAAAGTAAATTGCGAAAACTAATAATAATAATTTGATTTAATGATTCTATTGCAGTTTTATTATATGGAAGATGACGGCGGTCAACTACTGGTAAGCCCAGTAGATGCTGAAATAAAAGAAGCCATGAGACGGGTTATTGAATACCTTGAAAGGGTCCATAAAGTAAAAGCAATAAGAGTGAATATAAGTAAGTTGAAAAGGAGTACAGAGCTATGGTTAGCGAACATGAGTACAAAGGATGGAAAAGGTTTCGCATACGAAATGTCTAACAGAACAGGAGACCTGAATATATGGTTGAAGTTTGCGCAATGGTTGACCCTTGTTGGACCCCATACCCTAATTGCCTTGATCACTGTACTAGTTGAAAGTTTTGGAGTTAAGTTTGGTACTGAAAAGCACACGAAACTTATTCAGGAGAGCAGAAATCTCTGCCTAGAGTTCAAGGTTCGCAATTAAGATCGAGTTAAACTTGTAAATAAATATTCGCAAAATATCATAGCATAAGATATGTTTTGTTTTTTTTCTTTTTCAGGATATGCTAAGCGATGATGGAGTTTTTCTTTATCCAACTCATCCCACAGCAGCCCCTATGCATCACGAACCATTAGTGAAACCATTCAATTTCTCATATACTGGGATAATCAACGTACTGGGAATGCCTTCCACTGCTTGTCCGTTGGGTCTTAATAGAGAAGGTCTTCCCATTGGTATACAGGTAATCTTCAAAAGCGATATTGAATATTTAACAAAGCAGGCTCATACGAAGTTGAGTCTTAGTTTCTCAACCGTTTTCACTAACAAAACGAAGGATAATAGTGAAGCCAGTGAGAAACGAATTTCGTCATAAATTTATACGTTTTTATTATAGGTGGTTGGAGGCTTATATCAAGATCATTTAACTCTTGCTGTAGCTGAAGAACTTGGAAGAGCATTTGGTGGCTGGATTCCACCTCCACTTATAGAAAATGGGATAAGGACGGAAGTCCCAACAGATATTGCGTTGTACACCTGATAGTAGAACCAGCAACATGAATTTGATGAGTTTTTTTTTTAACAACTTTTTCAGTTTTCTTACAACAATATTTTCAACCTTATTAAGTTTATAGATAAAACGTATTATGAATGTATACAGAACAGATTGCCACTACCTGTTATATACCTCATAGTATAAAATAGAATTTACACGAAATATTACGCCTATTTTTCTCATCAAAAATTTATACCGGTGAGCTTTTTGTTATTTGAATAATCTATTTGACAAATTTAAGATGATATATATTTATGTACCGAATAAATCAATTTTTAATCATGAAAAAACAAATATTCTATTACATAATCACGTTATTTCACTCCATCTATTCATGCAGTATCAATAAATAAATTTACGTAAAAGTAGGTAAAACATAAGAATTATCTATCAGCCTCAGCTTCCATAGTTTTCAAATAATCAATCAAGTCTAATAATCTCTTTCGTTTTCCTTCAACTAAGACCTTGAGGTTTTCAAATCTGCAGTCTTCTACTTTTGACTTAGCAACCGCATTATCGATTACTAAATCTGTGCAGCACAAGACATACAGGCCACAGTCATACCCGTTTTCTTGTTGTGGAATATCAACTTCGATATAGTTCTCTGATCCTTTGCCACAAAAGTAATCCATGATACTTTTGCCAAAGTTTTTAGCTACCATAGAATTAAGACCTTTAGATGAGTCAAAGTGATAGCAAATTTTTTCCGGCTTAGAATATACAATCAAGCTCCAATGTGTGCCGCCGGCATTTTCTCTGCTTTCACAGTTATTTAGAGGTAAGAACACGAAGGAGCTTGATTGTGCGTTCATTGATTCTAGTAGGATATCATAGTCTGATGACGCTGTGAGTTTCAACAGCTGCGTCAATTCTGGACTAACGAATAATGCGTCTTTGAGTTTGGAATTAGCGGTTCTTCTTCCCAGATATTCAAAGTAAAATCCGATAACTGTGTCATTGAGCCAGTATGGTCCTCGCAACAGCTGCACATCGTCATTTCTTAGAAGGCTGTCGTGATAACTCAAAACAATTGAATTATCGTATTTAGTTTTCTTAGACATTCTGTATACTCGCGAGAAATCAATCGATGATGGTGAAGAAGTTTAACCTATAAATAGAGGTAATCTAGTTATAGAATTAAACCTCAAAACAGGAACAATTCGAGTTAAAGAGTTCAAATCAAGACCTTTTACGGTTTTAAAGATTTTCGTTGCAAAGTTGACGTCTGTTTCGTAGATATTAGTTTCTCAATACTAGAGGTTATGATAATTCGTAAAGAATTTATTCCGTGAATGTTATCTTTCTGCGTAGATGTAAATCGGCGTGAATCTATCACCCGGATATTTCAACTCGAATTATTAAAGATTTTTGGCTCGTGGAACGAATACTTCGTCAAAAAATCAATGTGGAAACGGTCAAAACAATTCACATTTACCGTGACGTTTATGTATTTGTTGACAAGCGTTGACCTTGAGCTTGACAATGACATTGACGATCGATGTTCTATAAAGATTAGATATGCACCTAACTATAGGCAACCAAACACACGAGCTGATCACGCAGCTTGCATCCACGAACCATGATAATAAAATTATAATACACATTGATATTATGCATACGAAATATACTATGTATACAGACATGTACTTGATTAGTACCTTTTTTCAATATGATTTGCTGGTAATTGCAATAAGGAGTTTGTCTCAAAACGGGTGTAAAGTATTTTCAAATACATTTGATAGAATTATATCGGCTGTTCACTCATTTCTAATTGTTATTCGGCATATGAAACTATGTACTCGGTGAACACATTAAATACCGGTATGGTGTATCGCAGTTATATTCATACTGCAAGTTTAGAAATATGATTCATACTCGTCGGATATCTGCGTCTATTATCGTCAAAATACGTTGACTTTAGCACATTATAAAAAAAAATCTAGTCTTCTGTGCTGAGCATTTGCTTTAAATTTGATCAACAATAAAATACTCATAATTATGATCGGTTCATGCGTTGTACGCACGAAGTATTAATCGGTTGTACGACATGCCTTTGTTCCTAGCCTTTGTCAACGCTTCGTCGAACCTGCGTAATTGTGATTATTCGAAATTGGTAGTTGCTGTCTGCGCGGCAACGCAGCATAGCCGGTGTTCTGGGCCTGCGCAGAAGTCTTGTAATGGTCTGTTATCCTTGTCTCTCTTTTCCCTAGTAACTGGTTTCGTGGTAACTGTCATTAGTGTTGAGCAGTGTTGAGTGTTCTTTAGGTGCGAGTTGCGACGCTTATCAGTATAATTTGCATCATGGTCTCTGATAACGAATATATTTTGTTATTGCAGACATAAGTAATTGAAGGATAATTTCCGGCCGTGTTCCCGCCGGATAAACTAACGCGCAACAATTAATCCGACTGTGTGAAAATGTTCAATAATATCAATGAATTCCGCGAGGACTAATATTTTTAAATGAGTTATTACACTTTCGATAATTGATAACCTGATTTTATAAGAATTGGTAACTTTAAAAACGCCAATTAATATCTGTTAAAATTCTTTACACTATCGACCGCGATGTAATACAAAGTCCTATTAATTTTTTTAATGTAAATCCTAGTCCTTAATATATATTCAAATAAACAAATGGCAGGTGTAATGGAGGTGGACAAAGCCTGGACATTTGAGTCCACCCTTGGTTCGGGTGGCTTCGGAATAGTTCAGCTTTGGAAAAACAAAAATAATGGCGAAAAAATAGGTGAATATCTAGCAGTACAAACACATCTACGTATTATGATATATGAAAACAAACATACGCGATCTATATTACATTGTATTTCTGTAACGTGATTTCGCCGTCATATTTCTAAGAATAATTAGTATAGTACTGTACGTGTTTATGTATAGTGTATTCATTCATAATAATGTAATAGTGATTACCATAAAGAATGAGCGTTTTAAAATGAGTTATATTTCTATATTAGATGAATGACTAATGTTTGTGGCTAAAATATTTAATATTGACTAAAGAAATCGTATTTTCTTTTTCTAAGCAATAAAACTGTGTAAGTCTGGCTTTGCTCAGTTAAATAGTCGTCAAAAAAAGAGATGGATCGCAGAGATACAGAACATGAATAATTTGCAACACCCAAATATTATTGGTACTAAACCAGTACCAGATGAAATTAAAACAATCGAACCATCCGGGCTTGTGCTATGCATGGAATATTGCAGAAAAGGAGACCTGAGACGAGTATGTCGTATTGGAAGTTAGAAAAACTTTAATTTTTCTAGATTCTCTTTCCATTCAATTTCAGAGAAGATCGAATATTTTCTTTCATACATTTCTAGGTACTTAATAAAAGCGAAAATTGCTGCGGCTTGCCAGAGCCAGACGTCATTCAGATAATGAGGGATATTTCAGGAGCGGTAGAATACCTCCACAGTCATAAATTGACTCATAGAGATTTAAAACCTGAGAATGTAGTACTGCAACAGATGAATGACAAGGTTCTATACCCGATATATTGGATATCATAATTTTAAGTTTTTAAAATTGATAATTGGATGACAATTGATGATTTCATCATTGCCGGAACAGGTGATCTACAAAATGATAGATCTTGGCTACGTGAAGGAACTGGGTCACGACAGTATGTATGCTTCGATTGTTGGAACATTGAACTACGTTGCTCCCGAACTATTATGGAACCAGAAATATACTTGCTCGGTTGATTACTGGAGTTTGGGAATTTTATTCTATGAAATAATGACTGGCTGCAGACCGTTTCTACCCGATGAATCAAATTTTGTAACTTGGTAAAAAATTTCTAATCAAAACTCTTGAATGGACATAGTCCATTCATTTGATGAATACTAAGATTGGCATAATTCAGAGTTCCTGTGTTAAAGATTTTCATATTCATTACATCTGGTGTTCAAAATAGAATGTTCTAAGTCTTGAGTAAATGTAAAGACGCATCAGAATCACAAGATACATCACATTATGTAACAATTTAAACAAAAAAAGAGTCCTGTTTGAGTATGGAGAGTTCTGCTTCTTTCGGCTTACTACAAATTTAAAAACCATGATTTTTCTCAACCTTTACGAATATCTACTAATTAATTAATCTATCTACAGGAGAAAGCATATCGAATCAAAATCATACGAAGATGTTTGTGTACAGCGTATAAATGGCAGCGTAGTATTTCTACAACATATTCAGGAACCGACAGATATGGCATTGTAAGATGATATACAATCGTCAATTCTTATTAAGAAACAGAACCAACATCTTTCTTTTTCTGCTGTCTGAAATTAAGACAGTTTATCGCCTTGATAACATATATTCCTATGTTATTAGATGTATCAGAGATGCGTTGGTAGATTGGTTCAGAATTGTCTTGCAATGGGATGCGAAGAAGCGTGGAAAGCTGAATCAAGGCAAAGAGACGGATGAAATTGTTGTCTTTAAATTACTGAAGCGAATTTTATCCAAGAAGGTACATCTAAAACAGAAAAAATCAAAACCAAAAGAAAATTGATTATTATTTATCAATTATGTTGATTTTTTTGTTTGATGTACAGGTCGTTCAAATATTCTGTGTGCACCAGTATAAGATATACAGTTACCAAGTTGATGATACTGCTAGCCTTCGCACACTGCAATCACAGATCGAAAGAGATACTCAAATAAGTATATCTAGTCAAGAAATCATCGACTCTTTGGGCGATGTTCTCGATGGTGATGGAATTTTGCAAGTAAGTACTCAATTCAGAGAATTTAAGATAGAGTAACGTGATAATACAGTTCTTTGCGAGAGGTATTAAAAAAAGGCACAAAATTTGAAGAGCATCAAAATCCCTGTCCTTACGGTGCTATTCGAATATAGAATGTAATTTGAAACAATTTATGGATTACAGTAATCTTGCAACTTCTTTTATTTTAGGATACATTTCTAACACTTTTCAGAAAAGACGGTATAGAGCCGGTTGGTTTACCTGTGCTAAATCCACCTGCCCTTGTGAGAAAAATGTTAGAATCACCAAAAGCTGAACTGAGCTCCTTTGAGTTGAAGCGCTGTTATTCTGCGGCCATATTTTTCGTGAAAAAAGAAGTTGAACTCTTCAAATATTATATAATGGCTTTAAGTATGAAAATGTTAGTAATTATATCTGCGATATTTGAATTTATATATTTCTAATTTCTGAATGCATCTACTTAATCTGTGCTATTATTTATGATTCATAGAGATTTAATCAACTCGAGATTCGATAGACTATTATCAAAGAATGTTGAAATGATATCAGGAATTGATTTGCTGAAAAAGGATATTGATTCGATGAGTGAATTGCTACAATGTGATATAGAAAATGGCCTTGTTAGATGGAAAGAAGAAATTCAAATTGAAACTGCAAAACTTGAACATCTATCAGAAACAGTCAATGATCTGAAAGCAAAATGTGATCAATTTTCACATTTACGCGACACATTGCAAGAGTTCGGAGATGTTGCTTGGACAACCGAATACGAAGATTTGTGAGTCACAGAAGCCTTGAAATATCATCAGAGGTTTTTTCGCGTCATTAAAAGCCGATTATAACTTCAGATGAATTTTCACATGTAACGTGCATCTTTATGTTTCAGTTTAAACCAGGTGCAAGTTGTTGTGGAAACTTGTCGAGTTCGACCTTCCGAAAGCACACATCAACCAAGTCGTATGGCTTTGCTGATGGTAAAATTCCTGAAATTGCATCAAACACAAATGAATGACGAAAGACTAGCGAAAATAGGAAGGTATAATGCATTGTACGATATTTTCCTCTCTTTACAACTGAGAACATCAGGTAAAATGTAATCGTTTGGTACAAAGTTAATAAATAATCTTGTAACATATATCGCCTATAATTTATTTTGTGATTATTTCTTATTATCGTTATTTTTTCAGGCATATGAAACGGGTGACTACGGCTCAGGCCAACGAAGAGCTTGTTAAAGTTGAACAATTCATCGATTCTGCAATCGCATTGACTACCGAGTACAGAATGGGAATATCAAATTTGCAGAAGAGGTGGGAAAATCATGGGCAACCAGAAACCTCTGATGGCAATGTGGAAGATATGAATGTAGACAGTAACACTGATATTCATTCGTTGGCATCTTCCACGGCATACAGCGCAGACGAATTGAAGTTTCTAAGTGGTGACAGTGTTATTTGCGATAACTTGGTAATGCGGTACATGTGAGTGTGTTTTAGTATTTATAAGAGTTGGCTTTGGCATAAGAATTCAAGCCACTGTTGAAAAAATTAAATATTGTCATAATCGAAAATGGAGATGATTGTATTTTTTACAGGATGATCGATGCTCTATCTAACACGTATGAAAGGTTTTTACAAATAAGGAACCTGGACTCATGAAGAGTTGAAAATCGAAGATGAAAAAAACCCAGAGACTTATTATAAAATAAATAAATTCATGTTAGTTATTAAATAAATATTTTATTACTGTTTATTCATTATGTAGTTACATATTATAATGTTCGTTAAATTTTATAAATCTTATGTTATGCAATCAAATTTTATACAATACGAAGTTTTGCAATAAAGATATACTACCTTTTCATGCAATTCACATTTGATCACCGTGTGATTATTTCTAATATTGCTAAACAATCAGAATTAGTGTCTTCGAGGCAGATAATGCCTCACACCCCATTTAAGGTTTGCTTTTTTGTCGGTTTTAACAAATGTGTAGACTGGTCCATTAGATTCACCTGGTTTCTCATGTACTTTTCTTACAGCATCACTGCGTGCTGTTTCAGAGGGATCATACAAATTAATCATTCGATAAAATCTAACATCAGATATTGTTTGTTAGAACTTTCATGTTCAAATAATTACTTACGAATGATTGCTGCATACCCGATGCCACCTAAGAATGTAGTAAAGCAAATAAGGAGAATCTGAAACCGAAAATAGAACGTCAATATTGAAGACAATCATTTTAAATATTGGACTGCAGGCACAGATAAATGCAACAAATTATTAGATATGTTTGTGTTGAGCATATACTTACTAAACGTAGGAAATCCATTTCAATATTGAATTTAAAAGATCTCTGATAAAGTGCTATCCAGGTTTGCTGACATGAACTAACTGACCAAATCATCAGGCCTTGTCAGTTTCACAGAAAGCGTCATGACTCAATGAATAAGGAGTTCATTCATCTTCTTATTTCACTTTCTCTCAACCCATGCCAAATTTTTTGTCAAACAGTTTCGAATGACTGACTAGAGAATCGCAGTTTCTACTCTGTTTTTATTACAATGAACTTAGTATGATGCTAAAAATCATTGAAAGGAAAATGGATCTACTTTAAAGATTGAAGTAAAAAGCAGCGTCTAACATACAGATATTTTCATTTTATTACAAAGTTGTGCACACGTAGTTCCTAAGGTCATAAATCAATTAACAATTTGGGAAATTTTGTATTCTGTTGTCATATGATTTACCTTAAATACGTACAACAACAATATATGTATATATAATCGATTCATATACAAAAGTCCCGTATGATCTAAACTTTAGTAAAAAATACTAGATTCCCGTAGAGTTCTTTAAGGGGATGCATTCGCTAGCGACTATTTTCATTTAGGTAATTTTCCATATTCTATCTATTGACAATGAAATTAGGACGAAAATCATATACAAGGGTTGAAATCTTGTCCCCCCCCCCCCCCCCCCCCCCATACCGAAGAGCATTTACATTTAGACTAATAATAGTACGATTCAAAAGAAGAAGAGTTGAACATATTCAACATTCTAATGTTATTAATTAATTGACTTGGTTGTTACATTTCTCGATCTTCTACCGAGAAGTTAATCAAACTTTTATTATTATAAACGTTTTCACATCGTAATAACAAAAAACAGTGAAAATTTTTTAATTTCTACCTAGGCTAATTTCTTTTAAAACTTTAGAAGGAAATTGGGTAGGATAAAAGTTCGTATTGCACTCATAGTCTTATTCGAAATATTAGTAATTGCGGTTGTGATTACAGCCTAAATTTTCGATAGTAAATAGGCAAGAGTAATACTCTATGGATCAATTTCCAATATCCAATATTACAGTTGTTATACAACTGTCTTAGTCTTATGATGGATTTAAAGATTGAAAAAAGACGTGAATGCATCACCTCAAACTACTAGTCTAATGAAAATAATGGGCTCTATTCATTGTCACTTATGTCCTCGTCGGTAGTGAATTCGGAATGTTCATCAACAGCGTCAACATCTTCTGCTGTTTCTTCGTCAGATATTTCCCATTGAGGATGTTCTGTGGGAACTTCTGGGGCTTCTTTAACGTCCAACTATAAATGAAAATGTGATTAGTGAATGAACGTTTACGAAGTTTGTTGTTATCTCAAATAGAAATAAAGTCAATATTGAATTTAGAGAATTGAAAGTCACTCACCTTGATATCCTGAGCTTGATCAAAACCGATGTAAGAATCACTGCGCAGGCATACAGTGAAGGTGTATAGACCTGGCCAGCGTGGCGCAGTGAACCGCAGCTGAACCTCTTCAAATATTGCTAAAGATGTAACATGCACAGGTGCAGTGAGCAGAGTATGACTCTTCCGATCGCAGATATATGCCCACCAATATTCCTGTTTAGATTCTGGAAACAGAGGACAGTGGACTTCGTGGGACAGCTTGCTCCTACCCTCTAGGATCTTTTCCCTCTTTGAAATCCTCTGCTGAAACCTGATTGAAGAAAGATACGAATTTAATAAGCTTTATGAAACAAACTTGAACGATTTATTTTTTATAATATTTAATTAAGAAAACTTCGTGAAAAATGGATGAAAAGTTTCACCTTTCCCATTCGGTATCGTCATCATCAACCGCAGAGTCTTTCTTGTCGTGAGAACTCTCTTCTTCGTCACTTCTTTCTGTCTCTATTTCAGTGTCGCTAACATCTGAAACACCTTCCTTGTTTGGATCCTTTTCTACTTTGTGTTCGTCCTTTCTCCTCGTATTTGGTGTATTATTTTGTTGAGTAGAAGTGGCAGTTGCTTGAGCTTGAACTGGCGCAGGTTTTGGCGGTGGCGCTTTCTTGTTTGAACCCTTCTTGTTTGACTTTTTAGGACCCTTCCTTTGCCTTACCCATGCAGGCTTCTTAACAGTTTGGTTTTCCTCTTCTACAGCTTCTTCAGTCCCTTCTACACCACCACCAGACTTGCTATCGTCAAGTATACTTTGTTCTTTTACAGTATTGTCCCCAAACAAGTGTTTCATATCTTTACGAGTCAAAGATACCGTCACAGTCACGATAGCTCCAGCAGTATAAACAGTCGGGTTCTCATCGTCAATAACTAAAACGATTAAAAATGATTGATTAATTATTAGATGCTGTGCATTTCATTCTTTAGAGTCTTGGCTACAAACCTTCAGAACGAACTTTGAATTCAACATATGGCATACTGCCAAGAACTTTCATTATATCTTCGTATTGGCTATCGGTTAGAGCTCTGAGAATTTGTCTTCTTTCTTCTCCTTTCAGCTGTGCAAATTCTTGAAGACTCTTTATCTGACGCTGATATTTCAAATTGATTTAAAAACAGAAACAAATATAATTTATTCAGGGTTTAATCGATCATTAATCTAATCAAGGTAATTGATTCAGATGCAAGTACCTTTTTAGCAAGAAAATACTTTAGATTATCATCAGTAATGTGAGGCAACTGAAGTAGTGGATTTCTGAACTCCCAAAATCCTTGTACAATCATAGGACACAACTTCATACAGTTTTCGATCGTTTCAATGCTCGGTAATCTTTGAACTGAAAAAAAAAAAATTATTTATGAATGATAATTAGAACCTTATTTTCAAGACAAGTTGAGATATGAATAATTTTTCAATATACTTACTACGTCTGGCATAAGCTAGCAATATCAATTGGTTAACACAAGTAACCATTTCTTGTATCAAGTAAGGACACTTCTTTACAATATATTGCCGGTCCTTTTCCAAAGTTTCTGGATTCAATGGCATACGAGATAAATGAGCATGAATCAACGCTCTTGCTTTTAGTGAATAAACGTAGCACAAAGGTCTTTCCTTATTCTTAGCACCCAAATTAGTGATCTGTTTTATAAGCTGTGAAAAAAATCGGCTTGTAAAACAAATTGAAGAACATAAGAATATGAAATATCGGATAATAAAACTCATTCAACAAAACTTACAGCAGGAACTTCCTCGTTGTCTCCGGGTCTTTCCGTTATTTCATTATTACGTCCTTTAAAAAATTCATAGGACGCAGCCAGAATCATTATTACTCGTTTTAAAGTCATGGAAGGAGTTTTGTGGAAGAAGTAATAGTACAATTGAGTCGTATCCAACAGCACCTGAGTCGGAATGATAATATGAGGTGATTGATGTAAAATATGTTCATTTATCAAGCACCGTAGTCATAAATTTGTGGTTTTATTATAACAAAACATCCAGAAAGAAGAAATCATATTTACCTGGTCACCAGAATATCGAATACTTCTGTACCACCACATTCCAACGACGGTTGGCAACGCGACCATAAACACTAAAGCATATAATCCCAGTACCCAAACTGAGTTTTCTTTTTCTACGATCCATGATGGTAGCGCTATTCCAAAACTCATAGCGCCTGGACCATCAGGATTTCCGTATTTCTCCCAATTCTTTCGTGCCTCGTCGTCAGTGAGTGCCTGATAAGCTGCGTAATATAAAAATAGATTAAATAATAGAAGAATCAGAGTTTAAATGTATCCGAGTATTGGATCTCAGTTACCTTTGGTTAATTTCATGAAGGCTTTCTCATTTCCAGTCTCTTTATCCGGATGAAGTATCAACGACAATTTTCTATACGCTCTTTTAATATCAACTTGCGAAGATCCCTAGAAAATAAATCAAAATTAACGAAGCTTATCGAATTTTAAGCGCAATATAAACCTGATTGAAAACAGGTAAAGCCATTCTCACCGATGGCACTCCCAAAATTTCAAATGGGTCAAAGTTTGCCATCTCATAGTCAAACTGGGAAACTTTATACGCCAGTAGTATGAGTATGGCCCATCCAAGAATGATGAGAAATTTCCTATAACAATCAACAATGTTTAATATTGAATGATGATCAATGGGATACAATAAAATCGTTC